>JAMPIV010000528.1:62500-662500 GCA_024509875.1 Oreohelix idahoensis
GAAATATCGAATTTTTTCACTATGTAAGTTAATTACAGGCCATAAATGGTCACACAAGATCTCCTGCTGAATAACAGAACAGCGAAGGCATCTGATCACACTTGTCTGTAAACGTTATTAACTTTACATGTGAAAGTTTAAATTGAAAGTGGCAAGGAACGCTCGTCTTTCTGAGTATTTATTTCACTTTCTTAGTTATGCTCAGCAACCAATCAGGTGACTTCCGTTCCTACGCGTCTATTTTCAAAAGTTAACCTACAATTTTCAAATCAGGAGACACCCCTTTCTATTGCCTCAATATGGCTAGCTTCAGTAAAGAAATCCCAGGCACGTCTTTATATGTCTTCATTCTACCATATCGCTAGTATTATCTAAGTCATGTTAATCCAGAATGAAAATATTTACTTTTTCTACCGTTTTGTCATCTAATGCATAAGGTTTCACACTTCTAGCTATTATTTTTACCCTTTTCGTCTTTCCTTTATATTTATTCAAATAACATATTTTTCTTTATACAGTAGGCTAAAATATTTAGACTAACGCATATTGTTTATTTAACAACTAATTAGTAGCATTTTTTAATCTTCATTTCTAGTCTTTATTTTTCCTATCGCTCGTTTAGGCCATTTAGTTTCAGTTTAGAAATTCAAACAGGGTCTATGCATTTCCCCCGTTCTCTCCCTTGTCTTTTCCAAGAAATACACGATTTCTAACTACACTAACTTTCACGCATGCATTTTGGGTAAGGCTTGCAAGTCTGTAACGTCACATTGGCATTTTCAACTATCGGCGTTTTACGCGTTAACCCTTTAGGAACCGAGAAATAAAACTAGTCTTTTGGTGGTGTGGTAATACCTATGTTATTTTATACCTACAAACTACTAGATGCTATATTTTGATCGGTGAAATATCGGATATCATCACACATCTCCCCACTTAAGAACATGCTTGTAAAGCGAGTTCAAAATCCGAGATTCACATAGATCAAATTAACTTATTTGGCCTTATGACTCCCCTGAGTTTCTTCCAAAGGATGTCTACTCAGAAAATCCGCTCCCACATTCAGCGAACCGGGTATGTACTCAATGGAAAACGAATAAGGTTGGATTAGTAACGACCACCTTAATAATCGGGCGTTTTCATGCTTAGCCTGTGATAAAAATACGAGGGGCTGATGATCCGTTTGGACCACAAATGTTCTACCATAAAGATAGATCTGGAACTTTTTTATAGCCCAGATTAAAGCTAGACATTCTTTCTCACTTGTTGAGTAGTTTTGCTCCGCTTTATTCAGCTTGCGGCTAGCATAAGCGACTGGGTTCAGCTCCCCCTTTTTTGAATTGGACCGTTGCAACAATGTAGCCCCTAATCCTACGTTGCTAGCGTCCGTTCTTACCACAAATTCCTGAGTCAAATCAGGCAATTTCAAAATAGGCTTGCTAGTGAGTTTCTCCTTTAACTCTTGATACGCCGATTCACATTGAGCAGACCACACAATTTTATCTGGATTTCCTTTGCGAGTTAAATCCGTTAGAGGAGCACATATAGAGTTAAAATTTTTTATGTACTTCTGATAAAATCCACATAGCGACACAAACGATCTCACGTCCTTCTTGGTCTGTGGTCTAGGTGCCCTCTGTAATTTCTCCAGGTTCTTGGGGTCAGGGGTCATGTTACCCTGATATATCGTATGTCCCAAGAACTCCAACTCTTTACAACCAATATAGCATTTGGTTGGTCTCGCAGTCAAATTTGCCTCTCTGAGCCTATCAAATAGCATCGTCAAAGAGTTAATGTGTTCCTCAAATGTTTCTGTGGCAATGAGGATGTCATCCATGAAATTCGTTATACATGGATTTTTTAGTGGATCCAACAATTTTCTCATCATTCTTGAGAACACACTCGGAGCATTTTTCAACCCAAACGGCAACATGTTGAATTCATAATGTCCATCCGAGGTGCTAAATGCTAAATAAGATCTGACCTCAGGCTTTACTGGAATTTGATAATAGCCCTTGCTAAGATCCACCTTAGAAAAATATTTTGCCTTATTCAGCCTGGCAAACAGCGATTTGGGTCAGGTAATGGATCCACCTGATTCTCTGTGACAGCATTCAGTTTTCTGTAATCTATACACAGACGATGTTCCCCAGAGGGTTTCCTCAGCAAAACCACACTGGAGCTGTAAGGAGATTCACTGTGAGAGATAATCCCTTCTTTTAACAAATAATCTATCTCCTTCTTCAATGCTTGTTCCTTAGCGAACGGAATCGTATAGGCCCTCATACAGATAGGTGTTGGGTCTATTAATTGCATATCATACTCCAACAAATGGGTGTGCCCCGGTTTATCCGTTAACACATCTGTATGTTCTGTTAGAACCTTTTGAACCTGTTCCCTCTGTTTCTTAGTCAGGTGCTTACTGACTTTCACCTGTACAGGTGTTTCACATGGTTTTAAGGGGTATTCCTGCGAGGTGAGTGGTTCATTTTTCATTTGGGTTGCAATGGACAAGGCCAGTAAAGGTGTCCCTTCCTGGTTTTCTCTCTCGAGATACTTCTTTAGGAGGTTTACATGATATATTTTCTCCTTTCCTTTCTTGTCTATTTTATAATTGGTTCTAGATATCTTTTCTAGAACGGTGTATGGACCTTGCCATCCAATTTGCAACTTGTTACTACTGGCGGGAAGTAAAAGAAGCACCTTCTCTCCCACATGTAATTCTCTATCTTTCGCTTTCTTATTAAAGTATGCAGCATGTTTCTTCCTGGCTTGTCTGAGGTTATCATTTGCAAGTTTCCAGCCAGTTTTTTAGACGAGTGGTCAGTTCGTTCACATACGCATATGATGAGGTAACAGTCTCTTCTGCCTTCTCATCGGTCCACGTCCTCAATAGGGTTACATATGGATCTTTTCATGGCCTCCCAAATAGGGTTTCCGGTGCCATTCCGGTCGAATTTCTAATGAACTTTTTATTGGCCTCCCAAATAGGGTTACCGGTGCCATTCCGGGTGAAGTTTTAATGGACTCTTTATTGGCCACCCAAATAGGGTTACCGGTGCCATTCCGGGTAAAGTTCCAATGGACTTTAAAATTTACAAATTTATTTTTCATAGCACATGTCCGGTCCTTAATATTGGAAGCCTTGTAATGAGGACGTTTTTGCCTTGTATCATGACTTACAAATCGTCCACTACCAATTCTTTTCTGGGGTTTTTCTCCCCACTTAAAATTCTTGGTGAGAGATCTCCTCTCTACATTTTCTTCCTCCAGTTCACATAATTCCGACCGAGGGATTGTCGGCTTATTCTGGGGTAGAATTACTCTTTGTACTCTATTCATAGTGGCCATGTTAACACATTCAAGTGAAGACTGGGTGTGAAAAGGGGGTTCCCATTCCACTTTGTCTACATTTTTAATTTTATTTTTAGGCCTAAGTTTGCCCCGTGGCGTTTCTAGGTCCTGATTATTATTTTTCCCACTTGTGGGTGTTCCCTCATGCATTACGCCACATGCTTCTACAAAGTTCTCAATATCGACATTTACGTCGGGCCAATAGTATTTTTGAGAAACTTTTTGGCAGATGGTACCTACTTTCTCGTGGTCACCATCTTTTCCAACATGTAAACTCCTTATTACATCTGCCCTATATGCCTTGGGAAGGACCAGCTGTCCGTGACCATTGGATCCAGTTCCAGCCTTCCTATATAACAATTTATTTTTCATATAATATTCTCCTTTGTTTGGAGGTGTATGGCATTTAGGTAATTTTTTATAACACAGCTTGAGTGACCTATCTTCAGCTTGTGCCTTCCTCATCTCCTCTGGATGAGTATTTATAGGTTCATCTTCCTCCTTCCTTGACTGTGACCTGGTCTGCACTGTTGCCATAATCACAGGTCTCTTGGGATTCCCCAAGAAGACATAACGACATCCCAATATTAGAGGGTATATGGGTTCGTTTATAACTGCTGCTTTGATGATCCCTTCCACATAACGAGTTTTCACCTCTATCCTAGCTACGGGAAGTGTCATGGTTGCTATATCCTTAGTCGCCCCTTGTATCTACACTGTCTCTGTGGTATACTGATCTGGGTTCACTAGGTGCGAACTGACGACTGAATCATAATCTAGACCTGTATCATAAAGGCACCTTATGGTGACCCCATTACATACAACGTCCTCACATACTGGGGGGTGATAGGGCTCA
This sequence comes from Oreohelix idahoensis, assembly GCA_024509875.1. NCBI lineage: Eukaryota > Metazoa > Mollusca > Gastropoda > Stylommatophora > Oreohelicidae > Oreohelix > Oreohelix idahoensis. The sequence goes on from JAMPIV010000528.1 coordinate 66,711, forward strand.
TGTGGCTTAATAGGTTTTGCCTTTACTCCCTTGTTCCCAGTTTTCATTGCAGCAAAGGTGGAAGGTTTTCTTTTACAGTCATGGGTGTCATGGCCATCCCTCTTACACCATTTACAATATTTCTTTCCCTGGTTAACAGGTTTTCTTTCATTATATTGAGGGTTTCTGTCACGTTGTTCGTACCTGGACCTATCATAATATGGTTTATTCTTGTTAAACTTATCTCTATTGTCATATTTGTTCTGAGGTTGAATTTGGGGACCCTTATTATGATCTATATGTTTCTTCTTTGCTCCTGCCAACTCTGACTGGGCTGCTAGATATCTCTCAGCTACATTTAAAATATCCACCAGTCTCTCTGCACCCTGTTCTGTGAGAAACTTTCTCAAGTCTGGAGCCATGGACTCTCTAACCTGCTCCATCATAACCATTTCCTTTAAATCTTGGGTTTTCCCCAGAGCAGTCCATTTCTCCAAATAGGTCTCTAGTCGGGCCGAGAACTGGTGGTAGGTCTCCCCTGTGAGTAATTTAGCCTGTCTAAATTTCTTCCTATAAAATTCACAGTTTTTCTCGTATCTGACCAATAGTGCATGTTTAAGAATGTCATAATCGTCTTGGTCATCTTTACTGAGCTTGGAAAATACTTCATAAGAATTTCCCCTAAGTCCCTGGGATACTTTAAGGCTCCACTTATCCTTCTCCAACCCATATGTTGTAGCTAAACTTTCAAAACGGCTAAGGAAGGACTCAATATCATCGTCTTTCTCAATAAAAGGATCCAAATGAAACCCCATGGCTGATGAGGAGGCCCCCTGGCTTGCAGCTGAGTCGGAAGTGGATGGGCTAGTTCCATTTTCAGGAGCATGGCCTTGTAACTCTAACTCTCTTAGTCGTAACTCATGCTCCCGCTGTAACCTTTTATCTTCTGCTTCCCTTTCAGCAGCCAGTCTTTTGTCTTCCCTTTCTGCCTCCAACCTCTTTTCTTCTTTCTCTCGTTCCGCCTCCCTCTGTAGACGTTTTTCCTCCTTCTCAGCCTCAAGTTTCTTTTCCTCCAACTGCAGCCTCTTAATCTCAGCCTCCCGATCAGCCTCTAATTTCTTAAGTTCTCTAGCATCTTCTAACATAATTCGTTTCTCCTCCGCCAATCTATCAGCCTCTAATTTCTTAGCCTCCCTAGCATCTTCCCTTTCTCTGGCTATATATTTATCAACCTCTGCTGTAACATAATCAATTAAAATCTGTCCCTCCATACCCATTTCCTTCGCAGTCTGCACAGCAGAAGATCTGTACTTGGCCAATTCTGCCATCTTAATATTCTAACCAATGTGATTTAAATAAACCAAAATATCTAATTAATATCTAATTAACAGGACAACACAGAGCAATGTCAATTCACCAAAACCTCCACTTATTTACTTATTATAAAACTTTGGAAATCCCGGGACGAGCCAATCCCACTATATGTGGTGGGTCGATATTACTTATCTATATATTTATGTAGCAGAGGTGAAGTCAGCTATGCAAGCTCCTGAGGAAGTTTACCTTTTAACTATATGTCAGGAAACCTGTCTTGCTTCCACCAATGACTACCACCCGCTATGTATGTTATCCCCAATTTATATGTTATAATGTATGGATGTTGTGTAGCTACGTGTCTAGGGTATATGCAATGCATGTGCAGAAAATAACAACAACCACACTTTAAGGTTAATAAACAATTAAGTAAACAACTCCCTATTGAATTTTGGTGTGAACAATTTGTTTCAAATGTATTAAGTATAATTGAGTTGATTCATAAAAAACATTAAGATTAAACATTTATATACAGTTACACACAATCTAGTTTCACTACTAAAGTCTTTTTATTTCTGACTAGGAAGTGTTCTTGTTGTAATACTCTAGTCCAAACTAAAGCACATATTTTGGGGAATCACTACTGTCATCATTTTATTTAATCTGGTTGAAATATCAAATTGTGGAGAATAGTTCAGTGAATTCACAAGGCCCCAAAACACAGGGCTTATCTTAAGATAGGTGTCGAAAATTCTGCGATGTCCTGGTTATAAGTCTTCCTCCTCACAGCACTGCTCAGCTTTCAGGATTCAAGATAAGGTAGGGCCCTCAAATCATATGGCCTCGAACAGGTACCAGGGTTGAACAACAACGTGACTGGCTCACTTCAGTTTCACACCCAGAAACTCTGGAAGTAGAGGATTAATTTCCCCTCAAAATAATATTCTGACCTATCTCCATTTGTAACAGTTTTGCAGATATCAACCAATCAAAAATCAGAACATAATACATAAATATCTATTTTCCCCCTCGGGTAGTGTGCTCTATTATCATTAAATATCTCAAACATATTTTTTTTTTTTTTTTTTTTTAGTCCTAATACAATATTATAATTTCATAAATACATTCAGGTAATAACATGGATTACATAAAGATGGCCAGTGATTTTCTGGCTATACTTAAACATTATTCATTAAAGTCTTTTCCCTTATTAATCTCTCTTTATCCCAACTTTTAAGTAAAACTGCAAGGATTTTATTAAGTTCTTTCCCCACAATGATAATATCTTTCTTAGCAACTCGGTGAAACAATACAAAGTTTGATGTTAACTTTACTCTTTATATAAATTTATATGTTCTTTTATCTCCCAAAGTACAAGCAAAGCTGTAGGGCTTTTACATGAAGCTATAAGATTATCTAACCCCATTTAATGAGTGTACGTAACATGTTGAAATGGCACTTGTACGACTGGGACTCTCCCCTTCAAATATTCATTCATAATCAATATGGCAAACACATTTTCAAATACAATAATAATTATATAAATGTTGGTCTTACCGAAATATCGAATTTTTTCACTATGTAAGTTAATTACAGGCCATAAATGGTCACACAAGATCTCCTGCTGAATAACAGAACAGCGAAGGCATCTGATCACACTTGTCTGTAAACGTTATTAACTTTACATGTGAAAGTTTAAATTGAAAGTGGCAAGGAACGCTCGTCTTTCTGAGTATTTATTTCACTTTCTTAGTTATGCTCAGCAACCAATCAGGTGACTTCCGTTCCTACGCGTCTATTTTCAAAAGTTAACCTACAATTTTCAAATCAGGAGACACCCCTTTCTATTGCCTCAATATGGCTAGCTTCAGTAAAGAAATCCCAGGCACGTCTTTATATGTCTTCATTCTACCATATCGCTAGTATTATCTAAGTCATGTTAATCCAGAATGAAAATATTTACTTATTCTACCGTTTTGTCATCTAATGCATAAGGTTTCACACTTCTAGCTATTATTTTTTACCCTTTTCGTCTTTCCTTTATATTTATTCAAATAACATATCTTTCTTTCTACAGTAGGCTAAAATATTTAGACTAACGCATATTATATATTTAACAACTAATTAGTAGCATTTTAATCTTCATTTCTAGTCTTTATTTTTCCTATCGCTCGTTTAGGCCATTTAGTTTCAGTTTAGAAATTCAAACAGGGTCTATGCATTTTCCCCGTTCTCTCCCTTGTCTTTTCCAAGAAATACACGATTTCTAACTACACTAACTTTCACGCATGCATTTTGGGTAAGGCTTGCAAGTCTGTAACGTCACATTGGCATTTTCAACTATCGGCGTTTTACGCGTTAACCCTTTAGGAACCGAGAAATAAAACTAGTCTTTTGGTGGTGTGGTAATACCTATGTTATTTTATACCTACAAACTACTAGATGCTATATTTTGATCGGTGAAATATCGGATATCATCACATCAGTGAAACGCTCAAAAAGACACTATCTAAGATGCAGCTGAATATTCCTGAGGCTGAAAATGACCTGGATATCAATACAATAATGGCTACGCCTTCACTGTGTTGACCACCATCTCTTCCAAAGTAAAGTACTGTATCCACTGTTGCTGTTTTAATTCTACCTGTCCATCTGCTCTAGTTTATCCCTAGAATGTGTAACCTGTAGTTTCTCATTTCCATTGTTATCTGCTTCAGGCTTGATGCTCATTCATTGTCCTGACATTCCAAAATCCTATTCTTGTTTCAAGTTTTGCTATCCGAACCTCCGTTTTCGTGTCAGCGGCTTCCTTTCGGCTCTCACCACTGGCAGTCATACGTGCTTCAGATTCCGGATGTCCATCTCACAGCAATATGTGTTCATTTGTTGCCGTTATGGTAACTTGATATCATTTTTTTACATAGACAGGGATGTCTTGCTGTGACCTAACACTAAGTATTTTCATTTTTGCCTTGCATCTGATTACGATTATGGGACAGAAGAGTCATGTCATCCGCAAAACGCCGATTGTCAAGCTGGACAGTCAAAGTCCACCGAGTTCCGCATCTGTTGGCTGAAGCAGGTGTTTTCATATCCCAAACAAAAGCTCGGAAGAAGAGATAAAGCGGCAAGAGGTATTTCAGTTGCATTCCGGTTCTTATCGGAAAGTTATCTTTCATGTCGAATTCTGCATATTATATATATAAATGAATGAATCATGGTAGTATGTTACAGAGATAGCATGATAAGATAATGTATACTGTGCAGAATTAACAAAATACATGAATAAATCACATGTTATGATACATGGGTTACGCTATAACCTTTGCCTTCCACTTATGGATGTCAAGTCATTTATGTACTTGCTGGTATGTCGTACGCTTCCAGGCAAGAACTAGCCATGATATATTTGGCTAACCAATTAATGGTTATGCTTCCTGACAATGCCGGTGAAGGTTATCTCTGGTTAGCGTCATTCCCTTTTTATCATGTCTGATACAATAAAATCTGAAATAAAATGATATTAGTCATATATATATCTTTAATAAACTTACATACCCTCTTAGGATTTATAAGCTCACGGTGAGACTGTTTTGGCTGAATTTAATCTGCCCTGCATGCAGCGTGAAAATAGAACTTTTCTTGCAGATGCTGTTTTCCAGTTTCTCACTGTGGCTTCTGGATTTGGTTTGTGTGATTTTCAATGCGCCCCTCTGTCCTTATATTTCAGTCTCTCGCCCGTACGAGAAAGCACCTCTTAAATTCCCAAAAGATTTTCGTTTCATCTCCTGGTTTGAGGCGATTTGAGGTAATCTGTGCTTTTCCTGTACTTGTTTTCTCTTCTGTTCACTTACACACTTATATCCTTCCTTCCTTCCTATGTATCATTCCCTTATCCCCATATGAGGCTTTCAATCTATATATGTGTTATCCAAATCCGTTGAGGCTTGTTAGTGTAATAAATTTTTAAAGATTATTAGCTAACGTTTAGCAGATGTGATGAAGGTGAAAAATATTAATTATCTTTAAAACTATTTATATTGGAATAATATCCTTTTGGATATAATTCATAGTCTATCTCCTTTAATGAATTATTTTTATTTAATTGCATTCCAACCAGGCGTTTTCTTGTAGTTTAAAATTTAATTTCCTGTAAATGCAAAATTTTGAAGTCGGCCATACATTCCTATATTAGCTATTTCCTCATTCTTCAGTAATATTGCCTGGCTTAACCGAAATTCACATTTCCGTCGTCTCAAACTTCAAAGAAAGACCGCCGCGTTGTCCTTGCGCTGTGTGTGTGTGTATGCGCTGTGTGTGTGCGTGTCGCGCTACAACCAAGCAAGTGGAACCAAATCTCGCTACAGAGCCCTCTTCTTTAAAACAGTGCTTGCACAGTTAACTTTTTGGTAACACATGCTGCAGTTCCTCCTTACTTTTCTGTCTCTCTATATCTCCTTTGATAAGATGACGACTTAAAAAATCGGGTCCAAGATTGTCCCGTCCTGGAATGTATCTCACATTGAACGAATATGGAGATAACAGTAAACTCCACCTTAAAAGTCGTGAATTAAATTTTTTAGACACTGCTAAAAACATCAAAGGCTGGAGATCACTTTCCACAATGAAGTGTTTCCCGTAAAGAAAAGAGGCAAATTTATTGATCGACCAGACCAAAGCGAGGCATTCACGTTCAACGGTAGAATAATTTCTTTCAGCTGCATTTAACTTTCTACTGGCAAAAGCTACTGGTAGAAGCATATGTGGCGGTGTGTCTGTCCGCTGTAGTAATGTTGCTCCGATGCCTACATTGCTAGCATCCGTTCTTAGTACGAATTCTTGTGTGAGATCGGGAAGGGCAAGGATAGGTTTATTTGTCAGCTTATTTTTCAACTCTGTATAAGCCTGTTCACACTCCGCAGTCCATTGTATTTTATCCGGCTGACCTTTTTTGGTTAAGTCGGTTAATGGCGCGCACAATGAGTTAAAATGGGGTATATATTTCTGATAAAACCCGCACAGTGACACAACGGATCTTACATCCTTCTTAGTTTGTGGTCTTGGTGCTTTTCTCATTTTCTCTACATTCTTTGGGTCCGGAGACATTTGCCCTGTAGAGATAGTGTGACTTAAAAATTCCAATGTCTCACATACAATATGACACTTAGTTGGACGTCCTGTCAATCCCGTTTCTCTCAGTCTATCCAACAACATGGAGAGTGCTACTACGTGTTCCTCGAATTTAGTGGTAGCAATCAGAATATCATTCATGAAGTTGGTGATATGAGGATTTTGTAATGGTTCCAACAATTTCCTCATCATTCTGGTGAAGATACTTGGAGCATTCTTTAAACCAAATGGGAGTACATTGAACTCGTAATGTCAATCCGGTGTACTAAAGGCTAACAGTTTCCTAACTTCTGGTTTCACTGGTATTTGGTAGTATCCCTTGCTTAGATCTACTTTTGAAAAATACCGAGCCTTACTCAATGTAGCAAACAACTGACTGGTGTCAGGTAATGGGTCTACCTGAGATTCAGTGATAGCATTTAGTTTCCTATAATCAATGCATAACCTGTGTTCACCACTAGGCTTCCTTAATAGCACCACACTTGAGCTGTAGGGAGATTCAGACTTTGAAATAATTTTCTCTTTTTTGAGTGCCTGTCCTTTAGCATAAGGTATAGGGTATGTCCGCATACAAACTGGTGTAGGGTCAGTAATCGTCATGTCATACTCTAACAGATTAGTACACCCCAGCTTATCTGTGAGTACCTCAGCATGGGTTTCTAATACCTCCTGAACCTTTTTCCTCTGCTCAAGAGTTAAATGTTCACTCACATTAACCTGAGCATAACTTTCTGTAGTTGTTAGGGGTATTCCATGGAGGAAATTGGTTCATCCTGCATTTCTGTTGCAATGGATAGGGTCATGATATGTGCAACTTCTGATGCTTCCCTGTCATAGTACTTTTTAAGAAGGTTGACATGATACACCTTCTCCTTTCCTTTCTTGTCAATCTTATAATTGGTCCTGGAAAGTTTTTCAATATGACGTAGGGACCCTGCCATCCAATTTGCAATTTATTATTGCTGCTGGGCAACAGTAACAGAACTTTTTCTCCCACCTCAAGTTCCCTATCTTTTGCTGCTTTATTGTAGTAAGCAGCCTGCTTCCTCCTGGCCTGTCTCAAGTTATCATTGGCCAGTTTCCAACTTGTTTTCAATCGAGCTGTCAACTCGTTGACGTATTGGTAGGAAGAAGTCACGGTTTCTTCTGCTTTTATATCAGTCCATGTCCGCAACAATGCTTCCAGTGGACCTTTGATTGGTCGTCCAAACAACAATGTAGCTGAAGCCAATCCTGTGGAGTTATGTGGGACTTCCCTATAGGCAAATAGTGCTGAGGGTAAGTATGTGTCCCAAGTTTCAGGTTTCTCGCTAGCCAACTTTCTAAGGATTGAAATGAGCGTGCCATTGAACCGCTCTACTTGACCATTCTCTTGGGCGTGGTACGGGCTACAGTGATAATGTCTAGCTTGAAATATCCTGAATACTTCTTGTGTTAGCTTTCCCCTAAACTGAGAACCATTGTCAGTCAATATTTGATGTGGGAAACCTAATCGGGTGAATATTGTTAACAGCGCCTCTGCCACATGTTTCGAATCTATCGATGACATTGCTACTGCCTCTCCCCATATAGAGCAAGTATCGACCAAGGTTAAGATATAGGCATTTCTCTTCTTGGTCCTACTGAGGGGTCCAACAATATCCACGGCAACACGTTGGAAGGGCGTTCCCATAATGGGCATTTCTCCCAGTGTTGCTGGTGCAGTCCTATGTTTAGGAGCTACTCTTTGGCATTCTGGACAGGATCTCACATACCTCTTTATGTCCTCTGTGATCCCTGGCCAAAAGTAGTGACAGGCTATCCGTTGTCCAGTGGCCCTATTCCCATATGTCCACTGAAGGGTATAGCATGTCCTAGCTTCATAACCTGCTCCCTGTATAATTTTAGCACTACAAGCTGTCCATGTCCTTTAGGTCCTGTTCCAGCTTTTCTATATAGTAGGCTATTTTTCATATATAAGTCTCCTTTCTCTGGAGGGTTATGGCTTTTAGGTAATTTGCCACAGCAAGGCTTCAATGTACTGTCAGCAGTTTGAGCCTTTCTCATCTCTTCTGGATGAGTATTGATGATAGTGTCCTCCATTTTCTTAGAGCTTGCCCTGGTCTGGACTGTTGCCATCACTACGGGTCTTATAGGTTCTCCTAGAAAGACATATCTACATCCCAGTATTAATGGGTAGATAGGGTTGTCCATCACTGCTGCTTTGATCTCTCCTTCCACATAGCGAGATCTTATGTTGGTTGGGGCTATGGGCAGTGTCATGGTTCCTGCTCCCTTGACTGGTCCTCTGATTTCCACGGTTTCTGTGGTTACCTGTTCAGGACTCACCAGAGAAGAGCACACTACTGAGCCAAAGTCCAAGCCTCTATCATATAAGCACAGTACTTGGGTGCCATTCAAGGTCACTTCCACACAGACAGGGGGATGATGGAGGTCCTTCTGACTATCTGCAAGGTCCTTCCTTCCCTTGTTTCCTGTTGCAAGGCATGCAGCGTGATGAGGATGGTTTTTCCGTCTGCAATCCGCAGTATTGTGGTTACTCATTTGGCAAGATTTACACCACTTTCCTTCCTTTCTTGAAGGTTTCTTATCTGATCCTAGAAGGTTTTTATCTTTATAATCAGTTCTGTGTTTGTTCTTGTTGGAATTGTCCCTGTGTTCATAGTTGGTAAAATTTTGGGAAAGTTTGAAGTTCTCACCCTGCTTCTTCTTATTTCCTGATACTTCTGACTGAGCTGCTTGATATCTCTCAGCCATGGTTAAAATATCTTCCAATCTCTCAGCTCCTTGCTCCATAAGAAATTTTCTCGTTTCCTGAGGCGTGGATTCTCTCAGTTGTTCCATCGTGACCATTTCTTTTATATCTTGACATTTTCCTAAGCGAATCCATTTTGTCAGATAAGTTTCCAATCTGGCAGAAAACTGGTGATAGTTTTCTCCTGGAAGTAGCTTAGCAGTTCGGAATCTCTTTCTATAAGATTCAGAATTCTTTTCGTACCTGACCAGTAAAGCTTGTTTTAAGATTTCTTAATCTTCCTGGTCTTCTTTTGAGAGTTTTAAATAAACATCGTATGAAACTCCCCTCAACCCCTAAGATAGCTTAAGGTTCCATTTTTCCTTTTCCAATCCATAGGTAGTGGCCAGTCTCTCATATCTATCCAGGTACGACTCAATGGCGTCCTCCTTTTCAATAAATGGATCCAGGTGGAAACTCATGGCTCCATTTGCCGTGCTGTGGTTGGAGCTACTCTCAGAGTGAGGTGAGCTAGCCCCATGATTGCTAGCTGCTCCCTGGAGTTCAAGTTCCTTTAAACTTAACTCATGAGCTCTTTGTAACCTTCTTTCTTCAGCTTCCAACATTAGTCTCTTATCTTCTCTTTCCAGTCTTTTGGCTTCTGTCTCTGCTTCTAAGCTTTTGGCTTCTCTCTCTGCTTCTAATCTTTTGGCTTCTCTCTCTGCTTCTAAGCTTTTGGCTTCTCTCTCTGTTTCTAATCTTTTGGCTTCTCTCTCTGCTTCTAAGCTTTTGGCTTCTCTCTCTGCTTGTAGTTTTCTTTCCTCTCTGTCCATATGTTTGTCCACTTCCTTTGTGACATACTGGATAAGAGCATCACCTGTCAATCCTACGTCCTTTCCTTCCTGCATGATTGCAGATCGAAATTTCACCAAATCAGCCATGACGCTTACTTACCAGAGGGTATATAATTTTATCTTCACTAACCAACAAACTTAATTAAAATCAATTAATTACTTTGAACAAGACAAATCCTTAAATCCTTGTGAGCGTTTCCTATTTACTTCGTACTCAATGGTACTACTATTACGAAAAAATTTCTAAGTGTTAGAATTTTTTCAAAAAATTTATTTTTACAAACTATTTGTGGCTCAAGATAGATGAATACATAGATAGTGACTCATGATACATAAAAATATCCCGCGAAAGAGCCCCCAATGTAGCGAAAGGTTTTCCTAGTATGATAATAGTGGTAGAGCAGAAGTAGAATTTCTCTCCAGAAAGTATGAAATTCCAGTGCCCGAGAATTACACCGGTATCACAAGTGAGTTACAGCAGTGAATACTCTGAGCTGGACAATAGATTTAGGCTTCAGAAGTATAAGTTGCTACTTTCGCTATAGTAACCTTATGTGATAATATAATTAAATTAGAAAAAGTAACTCAAAATTTAACAGTTAAAAATTTACCAAGTCAAATGAGTACAATTTCATAATTTATTATGTACATCTATATATTCTTGTAATGAGAAATGGGTGTTGGAAGATGGTAAAATGAATGATTATTTATAGTTACAAATTAAACTATATAATAGAAAAGTCTTGAATTGATCTTCCGCTGAAATTACACAAAGGTTTGTCACAGTATCTCTTTGATATCTCTTGCTATCTAGTTCTCATCATAGACAGTCGTTTTAGAAACTGCTCACAGGATTTGTTGGATGGATAAACATAAAACTCATCTGATCTTAGTTCGAGGTTCCTGAAACACACTTGAATCCGGAAGACTTTCCTTCAGCCCGCCCTATAACTACGGGGGATTAATATGAAACAAATAGAAAGGTATGTTATCAGGCACTCGCAGGAAATAAAGAAGTAGAACACCAGACAACAGAAAAACAACAGACATGAGTGGCTTACCCAAGATTTGAACACTGGGGTCCTCATTCTTCAGTAATATTGTCTGGCTTAACCGAAATTCACATTTCCGTCGTCTCAAACTTCAAAGAAAGACCGCCGCGTTGTCCTTGCGCTGTGTGAGTGTGTGCGCTGTGTGTGTGCGTGTCGCGCTACAACCAAGCAAGTGGAACCAAATCTCGCTACAAACACAAGTCACAGATTTCTTATAGGAAGATATAGTAAATTCGAAGTGAATGAGAAAGTTTGGATTTTAATACACACCTGGGACGCTTACCTACACTTGTGTTAGACAAAATGAACGAGCAACCATTCTGCTAAAATCTTATCATAGTTTTAAACATAACAGTTATTTGAGGAAAGAGCGAGCGAACGAACGAACGAACTTTATTTTCAAAGGGTTTAGAATTGGGAAAGCAGGCCCGTCAAACATTCTGCCCTTCCTCTCTCTCGTCTTCCATACTGAATCCATTTATTCTCACATGTATCTTAAATAATACTTAAATAATAAAATAACAATAAAATACAATAAAATAAAATCCCAACATTGTAACAGTACAAAAACAATTACACAGATTTACAGTACCTTATCATAATTAATACTAAACAGGACAAAATTATCTTCAAAACCTACATATGATGTTATGTAATTATTTAAGAACATAACTAAATTAGGGTGGCATATAATCTGCACTCATGATGTATTTGAAAAGTCTGTGATTGGATGAATATGGACTAAGCGTGTTTTTTAAGTTGTGTGGAAGATTATTCCACAGATGAGCAGCAGAAAAAGCTAAACTTTTCTTGAATAAGTCGAGCCTTGGCTTGGGCACGTGTAATTTATTTAAGCGTTGACTGCGTCTTCTGCTGTATTTGAAAATAAGCCACAGATACGTTGGAGCTGTGGTGGTTTTTGATGTTATGCAAAGTTGTTGTTCTTTATTACTATTGTACTGAATGAGGTCAGCTGTGAAGGTCCCTGATTATAACAAATTTTGGGTTGAGTTATCAGGGTACCTTTCTGCTACCACCTTATGACCTCCATCAGACCTATTCTTGACTAGTATGTATGATAGCTACGTCTAATGTCTAGAGTTATGCAAGTGTGGTGTGATGGTAATTTAACCCTAACATACATACACATATAAACAAATATTAAAGTCTATGATCAAATGAACTAACACCTGGGTTAAATTTTTATATGTAAATATTTTCTATACAATTTTATTGGTCCTGAACCTAGTATTCTTCTGGTCAGGACTTTCAAAATTAAAAGAACTCAAGGTATATACATAAAAGCAACTTTTCAACCCAACGGGACAATTTGTCCAAACATATACTGTTAAAATATACTAATAGTGTTACTAACTTTCTAATATTACTGGTTTCTAACACTGGATGGCTGTTTGGGATTCTTTAATCATCCCCAGTTCTTTAATACACCTTTCAATGTTTAATTCTTTGGGGGATATTTTTATTATGTTATACAAAGGTGCACTAGTCTTTGATGCTGATGAAAAGTCGTGTGCCAGATATTATACTTATCTGGCACAACTTGAACTGTCCGTATTCTTGCTGTAAAACGATCACTTTGATACTGGCCCAAAAGTAACAGGGTGGACTCTGTAGACCCCTGTCACTACTGGAAATGAAAAGACTTCTCAACTGCTTTTCACAGACATCTGGCACCGGGCTAGTGCCAGATAAAAACCCTGTAACAATGAAATAATGTCTCCTTGTTGATATCATACTTAAACTGTTATTTCTACAAATTATGATACATGAGAAATAAAGATCTGGGTCATATCTAATTGACCAACATAGCGCATCCATTACAAAGTGTACCAGTGTTGTTCACATGTCTCTCCTCTCAAGGCGGCCCTACATCTGCAATAATAATATTAATCTTTCTTTTCTTCCATACAATAGGATAGGTGAGCTGTGTCCATCTGGCCGCCTAAGAAAACATTTTTATTTCACAAAACATGTGCATTTTACAAAACTGGCAATGTGTTCTAGCATAACCCTACCTCTAGGCCCTGCATATATCAGCTAGGGACCTAATTACTTACAGTCGTAATGGCAGTATCTCTCACTCACATTTTTAAACAAAATATATATGAATAATTTCTGCCTTACCAAAAATTCAATGAATAAACACAGGTACGTTGATTAGCAGACTTCAGATGTCCTGCTGGTTGGACTGTGATGCCTATTATTGTTTTAGTTATATATATTTACTTTAATAAGGCAAGTCACACTTCCCAGAATTTCAAACGTCCTGCTCAAGGAACAGTTTTATAACAAATGGCGTCGATACCTTGAATGTTTCAATATTATAAAAGGCGTTGGCCAATGAGCGAACGACTACTTTTGAATTTGAAAATAAAAGCAAAAACAGACTTGATTTTTGGACATAACAAGTTTTCTCCTCACTCATTCTTAGATTTCCCCTGCTAAAATATATTTAGTGTTAAGCCATCCCATAATTTCTCTCCCCTTGTCTACCCCTCCTCCAATAGAATACATGTACCCTTTTCCTGCCTTTTTCAAGGACGCGTCAAAAAATCAACGTTAGTGAAAGTAAAGACGAGCATGTGTTGGTCTGTCTGTCATAACCAATACCGTCTTTTGTTCATATCTTTCTTATTGTCTGTCGGATTTTCTATTTTAAAGCATATTATTTATCAAGAGAAGATAAGCTCTCAAACTAACTAACTTTTATGATCCTAAACCTATTAATAAGGAAGTCCATATTTTTCCAGAGTTAGTTTCAATTTCCACTATCATATAAATTACGCCATCTTTTCTCCTTTCCCGCGTTGTCCAAAACTGAAACTACTAGTCTGTTACGTCATAAAATGGACTCTTTTGCAGCGAAAGCGCTGTCTGTGTGTTTATATATTTTCTCAGTGTGCCTATAGTCCGAAAAAGTATTGGGTTTTGCGGGGTATTTTTAAATTCTACAAAGCTTGCGACACGTTACCGAACACCTGCCACTGTATCGTCTCGCACTGTCGTTTTGGGCAGCTAGTCCAAGAATCTAACGCTTGACAATTTGTGGCATGTTTTCGCTCTCTCTCTCACTTTTATGCGTTCGTTTATGTCTCCCCTGTTTTATTCTTACTATCTTTCTTGGAACAACTAAGCTTGTTGTTTTCAAAATTTTTACCGTTAACCCTTGACGGGCGAGTTATAAAATCCAATACCAATAGCGCGGCAATAAGGTTTCACACTACGTTCTTATCTTAATGCGATGACTGGCGCGGGGAAAGAAGACGCGTTACAACTTTACTATTTCTATTTCTACTCATATTATTTTAACTTTTATACTTATAATTAATAATTTTATCGCTGTATCAATGTACTTTATCACAGGAGCATTCTGTAATACGATTTTGTGAATAAATTTGGCTTTGTTGAAGAGAAGGTGCTTTCTTAGTGGTAATATGTTAAGATATGTATATGGGTCTACACTCTGTGTGAGGTTTTTGTCTGAAATTAGGCGCACTGCATGTTTTTGTAATGAATAGAGTCTTTTAGTCTTGGACATGGTGCCGCCATCCCAAATTGTGGAACAATAGTCTAGATGTGTTTTTATTTGGGATGTATAGAACATTTTTCGTGTCTCTTCATCTAGGAAATGTTTGATTTTAGCTAACTGGTAAACTTTTTGTGCCGTTTTTTTTTGGTCAGTGCTTGTACATGCGAATTCCAACTTAAATGTTGGTCAATTATGAGTCCTAGTGTTTTATTTTCATTTACATTTTCAATTAAAAAGGTTCCAATGTAGAGCTGAAGTGTTGTTTTCAGTGAGTTTTGTAATTTTTGTCTAGTTGATATTATCATACATTTTGTTTTAATGATATTTATTTGCATGCAATTTTCATTGCTCCACTTAATAAGATTGTCTGTGTCGCTTTGTAATAATCTTTCTAGCGTGTTGCAACTTTTATCACTGGTATAATTGGTACAGTAAGGTCATTTATGTAAATGGAAAAAAGTAGAGGGCCGAGAATAGAACCCTGAGGAACACCGGTGTCAATAATAGTTGGGCTTGACAAGGAGTTATTGTACCACACTACTTGCTGTCTGTCGGACAGGAATGATTTAAGTAATGTCACTAGTTTAAAGTTAACTTTCATTGTTTCTAATTTTCTTATTAAAACGGCGTGATCTAACATGTCAAATGCTTTCCTAAAGTCTACAAATATTGCTCCACATATGTTATCGTTATTGATGTTAAGGTGCAAGTTGTCTATCATCTTAGTTAGAGCTGTGTGGCATGAATGCTTTTTTCTAAACCCTGACTGACTGTCAATTAGCAAGTCATTACTAACTAGGTACTGTAGTGTTGCTTTATGTATGTGTTTTTCTAGTGGTTAAACGTTAAAAGAGAACACCTCCGACCTTTCTCGGCATGGAAACGCAATTGCGGCTGTTCCAATTGACAATCCCGATAACAATGGGCCGGCTGTACGGAACTGTTGCAAGTGGAAGTGGTCTGTTGCAAGGCGTGGTTTGGTTAGCTCTGAATAATGTTCCATGTGATATTAATAAAACAGTTATAAATGTCTGGCCATTGTTTTATCTTCTTGATATTCTTGAGTGATCGTGTATCGTGCCTTCTATGTAAGATTACGCGAATGCAGGGGTGGAAGATTCTGAATAATAATTGAACCTTGGAATACGATTGATGTGATAAGTCGGTTCCATTGAGTCCACAATTATTTAATACAGATTACACGTCAAGACGATTCATGCATGTTGATCACAAAGGTACATATTATAACTTGAAAATATATGGCATAGATATGTAGATATCCTATCAGTCCTTGTCCAATAATCAAATTACTGTATGCAGATTGTCATAGCTGTATGCACGCGCGGTTGGGGTTTCCAACGGCCGACAGTGAGTCTATGAGTCTGGCAAAATCAAATACTATGGACTGTAATTCATCCTTCCTTAATTTTTACTTTCGTACTGACCTTTAATCATTTCAAATCTTCATAATAGCAATGGACTGACCCATGTCCGTACTTGCATAAAATATATCTGTATGGCAATACCATGCCCAACATTGGAAGGAGAGTCAGACGCGTCTTAACAGCTTGACGGTCAATGTGAAAAGGGTCGCGTTTCTTAGTTACCGACTGTGTCCTAAACAACTCTATACACGTCATAATCGATCGTGTCTAAAGCGTTCAAAATTGAAACCTCTATCGCAATATATTAAATGTCTTAACCTTTTACAATTGCACGTCTGGTAACCTTTAGCAGACGGCGTTAATATCATATACCGTAACAATTCCCTGTACACCGGGGAAAAAAAAATCGATAGATTTTTTTTCAATATCTATCCGACTTAACAATTTTTCAAAAAAAAAATTTAACACAATTGTGACATATGGCCGACGATGTTCTGAGTAGAACCGTGTTGCGGTCGTGTCAACTAACTATTTGTCATAGTCATCTAATCATAAATCACATTATATATCAATATTATACATGTCATTATATCAACTAAATAAATGTCCAATGTTAATAGTGAATGATAAAATTAAATTAAAGTAAGGTCTGTCGTATTAGTATGTCATATAGGAATTAATTTGACTAATTAAAATTAAATTAATTAATTAAACTAAGAGTTAAATTATTAAGATTCTAATTTCACGCGATGTTATGAGAGAAGAAAAGACAAACTAAGTAAGAAGAAATAGAAAGAAATTCGAATATAAGTTTTAACTTAATTGTGTGTGTTAAGTGTTAGTGAATAATAACTAACTAACTTAACTAACTAAATACTGTATAGGTACATTAAAAAAAATTATTAATCTAATACTTGTGTGAGATTTATTTTCTCTTTTCATAATTTCTTCTTTTTAGTATTTCGTTCTCTTTTTTTTTTTTTTCATTTAATTTTTTTTCTCACTTTTCATTTTATTGATAATAATTCAATTAAGAAGTTAAGTTAACTAATTAATTAGTATAGGATATGATGATCCATCCGTAGTCTTGATCCTGATGAATTCTTTTAGGCAAAAGTGTTCAAATGTCCACGTCGGAAAGAAATGTCATTTATAACTGCATCGAAGAATTAAGAGTCCATAGGATAATAAGTTCGACTTGTCGTCAGATATTATTCCATGATTGTTCAATGATATTCGTATATCGTGTATGGATATTATACGAAGTTCGAATGTAAGTATATATACCTTGATTGTCTTGTCGTTCAATTCTGTGATGCATATAGTGTTTATAAAGTTTGAATTGAAGGCAAGGTTAGTTCCTTTATAGTTGATACTTCGTTCAATCCAATGTAGTTCTGATTGATGTAGTTTAAGAGTGTCAATGTTGATTATTCGTCGTCAATAGGATTACGTGACAACGCATCTGCCACACAATTTTCAGTGCCAGGTATGTGTTCAATGGAGAACTCGAATGGCTGTAGGATGATTGAATATCTGGCAAGTTTTTGGCTTTTGTGGTTGGATCGACGCAAGGATGCGACAGCACGTTGGTCCGTCTGTATGGTGAAGGGAGCACCGAGGAGAAACTTTTCAAGCTTCGTTATTGCCCAGATCACCGACAAAAGTTCCTTGTCGACTGTGGAATACTTTGTTTCAGCCGGCTTCAGCTTTCTTGATATATATAAGGTGGGGTGTAGAATGCCGTCATGGTTCTGGAGCAGGCATGCACCAATGCCGTAGTTACTAGCATCTGTTCGTAAGAAAAATCTTTTGGAAGCATCGGGAAGTCTTAAAATTGGTTCATGTGAGAACAAATTTATAATTTTGTTGAAAGTTTCATTGCATGTACCAGTCCATGTCACCTTCACCGGCATATCTTTTTTTAACAATGAAGACAATACAGCCGTGATGGATGACAAGTTTGGTATGAATCTACTGTAATATTGAACAAGTCCTAACAAACTCCTGACCTGTTTCTTCGTCTGAGGAACTGCTATGTTTAGAATTTTTGAGACTGTACTAGGTAACGTTCGGATATATCCCGATCCAATGATATGTCCCAAAAAGGTTATTTCATTACACGCGATTTGCACCTTTGTAGGTTTAGCAGTTAGATGATAATTCCTTAGAGTGTCAAAAACATATCTAAGTCCCGAAACATGTTCCTCAAACGACGAACTAAACAAGCATATGTCGTCAATATATGTAATAACGTCTGGTCTACCTGATAAAATTTGTCGCATCAGGCGAATGAAGGTAGCTGGCGCATTAACAAGCCCAAAAGGCATCACATTCCACTGGTATAGACCTTGTGGCGTGGAAAATGCGGTGTAGTACTTAGCCTTTTCGGTCAGTGGTATCTGCCAATAACCTTTAGTTAAGTCTATCTTACTAAATATAGTTGCGTTGGATAGACGTGGTAGTAAGTCGTCGATAAGTGGATGTGGTTCGCTGTCAACTATAGTCTTAGCATTTAATTTTCTATAATCAACACATAGTCTAATGTTATTGTCCTTCTTCCGGACAATCACTAATGGAGAAGAGAATGGCGAATTACTAGTCTCAATGATTCCGAGAGACAACATCTGTTCAAGTTCCTTAGTAGTTTTAGCAAGGAAATGTAAAGGAACAGAATAGGGATGTACACGAATAGGTGTATCGTCATTGAGAGTAATGTCATGACTGATAGCCGATGTGCGACCCGGAACGTCGGTCAACACATCTGGATAAGATTGTAATAAATTAGCAATCTGTAGACGCTGTTGCGGTGTAACCGTTGAAGAGATGGTTACATCCCGCCAAGATTCAGTAGGTTGAACTACTGGTACAGGTAACGGTAACTGTACCTCAGGAAAAGAAGATTCTTCTTCCTGGATGACAGATAAGTTAGTATAATGACAAGTGGATACTGTGTTGTCATCTAGTTCATGAAAAATTGACTGTAAGTGTTCAGGACGTGTATGAAATTGCTTGAGCATGTTAATATGAAATATCTTTTTGTGTCCCTTGATATCTAAGACGTAATCGACGTCGGAAATTTTATCAATGACTTTGTAAGGACCATTCCAAGATATCAATAATTTATTGTTATTGTGAGGAAGTAACACATAAGCCTCGTCGCCTGGGAATAATTGGCGTAATCGTCGAGACTTATTTTGTAGAGATCGAGCCTTAGCTTTTGCAGCCTCAGAAGAAGCTGTTGCCAACTGGCAAGACTCAATAATGTTCTTCCGAAGATTAATCACGTACTCGTAAGATGACTGAGTGTCCTGAGTCATCTCGTCGTCAATTAATAAGTCTTTTATTAGTCCCATAGGACCTCTTGGGGGAGCACCAAAAACTAATTCAAAGGGAGAGAAGCCAGTTTGTTCATGCGGTACCTCCCGATAAGCAAATAGAACAGCTGGGAGTGCTCTGTCCCAGTCATGAGGGTGCTTAGCAGTAACCTTATGTAGTAGTTGTTTAAGTGTACGGTTAAGTCTTTCAACCGCACCATTACTCATCGGATGATAAATACTACTTAAATTCCTATCAATGTCCCAAGTTTTCATGACTTCCTTCATGGTGTCAGATATAAACTGTGACCCATGGTCTGATAAAAGTTTTCTAGGAAACCCTATTCTAGAAAAGATGAGATGTAGTGCATCAGCTACATCTGTGGTAGTGGTGGTCTTTAATGGGATAGCTTCTGGCCATCGTGTGCACAAATCAATGCACGTAAGGACGAATCTATGTCCTCTGGCCGATGGTAGCAATGGACCAATAATGTCTATTGCCATCTTGTCAAAAGGTCTCACTGAGATATCGCAAGCCTGAATAGGCGCCGTGTGAAAAGCTCCACGTGCTTTCACTTCTTGGCATGTAGTACAGGAACGTACATACTGCGAAATATCTCTTGACACCCCTGGCCAAAAGAATGAAGACAGTACTCGAGATCGTGTTCGAGTATATCCCATATGTCCAGCACAATGTGAGTCATGTGCATGTTGAAGAATGTACCGTCTGAAAGTATATGGGACCATAACTTGTTGTTTCATTTGTGATTTGTCATGAAAACATCTAATCAATATGCCATTTTTAATAACAAAACAATGTTTGTTATTATTACCTGAGGATAGATTGTCAACTTTATCAACCAACGTAAAAAATTTTTTTAAAGATTTATCCTCTTTTTGTTTGGTTGCAAATGTTTCCCTGTCAATAGGTGAATTGACTACAAATTCCTCTTGGTTGTCTGCATCCATTTTATTATCATCAACTTTCTCCATGAGTTGAGTCTGTGCTCTAGTCGTCACGGCGTTTCCAGTGCATAGGTTATGTTTCTCCCATTCTATAATCTCATCTGGAGTACAATCTTTACTGCCGTGTATACGACCAACCATCAAATCAGCTATAGGCTTTTTTTAGCATACATACTTTTACGTTTCCTGTGAAGAAAGGAGTGTTGACATGAATAATAGCTGTGGGGTAAAACTCTATTGTTCCACCAAACGTCATGCAACGAACATATTCCCCCGTTGCACAGCTGGGATGTACCAGCGACTGTCGTACACCAATCGTTGTGGATCCCGAATCCCTCAATACTGAGACGACGGATCCATTAACTAATCCTCTGTTAAAAATTAGTAGGCCTGTTCCATCGTTGACTGCAAGACCTACCTGTGGTATAATATGTCCGCAGTTAAGCACTGTTTCTTTCGCCTTCTGAAAAATAAGATTGCATTGCTGGCAACTATTTGCCACATTATAATTAATAGCAAAACATGCAGCAGAAGACTGTGTTGTATTATTGTCAAGTGGAACCTGAGCTATAGGGGTAGTATTATTTGTAACTGCCGCCCCTGTATTATGGTTGTAATGAGATGATCCCCGAGAATGAGATCGATTCCGAGTATAATTGTTAGAATTATCTCGTCGTCCTCTATAGTAACTATTATCTCGATGTCTCGAGCCATGATTATTACCCTTCCAGTTACTATTATCATTGGGAGTATGTGATCGATTATAATGAGTGTTATGTTGACCATTGTGGTAGTTTGTTTGAGGTGAATAATTTCTATCTCGTGATCTACCTCTGTTGAACTCATTTTTATTGTTGAAATCATTATTATGTCCCTTCTGAAAGTTAACATTGTGATTTCTTTGGAACCTGCTTCTGTCTACACTGTGATGTCTTTGTTTTTTATTGTGATTGTAGGCCATATTAGACGCCACAGGTAGAGGTTCTCTTAATGAGGAGTTAGAAATGGTTGCATTCGGGTGTGCCGAACAGTAGTTTAAAGAAATTTTTTCTAACTCATCCATAGTACCTGGTTTACGCTCCTGCAAATATGCAAAAAATGGCTGGCTAACCGAAGATAATACCTTATCTCGTAGTAGTAAATCAACTATTTTGTCGTATGATTTGTTGACTTCTGCCAGTTCAACCCATCTGTTAAATGTATTGCGTATATTCGCAATGAATCCTGCAAAATCCCTTGGAGATTCAGGTAAAATTCCCTTAAATTTCAACCTACAGTGTTCCTCGTCCAGGTGAAATCTTCGTAGAAGCAAGGACTTAATAGCACCGTAGTTATTAGCTATTGATGGGTCAGCATTTTGAGAAGCTGTCAGTGGTTCTCCAACCAAGAATTCATTTAACTTGAGTACCCATGACTCTTCAGGCAAATGGTTTGTTTTGCAAGTCTGTTCAAAACGTGCCAGGAACGATGAAAGGTCGTCGACGTTCAAGTTGAAAATGGGTAGTTTAAAGTTGTAGAAGTGTTTAGGCTGGCTGGATGATGATCCATTTTGTGCGTTATTATTCTGGTTTGCATCAGCATTTTGTGCTTGTAATCTTGCTGTCTCCAATTTAATACGCGCCAATTCCATTTCTTGTTGTAAAATAATTTCCTCTCGTTTCAATTTATTCTCTTCTTCCTGCCTGGAGATTGCTCTTTGCTCTTCTCTTTCACGTTGAGCAATCTCTCTCAACCTATTTTCCTTGGCAATTTGCTTCATCTCAAGTTCTGCTTCCTCTTTCTTTAATGCTGCCTTTTGTTCCTCTTCCTCTTTCTTTAATGCTGCCTTTTGTTCCTCTTCCTCTTTCTTTAATGCAGCCTTTTTCTCTTCTTCCTTTCTTTCATATTTTTCGAGTTCTGATTCAGCAAACTGACGAAGTTCTTGAGATTTGTAGCCATAATCACGGCCAATTTTAACGAAATGGTCTATAGTAAGCATTTTGACTTTTATCTGTAGTAATTATTGATAATTACTGATTAAAATAGTCAATAGTAGCTTCAGAGTAATTATTATACTTACTCAACTTAGAAATATTCAATATAAGTAATCACAATAGTATTGAACTTAATGTTTAAGTTCACCTAATAGACAATATTTTGTAACAATATTGTATCTAAATAATACTATATCATAAATAGTTATGATATCTGTTAAATATAATGTAATTATATCACACAATTAATTTCAATGTCCAATAATGTTGGGTATAATTCCTAGTAATGATATTGTTCAATGTACTAAGTCACTCTCTTAGTACCAGAAAAGTATATTAAATAATATACAATGGGTCTATTACCTCAAAGGTAGCTATAAGATTATTTATTTTGTCAATATATATATTATATTATTATGCCCTAGGCATCTATGATAAATTGTAGTGCTACTTTCTTGGACTATCACTGCATAATTATGCAATGTCCCATATTACCCTTAAATTTCAGAAAAAAAATTAATTAAATTAGATTACAAGTGTATTATTGCATATAATAGCATATTATTAATGTAATATAAATATATATCATGAGGACAGACAAGCAATGATGCAACTAAAGGGTACAAACAATGTCAAGACGCAAACAAGACATTTTCACAATTAAAAATGAATTTATGAACTAAATAAAATAAGCGGAAATGTCACAGACCAAATGAAAGGTCATGGTCTGACCCGAGGTCAACTTAATATTCAAAGTACACAAAAAATAAAAATGACTGCGAAAAATGATGACGTCACAGGACTCATAACGGACGAAAATTTAATAATCATAAAATAAATGATAGTCAGAGGAGAATGGACGAAATAGTAACGAACATGGTACAGAACTGAACAAAATTATTAACTAAATACGAATAAAATACACCAATTATCTACGGGACAGTACAGCTAACGCAAATTGTCAAACGGTAGCAAATTTGGACAGACTGTCCAATGGCAACCTCAATGGGCTTCCAAAAGTGCGATCGTTTAAGTTCCCTAAGAACGACTGAAATCTAGGTGGTCAGCTGTTCGCGACATTCCCAGAGATTTCAGTTCCCTCTCCAACCGGCCCACGAATTAACAACAAATACATACGATGGAAAACAAATTTAACATATATACATGAAAATACATAGACATGCCTAATCAAAGCGAAATGGACTCAGTATTACGGTTTTGCAATGACGACAATTTAAACAGCTAGACTTATCTTTCCCGTTGCTTCGGTCAGTGCTATAGGTCGTCAACAGCTAGGCTAATGCCCTTGACTGCCTGCTCCTGTAGTCCATTTCTTGTGTCTGCTTCAAATGACTTATTTTTCCCTTGGTTAGGCTTAAAAGAACGACTTCAGTTTTTCTCCGATAGTTTCACCTACACGAATTTCAGTGACGTCGCGTTGTTAGGCATTAGACTGAGTACTGCGTCATAGGTCATAATTCAGCACATCATGTGATCGTAACTTGATCGTAAACATTTCATTCGAAAGTCATTCAGAAATTTTTTTGTCGATCCCCAGACACCGGACACCACTGTTGCAAGTGGAAGTGGTCTGTTGCAAGGCGTGGTTTGGTTAGCTCTGAATAATGTTCCATGTGATATTAATAAAACAGTTATAAATGTCTGGCCATTGTTTTATCTTCTTGATATTCTTGAGTGATCGTGTATCGTGCCTTCTATGTAAGATTACGCGAATGCAGGGGTGGAAGATTCTGAATAATAATTGAACCTTGGAATACGATTGATGTGACAAGTCGGTTCCATTGAGTCCACAATTATTTAATACAGATTACACGTCAAGACGATTCATGCATGTTGATCACAAAGGTACATATTATAACTTGAAAATATATGGCATAGATATGTAGATATCCTATCAGTCCTTGTCCAATAATCAAATTACTGTATGCAGATTGTCATAGCTGTATGCACGCGCGGTTGGGGTTTCCAACGGCCGACAGTGAGTCTATGAGTCTGGCAAAATCAAATACTATGGACTGTAATTCATCCTTCCTTAATTTTCACTTCGTACTGACCTTTAATCATTTCAAATCTTCATAATAGCAATGGACTGACCCATGTCCGTACTTGCATAAAATATATCTGTATGGCAATACCATGCCCAACATTGGAAGGAGAGTCAGACGCGTCTTAACAGCTTGACGGTCAATGTGAAAAGGGTCGCGTTTCTTAGTTACCGACTGTGTCCTAAACAACTCTATACACGTCATAATCGA
The DNA here is from genome assembly GCA_024509875.1 of Oreohelix idahoensis. Classification (NCBI taxonomy): domain Eukaryota; kingdom Metazoa; phylum Mollusca; class Gastropoda; order Stylommatophora; family Oreohelicidae; genus Oreohelix; species Oreohelix idahoensis. The sequence continues at coordinate 91,241 of JAMPIV010000528.1, forward strand.
TCGTGTCTAAAGCGTTCAAAATTGAAACATCTATCGCAATATATTAAATGTCTTAACCTTTTACAATTGCACGTCTGGTAACCTTTAGCAGACGGCGTTAATATCATATACCGTAACAGGAACACAGCACGAAATGACTCAGGCGCTGAATTGAAAGTTTCACCAATGGAAGTCGACCCAATATGTGTTCTGAGTAAGTTTTAAACTTTGTTTTATTTCTATTCATTTCAGACCTATTTTGTTTATTTGCAATATAGAAATGGCAAGTGCCGAGGGAAAGGGGGGGGGGGGGGGGGAGAATGTATTAGTAGAAGAACAGCCAAATGTGACTGCTCGATTCACACATTTAGACAGAAAGTTTTTCATTTTTTTAAGCAATTGGGCGGGGAGGTATTGTTATTACTGTACCTATTGGGTTGTTTTATCGGACCATCACCATTTTCTAAACATTCGGTACCACATTTAAGATATAACAGCTTGTGAAGTCGCTGACCTCATTTCGATAAATCGTTCTTATTCTAGTTATGGGTGTCAAAGGTCATGTTTAGAATTTAGCCTGCTAGTGCTACACATTTGTGAACGGTAATAAAATTAAATAGAATTGCCTCTCTCGCTTTATTAACTTTTTTTTCTTAATATATTTCAGGGGACGATCGTTATTATGCACATTCAGAGCCGGATTAACGTAGTAGCACAAGTAGCATATGCTACGGGCCCCGCGCTTTTAGGGGCCCCGCGCCAATAAATATGTACATAATTTTGTGGTCATCTTCTAATACGAGCGTTGATGGCAAGGAGCGAAGCTCCTGACCGGGTTGGAAGGAAAGTCCACTGACCCCCCAGCCTCGCAATGACATGTCATTGGGCCAGAAGAGCTGGAAAGCTCGAGTGCCGTTGGTTAGAGAGAAGAAAAAAAAAACGAGCGTTAAACCAATGATCTTGTGATTTATGCTATCTTTAGCGCCTTTTCATTTAATGTCACCAAATTGTGAGAGAAAGAGCATAAGAGGGTGACTTAGTGTGACTCTTCATTATTTTAATCTTAACTGTTTGCGGACGGAAGCCATTTAAGTGGCGTTGAAAATTTGGTCACGTTTGGACGGAAGCCACAGTTTTGGCTCTAGGCGACTGCCCCTCTAATTTTGTTTCGTTCTTTGTGAGATGAATTTGCATTAACAATAAAAACTAGAATTTAAGAAACGGAAACTTCCTGTTTTAATTGAGGTATACGGCGTGCTCGCACTCTCTTTCGATCTTGATTAAAATTTCTTGATTTGTAAGGTTAGAAAACTCAAAAAATGAGCAGTAGACACAGAGATATTGGACGTAATTATGCTTCTGGAAGTGAAAAACGTAAAGCGAAGAAAGAAAAAAAAAAGAAGAGATCAACTTGTGATATCAAAAACACGTAAGCTGACATAATATTTTGATGTTCATGGTGGTGGTACTCTAACCGCTGAAGCTGGAAGTACAGGAACAACTAGTACTAGCGCAGGCTGTGCAGCAGAAAACATACAGCAAAGCCCAGTATACACTGAGTCTGAATGTGAAAGAATAAGTGAAACGAAGAAGTACTCTAATGATATTGGTGACTGGCCGAACAATATAGATGACTGTGAGCGTGAATATTGCATATCCAAGGGAAGTGAAAAATGTCAACATGTTGAAAGTGCCTTCTCTTCATCCGTGCGATTGTATGACACTGAAAAGAAAACTCGATACTGTCAGAAGTCTTATTTTACACATATTCATAAACTTACAAACAAACAACATGCAAGAAAATGGTTATGCTATTCAGAAAGTAAAGGGCGCCTATTCTGTTTCCCATGCAAGCTTATGAGTTCAGAATGTTCATTAAAGTTTACTGTGGAAGGGTTTAATGACTGGAAAAATGCAAGCAATCTATTGCGTCGGCATGAAGAAAGCTCTTCACATAGACAAGCTTTAATTTCACTGTTGATGCGTAAAAACAAAGGTGAACGTGTCGATTCCCTTCTTGTGAAACAAATGGACATTCAAGAAAAGTATTGGCACAAACTTCTAGAGCGAATAATTGAAGTTGTGAAGTTTTTAGCAGAACGAGGCCTTTCATTTCGTGGCAGTGATGAAATTGTTGGGTACCCTTATAACGGGAATTACTTAGGGTTGTTAGAATTACTGGCCAAGTTTGACCCTTTTCTGGCAGAGCATATAAATACTCATGCAAACAAAGGATTTGGACATACATCATATTTATCTAAAAGAACGTGTGAGGAATTCATCGATCTGATTGGATCCAGCATACTATATCACATTATCTGTGAAGTGAAGAAATACAAGTATTATTCCGTTTCATTAGATTCTACTCCAGATATATCTAATATGGACCAGCTGACTGACTCTGCGCTATGTTTTGCCATCTGGACCAGTTGAAAGATTTGTGACATTTTTGGATATGGAAGGTCATAGTGCTGAACAGCTTACTAAAAGTCTACTTAATTTTTTAAAGGCAAATGACATTGATATTAAAGACTGCCGTGGTCAAAGTTATGACAACGCCAGCAACATGAGTGGCAAGTTTATAGGATTACAAGCACGAATTAATTGATAATGATAATTACTATGCAAATTAAAAATGTGTGTGTTCAAATATGTTTGTGTTGTTTTATTGTTTTTTTTTCTAATATAGGGCCCCTTTCTTAACATATGCTACAGGCCCCGCACTAGCTTAATCCGGCCCTGTGCACATTGCGAGCATATTTTTCAGTGACGGGAAGAGGCAGACGTCCGGCTCTGTCACCGATTTCTACTGTGACAGACTATTGAAGGACTCGGGAAAATGCAACATGGGAGCTAGAACGTCTTGTTGTGTAAAGTTTATATATCATATTATTTTCTCTCATTATTCTCTGATGTTAAATACAACATGGGAGTTAGTACGTCTTGTTGTGTAAAGTTTATATATCATATTGTTTCCTCTCATCATTCTCTGATGTTAAATACAACATGGGAGCTAGCACGTCTTGTTGTGTAAAGTTTATATCATATTATTTCCTCTCATCATTCTCTGATGTTAAATGCAACATTGGAGCTAGTACGTCTTGTTGTGTAAAGTTTATATATCATATTGTTTCCTCTCATCATTCTCTGATGTTAAATGCAACATGGGAGCTAGTACGTCTTGTTGTGTAAAGTTTATATATCATATTGTTTCCTCTCATCATTCTCTGATGTTAAATGCAACATTGGAGCTAGTACGTCTTGTTGTGTAAAGTTTATATATCATATTATTTCCTCTCATCATTCTCTGATGTTAAATGGAACATTGGAGCTAGTACGTCTAGTTGTGTAAAGTTTATATATCATATTGTTTCCTCTCATCATTCTCTGATGTTAAATACAAAATTGGAGCTAGTACGTCTTGTTGTGTAAAGTTTATATATCATATTGTTTCCTCTCATCATTCTCTGATGTTAAAAATCAGTAGGCTCCTATGTAGTTGAAGCTTTCCTAGAAGCTTCTACAGGTTTTGAGTTGATTTTACGCTTACAAACATAAAAGACAGAAATGACATAATCCATGCAAAAGATGGACTTAGAATCTACTGTATAATTGATATAATAATTTAAATGGTAAATGCAGTAAAACTAATGCCGCAATAAATACTTAATGATTAACAAAGGGAAGGAAGAAAATGATGTGGCCGACATTTCTTGTATTAATAATAAAATAACACAATCATGCAATTTGTCCTCTTCCCGTCCCTCCCAACCAATTTCTCTCAGGTGACCTCTTGGTTTGTGACTGTGTGTAACCGTCTGTTTTGTAACAGCCACCATAAATGTAACGTACTGTTTATGCATGATGTGAAAGCTGCCAGAGTGAACGTGTCGTTTATCACCTGGACTGTGTAATGTTGCGGTGTCGATGTAGGTCACCAGAAATGTAACGGCCAGGAATGTAACGGCCACCAGAGTGAGGCACTGCCAGGGGTACTATGATCACTCACAGTAAACAGCGTACATGTTGTAGATCTGTGATATTGGTATTATGATGTGCTGAGTGTGGATGTAGACGAGAACACGAATGCTTGAGGCTCTTAGTAAAGTCAATAATGCACCCATACACTCACATGGCTGGCACGTTTCAAATATTTATTTACGAAACTGACAGTAGCATCAACAGGACAGTCAAATCGACGAGATCAAGGACTTCACATAGATAATAAATGACTGTTAAATGTCTGGTAATCAAAGGCTTGCATCATACATCAAACATCATCTGTCCTAATGTTACAATATGTAATGTGGCTTCCGTACCATTGACTCAGCGCGTCAGGTACTTAACTAGCTCTGTCGTTCAACAAACGAGCTCCTAAATTGCGTAGCAATAATACATAAGGCTGTTATTCAACTGGCATAGCCCGCCAGGTATATTTCCTCTTGCTGAAAATATTGGCCGTAATACAGGGCCTCAATATGTAGACAGCTGTGTATCCTTTTTTAGCAGGCACAATCAAACCATGCTAAACATAGATATATATATATATATATATATATATATATATATATATATATATATATATATATATATATATATACCGCCAACCTGTGGCGTCCACAATAATCTATCATCATCATTAGGCTTCTGTTCACTTGAAAACATATAGTCTCATTTGGCTAGAACTAGAAGCAAAGAAGAAATTCTGTCTCTCAAGATCTGTGAGCTTCACTCATAGATAGGTAACTTCAAATGTTCTGCAGCCAAAGGCATAGTAATAAGAATGTCATTTACCTTCATACAGAATCTTCCGGATACACCCTTAACAAACAATCACTGGGGAAAACATTGACATTTCAGTCATATCGAAACTTTCCAATCCCCATGATGATATAGAGAAAAATCACAAACGGACATCATCGTCCGACAGCCCAGATCACAATCTAGATGACGGAAGTCACAGTTCGCGCTCAGAACTCTGCGCATGCCTAGACAGCATAAAAATGAGCATCGTTCAGACAGATCAACGACAACGATTGAAAGAAAGAGAAGATAACCCTTTAAACAACCTGTCATAGAAGTTAATACCCAATTATCCAACTTTGACCAAAAAAGTTTTACAACAAAAGTATTAATAGATTTGCCCAAATGACTCCGTCAAAAACGACAAAAGTATTAAATAGATTTACCTATCATGACTCCGTCAAAAACGACAGCAACAGACTGCCGCACCCCCGTATTAAAAAATGACCCATTTTTTAAAAATACATCAATGAGCAAGATACCCCAAGCTCATAACACATGAATAATGCGCCAATGAAAGAATCAACCGGAGAGAATCAAATCATCTCACCAAATAATAGAAAATATCTTCGGGAAGGTACCATCAAAGAAACCTCAGTTGCTGGCGATACTAACATACATTACATAACTATCAAACAATTATGCAGTAATATAATCATAGCAATGACCAATGACAGTCTATCTCAAGAAGTCATATCAATATACAAATTACAATGTTATACCATTAATGTATGTAATGGATGGACATGACCAAATTTGTTAAATTCCTTACACATTATCTAACAATAGAAGTATATCATATACAAATAAGTGCTGCGATTTCTTGAACAAAAGTAAGGTATGGCGTCATCATGGTTCTCACAAGCGCTCCGTACTTGGTACTAGTTTGCACTGAGAACAATATAAATGACATTAATTAGTCACATGCTATAATGCACTATAGTCACTACAAAATTATTTAAATATTATATGTGGCCATTTTAACATTTTTCCTTTTCTTATTTTTGTTTTGGCCTTTATTTTATGTTAACCTTAACCTTCGACATTACACCAAAGATAGTAATAGAGAAAGAAAACAATCAATTTACTAATCTAAGGTGAAACAAAATATTAATGTATATTATGAACAGACATGAGTCTGGAAATGTATCATGAAATCTAGGACACAAGACTTAAGTGGAATCATGTGGGCATCTAGACAGTATGTCCGCCATCACATTATCCGAACCACGGATAGCCCGCACCGTGAAATGAAAAGGTTGAAGAGCAATAGCATATCGAGTAGATCTCGAGCTCTTCAAATCCTTGTTCTGTATAGCTGTAAGAGCTTTTTGGTCGGTTTCCATAATGAAATGCGCGCCTAGAAGGAATCTTTGTATCTTAAGAATGGCCCAGACCATAGCTAACAATTCACGGTCTAGAACCGAATAGTTCCTTTCTGCCGCATTCAATTTCCTAGAGATATACATCACAGGATGCAGAGTTCCTGAATACCCTGCATAAGTGCCGCCCCGATCCCAGTGGAAGAGGCATCACTACGAAGGACAAAAGTCTTATCAATCGATGGTAGTCGTAAGATAGGAGGAGATGAGAACAAATTCTTAATCTGATCCAATGAAGATTGGCATTCTTGTGACCAGCGCACCATGTTAGGAGAACCTTTTTTCAATAAAGTTAAAAGAGGTGCCATAATGGAGGACAGATTCTTAATGAATCTTCCGTAGAATTGTATTAATCCCAAGAGACTACGTACTTGCTTTTTTGTTTTAGGAACGGGGATATTTAATATCTTAGAAATGTTTTGGTCGTCTGTCTTTAATAGACCATGACCAACACGATGACCTAGGAAAGAGATTTCACTAAACCCAACAAAGGCTTAAGAGGGTTTTGCAGTCAAATTATGCTCGCGTAGAGTAGACAGTAACTCATTTAAACCCGAATAGTGTTCTTCCCAAGTATCGCTGAAAAGACAGATGTCGTCCAAGTATGCGATGACGTCTGTACGATATGAGAGAATTCGACGCATCATGCGTACGAAAGTAGCTGGGGCGTTCATCAGCCCGAAAGGCATAACATTCCATTGATACAAACCCCTAGGTGTTGAGAAAGCAGTGAAAGGTTTGGCGCGTTCAGTTAACGGAACTTGCCAATAGCCTTTCGACAAGTCAAGTTTAGTAAAGAATCGCGATTTAGAAAGTCTAGTAAGTAGATCTTCCAATAAAGGCATAGGTTCAGCATCAAACTTCGTAACCTGGTTCGATTTGCGATAATCGACGCAAATACGTATGTTATTGTCTTTCTTTCGAACAATAACCATGGACGAAGAGTATGCTGAAGTGGATGGTTCAATTATTTTCAATTGTATCATTTCATCCAATTCTTTCTCGACTTGCGCTTGGAAATGAATAGGGATAGGATATGGTCTTACTCTGATCGGATATTATGATCAGTAAGTATAATGTCATGTTTGATAATATTTGTGTGTCCAGGAATGTCGGTAAGGACATCCTGAAATGATTGTAGCAAGGAAGATACTTGACGCTGTTCCTCAAAAGACAAATTAGAAGAAACCGAAACGTTTCTCCATGATTCCGTAGAACTGAGTAGAATCATAGGAAGAGGTAGATTAACATCTGAAAACGTTGTTTCCTTCTCCTGTATAATCGACAAGGATGAGATATGATCATGTTGGACTGGAGAATCGTCCGTCGCCTGGAAAATAGGCTGCAAATAGTCTGGTCGTTCAATAAATTCCGTAAGCATATTTATATGGAAGGTTTTATGCCTTCCATCAATATAGACAACATAGTCGACATCGGAAATTTTTGAGACTATTCCATATGGACCTTTCCATGCAATGAGAAGTCTGTTCTCCCTCGAAGGAAGTAAGACAAACGCTTTGTCTCCATGACAAAGTTGACGTAGGCGTCTCTTCTTATTAGCAAATTGCCTCGCCTTTTCTTTGGCATATTAGGAGGGTGAAGTCGCTAACTTGCATGCTTCGATAATCTTATGCCTGAGAGCAATGACATACTCATATGAAGATTGAGTGTCATTGTCAATATTATCGGCAGTTATCAAATCGTGTAGCAAGGACATAGGACCGCGCGGTTGCGCGCCAAAAACAAGTTGAAAGGGAGAAAACACTGTATGTTCGTTGGGGACCTCCCTATAGACAAAGAGAGCCGCGGGTAAAACCCTGTCCCAATCCTGAGGATGATCCTCAGTAATCTTGCCAAGTAAGTTCTTAAGTGTTCTATTAAGACGTTCAACTAACCCATTAGACATTGGGTGATAAATACTACTGAGAGACCTTTTAATATCTAGGATAGACATCACCTGCGACATAGTGTCTGATATCAATTGAGTACAATGGTCTGACAATATTTCTCTGGGAAAACCCAAACGAGAAAATATTAGCCAAAGAGCGTCTGCGATATCGGCAGTAGATATGCTCTTTAGAGGTATAGCCTCTGGCCAAAGTGTGCACATGTCGACGCATGTTAGGATGAATTGATGTCCTCTGGCTGAAGTTGAAGGAACAAGAGCTTGTGCTCTTGTTACAACCACATTGGCTGTTTGTATATTATGTTCTTACCAAGCAGCAATTTGCTGCGGGGTACATTCCTTAACCCCGTGAATACGACCTATTATAAGATCCACAATAGGATTAGGAAGAAGACACGCGTGGACATCTCCTGTAAAGAAGGGAGTATCCATGTGGATGATAGCAGTAGGATATATTTCCAAAGATCCACCAAATGTCACACACTTAACCACCTTCCCCGTGGCATAGCAAGGATCTATAAGAGATTGCCTAATCCCAATAGTAGTACATCCAGAATCAAAAAGTACTGAGACTGGATTATCATTCACTAGACCTCTATTTAAAATAAGAGATCCTTTCCCGTCATGCGCAACTGTAGCAGGAAGAGCGGGAAGAGGGTGACCAGATGGCTTGAACAATGTTGAGCATTGGGGGCACTTAGCTGCTCTCCCAAAATCGAAAGCAGAGCCAGTGATAGCATTAGAGTTTCTACTATCGTTCACTTGACTACAGGCTTCCTGAGACTCATGTTGTGCAGCGTTTGCCTGACGATAAGATTTCCTTTTGTTATGTCTAGGTCTGCCGCGATTATTATTTCCCCTGTAATTATCATTATATTGCCCATCATAACCATTATTCTGGTTTGCATCACAGTTTCCATAACCATCATCGTAATATTCTTGACGGCGAGGATAATTATCTCGAGAAGAGAAACTCGGATAGTTTCTATTGTGATAACCTTTGCGAAAGTGTCTAAAATTGTTAGACCCAACATTACGAGGACTATCAGCTCGTCTCCAATTCTTTGAAGAAAACCCACTGTGTGATGGATTGCTTTGATATTGAGTGTAATTCTGATTACTCTTCTTATTAAAGCTTTGTTTAGCACCTTGAAATTTACGATTGTAATTAGAGCCATATGGTGCTGCCGAAGCAACTGGCAACACTTCTTTCACTTTAGAATTGCTAACTGTAGCATGGGGATGCGCAGTTACGTACTAGCAACAATATTCCTCCATGTCTTTTATGTTTTTAGGTTTACGCTCATGAAGAAAAGCAAGAAAAGATTCGTTGACCGATGACATAGCCTTGTCTCGAAGTAATAAGTCCATTAGGATTTCATATGTTTTTTCAGTCTGAGACAACTCAATCCAACGTGTGAATGTACGACGTATCTTTATAATAAAGTCAGAGAAATCCACTCCATTTTTTGGCAACATTGTCTTAAGACGAAGACGATAATCTTCTTCTTTTAGTTGATATCTTTTAAGCAATGCTGCTCTGACAACATCATAGTTGGTCCTATCATGTTCCTCTATTGTCATAAGAGTAGTTACTGGTTCACCTGAAACAAATTCCATCAGTTGTTCGACATATTTTCCCTTTTTTATTTTATGCGTATCGAATACATATTCGAATCTATCAAGATAATCCGTTATATCGTCCCTTAAAGGATTGAAATGAGGTAATTTGATCTTATTAGACTTCTCCTTTGTCGTATCCGAAGTTGCTTGATGAGCACCCGCATTCATCAATTTCAATTTCTCTAACACCAAAACCACGAGTCTTTCATCATGTTCCCTTTTTGCTTCTCTCTTCAGCCTCAGCTTGAAATTTTCTCTCCTCAGCTTGAAATTTTTTCTCCTCAGCAGCAGCTTGAGCTTGAAGTTTTTTCTCCTCAGCAGCAGCTTGAGCTTGAAGTTTTCTCTCCTCAGCAGCAGCTTGAGCTTGAAGTTTTCTCTCTTCAGCATCTCTTTGTTGCTGTATTCTTCTATCTTCAGTTTCTCTATCCAACTGCATTTGTATCCTTTTCTCTTCAGCCTTCTGTGCCTTGGCATATTGAGCAAGTGCGAATTCTTCTAACTTCTCACCTGTCTTCCCAAGGGCTTTCCCTTGTTCAATAAAGACGTCTAGTGTAGACATTATGTCTAACTATGTGAGATCAGACCTGAAAAATTAAATAAATTACTTATCCCACTTTGATGGGAGACAAGTCTATAATACTAGACTTGTATACTCACTTCACTTTATTTCACTCTCTTTGAGAGACAAGTCTTAGTCAAAGACCTTGTATAGTTACCTTGTTTCTCTATAATATTATCATTATAAGTAACTTTTATCTGAAAAGTATATGATATTAATACTAATAGTCAATGATCAAGTATATCTATAGACTGTATGACAACAATGTATTACATTAATAAATACAAAGACAAGAATACAAAACAACAACCGAAAACGTTCGCAGAAGTCAAATAATAAATAAAGCTTAACTGATTCTAATGTTGTAAAATTTTACAATGATAACTGCGAAAATTAAACAAATGACAACACTGTTATAAACAAAAAAGGTGTATAGAAATAAATGAAAGTAAGGAGAGACGAACAGATACAAACAAAACAAATCGTAAATCAAAGAATGGAACAAATAACGAAAACAACACTAACACATCTCGTCACAGCTAAGAAAAAACTGAAAAGTAGCAACACAGGTTGCTCGCAATTTCCACTGCGGAAATATGCGTAATCCTACAGAAAACGCTCACGATAGAACCTCTATCACGTGGTATCTTTAGAGGAAGGCTCAGCTTTACACTAAATAAAGGCACAGTTTATACACTAAAACCGGCCACTTATCTTTTAGCACACTCCTCAATAGCCGCAAAGATGCAATATAATGCGGTACTACTGTCAACAACAATGGTAGACGATCCACCGTTGAAGGTCGCCGTAACTTCATAACAGGCAGTGGTCTCCAAAGTATAGCTACAAAAATCATACTCGACACCAGTTGAGACTAGAAAATCCAACGTCGATATGTTTTTAGAATGTAGTGTAAACAACCGGCGGTACTGTTTACGTTCTTAGGTTGACAGGTAACGATGTGACTTGATAGCTCAGAATGCAGTGTAAACAACCAGCGGTACTGTTTACAATCTTGGGTTGACAGGTAATGATGTGACTTGATAGCCCAGATATATTGACATCTTTTGTAGAACTCCAGAAATGTATAACAATGTCACTTCAATTCCGTAGCAGTTGTGGTCCATGTAGCAGTAACACAAAAATGCCAACGCCAGTGTTTATGTGAGTCAGCTCAGTTGTTGACCTATTTGCCACTGTCTTGAAAATGTAGAAAACCCACAAATCTGGTCCACCATAAATGTAACGTACTGTTTATGCATGATGTGAAAGCTGGCAGAGTGAACGTGTCGTTTATCACCTGGACTGTGTAATGTTGCGGTGTCGATGTAGGTCACCAGAAATGTAACGGCCAGGAATGTAACGGCCACCAGAATGAGGCACTGCCAGGGGTACTATGATCACTCACAGTAAACAGCGTACATGTTGTAGATCTGTGATATTGGTATTATGATGTGCTGAGTGTGGATGTAGACGAGAACACGAATGCTTGAGGCTCTTAGTAAAGTCAATAACGCACCCATACACTCACATGCAGTAGTCAATGATGAATTGAAGATTGCTGGCACGTTTCAAACATTTATTTACGAAACTGACAGTAGCATCAACAGGACAGTCAAATCGACGAGATCAAGGACTTCACATAGATAATAAATGACTGTTAAATGTCTGGTAATCAAAGGCTTGCATCATACATCAAACATCATCTGTCCTAATGTTACAATATGTAATGTATCTTCCGTACCATTGACTCAGCGCGTCAGGTACTTAACTAGCTCTGTCGTTCAACAAACGAGCTCCTAAATTGCGTAGCAATAATACATAAGGCTGTTATTCAACTGGCATAGCCCGCCAGGTATATTTCCTCTTGCTGAAAATATTGGCCGTAATACAGGGCCTCAATATGTAGACAGCTGTGTATCCTTTTTTAGCAGGCACAATCAAACCATGCAAAACACACACACACATATATATATATATATATATATATATATATATATATATATATATATATATATATATATATATATATATATATATATATATATATATATATATATATATATATATACCGCCAACCTGTGGCGTCCACAATAATTTATCATCATCATTAGGCTTCTGTTCACTTGAAAACATATAGTCTCATTTGGCTAGAACTAATTGACATTTCAGTCATATCGAAACTTTCCAATCCCCATGATGATATAGAGAGAAATCACAAACGGACATCATCGTCCGACAGCCCAGATCAGAATCTAGATGACGGAAGTCAGAGTTCGCGCTCAGAACTCTGCGCATGCCTAGACAGCATAAAAATGAGCATCGTTCAGACAGATCAACGACAACGATTGAAAGAAAGAGAAGATAACCCTTTAAACAACCTGTCATAGAAGTTAATACCCAATTATCCAACTTTGACCAACAAAGTTTTACAACAAAAGTATTAATAGATTTACCCAAATGACTCCGTCAAAAACGACAAAAGTATTAAATAGATTTACCTATCATGACTCCGTCAAAAACGACAGCAACACAGTGCTACCCGAACAGAATGTGAGTAAATGACAGCTACAGTACAGGTGCCAGCACAACAAGCCAAGGCCCTGAGAGGAGAGGCACTTGAGAACTTTCTGAACACAGAATTATCTTTTGATGTAATACCAGAACCACTTACAAAACTTGGTCTAACATTAATATGTAATGTTTCTTTGTTTCTAAAAATCAAATTTTAAGCATTAAAGGTTGTTTCAATCAAGAAAATAACCATCAATTTGAATTGTACAACTCAAATTACATAAATATGGACGTTTTCAGCTCTATAGCTGCAATATTCATGATTTTGTGACAACATTTGGAATTTCGTGAGATTTTTCTTTCGAACTGCAAATTTAGCCTTTGATCCATTTTCACATAATGCAGTTTTATAGTATTAAGTATTTCATGTGGCTCAAAAACATTAAGCATCAATGATATAATGCGCACTTTAAGCTCAATAAATCTTATAGCTTTCCTATGTGTAGTTTTTGATTTATGAGTGCATGAAAATGCATATTTGCACTTTGCGAGCACAACAATGAGTCTTGAAAAATTGTATTTTTTGTCAATTTTGATGGACCATAATTCCTTTAATTGATTTGTTGTACTTCCCATGTTTCTTTTCTGCAATAAGGACTTGTATGACATTGTACAAAAAGCATTATTGACTTGGTAAGTGTTTGTTGACTGCAGTTATGATTGTACAAAGTCGGGCAATTTTTTCGGTGCGAAGATGTTTGAAAAATTTTGTAATTCTCCACAATTTTGAAATGCTGTAACTCGGTTGTTTGACGTCCGATTTTTAAAATTTAAAAAAGGAAATTTCATGGCTTAAAGAGATCCATTAAGATCTATAACAAAAACACTGTAAAAACTAAATGAAAATTCACTTTGTGGTACCTAGTGCCAATTTGACCTACCATTCCGATTAGATCGGAAGTTACCATAATTTCCTCTGCGTGGTTGATAGGGACTGGAGGCCCTATCGTACTTCTGCTCTTGGCACCTGTCTGCATCGTCTGACTGATTTTGCCATGGTTGGCGCTGTACCTTGCCGACGCCTGCGACTAAGGCGTCTGACAGACCCGACCTATGGATAGGTTTGCCCGGATGGCAAACCTTACAAACCAGTACATAATTGTGCCCCAGTTAGGCCATAGAATCAATGTCTTTCGGCTGGCGCTCTTGGAAAAAAGCTACCAACTCAGTTGAACACGACGACAACACTTTGTCTCGTAACATTAAATCAACCAAGCCATTAAAGTCCTTAGTTATTCCCTCCAACTCAATCCATCTATTGAGCAGAAGCTTTATCTTCGAGATAAAAGTCCTCAAAGTCTTGGTCTGCACTTGGCATCGTGTTTCTAAAGCGCGTCCGGTACCCGTCAGCCGTCAGACGGAACTTCCGGAGCAACCGTTTCTTCACCTTGTCGTAATAAGCCAGCTCTTCCAGCGGGAGGCAATAAAAAGTCTCCATTGCGGGCCCCACTAGCAATGTGGATAACAGAGATGGCCACTGATCTCTGTCAGCCTTCCAGGCCACGCATTCGGCCTCGAACCTCTCAAGGGAAAAAATCTAAACTGTCGATTTTATCGTTAAAATTTGGCAGACGCAGCCTAAGGGTCGATGAGACCCCCCCCCCCCCCCCCCCCACCCCCACCCCACCCCGCCCCCCCCCCCCCCGAAGTCGAGTTCTGACCACTCGCACCCACTTCTAATCTCTTTAATTGTATTTCCTTATCAATCCTCATTCTCTCCTTCTCTAATTCTAACTCTCTGTCCTCTTTCATCTTTTTTCCTGAAATTCTCGTTCCATCTTCTTTTCCTGAAATTCTCTATCTTCTTTTATCTTCTTTTCCTGTAATTTTAACTCTGCCTTCTTGAGTTCTCGTTCCTCGGCACGTAAATATCTTAAGGCATCCTGATTCTCTTTTAAGTGGTATTCTGCCTTGGCGTAATCCGCTAGTTCTTTCCCAGTGTATCTACATTCTTTGCCTGTCCGAATGAAACCATCTAAGTCCATGATGTACACTCACAATACTCAATACTATCTATGAATCTGCTTCTTTTGCTATAGATTCTCACTATGCAGCTACTCAATAACATATACCACAAACCACCTCACTTATATCAACAGATACCTCTCTGTTTACAAAGTATGCAGTAATGATATATAAATAGCAATATCACTTCTCAAAGTACAAACATATGCATGTATATATGATCCACTTCACCTCTTAATGTATAAATATAATCCACTTCACCACTTGGCTACTGTCTCCTTACTCTCTAGGTTTTGGCCCTTCCGACCACTTAGTCTCTGTGATACAACTAAAAGACCCTTACTATAGTCGAAAGTTGTATTTCATCAGCTGATAATACCTCTTTGTGCTATGCCACCTCAAAACTGTAAGGTTGTGACACCGCCACAAAATTGAGAAATAACACAGCTTCTTCACCACAGTATCTTACTAACACCCACCTTGGTGCTGTACTATGACAGTATTTCAATTCATTATATTCTACCTAATATCAAACGTTTACAATTGGCAAAAATGAACACTCCACATATGAAAAGACACACACCAAACACTACGATAAATACCAGTCACGAGGAATAAGATGACAGACAAGATCAGAGTAGGGATAGACTGATATATACAAAGCGTGATTGACAACGGACGAAAACAAGGGATATCCGTTAACGTATTTACAAGATAGCAAGAAGGAACGAGAGATAACACCACTTAAACACAACAATAGAATTACTGAATGTACACGACAGCGTAAATACAAACTCCACCAGTACACCTAACAAATACTGAGCTTGGAATGTTAAGTATGGCAGTCGCAGGAAACACTTCTGCCTTACTCCATCACTAAACACACACAGCTACACCCTAGAAAGGAATCAATCTAATCCAATCTTTTCCCACAAGTAAGAAAAGGAAGAATTAAACTCGCCACCCGTCCACCCTTGAACTCACAAATATAACAATAAACACAGCAGATTAAACAACAACTACACTTAAAAATGACGTGTTGAGAGCTATCTCCTTCACTAGCCACTAACTAAATCACACCAATCAAAATAAACTAATTCACATATCAGCAATAATATCACTATAACATATCCAATATTTATTATGTATGTATAAGTATATATTATGTATCCCCCAAGTGCTAGGAAATAGAGTGACAGATCCCACCTAACTAACCAACACCCTAAAAGACACAGACTAAGTTTCTACAAAGAAAGGGAGAGAAAAGAACAAAACACAAGGAAAGAAAACAACAACAAACCAATTAGCAAACCTCAAGAAACAGACGTAGAAACAGAACCAAGCTTATTGCTTTATGCTAACCTAACACGACCCGAACAGAAATATCCCACTAATCTAAACGACCCGACTGTACGATAAATTGCACCAGATGGATAGACCGAAAAGAAAAAATTTCTGAAGGAAGAAAACAGAATTTACAAGAAACACCACAAAAGAAAAGAAAACATAAATACAACAGATCATACACAGATATACAAACAATAACTTAACTGATGATCCAGTGATGCTCCTCCACGTAGCTCCTTAAACACAGATGACGGTCGATGAAAACGGCACGAACAGGTCTCCACACTTGAAACGTACAACAATGTTCTACACTGTGTTATCTCTGCACTGTCCACAGCACGAATAACGACTGTATATCCACATTAATGTTCAGATATAACCAGACTTCTTCATAAGTCTATGTGCCAGAAAATAACGATAATGTCTTTTGGCACGGTGATGCGTATTATATATGTATCCAAGCAAAGTTCTCTTCACTGCAACCCTTCAGGAAGCCAGCAGTCTTCAGCACAGTGTATTCCAGGACCCCTCAGATCAGCAGGCTTCGGTAACCAGCATCCCTTCAAGCTGTACAAGGGCCACGAAAGGGCATAGGTAGGCTCCCACTGGAAAGGCACATCGATATGGCGTGAAAACGACAGAACTTGGCAAAAACCCCGGAAGGTAATGTTCCCAGGTAGGTAGAGCAGTACGAGTGATGACACTGCTACAAGAACAACGATGTCAAGAACCAATCTACTATGGTTGCATTGATCTAGACCATTATCCAGATACGATGAGTTTCCCATACCGTGAGATGCCACCACCCATATTTATACTCCTAAAATCCATCAATCTTGACGATCTCTATTCCCTCCTGACGACACACACAGTCAGTCACTCGGGCCAAATATTACCAACCAATATTGACGAACTATTCCCTCCTGACGACACACACAGTCAGTCACTCGGGTCAAACTATTACCAACCAATATTGATGAACTATTCCCTCCTGACGACACCCACAGTCAGTCACTCGGGCCAAACTATTACCAACCAATATTGATGAACTATTCCCCACTAGATCTTTCATGAACCACCTACCGACACCTGTCACACTAACCTCCGCTGCTCCGACTGCATCACCACCTTCTTAGCACTAAGCTACAAAGTGCACCTTGTAATATCTAAAACTGTAATGCCAGACGCCAGCTGCAACATTATTCTACCCCTTTTGACTCTCTTCTATCACTACTTGCCACCCTAGCACAAAATTAACTTGCAAAAACAGTGTCGAACCCAGATGACAAATATTCTCTGAACTGACAACACCAACCTTTCACTGTGTCCTATCCAATCTAGGTCAACTACAGCTAGCGGGTCACCCCAGAACGTAAACCGTTCACTGCCTACTGCCTAACCAAAATAACACAGTGCCGTGAACGCTGTGAAACTTGAAGGCGTGAACACAATGCTACTATCACCATCTATCAATCTGTGTGCATAACTTCTAGCCTTTATATTGAAGATATAGGCCCCACGGCCTTTAAAAATCCGACAAGAGCTCCCCAGCTGTCAGAACACCTGTATAGACAATGTCCTCAGTTGTTAGAACCAATTCACAATGGTTACACCACTGTAGTGTGGATTTATAATAACACTAATAGGCTCATTCTTCTAGACGTATGACCACACAACAATGGCTGACATAAGTAATCAACACCTTCTACAGGTACTTCCCTTTAATGCTATGCACAATAACAATAATGCCTCACACGGCCAATACGCATGAAATACAGTACAGAAATGCCAATGTAACTTGCCTCTACAACTTAATCTATCAGTATCATACATAACAGTACGACTTACACTGACAAAACACTGCAATGACTATCACACACCTTGAGCTGCAATACTGTGACAAAGGAATACTCAAATCGTTGTCAACTTATAAATTAACGGCCTGACAGTTGTACAATCTAGACTCTACACTGTACTAGACTAATCACATAACAATCCACCTAGATCGAATATGGCAAGCTCTCAAAACCCATAATCCATAACATGAACTTCACAGCTACTTGCTGGCAAAGGGAAAATAAATCCGTCCTACTCGGACACTGGCTAGAATCTTACTGACTACCTTCGCGCCTGAATCCCGGCTTCCGGTAGTCACCTGACTCGCGGGTTTAGCTATTCCCGGTGTTGCCAGGCTAACTTTTCGTACAAAAGATGCACTGCGAAATAGCGCCGTGACACTACTGTTCTTATTTCGATAAACAGCCGAATATTGTAATTCAATTAAATACATCTGCAAATCTATCTGCACCTCTTCAGGATCAACAGAATGCGAATCTTCAACAAGCTTCAATTCGAAATCTTCAGCTTTAAATAAAGTAAGTCTTCTAGTAAACGATTCAATCAAAACATCAAATTCCTTTGCATACTTTTCTCCTCAATGTATCTTTGGTAAGGGATAAGGTGTGCACATGTGGGAAAGTGATACATTTCTCCTTTGGGCAGCTGACCTGAAAAGGTTTAATTTCATTTTAAAAGCCTTGACTGCGTCAAACATTTGAAATATAAGTTGATTTTGTCCCTGAAGTTGGATGTTGAAATCACTTAAGTGTGCATTAATGTCACTCAGGAAAATAAAAAAATCATGATTTCCTACTTCATTTTCAAGTTCCGGAAATATTTATGGTTCACTTCGTACGAATGTTTCCACCTCCTCCTTCAAAGCAACGAAACGATGGATCACTCTTCCTCTACTAGACCACCTTACTTGAGTATGGTACAGTAAGTCGCTGTACTCGGCATCTACTTCTTCAAGAAAGTTTCGAAATGTTCTATGATTGAGTCCTCTAGAACGGCTGTAGTTCACAATGGAAGCAGCCATTGACATTATATTCTCAAATTTTAAGACTTTGCTACACAAAACCTGCAGATGTATGAAAGAGTGAAGCTTGATTAATGGCCTATCAATAAATTGTTCAAGAAGAGTAACAGCTCCAAAATCTTTTCCGCACAAAGCTGGAACATCATAGGTTCAAATGGCCACCAAGTTTGTAAAAGCCAGTCTCAACTTATCTTTCACGCATTTTAACAATTCATCATATACGTATTTATTTGCCGAGAATGCGAGATGTCATAAAGCACATACCAACACGTTCTTTAGTAATTTTAGAGCTCTTATCAAGACGTCTTATTTTTAAAAAAAAAAGGCGGTGTCTTTCAAATCCGCACTTTCATCTATAGTTAAAGAATAGTAGCAGAATTCACTCACTCTGCTTAACTGGTCACTTAGATTGGAAGAAATGTCAGCTATTCGTCTCTGTACTGTCATATGTGATAAACTCATGCTCACAAATATTCTCCTGTTTTCTTGGCTTTATTATCGCTGGACACACTAGATCACTCCATTTTACGAGTGGTCACCATTTTTATTTATTTTTTTCATGTGTCCTTCTTAGTGTTACCGTCCCAGTGTTTCCTATTTATTTGTAGAACTGGGCACGGTACCAAATAGGGGTTATATGTGGCCGGGGTGTAGGTTTCTTATTAGTACCGGCACGGCACTAGATAGTGTTCTATGTTTTTCTCGTGAGTTTGTTTAACTGGCCATTCGCCAGAGGTGTTCCTTAGCTCACTTAGGTATAGTGGACCAGGTTCGTATTGATTTTATTTAAAGTCCTCTCAATTGCTGGTGTTGTTTTATTTGTTAAGAGTCTTGTAAGTTGGGTAGAAATGTAACATATTCCTTACAATAGTCAACTGTATTAACATCATCAACAGCTGGTAATTGTCAAATGTTTATTTGTTTGCTTTCAACAATGCAACAAGTCAATTCAAAAATCTATATACAAAATGCAGTTCACCAGTTTATGCAGACATGCATGCCAGCGGCATTTATATTCATAATCAGGCACTGTGTTACTGCTGATTCAAAGTTCATATTTTATCTCCTATATATTTTCCTTCTGTGATCCTGTACCAGGGGTTAGCACTTCTTATGCTACTGGGTTTCTTTTTGCTTTATTTATCTCACCATATTTTCCTTGGTTCTTAGGGAGATATATCATGTTTCCACTTTTCTTCAATCTAAGTGCATGTCGTCGTTCAGATACATGGTCTAACCAAATACCTTGGCAAATCAACAGCATGAAAATTGGTTCATACTTACACAAGATCTGAATCAAAATAATCATATAACCACATGATGATCCAGAATACAATACTGAACAAACTTTTATACTTTTTGTTGAGTTCTCGAACAAAGAATTATTGAACTGAAAGAACACATCTTTCTACATCGCGGTTCAAATCAAGACTGCTCAATTATGGCGTCCGTTTTCGCTAGGGAAAAGCTTCTGAGCTCCCTAATTGGGTAAAAAAGTCACGTGACTAATTTTTAGACACGTAACGCGACTCTTAGCCTAATTAAAATTTATGCCACTGAATTACTTTATAATCTGTTTCTAGGAAAGTAGAAATTTATATGCTAATCTGGGTTTTATTTTTCTTTGGTTAGAAAATAGCCTGTTTCCAACGAAACAACGATGTACACGGCTACATTAGCTCTCACTGTCTTTCCGGTCCCTGATGAAGGCCTTGTGGCCGCAACGTTGGCTATTTCCCTTATCTTTTGTCCCAGTAAGACGAATCGCCTATTTTCACATTTCTTTTCAAATGCATCCATCCTGTTTTCTTGACATAATTATGATACAGCAATCAACATACACTTTAAAAAACAACACTTCTGTCAAGCATTTCCCCACCGTAGCAATTTCATTCGAAATTTTAACGCTAACATTAGTAACCGTCTCATACTCAGAGTTCACTTTCTTGACAATCTGCTGTTCGCCGCTAAGGTTTTCGATAAACTTGATGCTTAGATTGTTTTGTTTTTTTTCACTTGGGTCTAATTTAGCCAGAACAGGATTGTTTTGTTTCAAAGCGCCGCTGAAGTTTGTATTCTTTGGGAACAGCAAATGTTTCACGACAAAACAATGTACAGTCCGGGCCTTTCACAGATCGAGCGAGGCCCGGGCTAGTTACCTTTTAGAGGCCCCCGCTTGATTTAAAAAAATGTCAAACTGTTTTGATTTAAATAATCAGATTTGCAAAAATATAAGTTTTAAACGTTTCATACGCAAGGAAAAGTTATAGAACACACAAGAAAACGAAGATGGAATAGTTAATTCACGGAGTAGAAATGTTTAATACACATATTAAAATGCATTAGTTTAACAAAATTTAATATCCGCATATATAACTATGCAGTTACATTCCGCTCCAATAATTAAAAAAAATTAATGAATATGCCTTTTCATTTTAAAAAAGCCTTTCTAGCTTTTTTATTGTGCAAATGAATCAATTATCATTGAAAAAAATAATGTTGTTGCCTTGCAATATCATGGTTCATGTGGGGTAACCAGATCATTCAAACGATCTTGTCCAATAGTTGAACGGTAGTAGTTATTTTAATCTGTTTCAGAACATTGAAAGAGCGCTCACCTGAAGCCACTGACACGGGTAGACTGAGAAAGATTCTCAATGCAACTGTGATTTGTGGAAACACACCAGCTAGTCCAAGTTGAAGTAGTTCGTGACAGCTATTTTTGGCTGAACAGTTTAACGTTTTCCTGTTTTTTTGCAGACATAGCTTTGTAGGCGATGTTTGTCTCAACTGTTTTGTCCTACATTTCTGGCTTCTGTTACCTGTTCTTCCAGTTCTTTGAGTTCTTCTGTCCAGCACGGCTCATAATCTTCTCTTGCTCCTCGTGGTATTGATTCTAGGACAGCTTTCATAACTGCTTTATTAAATCCGTTAGCTATTTCTCCAATTCTTTTGTTTTGGGTGTTTATCAAACCACAGTATTGATCTGTCAGTGCTGAGAACTTGTTCCAGTTGGCATTTTTGTAAATAACCGCTGTCCACTCATGTCATACTGATGATAGGACTCGTTTTTTTTTTGTTGCTTTCTTGTGTTTAAAAAAAAAAATCAAAATTGTAAATTTCTCATTTTTGTTTCCTGTTTGTGACTGTGGAGAATGGCACAATATAGTAAAACAGTATATAACAAGAACAAAATAAAATAATATATAAGGATTAGTGGTGGTGAAAGGGGAAGGGGGCATCTGGTGGAAAGGGAGGGGGGGGAGGTGTTGCTCGTGTATTGATGATGGCAGATGATTGGTGGACTGTGTGTCATCTTTAACACCCTCTACCTTTCCAATCCTTTTCCACCTTATTAACAACGTGACAGTTAAGAGCGACATTTTGTTTTGTTTTGCATTTGCATGGTTTTTTTTTTTTTAAAAGGGGAGGGCACACATACATATATTCACACAATATTACATTTTTGATTTACTCTATATGGACTGAGTGGAGTGGGAAGATGATACCATGTTTACAATAACAAGTAAAACTTGATATAACATTTTTTTTTAAAGATGAAAAAATAAAAATAAAAAATTAGCAGCAGATTGTGCAAGAAGCGATGAGTGCAGCAAAAAAAAACTAAAACAAGACAAAACAAAAAAAAAACCCCAAAATACAAACAAAAACAAAATAGCAATAGATTTCGAGAAATAACTAATACATAAGCTACATATACAAGGTCATCTCAGACAATAGAGTATTGAATATTTTTAGCTGTCACACTTAAGGTATTATTTTAAGAAACACAAAGAAAGTGAATGGTTGACCTTTTGTATCTCGCTTCCCTCTTGGCCTGATATTTTCTATACAAGAAGTTGCAACAATACAATGACAGATGAGATACTATAGATCTGGTTCTGATTTCTAAGTAAGAATACATATACTGAGGTAGAAATGAAGGCAGCGGAATAGACTATTTATTATTGCTACTAAAATACCTTAGTGGTACAATTTGATCAAAGGATCAGAGCGGCTTCAGATATTCAGTTTAGTGTCAAGGCAGTTTTTGTTTCAGGTAAATAAATAATATAAACATAAAGATATGTAACGGTATTTTGCTATGTTACCGGTGTATTTACTTTTAGTTAACAGTAACACTTTCAATACCCAGATATGTTAAGTAGGTATAATCAGTCTTGCAGTATAGCAATAGGTCCTACTTGACTGTAAACCACCACTTGATAAGAATATGGTTATTTCAGAGGTATGTGTGTTCAAGTCTACATCATCGCCACATAGGCTAGTAATAAATATGTGTTACTACTGTCACGTCTAGAATATTGAGTGCGTGTGTTGGTTTAGTCGTTTACACCACAAGTACGTACACAAGAGTCATGGATGGTTGTAAACGACTGGTGACATTTAATACTGGTTTATTCACGTCACAACACATTGATATAAAATGCACATAGTCAGGATACAGTTCACAGCACGACACGAGATATATCTTAACACTATAAGGACTGCACACTCGGCAGTTACAATGATATCAGCGCTATAAAGTATCATCAATAACTCAGCGCTATCTCTTCCTCAACAACTATCCTCTCACAGGAAACAATGGCCTTTATATAATTCATCAGCGCTACAAAGTATCATCAATAACAATCCTCTCACAGGAGATAATGGCCTTTATATAATTCATCAATAACTATCCTCTCACAGCAAATAATGGCCTATATATATTCATCATCGCTTTAAAGTATCATCAATAACGATCCTCTCACAGGAGATCATGGCCTTTAAGGACTGCACACTGCAGTTATCAAAATGGCCTACACAAAATCTTCAGCTACTATCCTCTCACAGGAAATAATGGCCTTTAAGGACTGCACACTGCAGTTATCAAAATGGCCTACACAAAACCTTGGCCTCATAAACATTTTCACAATAATCCAAACTGCAGTTTTATACTACGCTGTACCCACAGCGAAAAATCCGTCGACATTTTAACTTCAGCACTGCGCAGGCATTTCACACTTCCCAAAAACACTGTCTTGACCTACCCGGTCAAACGCCCAGAACACTCTCTCCAGATAACACACTCGTTCCGCTCAAAAGCAGTCACGAGACTTTTTTTCTGTCAACACAACTCAGTCAATCAATCATCTGCGGACTAGCCGCGAGCTATTCTCACCCCGCTCAAAACAATACAGAGTAAATATATATCTCACAACTTGAGATGATCAGCGTTTTTCCACGCTATCTGTAATCTATCTCTCGAAACTACCACGAGATATTTTCAAAACAATTCAACAGCCAACAAGCAAACAAGTGCCATAACTCAAAATTTATCTTGACCACTAATATACTCAATTTTACTCCCCTTACACCAGTTCTGTTCTTAACAGGTATGTTTCAGGTACTCATCAGAAAAAAAGAAGAAGAAAACCAGACAAAAGAAATAAAAAAGCAGCAGAAATGAAAGGCTTACCGAACCCAGAACCTTCCGAACGGCACCACCGCCTAGCTACGAAAGCGAATCGCACTATCTTCTCTGCCAACTAAGACCTCAAAAATAGTGCTTCGTGGGCAGGGTTCATTAGCACCATTTTCAACGCGTAATTTACAGGCGTTCGGTTTTTTTTAGTCGTCAGGTAAAACATAGTCATATTTGAAAAGACAATAGTACATAAATTAACTGGTCTGGAGACAAAGTTGTAGCTGTCGTGTAGACCTTGTTATTTAATCTATTGTAAATTTGGTAGCAGATCATCTGTTTTTTGTTTTAAGTTTTGCCTTGTTTTGTCGTGGCGCGCCCAGTTCAAACTTGCCGATTATATTAGGTCACATGTCTAAATACAAAAGACCTTGTGGTCAAATTAGATAAAAGTATTGAACAGCTCATCTGAAACATATTTCTCAAAGCTTCTACTCTAGGATGTCAATAAGCATGTAAATGTGTACGTATGTAACGTATGTCAGCATTCTTTCTTCTTCTTTGATCCTTAGCCGCCAACCGTCAAAGCAGTCAGTGGCCATCACGCCTAGTGGCGTCTTGTAGGGCAACAACAAATTGATTCCACTTTGCTCGGTCGGCGGCCATCCTTCGTACAGTGCCCCAACTCTGGTTCATTCTTTGCATCTCAGCCTCCACAGTCCTCCGCCAGGTTGTTTTTGGTCGGCCTCTCTTTCGTTTTCCTTCAGGGGTCCATAGCATAAGCTGTTCTTGTGATGGCATCGGGGTCTCTTCTGAGGACATGGCCAACCCAGCTCCAGCGTCTGCCAGCTATGATGGTGTGCATGTCCTCTTGCTTGCTCCGAGTAAGCAGATCTTGGTTGGTGATGGTATAAAGGGACAAACAAAACATTTCATACAAAAACAAATGACTCATCCTAAACAAAATAGCTACAAAGAACAGTTTACGAAGATATATATTCTAAACGTGCATTTCTGAATACCTTATATAATTTTTCAATTATTATTTATTGTCAAAATCACCCCTCCTTCCCTTCCCTATTTCTTTCATTATTATTTTGGCTCCAGAAATATGAAAATCCTAATTATTATAGAAATTGTATATCGTGTCAACAATAAACAAGTAATCCAAACGCCAACTTCAGAAAAACTCACACACACAAGAGAAACTTATCCTGTCTTAATGTAATAAATTCTCTGCTCATTATCAGCAATCATATCAATGTTATAATGCTTCTCAAGTGTCACAAGATGACTTTCGTTCATTCATTATTTCTTTTTATCCATTTTCAACCTTTTTTTATTAATCAATCAATCAATACCCTTTAGCTTCCAAGGAATAAAGGCTTTCAACAAACACATGCCAAGTCCTCCTGTCACGTGCCATCAGCTCAAGTTCTTTCCATGTTTTTCTCATCATTTTCTCTTCTATCTCCAGCTCTCTTCTCCAAGTGTGTGTTTTTTTTTTTTTTTATGTCTGCCCCTCTTTCACCGGAGATTTATGAACAATGACTGCTTCGTAATACTGCCAAAAGGCTTCCCCAATGTGTGTCCTATCCATGGCCAGCGTCTTCTTCTCATCTCTTGTTCCATTGGCACTTGTCTGGTTTTCGTAATCAGTTCCCCATTGGTGACTGTAAAACTAGAAGATAGTAATCCACTTCGCGTTTCCGGTTTTCGTTGCTGCAAGTAAAGGGATCGATGCCATCTCAATCCTGCCATTCTACGCAAGCTAGTGTCATACAAGAGGACGGACTTGACATTTGAGTTGAAGATTTTGTGTGTGTGTTGGACGGTGTGTTAGCAGGGCTTGAAAGTCCAGCAAAGAGTAGTAACACAGTACCCTACCATGCTTCTCGTAAAAAGCGACTTAGGAGGGCTCGGCATGGGGTTGGTAACCACATTCCGCAAAAAAAAAACAAGTTTACCACTAAAACCTTCGGTTTTGTATTCATCTACTTGTAAAACTTTTTTTTTCTTCAAGTCGAGGGCTGGTTACGATCCCACATGGATAAAAATAAATCTCGATAAGATTCGGAGGTGAGAGTGTACCGCGTTCTGTATCAGTAAATTAGACAGTCGCATCAGGTCCCTTATCAGAACCTGTGCACTTAAACTGTCATATCGTGGTGAGATATAGTTTTAATTTGTCTGTTTCGACCCTTTAATCTGCTTATTCTATTTCCAGCCGAACGGTGTAACTCGAGGGAAATATATGTGACGATACGGTTGTGCGATCTCAAGTCTACTCCGGCAGGATTGCATTACATTTCCGTGCGAGTGATATTTTCCTATTTTTCTCCCCCATGTCATTACTATGTGGCATATTTTATGCAACATTATTTACTCTCTATGCTGTATCAGTAGGGTGAAGCCTGTAATACTCCACTCCCCCACGGAAGTATTTGCTATAGGACGGTCTTTATCTTGGTTACCACTCCTCAGACGTATTAACGTTCCGCCATGTGAACTGGAGTATTATCGTTACAATACCTAGTCATTATCACCGGCCAGCGAGCGAGATTCGTATCATGAAAAGAGGGTCTCGCTCGATCAACATCTATAGAAGCCAATATTGTCTGTCTGATAGCCGTCTGAGGTGGGCAGATTACACAGATGGTAGATGCGTTTATCGTTTCACGGGGCCATCCTTGTGTGTGATTATCACTATAATTTGTCTGGAGAGACAATATTGGCAATAGGTAGCATCTGGACATCAAATGAGTTCACAGATGGCGGTTATGTGTTGTACACAAGAGGCCGGCGGATATCTGACGCAACGATATGACATCACTGTAAGAGGTCACGCATTGATATTAAATCTAATATTTTGAAACACGTGAGGGTATTTTTCGAATTTGAAAAACGCCCCTACCCACGTAGTTCTGAACGAGACTCGATTGAATTGGTTCATTTTGAGGAACTGAAATATACAATGTATTTTATTGGCACACTAGTCGGAAGTGCAATCTGTGATTTGTACTAAGAACTGGGAATATAGTGTGATGAAAACACAGACGCAGATCACACAGAGAGACTGCAGCGCACAAGTCATATCAGCGACTCCTAAAAGCCAGAAAGAAAAAGGAGACATTGGACTATGCATGAACCACTACTGCAATAGCTGGTGATTGTTTCTGACTACTCGTGCAGGAAACCCCACAGCAGAGCGACATCAGACTCCGACTGGAGTAGTGATGAGTAATGAGTGATGATTACTTCACATGTGCCTAAGGTGTAACATATTATCTTGTGAGATTTATATACCTTTTTTAATTGTAATTCAGGAAAATCATTATTCGTGCACTCCAGACGCAGTTTCCTAGTTAACACACAGAAGGATATTGGTGAATTTTCATTATATTCCCCGAGTTATACTGTGTGCTCGGGAATTTAATTCTTCTGAGAGGTTAACATTGGTGGGTGGAGTGCGTGACAATGTGTCTGTTCGTTTGCGGCGAACACATGTACTTAGCAGGCATTCGTTTCTTTCTATTTGTCTAAAGTTCGTTGTTGTGACAGGTTATGAGAACAGAGCACCTCGATCAATTCGCTTGACTCCCACAGGCGCCCCTCATTTTCATTCATTTTTCATTCAACCGACTCGTTCACCTCGCTTCCCTAATTAGCATGTACGTTCGTTACGCATTAGCCATGCCTTTCTTGCTACCTGCCTTATTTATAGTTTAGCCACGCCTACCTGTCTTTTTTCAAGAACTATCAGATCAGCTTTTCAGATCCTGATTTGTCATTCCTTCAAAAGGGGACGCGTCAAGAGGCGATAACCACAGTTACCGACCACATCCGTTTGTTCGTGATTCCCAGGGGGACGTAATGAGCTTCAGTAAGAGACAGGATCAAAAGACTTCTGTTCGCTAACAAATGGCTATGCTGTCGGCAGAGGTGTGAAAGAAAGATTTCATTCAGGAATCGAACCGTAGATTTTCCCAAAATACGGGCTAAGGCGTGATATCTCGCACTAGAGAACGAAAGAAGACCTATTTTATATAACTACCTCATCCTTTAAAATCGGTTATCTAGTCGCCTCAGAATTTTCGGAATATCTAGCTCGAATCCTAGAGCCATTATACAAAGTGGTTCACTTAGAATTTCGTTAGAGATGGTTTCATTTTCTGTGTTGCGGTAAATATGTATACTAGCACTTGAGTCATTTAATTGTTAAAGTTCGTCATTATATTTCACTAGGATTTACTGTGTTAATTGATAGCGTATTAAATATATATAGCTAATTTTTCCAGCTGTAAACGTAAATTTAATTACTCGCTATTCCACAGTAATAGATGTTTAATTAATTAATAAAACGCTACGTGTTTGATAAATGACGAAGTATAATTATCATGTGTAATTTTATAAATGACTAGTGTTCATATCGCGCGTTAAAAGCGTTAAGATAAATTAGACTCTTGTGGGTTTTTTAGAATATAATTTAATACCGGAGTGGTTAAGAGGCCTTGCCGTAAACGTGTGTTAGGTTATAATATTTATATTACTGTTATGATAGTTGTTTTGTTTCCAACAAACACAAGCTGATCAACCCTGCGATCTAGCGGTCTGAATAGCTCCAGTAACATTTTTTAAATTATTATCGGATCTTGGATTTTTACCTGTGCGGTACTCCTGTTTTTTCATCCAAAAGAGTGTGTTAACGCAAAAACATTAATAATTGTCACGAAATGGATTTAGGACTAGAGACTGTCTACATATAGTGACAAGACAATAGTAAGAAGAAAGACTGAAATGATAGATTCAGAAAGAAATATAGTGCAAACTGTGAAAGTTGAGACCATTGGCTCCGAGGTTGAGAACCGAGGTTGATTCTTTCCTCGCCACTTCGGACGTTTAAATTGCTATGGCCTCGAACCACCTCTAACTACCCTATGGGATAAGGTTCAATTAAGATTCACAAACACCAAGGTACAGACAACATATAGCTACTGTACTAAAGGAAATGACTGATGCCAGCTACAATTTATACAAGTTTAGTATAC
Source organism: Oreohelix idahoensis (assembly GCA_024509875.1). Lineage (NCBI taxonomy): Eukaryota > Metazoa > Mollusca > Gastropoda > Stylommatophora > Oreohelicidae > Oreohelix > Oreohelix idahoensis. The sequence goes on from JAMPIV010000528.1 coordinate 120,730, forward strand.
ACCTATAAACAACTCAGATACATAAAGTGCGAGGATGCACACCTGAAAACAAAATCAAGCACAGTTAAAAATGCATCAACCCCAACCCTTCTCCCACAATTGCAACCTGTATGGAGAAAGAAGGTAAGGTTAACTGAAATGAACTACACTGCACTTGATGTCGCCTACACTCCAAACTAGCTGTTCTAAATTCTAACTCTAACTCTAAGTCCACTAATAGCTGGAACGACGGCGAAGTGACTACACAATCTCTGCACAGACTTCGGTTCTACACAGCCTATCCTGGAATCTCCTGAACACAACTAACTGCACCTCTAAACTTCAGCAGCTGTCCTCTGCTATGATTCACCAAAACTAACAGTTCTGCCTATCTGTGCTGACTTCAGTAGAGAGAATGTTTACCCTCTCTCTCTCCACTAACTCTGGAATTGATGACTGAGGTTTAACAGAACCCCACTGGATTCTGGACTGGAACTGTAGCGGACTTCTACCACTCGGAAATTACCTGCCCGAGTACCTATAACTGGGCCGTCGGCTTTATTATGGCCGTGAAGAAGCGAACATAAAATTACCACAACGCGGCAGCCTGCCAAATCTGCGTGTGTAACGAGCGTCAGAGCTCAGGATTTATCCACAAAAATCCTATTCGCTGGAAAATGTCTTCCCCTGGCTGGGAAAACGTATTTTCTTACTCTCCTTCCACTACTGGCAACTAACGTAAAACCCTTGCGGTTCTGCGAATGCCCCAACTTTGCCGTGGGAGAAATTTTGTGGTCTCAGAATTCCGCTCTCATTCCCACAAAGCCGGTACCTGCTGTTTTAGACAAAACAAAACAACAGCTAAACAAACCATAATAATACATTTCAAATAACAATTAACTTCCTTACTCTTCACCACGTAACTCCCCTCTCTACCTGAGCCTACAAAGTAAACATTGGCTAACCCAGATCGCTTGTTCTGCCTGACTAACTCCGAGCAACAACAATATTTTCACTGGCCCGTCTGGGCAGACGTACTGTGGCCTACTTCTTACGCTGACACTAATGCCGTAATGTTTAACACAACTAAAACTAGCCCTCTCTAGGAATTCCTAAAATTCCCGTCAATAATAGTAATCACATTCAAACTGTAATACAAAATAATTCCCTTTAAAATTACTTCTCCCATCTTCTGAATTCACAGAACAACAAAGCGCACTCAATAACATATAACCCTGTTTACGCTAGCATCTACATGCCGTCAAAAGTTATACAGAATGGTTATCAATTAAATCTCAGTAGTTACAAACACGGGGTTACAATTTTATGACCACGTGCTTCTCTAATCTAGAATAATACTTTCTAATTCCCTACACCCCCATTCTAAACACATAGATCAAACTCCATCGTGATCTCATCTTGAAAAAAAAACGTAAATAATAGAAGGAGAAGAAACATGGAGAAGGATTTTTCTGTAATCCCTCCAAAAATAGTGAACAAAATGCAAGGAGAAAAAGACATGGGCCATTTGAAAGACAGAATCTCAGTACTTTCGTCACATCACTCCCCCCCTTTCAAAGATTGAGCAACGATCTCCTTACTGAAATCTCTGTGTTTCACATTGGCCCTTATTCCTGTCTACAAGGCTGTCTGTCCTTACCCCTCCTATTCAGTGTTCTTCGACCTTCCTCTTTTGCGTTTCCTCCTTCCTCCTCTCCTAGAATGAGCTCCTATGCTCCGTTGGGAGAGTTGATCTCTCTTCAGACCTGTGCCGTCTAATGGCGGGTCTGAACTTTCCCTTGCTATGACCGTCAAAAGGCTGTTCTGGTCAGCTGATGTGACCGGCGGGCGCTGTGGCGACCTGGCGATGGCGACTTCCTCGCTGCGCGTCAGCGGGTTTGTGACTGCTGGTACCGTGCGAGAACGATGCAACGTCTCGGGTTCCTCTGGTGTAGAGCCTCCGATTTCTTGCTGGGTTTCTATTGAGTCCTCACTGATCTCAATAGCTTCTACCTTTGAAGAAAAGTAGGTAAGATCTGCCCCTGGCAGTGGTTCTGGATTCGCTCTTCCCCTACCAATCTGAAGCGGGACAGAGCTCTCCAATATAGCTCCTTGCAAATGCGTAAGGTCGCTTTTCTCACTCTTTTCTGGCCTGAAAAGTTGGTGAGATGAAACTGTAGACCACGGGAGCTCTCCGTCTAACACCCTGGTTCTACCTTCAACCTTGCCTTCCCCTGTAAGAGTTACTGGCGTCAGTTGGGATGTGTCCTGCAGTGACACTTGACGGTTTAAGATCCCGTTAGATCGCGGAGAATCTGAGATAAAGCTCTCAGTGACGGGTTCCAATGTTCCGTGAAACGAATTGGAAAATATAGCCAATTTTTCAGGCTCCTCGTTACAAGAGTCGTTTCCTGTAAACGAGATACTAGAGTTGTGGGGCCCATCTCCGTTTATAGGCAAACGGTCACTCAGATCACTGTCCTCCTCCGTTTGAGTAAAGTGCTGGTCGGATGGGGCTCCAGGGCTGGTTGGAACTATATGCTCGCTCAGACCGCTATCTTGTGTCCTATGAAGATGGCGCTGGTCGTTGACATATGTAATACCGCTCTTGTCAGTATGTCCCTCACTTGAAGGAGCTAATACCATCGGGGGCCTAATTCCCGACAACAAAGAGTGTACTTCCTGAATCAGAGGCGTCGTCACCACTGTTTGGCCGGTTGGCTGAACAGGGCTGGCGGGCGAATTTGCCTCTGCAAATAACATATCACTGTCGTCAGAGGCGTTGCACCCCTCCTTGGCACGACAGCTATGTTTGAGCTCGCTCGGGGCTCCGTGAATTAGGGGTTCTCCTTTTCCACTTATCTGGCCTGCAGTAGGCCCCCTTGCATCAGCAAGGATCGGTGTGGGCGGGTTCCTCAAAACTAAATATGGGTTACCGAGAATGAAGTCATAGGCCGGCTGAGCCGTTACAGCTGCCTTGATGGTGCCAGACACGTACTTACATTTCACCTCAATATTGGCTACCGGAAAGCACTGTGAAGTCCCTTTCCTTAAAACTCCACCAATATTGACCTTTTCCTTAGTCATCTGCCAAGGCTTCACCAGATGTCGGGCGACTATGCTGGGGTATGTAAGCCCGCTGTCAAATAAGCATGTTGTCCCCGTCCCGTTCACTTCGGCTGGTCCGCTGTTGGGAAAACAACTTCTCTGACTGGAAGGGTTTCCACTTCTTCCCTTGTTTCACCCTCACAGGCCTTAAACAAGCCACCTGATGAGCGGGTTGTTTGTTTGGGCACCGTGTTGTCCAATGAGAAGTAGTCCGACAGAACCTACAATATCTCTCATTATCTCCCCGGTTCCTGACGGGTTCATGAGAAGACGGCCCCTGTGTTCTGTTAGGCGGCTGGGAGCGCATGTTATGACTGGGAGGGGGCTCCTTGCGAGACGGCCCTTGCTGCTGGTGAGCTGAAGAGGAAGGCGAATGCGATGAAGATGCTCCTTTGTCCGGGGCTGGCAGGTCAGGGTGTTTTCTGTTCTGGCCCAGTACTTCGGCCTGTGCCGACTGGAACCTTTCTGCAAATAGAATTATCTGGTCCAGTTGCTGGGCGCCCTGCTCCGCCAGGTACTTCCTTAAGTCCGGAGACATGTTGGCCTTTATCTGTTCGCACAGAACTAATTCTTCCAATCCTTCAAAAGATTTAGCCAAACCCGACAACTCTCTCCAGCGAGTGAGGTAATTCCTCAGCCTCTCTGCGAACTGGGGAAAACTTTCCCCTTTCTCCAGACGACTTTCCCGAAACATTGTCTGGCACTTCCGAGGAGTCCATTGGAATCGCTGTAACAGGGCGTTCCGCAGAGCCTCAAAGTTACCTTGGTCATCTACCAGCATCTTGCTATAGACCTCATACGCATGTCCTCTTAGAGATTGAGATAATTTGAGACACCAAAGACTACCATCCAGCCCGTATGCCTTTGCCATCCGTTCAATTTTTTCTAAAAATACCTCAATTTTCTCATTCCCGTTAGGAAAAGGGTCCATGGGAAAATTCATGGCTGCCATCCGGGGCCCTCCGTTTCCTGAGGTGTCTGTCGCCCCTGCTCCGGGAGAATCTCCGTTAGCCGAACTGCCTTCCGAAGATCGGTACTGCAGTTCCAGAGAACGCATGGCAAGTTCATGCTGTCTCTCTGCTGCCTTCTCCCTCTCCTGTGCTTCCAATTTCCGAAGTTCCATCTCAGCCTGCCTCTCCTCTTTCTCCGCTTCCAATTTACGCAGGTCCATCTCTGCCAGTCGGGCCCTCTCTTCTTTCTCCGTCTGCCGGTCCTGTTCCCTCATAATGTAAGCCCTAGTCTCGGCCTCATCCATTCCCATGCTTTTAGCTGCGTCCTTCCATGCAGTAAGTAGCTTGACCAATTCAGCCATCTTACCTGACAAATCAGCAGTAACTCACCACGAGGGGAAATGACAAAAAAGGAACAAGAAAAATTTACTGTTACCTACTAGGAATATGCTGTCGCAAAAACCCGCACTCAGACTAGCACCAAGTCTGACTAATAACTACCTGAAAAAATTCAAGTTATCCAGCTACCCAAAACCCGAATTTACTTTCCTGTCAAGAAAAAAATTCGATTAGCCATCAGTTACTTCTATGTCATAAACAACCTTACTACAACTAACATTTAAACTGACTACAACCTGTGGAAAAAACGTATAGCTGGATCAGTCTTAATATAGCTCACGTCTAGGGGATTTATAAGAAATCTATTTCCAGAACTTTCTTCAGAGACAATCTATGAATCTAGAATTGATCCCAACAAAGATGATCCCAAGGACGACGCCACCCACTTTGTCAAGATCACAGAATTGAACGTAACAAAGATGATCCCGGACGATAGCACCCACTTTGTCACGAAATGGATTTAGGACTAGAGACTGTCTACATATAGTGACAAGACAATAGTAAGAAGAAAGACTGAAATGATAGATTCAGAAAGAAATATAGTGCAAACTGTGAAAGTTGAGACCATTGGCTCCGAGGTTGAGAACCGAGGTTGATTCTTTCCTCGCCACTTCGGACGTTTAAATTGCTATGGCCTCGAACCACCTCTAACTACCCTATGGGATAAGGTTCAATTAAGATTCACAAACACCAAGGTACAGACAACATATAGCTACTGTACTAAAGGAAATGACTGATGCCAGCTACAATTTATACAAGTTTATTATACACCTATAAACAACTCAGATACATAAAGTGCGAGGATGCACACCTGAAAACAAAATCAAGCACAGTTAAAAATGCATCAACCCCAACCCTTCTCCCACAATTGCAACCTGTATGGAGAAAGAAGGTAAGGTTAACTGAAATGAACTACACTGCACTTGATGTCGCCTACACTCCAAACTAGCTGTTCTAAATTCTAACTCTAACTCTAAGTCCACTAATAGCTGGAACGACGGCGAAGTGACTACACAATCTCTGCACAGACTTCGGTTCTACACAGCCTATCCTGGAATCTCCTGAACACAACTAACTGCACCTCTAAACTTCAGCAGCTGTCCTCTGCTATGATTCACCAAAACTAACAGTTCTGCCTATCTGTGCTGACTTCAGTAGAGAGAATGTTTACCCTCTCTCTCTCCACTAACTCTGGAATTGATGACTGAGGTTTAACAGAACCCCACTGGATTCTGGACTGGAACTGTAGCGGACTTCTACCACTCGGAAATTACCTGCCCGAGTACCTATAACTGGGCCGTCGGCTTTATTATGGCCGTGAAGAAGCGAACATAAAATTACCACAACGCGGCAGCCTGCCAAATCTGCGTGTGTAACGAGCGTCAGAGCTCAGGATTTATCCACAAAAATCCTATTCGCTGCAAAATGTCTTCCCCTGGCTGGGAAAACGTATTTTCTTCCTCTCCTTCCACTACTGGCAACTAACGTAAAACCCTTGCGGTTCTGCGAATGCCCCAACTTTGCCGTGGGAGAAATTTTGTGGTCTCAAAATTCCGCTCTCATTCCCACAAAGCCGGTACCTGCTGTTTTAGACAAAACAAAACAACAGCTAAACAAACCATAATAATACATTTCAAATAACAATTAACTTCCTTACTCTTCACCACGTAACTCCCCTCTCTACCTGAGCCTACAAAGTAAACATTGGCTAACCCAGATCGCTTGTTCTGCCTGACTAACTCCGAGCAACAACAATATTTTCACTGGCCCGTCTGGGCAGACGTACTGTGGCCTACTTCTTACGCTGACACTAATGCCGTAATGTTTAACACAACTAAAACTAGCCCTCTCTAGGAATTCCTAAAATTCCCGTCAATAATAGTAGTAATCACATTCAAACTGTAATACAAAATAATTCCCTTTAAAATTACTTCTCCCATCTTCTGAATACACAGAATAACAAAGCGCACTCAATAACATATAACCCTGTTTACGCTAGCATCTACATGCCGTCAAAAGTTATACAGAATGGTTATCAATTAAATCTCAGTAGTTACAAACACGGGGTTACAATTTTATGACCACGTGCTTCTCTCCCCCTCGTCCCTCTGAACATCGTATCAATAAATATACCGTAACCAACGCGTCCACGTGCTTTACAAATTCCACCTCTTCTCCCCTCGTCCACCTATAGAAGTGTACTATAATATAAATACTAGCAGCATTACATTCTCAATAAAATCACAAATACACAGACTCCCGTCATTCTGTAATTAAATATGATTCGCAGATGCGAGTTTCTCTCCCGACCGACTTTGCAATAATACAAAGCGGTGATATCTCAACTTTTAAACCATGCCGCTATTCTTTCAACAAGGAATTAAATGGACCTAAAAAGTTTCAAGTCTATCACTAAGATCGAATTGATGGCTCTGGAGTTAAGAATTAAATTAAACTAAAACTTCCCAAGAAACTTAAATGATCGGCTAGGACTAGAAAAATTAAATAAAGTCCTCACGCAAAAATTCATGCTTACCAAATCTCGAATGTCCAACTGAAGGGCAATCGACTTGACTCTGGCAACCCGGCTTTGGCAATTTTTTCATTAAAAGAGAAAGAGGCTATGAAATATAGGCCTTTTTATAATCAAGACCCCCCACGCGCCGACTTCATGACGTCATATGCGCGGCGTGGTTCTCAGCCAATCAGAACCTTAGATCGTTCTGATGTAACGTGCATGGGTTTTAGACAAAGAAACGAGATTAAACCTAGCCCTATACTGCGGAAATGAAGCAAAAATGGCCGCAAATAATTTAACTCCCGAAAAATGCGTATATGGCCACGCACTATCTTTAAAAAAAGACAATCTGGTGCCAATCCTGATCTAGCATCTATAATCTTAATCTAGAATAATACTTTCTAATTCCCTACACCCCCATTCTAAACACATAGATCAAACTCCATCGTGATCTCATCTTGAAAAAAAAACGTAAATAATAGAAGGAGAAGAAACATGGAGAAGGATTTTTCTGTAATCCCTCCAAAAATAGTGAACAAAAGCAAGGAGAAAAAGACATGGGCCATTTGAAAGACAGAATCTCAGTACTTTCGTCACAATAATAAAGTATAACTGGACACGCAAATTACCCAGATTGTTTACCTACAATTATCAGCCCGTGGTGGCCAAATATCTATATAACATTGTTCCAGAATACTGACTATCGTTGTTTCTCTTCTCGAGTGGATTTATCCAGAACAAAGAATGCTTGGGTCCAGAATCGGCACTCAAACCCCAGAGAGAGAGAGAAAAGCAGATAGAATATATTTTTCCTTATCATTATTGGTTTCAAACAGTTTACCCACCAGCCATTTCCTTTAAATATCGGGACTACTGTGTACTGTCCATGGTGAACATTTGATCGCGGTTTATATTTTTTACATGAACTACCTGACTTGAACTTTCTCATATCCAATAAGCACTATCAAAGCGGGCGTTCCCCATTAGGAAAAATTAATCATTCTTGGAGGAACTGGGGCTCACTTGGAAAAGCACCACACTGGACTATGTTAACTATACACTGAAGTTACGTTCAAGAGTAGTAAGGAAGCGTGATTGAATGTGGCCACAGATTGGCAGATTGTTAGAAAGAAGAATGAATATTTCCTATATTGTATAACCATTGTACTCACTTCTGTCTTTTCCTGTTCGCTAATACTGTTATTTCTTTTTTTGTTTTTTTTTTTTCAGGATAGACTTACTAGAGACTTTGTTCTTTACCTTATCGTCTATTCCTATACTCTAGGGTTACTCTGTTGACCTTTTGGGGTTACTAACCTATGTGGGAACTACCCCTGTTGGGATCTTCTTTGTTTTTTTTTATAAGAGGGAAGGGCCTATTGGGCTAATGATTTCCATATTTTTGTCTGTAAACTATATTTTATTGATGTAAATGATAGATATTGTGAATTTCTAGTGATAAATAAACTTAATAAACCTTTAGTTATCATTTTGGACATCCCCTGCCCTATATGATATCCATAGTTTGTTTTCACGTCTGTGCGTATTTGTCACAAAACAATGTGTGTACGTGAGTGTAGTGTAACTGGTATTTTGTACCAGGAGAGATAGTGCGTCTAATTTAAATATAGTCGTAAAGATAGGCTGGATTAGAGCAATTACTTCATTCAGAGGCTGTTCTTTCTCTTACACTATCACCCCTCGTGAAAATAAGAAAACTATTTCTTACACCTTACTCTCACATAGTTAACACTATCACCTCTGCTCGAACGGGACCATAAATACCTCAGATCTATCTTTTCAAAATTTAAGACAGTAGTTACAAGCCATCAGACGATTTGTGGTACTAACGCCGCTATTGGGGGGGGGGGGGGGGGGGAAAGCATCCACCTTAACCGCCTAAAGTGGAAGAGAGTGTAGAGAAGGCTTCCGTCATCACAGAATTGATGAACCGCAGCTGCAGGACTCATCTGGAGTAAAATTTTTTGTTTGTCACAGGCAACAGCAAAACACGGACATTGATAGCGCCCCGATCCAATCTCTGTGAGGAAAAATTTAATTTACCTTTCACCCCCGTTTAATTCTTATTTTAACTTGTTGAACTAATTGACTATTAAGTTTGTTGTATGTTATTTTAAACTAAACAAATATCTGTTTATTCAGTCATTTGAAGTATGAAAGCAAACGTATGAGCAAGACTTTTTAATAATTACACATGCACACACACCCCCCCCACACACACACACACACACACATATATATATATATATATATATATATATATATATATATATATATATATATATATATATATATATAGGATAAAGATGTTAGTAATTAGTGAATAGCGGGACTTGATCACGTGACATAGGGTTACAAAACTCGTGAGCAGACGTGAAAAGATCTCTTTGCTCGTAAAGCCTGCTCGGGGAAGGTTAGCGTGGGCTAACGGGAGTTGCCATCCACGCAATGTAGAAGTTAGAAATCAGCTCGAGTACTATCATTGTCGTGGAACGAGTTGTGTAAATACACTACTTTGTTAAATCCCTATGTCGAGAGCCCAGCCAATCAACGCACAGTTGCTGAGCCGGAATAAATTACAAGAAGTTACGCCAGGAAAAAACTTAAGCCCTGTTTTTTCGGATGTGGGTCGTGGCCATCTTGTTCACGCAAGATGGCGGACGACAACTGAATAAAATTAGGCTGTACGAGCAAAAGACGAAACTGCAGGAAACCAATCAGCTTGCTCCGCCAGGAACCAACCAAAAGCTTTGCTTAAGCATTCACCTACCTATATAATCGGGCGAGATTTTATGCAAAGGCATGCAACACCAAACACGAAACCAGAGACGACCGACTGAAGAGAGGAGCTGTCAGCTTTGATTTATTGCTTGCCTGAGAGCATTGACCTGCAGCCTGCTTCGCTAAGTCGAGTCAAAATCTGGCCTGTTTAAATCTTGGAGGGTAAATATAAATTTACTATAAACTGGTAGGAAAATAGGCCTACAGCAGATACACCTGTATTATATATATATATATATATATATATATATATATATATATATATATATATATATATATATATATATATATATATATATATATATATATATATATATATATATATATAACATATATTGTTTTAATATGAACGTATCAGTTTACTGATTGTATCTTGGGGGAATTAGGTATAATGATTTTATTTCCTAATATGATTGAATAGACGAAGACTAATAGGACTCATACTTCAATCTATTGTCTCCTATAACTTCAGTCTATTGTCTCAGATAACTCCAAACTGAAATATAACCAAAACAGTCCTTGTTAGGACTCAACCTATTGTCTCCTATTACTTCAATCTATTATCTCAGACCAACTGCAATATAACCAAAACAGTCCTTGTTAGGACTCAACCTATTGTCTCCTATTACTTCAATCTATTATCTCAGACCAACTGCAATATAACCAAAACAGTCCTTGTTAGGACTCAATCTATTGTCTCCTATAACTTCAATCTATTATCTCAGACCAACTGCAATATAACCAAAACAGTCCTTGTTAGGACTCAATATATTGTCTCCTATAACTCAATCTATTGTCTCCTATAACTCAATCTATTGTCTCCTATAACTTCAGTGTTATCTCAGATAAAACCAACTGAAATATAACCAAAACAGTCCTTGTTAGGACTCAATCTATTGTCTCGTCTAACTCCAATCTATTGTCCCATATAACTCCCACCTGATATATCACCAAACAGTCCTCGTCTCATATACTCCTATCATAAGAACATAACAATATTGTTAGGATATATGTTACCAGCTAGTATAGCACTTGTCAGAGAGGGCCTGGTATATTATAGGGGGAAGAAAATGGTTGTATCACACCTAGGTGTACATATTATGGGATGTATTCATGTATTGAATGTATTCATGTATTGAATTTATATTATTGAATGTATTCATGTATTGAATTTATATTATTGAATGTATCCATGTATTAGTTTATCAGAAAGAATGTTTTGCAAGTAGACACCTGTCTTGTCTCGCTATTGCTAAATCATACTGAGCCATGTTGTCATTCATCCTACATGCAGACACTGAGACACGCTTATATCATATACAATAGAAATAGGTGGGCTTGAGGACAGAAATTAGCCCCTATTTTTCCTTGTTACAGGTTTTATTCGTGTCATAAAAACTGAGATCGTGGGTCGTCAGTCCAGCTGCCTGGAACTCCGCAGGAGCATAGAGATTGCACAGAATCTAGATCTTTAGTCCCCCTCAGTCTTGGGTGGGCTAAAGGAACGATCTTCAGCCGGTTTTGTGTCAACCAAACCAAGAACTTCTAAGAGATGAGTACACATTAGTACCATTTCTGTCAGCATTGTGAGCAAAAATTAGTGTCAGTGACGAGAAAGTGATTTAGCGTAGAAAGAGACAATAATAACAGCATAGCTGATAAATGTTATATACTTAATTAACAGCACAGCTGATACATTTACTATAAGTGATTAACAGCCCAGCTGATATAAATCTGTTTCCTATAATTGGAGGACTTGTTATATATATATATATATATATATATATATATATATAATATATATATATATATATATATATATATATATATATATATATATACATATATATATATATATATATATATATATATATATATATATATATATATATATATACATATATATATATATATATATATACATATATACATATATACATATATATATATATATATATATATATATATATATATATTATATATATATATATATATAGTATATATATATATATATATATATATATATATATATATATATATATATATATACATATATATTTGTAAATCATATGTAACTTACAAATTCATTACATTCCATTTTCAACATTCACCCTTCAGCACAAGAGTAGATAGTGTATATACTAAATAAATAATAAGGAAATTGTATTTGAACGACTTGTCAAATTTTTTAAAATTGTTAAGTGAAATCTGTTTCCTTGTTTTTTTAATATCACAGTTAGTTACACAGCGGAGGTGGCACTTTATGTCGGTCTCCTCTCTACTATTGTTTCGAGATCAGATCATTCACAGCCGTAACTAATTTGTGATACCAGTAGTTCTCTCAGACACTGGGACTTCACCATTTTCTGCAGAAATTCTATTTCTGTAATTGTCAGTACTATACTGATCTTAGAGCCAAATAAAACCTCACGCCACAATCATCAATAGTTGTACCGACTGCAGTTTGCACAGAAGACAAGTCAAGATTCTTCTAAACAACAGTATGTTGTTATCGAGCAACGGTCAAGTTATTTGGTTTAAGCATCTTGTCAAGAAAATGGTATATAGATGTTGCAAGTGGATTTTATGGAAGGGAAGTAATCTTTAGAATGTTTTGGACAAGTTAAATTTCGAGTTGCAACGCTTGATTAAGCGGATACTTCTTTGACTTTAGGATAGAATTATCTTTTCCTATTTTTCGAGTGACAGAGTACAGAAAAGCGTGTGAACGCTGTTTAATCTCAAATGTTGAGATGTATTTATTCTGTACTGTTTTGAGCTATGTGAATAGCTCGCAGCTAGTCTGCATGTATTATCTAGAGCGGTGTTCAAGATAGCCGAGTCTCGTGACGGGGTTTTTTGGCGGGACTAGTGTGTGTGATTTTAGAGTTGTGGTGTTTTGGGCGTGGACCGTGTAGGTCGAGTCCCAGTGGTTTTTGGATAGTGTATGCCTACGTAGTGCTTAAGAAAATGTCGACTTATATATTTCGCTGTGTGTACAGCCTATTTGATAAACTGCAGTAAAGATTTGTTTAGGCCATATGAAGATTATTATAGCTGCCGTGTGAGCAGGCTTTATTGTGTAATGGAGTACTGTTTAGGCCATATGAAGATTATTATAGCTGCCGTGTGAGCAGGCTTTATTGTGTAATGGAGTACTGTTTAGGCCATATGAAGATTATTATAGCTGCCGTGTGAGCAGGCTTTATTGAGTAATGGAGTACTGTTTAGGCCAAATGAAGATTATTATAGCTGCCGTGTGAGCAGGCTTTATTGTGTAATGGAGTATTGTTTAGGCCTTATGAAGATTATTATAGCTGCCGTGTGAGCAGGCTTTGTTGAGTAGTGTGGAGATTTATGAAGCTGTGAGAAAGCTATTATAAGGCCAGGATGTGGACAGGCCGTATTATGTATTAATTGTAGTGTGGAGATTTATGATTCGATGTAACGGTATTCGTCTATGTCTACTTGATGATGTGCTGTGAGTTAATAAACTATTATTAAATATCATCAGCCGTTCCATACTCGATGACTCCTGTGTGCGCCCCTGTTGTGTGAACGACTTTGCCAGTACACAATCACACTCACTTTACCTATCTCAAACACGACTATTATCAATAGATCATTGCACGTTAGCAAACGGGAAGATAGTTCGAGAACCACGTGCCAGCAGTGTTAGTCCAGTACAGACGTAAACACGTGTCATTCACGAACATTCTATGTGGCTAATGGATTAAGTTTCCAACTCTGGTAGTGGGCCAATATGCTACATCCGAGCCAGAAGAACATAGTAGAAATTATATAAAGAAGAACTTATCAACTTTTGACCAACGGCTAGACTAAAGAAATATAGAAGTAGGCAGATATATGCAAGAACAACTTCCTGATCAGTTAGAAATGTCAACGTATAAGACTATGTTTTGAAGTCCACTCTACTTGATATTGAGGCACAGTGTTCGCCTATTGTAAGATACGTTCGCTTGACATTAATTTAGACATTAATCGTCATCAGTGTGTCCTCCAATGCTCGTACTATCAATGGAAGTTTTCGTCATCAGTACAAGTGCCAATAGATTAATGCAGACAGCCCTACATAGGTCTACCATTAAGATAAACAATAACCGAGATAGAATGCCTCAAACGTCGTTTGATTCACCCAGAATTCCCTCTCACGATCAAGTATACCTGGGTTGAAGAACTGCCACATGTGTTAGAAGATTGAACACTTTTCTTACCACCCCAAATGAGAACTTCCAGTAGTGATAGGATTTTCAAGGATCAGAAGTGTAATTCTAGAAAAAGTCTTTTCACAGAAAAGATTTAAAATCTTCGGAGAACAGATACACATTTCATGAGAATCTTCCACAAGACCATAGAGCTAGGATTTTGTAGAGTAAACAAATTACCAGTAGTTTAACGTTGTGAAGACTGGATTTAAATTTATCCAGTACGTGCTTTCAACTTCAGTGAGAGTTCGGCCAACCCTTTAAAAGGGTTACGTCTAATATGTATATTAATATGTATAAATATGTTCATGAACGTAAAAGTGTGCAGGAAATCTGCAACCTTGTCAAATAAATACATTACTACATAAACCACAACTGTAAGAGCTAGAGTACAAACCATTCTTCTTGAATGTAAGTCAAATTGCTTTTTCTCTAGCTGTGGAAACCACACATTTAATCTTGTAGGCGTTGCACGTGCAAAATCATGCAATGAAGCAAGTATATAAAAAGTGACAGATCGACAGTATTTGGGCAACTCTGAAACATTAAGAGTGAACCCGCATATTTAAATACACAGACTGTAAAACTTCAGGACCAGGACTTTACATATTAAGACTGGAAACATAGGAATTGGATCATCAGTCATAAGAGAAATAATATACCAGACCAAGTGTATCGCAGAACACCCGCCGAAGAGGAATTACTAGTTTCCCAGGACAAGTGATTCATAGAACACCGTCATAAGGGGAATTTCTCAGTCGAAATTGATTGTTTTCTTGCTAGTGGATATATATATATATATATATATATATATATATATATATATATATATATATATATATATATATATATATATATATATATATATATATATATATATATATATATATATATATATATATATATATATATATATATATATATATATATATATATATATATATATATATATATATATATATATATATATATATATATATACAGTACTTTGCAAAAAAAATGGCAGTCATATTTTCGCAACGCAGCACACTCATAGAAGCAAATAATAATAAAAACTGTATGTCCAGAGGAAGATTGGTATCTCCCCTAAGTATTAACAGTGGTTTCAGTACAATATAATGTTGCCTTCTCCAGCAAGGCAAGCCTGAATGCGGCAAGGCATACTTCCCGCAAGTGTTTGTAGGTAATTGTGAGTCAGACTGTCCCGGTATTTTTCAGCTACCTTCTTCAATTGTTCAACGTCTCTGAGTCCACTCTTTTTTAAATGATTCTTGAGTAGTGCCCAAACGTTTTCAATTTGGTTTAGGTCGGGACTGTTGCTGGGCCACTTCAGCACTATCACATTCTTCTCTTGCAGCCATGCTTTGGTGGTATGAGCTGTATGCTTTGGTCATTGTCATGTTGAAATGTGCACCCATCGGGGTACATGACCTGCATAAATGGCAGAAGGTGTCCCTCTAGTATGTCGATGTACCTTTCTTTCGTGAGAATTCCTGTGAAAACACACAGTGGGGTGGCACCTCTTGCTGCCACCCCTCCCCAAAGATGGAATTTATGGGTATGTTTCGGTCGCTGGTACACAGGCGTTACAGAGTCTTTCATCCAAATATTTATTTGAGCAGGATAAGACCAAACAGAACATTCACCTGACAAAATCACAATGTCCCATGACGAATTTTGGTGTTCGTGGCACCAGTTCAAGTGCATCTGTTTGTAAGTCTCTGTGAGAAATGGTGACGAAATTACCCGCTTTTTTGTGTAATTCATCCTGTGTAGCTCCCGGTTGACAGTAGCATTAGATACTTCTGGGTTTCCCAAATCGATCATGCGCTGCCGTATGTTTTCTACACTCTTCATTGGCCCAGCCCGAACGATTTGGGCGAGACGCCGATGGTCCTTTGTGTCCAAAATTCTTGACCCCCCACTACCTTCTTTTCGCTCGATTCCATTACCTGCTTTTAATTTACTCACAACTCTGTAGACAGTCCGCTCAGGAATGTTCAAGGTTTTAGAAATGTTGGAACATGTTTGATTTCCTTCATTCCAAAGCTGTGAAATTAACATACACTTTGACTTTGTGTCCATTTTCTGCCACTAGCATTAGAAATTGTCGTCTGCTCTATTATCAAGGGACTTTACTCTACGCTAATTTTTTTTTACTTTTGGTTGTGTTTGCTCACTTAAGTGGAGTGTAAATTTGGGGCAGAACATGCATATTTAATTAGATTTCAGCATTCCTAGTTAACACCCACAAGGATATGGGTGAATTTTCATCATATTCCCTGAGTTACCCTGTGTGCTCGGGAATTTAATTCTTCTGAGAGGTTAACATTGGTGGGTGGGGTGCATGACAATGAGCCTGTTAGTTTGCAGCAAACAAATGTACTCAGTGGGCATTTGCTGCTTTCTATTTGTCTAAAGTTCGTGGTTACAAGTCATCAGACGATTTGTGGTACTAACGCAGCTAGTGTGAGAGAAAATCATCCACCATAACCACCTACAGTGAAAGAGAGTGTGGAGACGGCTTTCGTCATCACATAATTGATGAACCACAGCTACAGGACTCACTAATACAAGCTAAGTGCTAACTAAAAGGCACCAGCAAAAAGGACATTTCAGTTAAACTTTAAGTATAAAGTTAAAATTCCACCTACGTCTCAATGACGAGAACTTTATATCTATCAAAATTCCACTAATCTTTCCATATTTATTTTAACCTGTTAAAGACTATTTCACTACTAAATTTGTTACCTGTTGTTTTAAAAATAAACAATAATAGTTGATTCAGTTATATGTATGAAAGCAAACGTATGAACCAGAATATTTAATCTATATATAAATACTTAGACATATATTTACATTAAACAGAGTGTTAAGTCATGTTTCAGAATGGGAGTTAAGTGTTTGGGATTATTATGTAAGGGGCTGATTTTTGCTTGTAAGCACGTTTAAAGTGATGAGATAGATTTTTTTATTTGGGTGCTTTGTGTACGATATTTTTGGAACATAGCTCAACTGAGTATGTGTTAGTTTTTTTTTAAATAAAGAAACTGGTCAAATGTTCTTAGTAGTAGTAGTGGGAGAGATACGGATGAGCTGAGCTCACACCTCAAGCTGTTAGTTCGCGCTTGAGCGAATATTATACTGGGTGATACTGAGAAACTATAATCTCGGGCAGTATGTATTTGGCAGAGCTTCGAGACGTATTATAGTCTCGCTAGTGTGCCCAGAGTTATTTTCTGAGTGATTGGATATTATTATCATTTATCATGAGATGCTGTTGATGCACTCAAGTTTCTGATTGATTGGATTACTATCAGAGTTATTTTCTGAGTGATTGGATATTATTACCATCTATCATGAGAAGCTGTTGATGCACTCAAGTTTCTGATTGATTGGATTACTGCCAGAGTTATTTTCTGATTGACTGGATATTATTACGATTTGTGATGAGTTGCCGTTGATGTACTCAATTTACCAGTGGATTGTACACTATTACGATGTGTGCTGAATTGCTGTTTATGTGATTGTTTTCTCTATGGATTATACGTATCATCATACCTAATGAGGTGCTGTGATTTGCTGTACATGTAAACGTTACTGTCGTAAATAAACGGTGTATAAGTTAACACTAGTTGGTCTATTTCCTGACCCAATGTTACTGTGGTGTGGGTTTACATCAGATATTTACAAATCTAAAGAACTCACGACATTCGCCTATATCTACATACATATATATTATACAACTGTCGGCCACTAACAGTAAGCCCGACCTTACTGACATTGTCCTTGTCAGTGGTACTACACCACAACACCCACCACAAACAATCAACAATAACAGAAACACTAACAGAACAGCTGCAACGAATTTTTCTACAGTAACACAGAGATATACCTTATAAGAGGGATTTCGTTGGATTACACCAACTGGGGGCTTGAACGGGCTAAACCATTGCTTAAATCCTTCACAAAAGGCGACGGACCAGATATAATGCGTTAACAATTGTTCAGCCCAATGCAACATTATTTGTGACTTCTGGAAATACCTTGTGAATGCTCCCTTCAGGTAGAAGTGTCAGTAATCTTCTATCTACATCTCTCCCAAGAGTAATCTTGCGCGCAGGTAGATACCTTGGAAGCCAATATTTGATACTCTTGAGTTTTGGTCACTGTTGGACCACTACTGCAAAGCAGGGGAGGCAATCCGTGATATCCCCAAATATAAATAATGTTACCACATCTTTTACATAGAGAGTTGGAAACAGATGACTACGAACACTAGATAAGGAACAAACTATAGAATACAGTGTTGTTCTATATGTCGATGTACTGGAGTTAATTCCGACATAGCGAGTCGACTCGAGAATTTATTTTCCACTGACGACTAAACTCAACTCGACACGGGACTTGCTTGGTTTGACGAAACAACTTAGCCGACCTCATTCATTACGCACTCGTGAGGAAAAATCAAAACATATTTTTGTTTAGATCAATAAAATAAAAATACATTTTCGTCGATCAAATTCAACCAGCCAGTAAACTAAATATTAAACTTAGAGGTTATTATTTGTCATTATTATTTATAGTGATTGATGCGATTCTTCTAATAAAAACGAATGTGAATAAATAGCTTTAGATCAAAAATGGAACTGGACTTAAAAGCTATTCTTATGGACTTCAAGTGATCTGAAACTTGAATTGGAACTTGTTAGGGCAGATTTGAAGACAACTAAAGCAGAATATATCATAGGAAAACTCAAAATAAACAGAAGATAGCAAAGTGTGTTTTAGAAAAAAAAAACTTAACTGAAATGATTGGCGGAAACTGCATTGCAATACATAACAGGTACAACACCATAGAGATGACTGTCAAAATACAATCTATAGATTGGTTTGGTTTAGTTAGAAAAGTGCTAAAGAAGTGACTTGTCCTACTTCAACTTAAATCTTCATACATTTATTACCCTTCAGCTCCGCATGGAGCATGTGCTTTCAACAGTTTCATGTCAAGTCCCCTTGTCCTGTGCCATCCGCTTAAGGTCTTTTCGTGGCTTTTAATTTGTCTCAGTTTTCTTCTCTATATTATTACAATAAATCATACCAGCAGTAACAATAACTTCCCAAAAAATGGGTGACTTATCAAAACGAAACAAGAAAGTCAAAGATTAATATTAAAGACTAAACAAATAAATAGTAAACAAATGTAAGACAGGAAGAGAAGCCTGAATAATCCAAAGATGCAAATATTTCTAAAGCAGCACAGAATAGACACAAAATCTGTCTACTGGCAAAGTAATGAGTTATAAAGCAGAAGAACACAGACAACAACTGGTTGCTTCAAGACGACTCTTAGGAACCACCGATAATTGTGACAATAGTTGAAGCCGCGATCCGCCATACAAAGAAAGGCAAGTCCGCTGGACTAGATATTGTAAAAGCAGCGGAAATCAAAGATATGGGACAATATATTGTATCATCTAAATATTATTTCCAAGTTGTGTGTGACGGAATGAAATTCGTCATTTTTTGTTTTCACCTTTCATCCTTCTCTTCATTATTCTTACCCCCTTCATTTTCTAATTTATTTCGTCGACACTGTGCTTACGGCTTATACTGCTATACCAGGGCGTAATTCGCACCTTCACACCTTCTGCATTTTCTGGTTTTCAGCATTGACCACGGCTTCAATCACTCAAGAGATGTTTTAAGTTTGATTTCTCGACAAAGTCTCTCCTTAAATCATGCTCTAATGCTGCAAGTTAAACATAATGTCTATTTTTCTCACAGCTGCCACCAGAGCAAAGTTCGCTATAAAGGATATCAGACCTGAAAACTAGACACTTTCTCTGCCTTTCAAAGGCGAAAAGCTGCATAATATTAGGCCGACGATGGACAAAAGGGGTTTTATTCTCTGATTAGACGGAGGCGGAGCCCCCAACCCGATCGGGATGTGAATTAATGTATTACCAAACGATAATTAGTGATAATATTTATTATCTCAATACCCGTTAGCTCCCAAAGGAGCATTGGCCTTCAACAAACACATGCCAAGTCCTCCTGTCCTGTGCCATCCGCTCAAGTTCTGTCCACGTTTTCCTCATCATTTTCACCTCTGTATCCAGTTCTCTTCTCCATGTAGTTTTTGGTCTACCTCTGCCTCTTTGTGCCTACATGTGCAATTGAAAGGATACGGTATGTAAGATGACAGAGAGAAGAAGAGCAGAATGTAAGACGTGCTTGCGTGCCCAATTCTTAACCCTTTGAAAATAAAGTTCGTTCGTTCGTTCTTTTTCCCTGTAGATTCCAAAACAAGTACTGCCTTATAATGCTATCAACAGGTTTCCTCAATGTGTGCCCTATCCATCGTCATCGTCTTCTTACTGGTACTTGTCTGTTTCTTGTCATCAGTTCCCCATTTGTGATTTTGGCAACGCATTTCAGTCCTTCTATTCTACGCAAGTACCTGTTTATAAAAGTCTGAAGCTTTTTGGTTGTTATTTTTGTTGCTGTCCATGTCTCAGAGCCATACAATAGGACTGACTTGACATTGGAGTTTAAGATTATTATTTAGTGTTGGACTTGATTTCTCTTGTTCTCCGTGTGTTTCCCAATGCAATGAAAGCTCCTCTTGCTTTTTGTATTCTTATTTTGATATCACTGTCTGTTCCTCCAACTTTATCTATATTAGTACCAAGATATATGTACGATTCTACATCTTTTAGTCGTGTTTCTTCAAGTTCAACCTTGTTATCATTTCTTGCATTTATTCTCATTATCTATCTGTCTTTTCCCTGTGTATTTTCAGGCCCATTTGTTGTGACCTCTCCATCGAGAATTTTCGTATTGTCTTGCATCTGTTTATGGGACAGAAGAGCCATGTCATCTGCAAAGTCCAGATCATCAAGCTGGTTAGTCAGATTCCACTGGATTCCATTTCTGTTGTGTGATGTAGATGTTTTCATAACCCAATCTACTGACAGTAAGAAAAGAAATGGAGACAAAAGGCATCCCTGTCTCACTCGCGTTCTAATCCCAAACGGTTCTGTAAGTTATCCTTCATGAAGAACTCTGCATGTCTCTGCTTGAATAATGCCTCATCAATTTCCAAAGTGATTCTCTGTCTATACTGTCAAATGCCTTTTCATAGTCCACGAATCTGACGTATAGCAATGAATTCCATTCTAGGCTTCGTTCAACTATTATTCTCAATGTGACTATGCCCGTCTAGTTGGGCGTCCATCATTCAGGATGTCAAAGTTTATGTTAAGTAATGCCTGGCTCAAAGCTATACCCTGCATATTATCCGTGATGTTCCCCCACTCTTTGGATCTAGCATTGAAATCGCCAGCAATTAAACACCTTATGTAAGAATCTACAGACAGTTCCGCCATAAAATTCCAATCACTTTCTGCTGTACGATGGTCAACGTAAGCATATAAATTGTAGACTCTCCACTCCTGACCGCCTTTACTCACAGCAATCCCCTGCAATTCCGCATCCTCACTAGTTTGGCAACTTGTATCCAGCCACGTTTGAGGAAGCTCATGTTTTACATATATAGCTTGCCCTCGTCTACCAGGCCCACATGGATTGGAGTAACATCTGTAGCCGGGTTAATTGATAACGATATTGGCTTTTCAATTTGTCTCCTGGATAATGAAGATATCGAAATTGTAGATGATTGTTTGTAAAATAGTTGCCCGTTGATTGGCACCTCGACATTTCAAGTATCCTGTACGCACATATTTCATGAAGATGAGTGGCGCAATGGGTTCAACTCACAGGCTTGAGAGGAAGTTAAGACCACGGTTATCACTAGGGGCACCAGCTAGCCACAAAGCGAAAAGGGTGCAGTTTCATAAGTCTGGTTTCAACGGAATTTCATGCAAGACTTCTGCTATACATCCTCGTTGTGGGCCACAGATAACGGCCCCTCTCGGGGTCTGAACTAAACTGGAAGAGGATGTTGGAGCAGTGGACCCTAAAGATGTGGTGTGCACAACTCAACGATGAGTTGTATATGCTCTGACACCCATCAATCCACTCCAAAATCATGGGTCAAAAGATAACTAAGTCATCAGTGAATGACCCCAAGTCTAAGGTGGACCAGTGTGCCGAGAGATTGAATGGCTGCTGTGAAGCAGTCCAGAACATTGGCTGTCTGGAGGGACAACGTGGCGACACCAGGCAGATGGGCTCCATAATGACATCTCATGCCTCTTCCCTGGTATGTTGGCTCTACCAGGGTGACCATTTATTGCAAATACACCATGAGAATTTTAACTATCCAGAATCATCGCGGGAGCTACGTAGATCGTGCTCTGTTGTCGATACCTGCAGCAAATGAAATGAGGAAATACCAACGCAGAAGGAGACGTAGGGGAGAGAAAATTAGTGTTAAATCATTACTATCCCCGCGTATTTTAAAATATCAATTTTAAAATTTAAGATCGTGACCTCTTTCAAATATAGCAGTAATACTTCCGATTTCACTTGTGCAAACTTACGAACACATCTGTGAACTCATTTCCTCATTAATTTCCTCCGCCAATATTGTCTCCTTTGACAGGTTATCTGTACTATTGATACAGAGACGGACCATCGGAAGCGATTACCTATTATCACCTGTGTTTACGTACAACTCCCAGACGGATTTCTTAGAGAGACAATCTGGCTTTCTTTCCGTCGATCTTGCGAGACCACCTTGTGTCAACAATTATTTCCTGTGACCGTCTGCATTACACTACACTTGGCGATAAAATTATAATCTGTCAGCCGGTCTAATTAGCCTTGTAATAAATACTACGATTCCCAGGGTGAAACGTAAACAAGTCTGGGAGTGACTACGCAAAAATGTAGGTGCATAAAATATGCCAAATAATAGGACAATAATCTACAGAGTCCATAATCCGCTTTAATTTCCTCCAGTGTATGATCAATTGAGGCGTGTACAGTAAGGAAAATGAAGAAATAAATCGGAATGCAGGAGAGAACGACGAATGTAGAAGGACATACACAATATTGTCACACCTGTTTACATGGAAGTAGAGCAACAGACCGTTTTTCCAGTTTATTATGAACTACTGTTGACAGCTTTGGCTTACTGGGAATTACGCTCGGAGTTTCCTGAAATAAGACCATTACAGTATCAGGGTTCCCAGCAGACATGAAAGACTTGCCTCTTCATGGTCAAAATTATCCATAGCCCTTACAGTGAAGTTGCTTCTGATAAAATGACCTGAAAGAGCAGGGTTCACCGAACATGACTTCATTGTATATTGTGCAAGGTTGCGGCGGTTAGATTTTCATAAACTTGTTTTATTACCGACAAAATAGTCTTATCTCATAGGACATTTTATAAGGAATCCAAAAAACATGTCAGATTTAGTATAGGTATAATGACAAGCGCAGAAAATTACGAAATTCAATTCTAGCCACTGCACGTATATGCCAAAAACACAATTGTGTCCTTTAAAACTTATGCCAAGGTTGCCAGATGTCTACCGAAGATTTTACCTTTCCTTTTGGCATGCCCTAACAGGATCTGAAGAGAAAACTAGTTCACCTCAACATTACTACGGGTCTTATGGTCGGGGACTTGACTACACCATCTATGATATTCGTCGAAGTAGTTTACCTCATTACCACCAGTCTTCTCAAAGTTTATACACCTAAATTAAACCCTTCTCATTGTTGTTGAAATAAATAACAGAAACCCCTTTAACAGGAAATCACGAGAACTTTGAGACTACTTTCTCATGAAATCTAGTTTTGATCGTTAATGTAGTCACTGGGCATTGGCGATTTATTAGATACATCAGCAGCCTTTTATTTCTATGATTTAATGTTAACCGGAGCAGGAGAAACTTTGTTGAGTGTTTTATAGCATTACCTCTGTTTTATTTTTCGGAGTCTGCTTGTGTTGATGACATTCCGTCATTAGCTAAGTACAGAAGACCAGTGCAGTTGGCCTCCACTCCGTCTCGGTTAAGGAATTTCATTTAAATGCAACGATGCGGCGGACTCGTTGTCGCATCGCTTATGAATGATAGGTGTATGATGGGTATGGCCTACGGAATATTATCAAGAAGGTCTCCAGAAAAGGAAGAGACCTCTTCGAGACGGAAAAGAAGAAGATAAGGCGAATGATTTTCACTAGATATTGTTATCTAATAAATCATGAAGAGTTATTCTGTATCCCTACGTCGCACAGTTTAGTAGACAAGAAAATCTGTTAGATATATTGTACATCAACGATTTGAAATCTCTCTAGCTCATACGGACGGTTGACAGTTGTCTCATGAAACTGACTGTTGTCTAGTCTTCAGAAAGTACAGAATTGACTTAATTAAATGAATTTACGTCGTGCAATACGTGTTTGTAGTAAATTAATTCACTTCATGCACTGACTTGTTAGCAACTGAACTGAATTTGAGTGAATTGAACTTGAAATATAGACGCAACAACTTGTGAGTATGTGAACTTGATAAATAGATAAATAATAATGGAACAGACGTTTACAAACGTAGGCGGAGGATATACTTCCTTTTAACTTAGGAGGTTAATGATGTCCTATCTTGTGAATTCTGCTATCCAGACATAGGCTTTCTGGCTTTTTTTTCTGATTATTCGCCAAACACTTAGTGTATAGACCCAGATATCTGCAGGACTGAAGTCACAAAATGAGTAAATAAACCACTTCGAATATCAATATTTGACTCCCTTTTTATCTTATTCTTATGGTAAGTCCTAAGTCGCACAGAATAGTGTTAAATATATTAGTATGAAAGTGTGTACCAATGTCAGTCTACAGTGATGATCTTAATAATCTACATGAAGGCGAAGTATACGACTGTAAACTACTTTACATGTTGGTTTTAGAATTAAGTGAAAGGAATAATCTATGATTCGACTAACAATTAATAATGAAAAAACCGATATTTCGCGCTTTAGCTTTGAGGCTACTCGTGAATAAGCAATGAGAAAGTAAAAATATACATGATTTATAAAAAGCTACCTATATTTTTCCCTTTTTTCTGATAATAATATTTTAATTTGAATTTATCGGACGCTGGAGTGACATTATGAATCAAGATTAACGCTTCTGGGACTATCCAGAATCATCGCAGGAGCTAGTGCATTTTTTTCCTCGAGTGTGTATGAAAGTACTGGATTCTTTTGAGCACCTCGTTATATTCTCTAACTGCCAATCTCTAACAATCCGGATACTTCCTTGCAATTCCCATGGTCACAGACAGAGTTATCTTATTGACGGTTTTCTTCCATTGTTGACCGCTGCTGTCGAGTCTAATGCGACTCCATGTTCCGCCTCACACAAACGCAATTTAAACCTCTATCCGCCATCAAAGCACTTCTATCGTGTCTGTTCCTGGTGGCTCTGTGTAAAAAAAAAAAACCTTTGACTTCCATATGCTGACAGCCATTTGTTTAAATAGAAGCTTATATTATCAATCGAACTCTCGTATCGCTAACATTGCAGCACCCAGCGATTGCCAATAGCGCCTAATGAAATAAGGTGTTCTGATCGATAATGTTTCATCAAAACGCCAATACGTGAACGGTTAAAGTTAAAATTAAATATTACATAGTAAGTTCGTGAGCCATAATTGCTGAAAGGGCACAAACTGGGAAGAATAAAATGAGACTGACGATGAAGAAGGTGAAAGATGATGAAAGAATAGGCCTAAAGTATCCCACTCGTCTCCTTCGCAATAGTCACCTTCAAATATGAGCCTCCATACAATCAAAACTTACACATGACAAACTGGGGATCTGGTCATTTGCACAGACAAATACAACGAAACTTTGTCTCACAACGATTCAGACGTTAAATACTTTGTAGATAAACTTACTCCTTGCTTCTCTGCATTTTGCAATGATCACGAGAAACGCCATCTGTCTCCTGTTACTGTCATGAATCAATTCACGATCGAGAGATTAAGAACTGAAATTTTTAAACCGAGACACGTTGTAGATTTTCACCTGGTACATTAAATGCATAACTAGTACACTAACGTGCCAGTTCTGTGCTCATACAGCAAGCTCACTTCACATTAAAAATGGCTAGCTTCATCAAACGCCGACGTGGCTTACTACTGAAGATTTTAGTTTGGATTCCCGTTTTATACATTCTGTCACTATTCATCTTTAGCACTGACAGTGATAGGACGTTTCATAACGATGGTAAAAAGGGAGGAGAAAAACGGAACCAGAATGATTTGTTCGACAAATTACCTGGACAAGATAGAAATTTACATAACATTAAGGAGCAGACTAGGCTCCTCGAGAACCTACCGATGTTACATTTGAAGGACGAAAGGCAGCAGTCACAGACCATAGATGTCAACATTGATCAGAGAGCTAATAGAGTGGGCAATGTTGAGATTAAAGTGGAGGATGTGAACAGACCAGACTTGCAGGGTTTACAGGCGGTAGTGCATCCACCTCCTGATCCATATGCCCCGGGTGAGTGCTCTTGTTGTGTATGTTACAGCATTACCTCTGTTCAACTCAAAATTCCAGTTTATAAACGTTCTGTCAGATGTGAAATATTCTTTAGATGCTTCTACATTTGATTATGCTCGTGTGACTATAACCATAAGCTTCAGTAGATCTGCAAGTACCGCATGTCCAATCCTCCACGATCGGTCTAGATATTTCTTTGTTTATATGTCTGTTTCCTTTCTCTGTCAGATTTTGTCTCTTCTCTCTGTCTATCACCTCTCTGTCAGTCTATGTTTTTGTCTGTCTGTTTCTATAAATAAGCATGTGAGTGTATACATATATATTGTCCCTCACGTTTACCTACCTGCCCGATTACCTACGTACCTTAATACCTGCCTATCCGGTTGATCCATGTCTTACACAAAGAAGCTTTGTATACGTACAATGCGCCGTTACTCACAAATACTAAACACTGCGTATAAATAACATTTAAAAAAGGTAAAGATATTACCGTATGGGAGTGAAGTGTTAGAGACAGGTCCAACTTTTTTATATGGGGTGGATAATTCCCTTCCTCGCTGCTTTTGCCTTCCCTAATTCACGAGCAAAGTCAGGTACCTATTTACACCTGGGTAGACTGGAGCGTGACGTTACCAGGCTTCGATCCCAGAAATCAGTAACTGTGCGCGAGAGGAAAACACTCTAACCGCTTAGCTCAGATTAGCTTAAATATCTTAAAATATTTATTCCCGGAAAGCGCTTGAAGGAATTGTCCGACAATGCTTCTAAGCTTAGTACTGCTACAGAATTCTCCAACTTGTATGTGACCGCTTTTGAAATACAATGAAAGACGCGGTCAATCCTTAAACACTTTACAAATGCCTAAGCCTAAGCTTGACTTATTAAAAACAACAGATTTGGCTTACTCTGATGCTCATCTTTAGATCATTTTTCTGCATGACCTGAAAACCGCGCCTAGTCCATTTTCATACAATCGCAGACTTTTTGAATACTTCATGAGTGCCGATTATGTACACTTCTTAATTGATTGTATTTCCAAATCTTTATCTGGTACTATATGTAGGCATAGCTTTTTTTTTCTTTGATTGTAACTGGATACTATAAAGGTTAGTATGCTGATATATTACTGTTATAATGCCTCTTTACTTACAACGCAAATGAAAATGAATGGATACAGGTTTAAAAAAAAAAAGAGAGAGAGAGAGAGAAAGCGATAGGAAGAGTAGAAGATTAGAAGGGCCTGTGTGCACCTCTCAACTCTGAAACATAAAGTTTGTTCGTTCTATTCTGTTCATCATATTCAACCTTGCAAACAGAGAACTGGAATAAGGAAGATTGGGTGAGGATAGTGAAGCTGCAATTATTCAGCGCTTTTCCTTTTTTTTTTAAATAAAATTTTGCCTCCTTTTGGCGAGGCGTGTCCCGTTCAACCTAGTCGGTTATATTAGGGCGTATGTCCAAATATAAAAGACACTTAGGCCTTGAAACAGGTGACTTTTCTTTTTGAGTTAACTACATCATAAACTTAACTAATTGCACGCCACCCTATATGGCTCTATTCAAACATCGTAGATTTTCTGGGAACAGTTTCGTGTACATTCCTGTAGTGAACGAACTCAGGTCGCGCGATTGATTTGCGCATGCGCTAGGATTTGGGCGCGATGGGAAGACTGTTTTTTGTGGAGTCGCCTGGTGTTTTTCGAGCTGAAAAGTCGTTCAGCGTTTTGCTCTGGCTAAGTGTCTTAGGGGATCAGAGTTCTTCTGTGATTAGATTATGTTTAAGATCCCCCTTATATATATATATATATATATATATATATATATATATATATATATATATATATATATATATATATATATATATATATATATATATATATATATATATATATATATATATATATATATATATATATATATATATATATATATATATATATATATATATATATATATATATATATATATATATATATATATATATATATATATATATATATATATATATATATATATATATATATATATATATATATATATATATATATATATATATATATATATATATATATATATATATATATATATATATATATATATATATATATATATATATATATATATACATATATATATATATATATATATATATATATATATATATATATATATATATTCATTGCCACCAGTAATATGTTAACAGAATTTCATGATAGACCCGATTACCTACAACCTAGGGAGCCGCGCTAGTGTAGTGGTTACAACACCGCTCTGGCGACCGAGTGATTCAGGATCAAACCCGGATGACGGCATTTGAGGATTTTTCGTCGACCGGGATTCGGACTGGATTAACTCGAGACCTGGCGAGGACATTTGAAGGAGTGTCGTCGACCAGGGACTGGCGGCTCCTGAGCCGACCCAGCTCTAATTGGTACCTCCGAAAACGGCGAGTATCTGCCTGAATGGCGAGGGACACTTGTTTCTGTATGTCGTGTGGTGTGTACTGGGGCAACTACAACAGTAGTTTTTGCCAGGAATAGTCTATGAGATATTAGATATAAGGTCTCTAGAAATTGGCTCGTTAAGAAAGAAAAAAGACCTATTCGAGATAGGGACAAGAAGGCAGGAATGCGAATGCTTTCCACTAGACAGTGTTTTCTAATTAATTACACTGACAAACAACATTTTTCTTTCTTATATAAGAATAAGTGTTCTTAGGTCAGTTTCTTGCGCTGATTTCAAATTTGAAATCCGTTTATCTCTATCACGTCGGGTTCTTAAGATATTTGTGAATAAATATATTTTTGGGAAAACGTTATTTGCTCCGTTTCATTTTTACTATATAACTTTTTAAAAATTAATAAAATGCAAAATAATTCTACTTTTTATACTGCTAAAAGATGCATGACATATGTTACGTTATATTTCAAATAGTAACTGTAATTTGAAATAATTCTGAGTGAAATATGGCTTCTAGAAGTTGTAGAAATTCGGCTGATCTGTTCTGTTACGTGTGCGGATATTTTACCGATCGTGTTCACCAGAAAAACTTTACACCATTGCTAAAGAAAGCATATGAACTTTATTTCGATTCGAAAGTTGATGATGCAAATAAATCTTGGAAGCCAAATGCAGTTTGTTCGACTTGTGCAAATACATTGGCAGGTTGGTTACGAAAATCGCCGAAGCATAAGTCGATACCTTTTGGAGTGCCAGTAATATGGCGTGAACCGACAAATCACGCTACTGATTGTTACTTCTGCTTGACAAATATCTATGGTTTCACTTTTAAAACTAGAAAGTCTGTGCTTTATCCAAATATTGAATCGGTTTCAAAACCAGTGCCTCATGATCCAATCACGTGTCCGATCCCAGTTCCACCAGAACAATATCCATTGGACGTGAATGAACCATCAGAAAGAGATAGTTTACCTGCTTTAGAAACTAATTCTGACTCGGATTATATACCGGTGAATGATGGTGTTCACTTAATTAACCATTCAGAACTTTCAGATCTAATACGTGATCTCGCTCTCACCAAAGGACAAGCGGAATTACTCGGTTCGCGACTCAAAGAATGGAATCTTTTAGCGCCCAATACTCCGATATCTAAATTTCGTCATAGACACAGAGAACTTGTTCAATACTTTGAGATGGATGATGACATTTGCTATTGCAAAGATGTAAAAGGTCTAATGGTGCACCTCGGTCATGAGCACATAGTCAACGAATGGCAACTTTTCATCGACTCTTCCAAGACTAGTCTAAAAGCCGTGTTATGGCATATTGGAAATTTATTTTCATCAATTCCAGTCACCTACTCTGTTCATATGAAAGAAACTTATGACAATATGGCTATACTTTTGGCAAAAATAAAGTACAATGACTACCAATGGCGGATTTGTGGAGACCTAAAGGTCATTGCAATTCTCACGGGCATGCAGACCGGGTATACTAAATTTTGTTGCTTCCTATGTGAATGGGACAGCCGCAACAGACAGGAACATTATGCAAGAAAGGTGTGGCCTATCAGGGATCGTATGCAGCTCGGGCATAAAAATGTAATACACGAGCCATTAGTTAACAAAGACAACATCATTTTACCACCGTTACATATAAAGTTGGGGCTCATGAAGAATTTCGTAAAAGCGTTAGATAAAACGAGCAAAGCTTTCACTTATCTTCGAGAAAATTTTCCGCAAATTAGCGATGCAAAGATAAAGGAAGGTATCTTTGTAGGACCTCAGATTAGGAAAGTTATTGCAGACAAACAATTCAAGAACTTGTTACATGGTAGTGAACTTCGCGCATGGATGGCATTCAAATCGATCGTCGATAAATGTCTGGGAAATCACAAATCTGTCGACTATGTGCATATTGTTAA
Organism: Oreohelix idahoensis; assembly: GCA_024509875.1. Classification (NCBI taxonomy): domain Eukaryota; kingdom Metazoa; phylum Mollusca; class Gastropoda; order Stylommatophora; family Oreohelicidae; genus Oreohelix; species Oreohelix idahoensis. The sequence goes on from JAMPIV010000528.1 coordinate 151,582, forward strand.
GCAGTGCATAGATGCATACAGAATTATGGGCTGTAACATGTCCCTCAAAATCCATTTGCTCGATTCGCATCTTGACTTTTTCCCTGACAACCTTGGCAAAGTCAGCGATGAACATGGAGAACGATTCCATCAAGATATCGCCGTAATGGATTCACGTTATCAAGGACGGTGGAGTGTGACCATGCTTGCCGATTATTGTTGGATGCTTCATCGCGATGTACCACATGCCATTCACCGACGAAAGTCGACTGCAAAGAAATTCAAGCCTACATAACTGTTATACTTCTTGTACAAATGATGTTGTAATACTGTATGTGTTGTTAAAAAACTTCAATTGCGTATTTCTAGAGATCCTGACGCAAAATAGACCAGAAAAAACATAGAAATGTTTGCAATGATCAACCGTTCGTTGGGTTTATTAATGAAATATCCACACATATAGGGTTAGTAATGGTTAGAACGTGATGATGGTGAAAGACGATTCACACAAAACACACAGATGAGATAATAAAATTGCAGTTAATTAAGTAATAGTTAATTAAGAATGAACTGGTGTAAAGTGAAATGATGAGGTGATATGATACGTGTTACCAAAATGGTGAGTACTCTACACAGTCCATGTGTCTCTAAATGCTTCTCCTAGATATGAGGATTCACATGTATGCATAAAATGTCCCAAGTTGTTATACGTTATGTCGAGTGGGGTATCTCTAAGCTGAGGAATTTCTGATGAATACTGTTGTCGTACGGAGAACGCTGACGAGATATCTATGTATATTCCTTCACTGTTTGAGTATATCTCTGTAGTGTGGATCAACAGTTAATAGTTGTCATATGAACAAAAAGTCTGTTGTCTAATCTCCCGAGGGTACTGGCCAGACTGGATATCTTCACGAATCGGTAGTGATATGTAGACTCACAACCTTGCATATGTAGTCGTGATTCATAAAATATATATATAGTCTGCTTCATAGAATGCGCTTAAGAGGGTGTTGCCTTGCTATAAATATGCGATTCCTCTTTTGAGCTCTTTTGCTTGACTTCAGATAATAATGATCTTTCGAGTGATTTGAATTTATGATGACTCTGTATTGAACTTGTGATAACGAGGTATTGAACTTGTGATAACTCTGTATTGAACTTGTGATAACTCTGTATTGAACTTGTGATAACTCTGTATTGAACTTGTGAGCAAGCAGTATATGGTGACGAAAAATGCTGCGTCCACCTTCTGACTTGTGGGTGAGACAATATTCCTTTTTAATTGAGGAATGAAAGATGTCCTTTGGCGAATTCTGCTAGCCAAATGTCCGTTTTTGATAACTTATTTCTGGTTAGACGTCAGACACGTTGCGTGTAGACTCAGACTTCTGATGAACTGAAGACACACAAAAGTCTTCGTAAGTTTTCACATTTAACATCACTGGTTGACTTTCATTTAAACTACTGCTCATTATTCATCTCTCTCTCTGAATTCAATTCTAATGATGTTAAATATCTTGTGCATGAGAGTGTGTGCGCATGGGAGACTGTGATGATGATAAAGGTGAAATATGAACTATTAATTACCTCCTATCATCCTATCATCTTCTAGGAAAATCTTCTGATTTTATTAATCAGTTATGCCAAGAATTATTTGAAACTTTATCTTTCGCACATTTTAGCTGTGGGGTTAAAATAAACAAAAATAAGAAAATGTATTAATAAGTATAAGATCTACTAACCTTCTTTTCCCTTCGCAAAATCCTTTAAGAACACAATTAATCACAGAACTGAATTATCATCCACTCTGAATAAACACGTGTATTAGGCTAGGCGTTATTGGGATTAATCTCTTCCTCACAAGGTAAAAAACTGGACTGCTTCACTCTAGTAGATTATGCGGTATTATATATTTCTGGAAGTCACCTGGCCAAGCTGGGCGTCCAATGTGGTAAACCAACGCTTGTCTGAACCGCGGCCGACCAAAGATAACACCATTACAGCATGAGACGTTTTCCCCTGGCCAATCTGGGCGTCCAATGTGGTGTCACAGAAATTACAGCATGCCCAGATGTTTGATTCGGATGACCAGATGTGTTTCACCAGATTTATCACGATGCAATGTGGGCTTCAAACAATAATGTCAGGCATGGGGACTCAATCAAAGGACTTTTATTTCCCCCGATGAAAGAACAAATGTGGTTCTCTAGATACCGGTCGCGAGTAATCACAACGCTGAAATAACAAATGTTGGTCGCAAATATGGAAGGAAAGAGCAAATGTCGGAGAAAATACAATATGAAAAATGTAGGAAAAGATGGAGCAAAAAGACCTTTGCGCTCGTTTATCACAATAGCCCCTCCTCAAGTGTGATGTCAATCGTACTCAGGAGAGCTTAGCCTTCTTGCTCGGGATTCCTTAATCCTTTTCCTCATCTTCGTTTTTCTCTCCGGTTTCCACCCTTTCCTCTACTTGTCTGTGCTCTCCGTCCTGCCTCATAGGATGACGGCTTAAAAAATCCGCTCCTACGTTATGTTTTCCTTGGATATAGTCCACTTGGAACGTGTAAGGTTGTAGAACAAGCGACCACCTCATCAGTCTAGCATTCAAATTCTTTGAATTGGCGAGGAAGGTCAGAGGTTGATGATCACTCTGGATTGTAAATTTCCTTCCGTACAGGTATGCTTGAAATTTTTGTATTCCCCAGACGAGGGACAAACATTCCTTTTCGATTGTGGAATAGTTTTGTTCTGCTCGGTTTAACTTCCGACTCGCATATGCGACCGGAAATAGATTTGGTGGGCTTCTGTCATCTGGCTGTAGTAATGTCGCCCCGATTCCAATGTTACTGGCATCTGTGCGCAAGATGAATTTTCTAGTTAAATCCGGGAGCCGTAAAATAGGTTTTGTGGTGAGTTTCTCTTTTAAGAGTGCATATGCATGTTCACATTCTGCTGACCATGTCACTTTATCTGGGTTTCCTTTCTTGGTTAGCGATGTAAGCGGCGCACAGAGCCTATTAAAATCCTCTGGTAGAATCCACACAGAGATACAAATGACCGGACATACCTTTTTGTGGACGGTCTCGGTGCATTTCTCAGCTTCTCAACGTTTTGAGTCTCGGGGAACATGGTCCCATGGGATATAGTATGTCCTAGGAACTCTAGCTGTTCACACCCAATTTGACATTTGGTTGGGCGAGCGGTTAGTCCCGCTTCTCTGAGTCTGTTAAACAGCAAGGATAGCGCTGATATATGTTCTTCAAACGATTCAGTAGCTACTAGGATATCATCCATAAAATTGCTGATGGCGGGATGATTCAAAGGATCCAATAACTTTCGCATCATCCTTGTGAAGACACTAGGAGCATTGTTCAGTCCAAATGGCATCACATTAAACTCGAAGTGTCCATCTGGAGTACTGAAGGCTAACAGGTTCCTCACCTCAGCTTTTACCGGTATTTGATAGTACCCTTTACTGAGGTCGATCTTTGAAAAATAGCGAGCCCTGCGCAGCTTAGTAAATAGCTGGTTCTGGTCCGGTAACGGTTCTGGCTGGAACTGTGTTAACGCATTCAGCTGTCGGTAGTCGATGCACAGGCGGTGTTCTCCACTGGGTTTGCGTAACAGCACCACTCCCGCACTGTAAGGGGACTCCGACTTCGAAATTATGCCTTCCTTAAGTAAGTAATCAATTTCTTGCTTTAATGCCGTCGCCTTGGCATACGGAATCAAATAGGTTCTCATTCGGACGGGCGTAGGATCCGTGACTTCCATGTCAAACTCCATCAGGTTTGTCCGGCCCGGTTTGTCTGTCGGAGAGTCGGCGTGGTTTTCCATCAATCTCCTTACTTTTTCTTGCTGGGCTTCCGTTAAGGTGGAGCTTATTTTCACATCTAAATGTGATTCCTCCTGTATCCCCGGGTACTCTACGGATGATAATGGCTCTTCTTCCATTTGCATAGCAATGGCCATAGTCATGAGGTGCGCTGGTTCGGCAGGGGCTCGCTCGTAAAACTTCTTAAGCAGATTTAAGTGATAAATTTTCTGCTTTCCGTTCACGGCGATTTTATAGTTGGTGCGAGAAATCTTTTCCACCACTTTGTAGGGTCCCCTCCAGCAAATCTGCAATTTATTACTGCTACTTGGCAGAAGAAGTATCACCTTCTCTCCTACTGCTAGTTCTCGGTCCTTCGCATTGCGATTGTAATATTTGGCATGTTTCCGCCTAGCCTCCCGTACTTTCGCTGTGGCTAATTCCCAGCCAGTCTTCAGGCGTTGTTTCAAGTCTGTGACGTACTGGAAGGCTGATGTGACAGTGTCGTCTGCCTTGGCATCTGTCCATGTTCTTAGTAATGCTTCTAATGGACCTTTAATAGGTCTTCCGAAGAGTAATGTGGCCGGAGGAACTCCAGTTGACGCATGCGGTACTTCCCTATAAGCAAATAATGCGGCAGGAAGATACTGATCCCAAGTTTCTGGCTTCTCCTGTGCCAACTTCCGAAGAATAGAGGTGAGAGTCCCGTTAAACCGCTCTACTTGCCCGTTACTCTGGGGGTGATAGGGCGAAGTATGGATATGCCTAGTCTTGAATATTCTAAGCACCTCCTCTGTCAACTTGCCTCTAAATTGTGACCCGTTGTCTGTGAGAATTTCATGCGGGAAGCCCAATCTAGTAAAGATATTCAGTAAAGCGTCAGCTACACGCACTGAGTCGCATGCTGGCATGGCTATGGCTTCGCCCCACATGGAACAGGTGTCCACTAAGGTAAGGATATGGGAGTTCCTCTTCTTAGTTCTCAGCAGAGGTCCAATTATATCCACGGCCACTCTTTCAAATGGGGTGCCGTCCAGTGTTTTGGTGCAACTTTCTGGCACTGAGGACAAGACTTGACGAAACGTTCAATGTCGCCGGTGATCCCTGGCCAATAATAGTGGCAGGCGATCCTTTGAGTCGTGGCGCTCATTCTCATGTGTCCACTAAATGGGATAGAGTGGCCCATCTCAAGCACCTGGTTCCTATAGGTTGCAGGAACTACTAATTGGTTGTGTTCCTGTCCTTCATTTCCAGCTCGGCGATACATCAATCCATTTTTCATAAAGAAGTCTCCCTTGGTAGGTGGGTGGTGTGTCCTAGGTAATTTTTTAAAACAGGGCGCCAGTGAGGAATCTTCCATTTGGGCCCTCTTCAATTCCTCGGGGAGGATATTGGTAGGAGGTTCCTGCTCTGCGTCTTTTTTTTACTGTCCTCTAGTCTGTACGGCCGCTATGACTAGTGGTTGAGTAGGTTCTCCAGGGAACACATATCTACATCCCAAGATTAAAGAGTAGATTGGTTCTTCCATTATAGCTGCACGAATCTCTCCTGTCACATAACGAGATTCCACTCTGATAAGTGCAATTGGCAGTGTCATGGGTGCAACATCCTTCGTCGGACCTTGGATGTCGACACTCTCTTCTGTTATCTGGTCAGGGGTGACAAGAGATGCCCTGACCACCGCATCGAAAGCAAGTCCTGTGTCATAAAGGCACTTCACAGATTGTCCGTTTACGAGGACTGATTCGATGACGGAAGGATGAGAAACGTTTCCGGTCCTCTGCTCCTTCCGGGGTGACGTTTTGTCTGCAGACAGGCAGCATGTTGGGGAGGAGGTCTGCGCTTGCACTCATTAGTGTTGTGATTGTTCAAGCGACAGTACTTGTACCATTTATCTCCCTGTCTCTGGTGTGGCGCAGCATTTTTCTTGTTTTGCTCTTTGTAGTTATCTTGTTTTGCGTGCTGTTTATGCGAGATGTGTGGTCCTTTGCTTTGTTGGTCTGGTTGGGAGCGAGCAGGTTGCTTTGGCACCTGATCCGACAACTTCTTTCTGGCTCCTTGAGACTCCATGAGAGCATTTTGGAATCGCTCTGCCAGTGTAAGAATATTTTCTAACCGGTCAGCGCCGTTTTCAGTGAGAAATCTACGCATGTCCACCGACATAGACTCTTTTAGTTGCTCTATCACAATCAGCTCTTTCAACCCGTCATAGTTCTCGGTAAAGTTTCCCAGTGTACACCACTTCACTAAGTAGTCTTCAATACGGGCTGCGAAATGTGAGAAAGTCTCTCCGGCCTCCTTCCTAGAACCTCGAAATTTTTTTCCGGTAAGCCTCTGAATGAAGCTCGTACCTCACCAAGAGAGCTTTTTTCAATGCCTGATAGTCATCTTGCTCTCCGGCCGGAAGTTTATTAAAAACTTCGTAGGCGGCTCCTCTTAGGCACTGGGAAAGTTTCAAGTTCCACTTCCGTTGTTCAAGTCCAAACCCTGTTGCAAAGCGTTCGAAACGGTCTAAAAAGGCGTCCATGGTATCGTTCCTTTCTGAAAAAGGTTCCAGCGGAAAGTTCATCGCATTGGGTGGTGCAGGTTGCGAAGTAGGCACACCATCTGAGTGGGGTGAGTACCCTCCATCAAAGTTGGAAGCCGCTGCACTTTTTGCCAGCTCTATTTGATTGGTCTGTCCCTGGATTTCCAGTCGCTTCATGTTAAGTGCATGCTCTGCTGCTTCTTTCCGCTCCGCTGCTTCTGCTGCGGCTTTCCGCTCCGCTGCTTCTGCTGTGGCTTTCCGCTCCGCTGCTTCTGTTGCGGCCTTCTCCTTCTCCATTGCAAGTTTCTGCACTTCCATCTCTCTTGCATGGAGTTTATCAGTCTCCTCACTCACAAATTTCATCAGATCGTTTCCACTTAACCCGAATTCACGCCCTGCCTCCATTAAAGTAGTTCTAATTTTTGCGGCATCTGCCATGATATGCAGTATGGGTTCACGAAGGGAAAAATTGGCAGTGACCTCCAAGCAAATTGTTTGACTTGCACAAGTAATTATCTCTTAAAACCTTCTATGTTTAAATTAGTAATTAAGTACAAATAGTTCTTTAAAAAGAATCACTCACTCAGCATATTTTGAAAATTATATAACAGATTATCTCGAAGTTTTCTATGAAAAATTTCCTCAATATTTATGATAAAAATTTTCCCCGCAGTTACAGAAAAAGATTTTAAAAATCAATACCCTACAGTATCCTCTGTTCTCAAAAAGTGCTTACTCTGTCCGTTTGATACTCAATTTAAAAAGTATCACTCGTGCTTTAGAGATATAAATTATCCCCCCTATGAAATAGACAAATTATAGTAAGAGTCAGTCAGAAGGTAATCCCTCAAAATGCCAACAAATTTTGCAATTATCGCAACTGTATAGCAGGGATGAAAATGTGATTTATCACACTTCCAAGTCCGGGTTCACTAATCCCAAGACGAGTCCACAATTGTCGTGTGGTGTGTACTGGGGCAACTACAACAATAGTTTTTGCCAGGAATAGTCTATGAGATATTATATATAAGGTCTCTAGAAATTGGCTCGTTAAGAAAGAAAAAAGACCTATTCGAGATAGGGACAAGAAGGCAGGAATGCGAATGCTTTCCACTAGACAGTGTTTTCTAATTAATTATGGAAAGAGTTCTGTTTTCCCACGACCTTAGCTTCTGCCCTTAGATCCCGTAAAGAAAAAGCCCCCAACCTCATCTGAGTAGAGAAAGGTTCCTATAGGTGAATATGTAACACCGACAGCACGAGTGATACATTAACAAACTCTTGATAATGATCAACCGATCGTTGGGTTTATTAATGAAATATCCACACATATAGGGTTAGTTTTGGTTAGAACGTGATGATGGTGAAAGACGATTCACACAAAACACACAGATGAGATAATAAAATTGCAGTTAATTAAGTAATAGTTAATTAAGAATGAACTGGTGTAAAGTGAAATGATGAGGTGATATGATACGTGTTACCAAAATGGTGAGTACTCTACACAGTCCATGTTCTCTAAATGCTTCTCCTAGATATGAGGGTTCACATGTATGCATAAAATATCCCAAGTTGTTATACGTTATGTCGAGTGGGGTATCTCTAAGCTGAGGACGTTCTGATGAATACTGTTGTCGTACGGAGAACGCTGACGAGATATCTATGTATATTCCTTCACTGTTTGAGTATATCTCTGTAGTGTGGATCAACAGTTAATAGTTGTCATATGAACAAAAAGTATGTTGTCTAATCTCCCGAGGGTACTGGCCAGACTGGATATCTTCACGAATCGGTAGTGATATGTAGACTCACAACCTTGCATATGTAGTCGTGATTCATAAAATATATATATAGTCTGCTTCATAGAATGCGCTTAAGAGGGTGTTGCCTTGCTATAAATATGCGATTCCTCTTTTGAGCTCTTTTGCTTGACTTCAGATAATAATGATCTTTCGAGTGATTTGAATTTATGATGACTCTGTATTGAACTTGTGATAACGAGGTATTGAACTTGTGATAACTCTGTATTGAACTTGTGATAACTCTGTATTGAACTTGTGATAACTCTGTATTGAACTTGTGAGCAAGCAGTATATGGTGACGAAAAATGCTGCGTCCACCTTCTGACTTGTGGGTGAGACAATATTCCTTTTTAATTGAGGAATGAAAGATGTCCTTTGGCGAATTCTGCTAGCCTAATGTCCGTTTTTGATAACTTATTTCTGGTTAGACGTCAGACACGTTGCGTGTAGACTCAGATTTCAGATGAACTGAAGACACACAAAAGTCTTCGTAAGTTTTCACATTTAACATCACTGGTTGACTTTCATTTAAACTACTGCTCATTATTCATCTCTCTCTCTCTCTCTGAGTTCAATTCTAATGATGTTAAATATCTTGTGCATGAGAGTGTGTGCGCATGGGAGACTGTGATGATGATAAAGGTGAAATATGAACTATTAATTACCTCCTATCATCCTATCATCTTCTAGGAAAATCTTCTGATTTTATTAATCAGTTATGCCAAGAATTATTTGAAACTTTATCTTTCGCACATTGTGAGGTTAAAATAAACAAAAATAAGAAAATGTATTAATAAGTATAAGATCTACTAACCTTCTTTTCCCTTCGCAAAATCCTTTAAGAACACAATTAATCACAGAACTGAATTATCATCCACTCTGAATAAACACGTGTATTAGGCTAGGCGTTATTGGGATTAATCTCTTCCTCACAAGGTAAAAAACTGGACTGCTTCACTCTAGTAGATTATGCGGTATTATATATTTCTGGAAGTCACCTGGCCAAGCTGGGCGTCCAATGTGGTAAACCAACGCTTGTCTGAACCGCGGCCGACCAAAGATAACACCATTACAGCATGAGACGTTTTCCCCTGGCCAATCTGGGCGTCCAATGTGGTGTCACAGAAATTACAGCATGCCCAGATGTTTGATTCGGATGACCAGATGTGTTTCACCAGATTTATCACGACGCAATGTGGGCTTCAAACAATAATGTCAGGCATGGGGACTCAATCAAAGGACTTTTATTTCCCCCGATGAAAGAACAAATGTGGTTCTCTAGATACCGGTCGCGAGTAATCACAACGCTGAAATAACAAATGTTGGTCGCAAATATGGAATGAAAGAGCAAATGTCGGAGAAAATACAATATGAAAAATGTAGGAAAAGATGGAGCAAAAAGGCCTTTGCGCTCGTTTATCACACTGTACAAGAAAATAGGATACTCACGTAAAAATCAACGTCAGGTTAGACATTAAAAATAACCTGAGATTTTGCCTCGAGTATTAGCGGGCGTACGAAAAAAAAAACCGACAACATGTTTTCCAAGTGACAGACGATCCAGTTTTACCGCATAGTCATTACACATCTCTGTCGGTAAATCAGGAGGAAGAGGCTACCTTTTCCGATGTGAACCTCCCTCTTCCGTTTATCCCACTGCATTCTAAGGAATCATGGGAAGATGTATCTATCTCTTCAGAGTTATATGCTGAACAACAGAGACAAGTCTCCTCTATGTTACAAACTTTTAAGGACGTGCTTACGGACATCCCCGGATAAACGTCAATTATGTCACATGACATAATACTCACCGATTACAACCCTATCAGAGTCCGTCCTTATCCTATTCCTTTGCACTTTCAGGCACAAGTTGAGAAAGAATTGGATGAGATGATTCAATTAAAAGTAATTGAACCATCTACTTTGGCATAATCTTCGTCTATGGTTATTGTAAGAAAAAAAAGACAATAACATACGTCTTTGCGTGGACTATCGCAAACTAAACCAGGTGACGAAATTTGATGCTGAACCTATGCCATTATTAGAAGAGCTCCTCACTAAACTTTCAAATTCTCGATACTTTACCAAACTCGACTTGTCCAAAGGTTATTGGCAAGTTCCTCTTACCGAACGCGCCAAACCTCTTACTGCTTTCTCAACACCTAGGGGTTTGTTCCAATGGAACTTCATGCCTTTCGGCCTTATGAATGCCCCAGCTACTTTTGTACGCATGATGCGTCGTATCCTTTCACATCGTTCGGATGTTATTGCCTACTTGGACGATATTTGTCTTTTTAGTGATTCTTGGGAAGATCACTTTTTAGGTCTATATGAACTGTTATCTACTTTACGCTTTCATAACCTTACAGCTAAACCATCCAAAGCCCATATTGGATTTAGTGAGATTTCTTTTTTGGGTCACCGTGTGGGTCATGGTCTCTTACGGACGGAGGACCATAACACTTCTAAAATTTTGAACATCACTACGCCTAAGACAAAAAAGCAAGTCCGTAGTCTCTTAGGTTTAATACAATTCTATGGAAGATTTGTTCCAAACCTATCGCCTATCACTGCACCTCTCTCAACTTTTCTGAAGAAGGGGTCTCCCAGAATGCCAATCTTCATTGGATAACATTAAAACACTATTTTCATCTTACCCTATCCTAAGACTACCCACTGCAAGTAAGACTTTCGTTCTTCGCAGCGACGCCTCATCCACAGGGATTGGGGCCGCACTGATGCAGGAGTATGATGAAACTCTGCATCCAGTAATGTATGTCTCTAGAAAGCTGAATGCAGCAGAACGGAATTACTCGGTACTAGACCGAGAATTATTGGCTATGGTCTGGGCGATACTTAACTTCAGAGATTCCTTCTGGGCGCCCATTTCATTGTAGAAACAGACCAAAAAGCCCTCACTGCTATACAGAGTAACGACTTGAAGAGTTCAAGATCAACTCGATACGCTATTGCTCTTCAACTTTTTCACTTCTCTGTTCGAGCTATTCGTGGTGCGGATAATGTTATGGCAGACATACTGTCTCGATGCCTGCAGAATTCTATTTGACACTTATGCCTGTATTTTCTTATACATAGCGGGGTTTGTTATATACCCATAACACTGTTATACATTAACAGTCTGTTATTACATTTGCTTGACTCTATTAAATACATTCTGCTAAGCACTTTGTATTACTTTCTCGGGTGCCGTCTCTAATATAACTGAAGAAGGTTTGATTAGCACTATATAAAGGCCGGTAGTTTACATGGCCACATTTAATAAGTAGGAATTGTAATTAAGTGTTATATATTGTAGATTCTTACAGTTGTCAAACACATGTTTTTCATTTATATTTTCTCACAGCGAGTCAATGCTGTTATACGGAGAATCTCTACAGTTTACAAGTGTCCCTTCATTCTTCTTCTTCGATCCTTAACCACCGACCGTCAAAGCAGTCAGTGGCCATCACGCCTAGTGGCGTCTTGTAGGGCAACAACAAATTGATTCCACTTTGCACGGTCGGTGGCCATCCTTCGTACAGTGCCCCAACTCTGGTTCATTCTTTGCATCTCAGCCTCCACAGTCCTCCGCCAAGTTGTTTTTGGTCGGCCTCTCTTTCGCTTTCCTTCAGGGGTCCAAAGCATAGCTGTTCTTGTGATGGCATCGGGGTCTCTTCTGAGGACATGACCAACCCAGCTCCAGCGTCTGCCAGCTATGATGGTGTGCATGTCCTCTTGCTTGCTACAAGTAAGCAGATCTTGGTTGGTGATGGTATTCGGCCAAAAGATGCGGTGAATTTTTCTTAGGCATGTTGTGTGAAAAGAGGACAATTTTGACATGTCCTTCTCTGTGACTCTCCAGCATTCCGCACCATAGAGACGCACAGAAAACACGCAACTCTGGTATAATCTTAATTTTGTGCTTGTGCTGTATTGGGAGGACTTCCAGATGTTATTTAGGCTAAAGAAGGCTGTTCTTGCCTTATTCATTCTGATGTTGATGTCTTTGCCTGACCCACCGTCTGGTGTTACCATGCTTCCTAGGTATGTGAAGGTATCTGTCTGTACCAATTGCTGATTCCTTACTGATATGGGTTCAGGGTTGCTCACATTGAGCGTCATGACCTCAGACTTCTTTTCATTTATATTTTCTCACAGCGAGTCAATGCTGTTATACGGAGAATCTCTACAGTTTACAAGTATCCCTTCATGTGATGTCCCTATCTACCATTAGGAATAGACGCTACCACAGTGTTCTGGGACTCTGCATATCATCGCTTAGTTGTATTTGTAATGGATAGTTAGTAATGTTGTAAACTAGTATTCGATATTATGTTAAAGATATGATGCTATGTTTGATAAATCCTTTAGTAGATATATGTTAGTGTCTCTATATTACTGTACATCACAATGTTAAAGTATAATACGTTAATGACACCTCTAATTTGGTAATTTATTATTAGGCATGGCAATATTGCAATTTTTGTTCGTGGTATATGAAGACATACCTATTTAATTTTTTCTGGCATTGTTATGTTGCCAGCACTTTACTGTGCTATGGTGGCAACTTCCTTTTATAATTATGTTAGTACTATGAGAAAATATTTTCTCTATACTTGGTGAGATTTATTTTTCTTCTCACCCGACGCTCTATCGTGCGCCAGTATAGCACGGTATTATGGTATTGTAATTGTTTACGCCCTTCGTCAGCGCATTATTTATGCGTTATGAGCCTGGTGCCTGCGTCATCATGCTCATTATTTTGTTTAGCGTATGTTTGGGAATTTATGTTATACACGCTATAGTGTTTCTATGGTATTTATCTATGCATTGTATAGATTACCTTGATATATATATATATATATATATATATATATATATATATATATATATATATATATATATATATATATATATATATATATATATATATATATATATATATATATATATATATATATATATATATATATATATATATATATATGCTACCGATCTCATTTGTTCAATGCAATTTTTTTCCAAAATAAAATGATGTTATCATTTTTTTCTTCGGGGGGTGCGGTAGACTGTTAAGTGTCAGTTTGTTTTAAGGTTCCCCTCTTTTCACTTCTTCTTATATTTGTGGTCTAAGGGAGGTTACCAGTAGTTTTATTTTCTGGAATAGGTTGTTTTAGTTGTTGTATTCCCTTGGGCTTACTTGTGTCCAGCTATATGTCCATATAAGGTTCTGTTCGTAGATTTTCCTGGAACAGCTTCGAATACATTCTTGTTTTTGTTGTTATATTCTCTTGGGCTTACTTGTGTCCAGCGATATGCCCATATAAGGTTTTGTTCGTAGATTTTCTGGGAACAGTTTCGTGTACATTCCTGTAGTGAACTAACTCAGGTCGCGCGATTGATCTGCGCATGCGCTAGGATTTGGGCTTATGGAATTCCAAGCTGCATAGTGTCAATCATAAAAAGCCTCTATGCCAACTTTACGTGTAGTGTTGGGCAGAGCAACCTAACCTTCGAGGTGAAGACAGGAGTACGACAGGGATGCCCCTTATCAACCACTCTATTTTTAACAGTCATAGACTGGGTGATGCGCCAGACAACAGAGGGCAGTCCAAGAGGAATAAGATGGACTACATTTTCAACATTGGAAGATCTGGAATATGCAGATGACATTGCACTGCTGGCACATTCACATCAACACATCCAGGAAAAAACGGATAGACTTAATAAATTTAGCCAGCAGGTGGGCTTGAACATCAATTTAAAGAAGTCTGAGGTCATGACGCTCAATGTGAGCAACCATGAGCCCATATCAGTAAGGAGTAAGCAACTGGTACAGACAGATACCTTCACATACCTAGGAAGCATAGTAACACCAGACGGTGGGGCAGGCAAAGACATCAACATCAGAATGAATAAGGCAAGAACAGCCTTCTTTAGCCTAAATAACATCTGGAAGTCCTCCCAATACAGCACAAGCACAAAATTAAGATTATACCAGAGTTGCGTGCTTTCTGTGCTTCTCTATGGTGCGGAATGCTGCAGAGTCACAGAGAAGGAAATGTCAAAATTGTCCTCTTTTCACACAACATGCCTAAGAAAAATTCACCGAATCTTTTGGCCGAATACCATCACCAACCAAAATCTGCTTACTCGTAGCAAGCAAGAGGACATGCATACCATCATAGCTGGCAGACGCTGGAGCTGGGTTGGTCATGTCCTCAGAAGAGACCCCGATGCCATCACAAGAACAGCTATGCTTTGGACCCCTGAAGGAAAGCGAAAGAGAGGCCGACCAAAAAAACAACTTGGCGGAGGACTGTGGAGGCTGAGATGCAAAGAATGAACCAGAGTTGGGGCACTGTACGAAGGATGGCCACCGACCGTGCAAAGTGGAATCAATTTGTTGTTGCCCTACAAGACGCCACTAGGCGTGATGGCCACTGACTGCTTTGACGGTCGGTGGTTAAGGATCGAAGAAGAAGATATATATATATACTTATATGCTACCGCCCTCATTTGTTCAATGTAATTTTTTTCCAAAATAAAATGATGTTATTATTTTTTTCTTCGGGGGGTGCGGTAGACTGTTAAGTGTCAGTTTGTTTTAAGGTTCCCCTCTTTTCACTTCTTCTTATATTTGTGGTCTAAGGGAGGTTACCAGTAGTTTTTTTTCTGGAATAGGTTGTTTTAGTTGTTGTATTCCCTTGGGCTTACTTGTGTCCAGCTATATGTCCATATAAGGTTCTGTTCGTAGATTTTCCTGGAACAGCTTCGAGTACATTCTTGTTTTTGTTGTTATATCCTCTTGGGCTTACTTGTGTCCAGCGATATGCCCATATAAGGTTTTGTTCGTAGATTTTCTGGGAACAGTTTCGTGTACATTCCTGTAGTGAACGAACTCAGGTCGCGCGATTGATCTGCGCATGCGCTAGGATTTGGGCGCTACGGGAAGACTGTTTTTTGTGGAGTCGCCTGGTGTTTTTCGAGCTGACAAGTCTTTCAGCGTTTTGCTCTGGCTAAGTGTCTTAGGGGATCAGAGTTCTTCTGTGATTGGATTATGTTTAAGATCCGCCTTTAATGTGATTCTGGTTTAGAGTTATAAGCCTAGGAAATGGCAAGTGTTTTCTGGTGTTTGATTCATGGAAGGCAGAGCAGGTAAAGAAGACATTTTTGAACTTATTTACATTGCCATAAAACTTTGAGTTATTTAGGCGACTTACTCCCGGTGCGGAGAAGTGGTAACATTACTATTTTCGCCAGAGGTGTTGTGCCAAATGATCAATGAATTATTTATGTAAGCCCGCTGTCCAAGGCGGCCTATTTTTGCCAGAGGTGTTGAGCCAAATGATCAATGAATTATTTATGTAAGCCCGCTGTCCAAGGCGGCCTATTTTCGCCAAAGGTGTTGAACCAAATGATCAATGAATTATTTATGTAAGCCCGCTGTCCAAGGCGGCCTATTTTTGTCAGATGTGTTGTACCAGAGTATCAATGAACTATATATGTAAGCCCGCTGTTCAAGCGGCCTATTTTTTGCCAGAGGTATATTGGCGTGTGATTACGTCTATGATGAGTTGAACCTTCGTTCAAATGTCAATGTATGTGTCGATGTCAGCGTGCCGTTATATTGTACTGTACTAAAAATGTTTGGAAACGTCACCAGTCGTTCAACGCTTCCTGACTTCATCATCCTGTATTACTGTGACGTCTTCATGACCTGTTTACAGTGGCCCTGTGTGGGCGTGTATGTCAAAATATTTACACCAGTAGCAGTACCAACTACCAATAGTGCCAGTACACCTATCTTCTACTGTGGTACCACTTATATATATATATATATATATATATATATATATATATATATATATATATATATATATATATATATATATATATACCACCTTAAACAGTCACGTAAAATACATTTACAACAGTGGTCGCCAGTTTCAGGCTGTTACCCTAACGACATTCGCGTCTATAGATCTACAGCATCCTACATGAACTACTGTGATACGTTCCTGTACCATCATTGTTGCTATTATTTTGGAAGAAGCCAGTTCATGTACCATCGTTGTTGCGGTGATTTTGGAAGCCAGTACATGTACCATCGTTGTTACTGTCATTTTGGAAGCCAGTTCCTGTACCATCGTTGTTGCTGTCAACTTGAAAGACAGTTCCTGTGCCATTGTTGCTGTCGTGTTGGAGGCAAGTTCCGATATCCCTTCAGCGTTGGATCGTCTTAGCGCTGGACTGTGTGTGCTGAGAACTTCATTGTTGTTGTTGTTCCAGAGGCCAGGAGTTTTTTTCTCCAGTATCAGATAAGTGGCTTTATGTTTGTGAACTGGGCCTTTATGTTGTGTTTGAATTAAGCCTTCCATAAGTTTATATTTTCATATTTCATGTTACATGTATTTTATATGTTATATATGTTTTTGCATTTCTGGAGGTCCCGTTGGGTGGTGACTCCAGTAGGGTACATCCCACGTAACCGAGGGCCTACTGTGAGCGTTCTTTAGGGACCATTGCGAATTTTCCTCAGTGGAAATCGCTAGCGACTTTGTTGTTATTTTTGTTTAGCTGTGACATGTGTTAGTGTTGTTTTCGTATATTTTTTTCTCTGTTCTTTAGTTTTGATTAATTTGTTTGTATTTGTTCGCCTTCTCTTCCTATCGTTTATTTCTTTACACCTTTTCGTTTACATACTGTGTTGTTATTGTCTTATAGTTATATTCCGCAGCTGTCATTACAGGTTTTGTAACATTCCTCTTCAGTTCTGCTTTATTCTTTTGTTGATCCCTGCGAACGTTTTCATTTGTGATTGATATCTTGTCCTTGTTATTTTTGTATGTATAGTTGATTTTGTCATACACTGTCTATATACATACTAGGTAATGGACTATTAATAGTATAATGCACTATAGATCGAGGTGATTATTGGTGATATTCTAATCAAGTTATTATACAAGTTCTTTGATGAAGACTTGTCTCCCACTGAGGTTGGGATAAAGTGAGTTTCTGAGATAATATATATTATACAAGGTGTTATAGTATATTATTAGACATAATGTCTACCTTAGATTATTTCATTGAGCAAGGGAAAGCCCTTGATAAGACTGGATAGAAATTAGAAGAATTTGCTTTGGCTGAATATTCCAAGGCGCAGAAGGCGGAAGAAAAGAGATAGAAAATAGAAAGAGAGGCAGATGAGAGAAAAAGAGAAGCAAGTGAAAGAAAATTCAAAATGGAAATGGAACAAAAGAAATTAGAGGCTGAGGAAAGAAAAATTCAGCAGCAAAGAGAAGCTGAAGAGAGAAAACAGAAACTAGAAGCTGAAAAAGAGAAAATGTTACATGAAGAAAGAATTTTAACTTTGGAGTTGGATAAATTAAAGTTGGCGAATATGAGTAATTCGCAAAATGATTCAAATAATCAAACAACTTCTAATAAGACAAATGCTGGTTCTTATAAGGTCAAGTTACCTGCCTTCAACTCTACCTGTGACGATATAACGTTCTATCTAAATAGATTTGAACTTTCATGCGAAACCCATAAGGTAGACAAATCGCAATATGTTGCACAACTAATGGAGATACTTAAAGGTGAAGCATTGAATACTATAAGCATGGTTGAAGGCCCTGCCAAGTTTAACTATGAAGTTGCCAGAGAGGCCTTATTAAAGAAATATCAGCTAAATGAAGACGGTTATCGTCTTCGCTTTAAGACTATGCTACCAGAAACTGGGGTAGAATTTTCAGATTTTATCTCAAAGATACGTCTAACGTTTCCACGTTGGGTTGAGCTGTCAAAGACTGAACACACATATGAAGCCCTTATGGACTTATTGCTTCGTGACAAAGTCATGTCATCAGTTAATGAGTCTTTTCTTGCCTTTTTACATGAGCGTAAGCCTACAAACTTGAAAGATATGGAACAATATTGTTTCCAATATGTCACTGCACACCCAGATGTAACTGTTAGTAATTCTAAAGTCAAAGAAGGTTTACCAGTAGCTTCAGCAGCACCATATGGTCCTAATTTTCGTAGTAAATATCAAGGTGCTCAGCGCAACTTTGATAGGAGGAGTAATCATAAATTTCGACAGAACCAAGGAGATCCTTTTCGTAATGATTCTTCTTCTAGGAACTGGAGACAATCTAATAGTCCTCAATATTTTGGTCCTAATAATTATAGGAACTTTAGGAGAGGTTACTATAATAGAAGTAGTCGAACAAATAATAACTTTTCAGGGAGACAACAAAACCCATCTAAGAGATATTTTGATCAATGTGAAAATGACAATCACAACCATGGAAACTTTGGTTCAAACCAGAACAATAGTTTCAATAGACAAAATAACAATGATTTCAAGAGAAATAATAGTCGCGGTAAATCGCAACATGATAATAGGTCATGTCACCATGGTTACTCTGCTCAACAAGAATCCCAATGTATGAATAATCAGGGTGACAATGGTAATAATACCGCTAATGCTAATGCTTGCTATGCTTTCGATTTCGAGAGAGCATCAAAGTGCCCAAAATGCACAACTTTGTTCGAACCTACAACTAAATCTACTTTGAGTTGTGGTCATCCTCTACCCGCTCTCCCTGCAGCAGCTGCGCATGACGGAAGAGGGTCTCTTATCCTACATAAAGGTTTCGTGAATAATGATCCAGTCTCAGTTCTTTTTTTATTCTAGATGCACAACTATTGGGGTTAGACAATCTCTCATAAATCAATCTTGTGCCGCTGGAAAGGTGGTGAAATGTGTCACATTTGGGGGAACTCTTGAAAATTATCTGACTGCTATTATCCATATAGCTACTCCCTTTTTTACGGGACAGGTCCACGCATGATTACTCCCAAATCCCATTGCGGATCTTATCGTGGGACGTATACACGGAATTAAGGAGTGTACGCCGCAGGAAATTGCTATCTGGGAGAAGAAAAATATTCAAGCTGCTAATGCAGTCACTACAAGAGCGCAAGCTCAAAATATTTCTCAGACTCCATCAGTCGAAGTTAATGAAGTGCATAACCAAGATGATCACTCGGTGATTTCCCGAGTCTTTTATAAAACTTTAACAAGATGACACTTCTTTGGAAAAATTCTTTCGCCTAGCTGAAAATGATAATTCAAACCTTAACACAAATCGCAAATCTTGGATCGCGAAAACGAATGGAGTACTAGTCCGTATGGTGCAAGACTCTGCAACGTCTATGCATTCGCAAATTCTAGTGCCTAAGAGTATGAGAGTTCGAATTCTACAACATGCTCACGACTCCCAGTGTGCTGGTCATATGGGATTTTCCCGTACTAAATCGAGGGTTCTTGCTTCCTTCTTTTGGCCACACGTGAATAAAGATATACGTATTTATTGTCGCTCCTGCAAGATATGTCAGGGAGTGAAGTCACGAGGTCAACGCCATGCTGCGGATATTCCAATCTGCCCTTTTCAGAAGATCGCAATAGACATTATTGGTCCTTTTAAGATCAAGTCTGCCAGATGACATCAATTTATCCTAACATGCATTGACATGGGTACCCGTTGGCCAGAGGCTATACCTCTTAAGAACATCTCTACTGCTGATATTGCAGACGCTCTTTGGTTAATATTCTCACGTCTAGGATTTCCAAAAGAAATCTTATCTGATCATGGCACACAACTAATATCTGACACTATGTCTCAGGTGATGTCTACACTACGTATTGAAAGGTCTTTAAGTAGTATCTATCATCCAATGTCAAACGGGTTAGTCGAACGTCTAAATAGAACGCTCAAGAGTTTACTAGGAAAGATAACTAAGGATCACCCTCAGGATTGGGACAGGGTTTTACCCGCTGCCCTTTTTGCGTATAGAGAAGTCCCTAATGAGCACACAGGCTTTTCCCCATTCCAGCTTGTCTTTGGTGCGCAACCGCGCCGTCCTATGTCATTACTGCATGACTTAATAACTGCTGAGGATATCAGCGAGGAAACTCAATCCTCTTACGAATATGTAATTGCTTTAAGGAAGAAAATTATCGAAGCATGTAGGTTAGTCTGCATCGGAATTTGCTAAGGAGAAGGCGAGGAAATTCGCAAATAAAAATAGGCGGTTATGACAACTTTGTCCCGGTGACATGGCATTGGTATTACTCCCTTGTAAGGAAAACTGACTTCTTATCTCATGGAATGGTCCTAATGCTGTTATATTTAGAATTTCTGATGTCGACTATGTCGTCGATGTGGATGGAAAGCATAAAACCTTCCATATTAATATGTTAACAGAATTTCATGATAGACCCGATTACCTACAACCTGTTTTCCAAGTGACAGACGATCCAGTGTTACCGCATAGTCATTACACATCTCTGTCGGTAATTCAGAAGGAAGAGGCTACCTTTTCCGATGTGAACCTCCCTCTTCCGGTTATCCCACTGCATTCTAAGGAATCATGGGAAGATGTATCTATCTCTTCAAAGTTATCTGCTGAACAACAGAGACAAGTCTCCTCTATGTTACAAACTTTTAAGGACGTGCTTACGGACATCCCCGGACAAACATCAATTATGTCACATGACATAATACTTACCGATTACAACCCTATCAGAGTCCGTCCTTATCCTATTCCTTTGCACTTTCAGGCACAAGTTGAGAAAGAATTGGATGAGATGATTCAATTAAAAATAATTGAACCATCTACTTTGGCATAATCTTCGTCTATGGTTATTGTCAGAAAAAAAAGACAATAACATACGTCTTTGCGTCGACTATCGCAAACTAAACCAGGTGACGAAATTTGATGCTGAACCTATGCCATTATTAGAAGAGCTCCTCACTAAACTTTCAAATTCTCGATACTTTACCAAACTCGACTTGTCCAAAGGTTATTGGCAAGTTCCTCTTACCGAACGCGCCAAACCTCTTACTGCTTTCTCAACACCTAGGGGTTTGTTCCAATGGAACTTCATGCCTTTCGGCCTCATGAATGCCCCAGCTACTTGTGTACGCATGATGCGTCGTATCCTTTCACATCGTTCGGATGTTATTGCCTACTTGGACGATATTTGTCTTTTTAGTAATTCTTGGGAAGATCACTTTTTAGGTCTATATGAACTGTTATCTACTCTACGCTTTCATAACCTTACAGCTAAACCATCCAAAGCCCATATTGGATTTAGTGAGATTTCTTTTTTGGGTCATCGTGTGGGTCATGGTCTCTTACAA
Source organism: Oreohelix idahoensis (assembly GCA_024509875.1). Classification (NCBI taxonomy): domain Eukaryota; kingdom Metazoa; phylum Mollusca; class Gastropoda; order Stylommatophora; family Oreohelicidae; genus Oreohelix; species Oreohelix idahoensis. Next base: position 172,923 of record JAMPIV010000528.1, read on the forward strand.
ACAGAGGACCATAACACTTCTAAAATTTTGAACATCACTACGCCTAAGACAAAAAAGCAAGTCCGTAGTCTCTTAGGTTTAATACAATTCTATGGAAGATTTGTTCCAAACCTATCGTCTATCACTGCACCTCTCTCAACTCTTCTGATGAAAAGGTCACCTAATATGGTACGCTGGTCCCTAGAATGCCAATCTTCATTGGATAACATTAAAACACTATTTTCATCTAACCCTATCCTAAGACTACCCACTGCAAGTAAGACTTTCGTTCTTCGCAGCGACGCCTCATCCACGGGGATTGGGGCCGCACTGATGCAGGAGTATGATGAAACTCTGCATCCAGTAAATGTATGTCTCTAGAAAGCTGAATGCAGCAGAACGGAATTACTCGGTACTAGACCGAGAATTATTGGCTATTGTCTGGGCGATACTTAAACTTCAGAGATTCCTTCTGGGCGCCCATTTCATTGTAGAAACAGACCAAAAAGCCCTCACTGCTATACAGAGTAAAGACTTGAAGAGTTCAAGATCAACTTGATACGCTATTGCTCTTCAACCTTTTCACTTCTCTGTTCGAGCTATTCATGGTGCGGATAATGTTATGGCAGACATACTGTCTCGATGCCCACAGAATTCTATTTGACCCTCATGCCTGTATTTTCTTATACATAGCGGGGTTTGTTATATACCCATAACACTGTTATACATTAACAGTCTGTTATTACATTTGCTTGACTCTATTAAATACATTCTGCTAAGCACTTTGTATTACTTTCTCGGGTGCCGTCTTTAATATAACGTAAGAAGGTTTGATTAGCACTATATAAAGGCCGGTAGTTTACATGGCCACATTTAATAAGTAGGAATTGTAATTAAGTGTTATATATTGTAGAATCCTACAGTTGTCAAACACATGTTTTTCATTTATATTTTCTCACAGCGAGTCAATGCTGTTATACGGAGAATCTCTACAGTTTACAAGTATCCCTTCATGTGATGTCCCTGTCTACCATTAGGAATAGACGCTACCACAGTGTTCTGGGACTCTGCATATCATCGCTTAGTTGTATTTGTAATGGATAGTTAGTAATGTTGTAAACTAGTATTCGATATTATGTTAAAGATATGATGCTATGTTTGATATATCCTTTAGTAGATATATGTTGGTGTCTCTATATTACTGTACATCACAATGTTAAATTATAATACGTTAATGACACCTCTAATTTGATAATTTATTTTTAGGCATGACAATATTGTAATTTTTGTTCGTGGTATATGAAGACATACCTATTTAATTTTTTCTGGCATTGTTATGTTGCCAGAACTTTATTGTGCTATGGTGGCAACTTCCTTTTATAATTATGTTAGTACTATGAGAAAATATTTTCTCTATAACTTGGTGAGATTTATTTTTCTTCTCACCCGACGCTCTATCGTGCGCTAGTATAGCACGGTGTTACGCCCTTCGTCAGCGCATTATTTATGCGTTATGAGCCTGGTGCCTGCGTCATCATGCTCATTATTTTTTTAGCGTGTGTTTGGGAATTTATGTTATATACGCTATAGTGTTTCTATGGTATGTATCTATGCATTGTATTGATTACCTTGATATATATATATATATATAAGTATATATATATATATATATATATATATATATATATATATATATATATATATATATATATATATATATATATATATATATATATATATATATATATACTTATATGCTTCCGCCCTCATTTGTTCAATGTAATGTTTTTTCAAAAAAAAATGATGTTATCTTTTTTTTTCCGGGGGGTGCGGTAGACTGTTAAGTGTCAGTTTGTTTTAAGGTGCCCCTCTTTTCACTTCTTCTTAAATTTGTGGTCTAAGGGAGGTTACCAGTAGTTTTATTTTCTGGAATAGGTTGTTTTAGTTGTTGTATTCCCTTGGGCTTACTTGTGTCCAGCTATATGTCCATATAAGGTTCTGTTCGTAGATTTTCCTGGAACAGCTTCGAGTACATTCTTGTTTTTGTTCTTATATCCCCTTGGGCTTACTTGTGTCCAGCGATATGCCCATATAAGGTTCTGTTCGTAGATTTTCTGGGAACAGTTTCGTGTACACTCCTGTAGTGAACGAACTCAGGTCGCGCGATTGATTTGCGCATGCGCTAGGATTTGGGCGCGACGGGATGACTGTTTTTTGTGGAGTCGCCTGGTGTTTTTCGAGCTGACAAGTCGTTCAACGTTTTGCTCTGGCTAAGTGTCTTAGGGTATCAGAGTTCTTCAGTGATTAGATTATGTTTAAGATCCCCCTTTAATGTGATTCTGGCTTAAGTTATAAGCCTAGGAAATGGCAAGTGTTTTCTGGTGTTTGATTCATGGAAGGCAGAGAAGGTAAAGAAGACATTTTTGAACTTATTTGCATTGCCATAAAACTTTAAGTTATTTAGGCGACTTACTCCCGGTGCGGAGAAGTGGTAACATTGCTATTTTCGCCAGAGGTGTCTTGCCAAATGATCAATGAATTATTTATGTAAGCCCGCTGTCCAAGGCGGCCTATTTTCGCCAGAGGTGTCTTGCCAAATGATCAATGAATTATTTATGTAAGCCCGCGGTCCAAGGCGGCCTATTTTCGCCAGAGGTGTTGAGCCAAATGATCAATGATTTATTTATGTAAGCCCGCTGTCCAAGGCGGCCTATTTTCGCCAGAGGTGTTGAACCAAATGATCAATGAATTATTTATGTAAGCCCGCTGTCCAAGGCGGCCTATTTTTGCCAGAGGTGTTGTACCAATGAACTATATATGTAAGCCCGCTATTCAAGCGGCCTATTTTTTGCCAGAGGTGTATTGGCGTGTGATTACGTCTATGATGAGTTGAACCTTCGTTCAGATGTATCGATGTCAGCGTGCCGTTATATTGTACTGTAATAAAAATGTTTGGAAACGTCACCAGTCGTTCAACGCTTCCTGACTTCATCATCCTGTATTACTGTGACGTCTTCATGACCTGTTTACAGTAGCCCTGTGTGGGCGTGTATGTCAAAATATTTACATCAGTAGCAGTACCAACTACCAATAGTGCCAGTACACCTATCTTCTACTGTGGTACCACTTATATATATACCACCTTCAACAGTCACGTAAAATACACTTACAACAGTAATGTAGCTATGTAGAGAGAACAAACAAGGTAATGTAGCATGTGGAGAGAACAAGCAAGGCAATGTACCTATGTGGAGAGAACAAACAAGGTAATGTTGCTATGTGGAGAGAACAAACAAGGTAATGTACCTATGTGGAGAGAACAAACAAGGTAATGTACCTATGTGGAGAGAACAAACAAGGTAATGTGGCTATGTGGAGAGAACAAACAAAGTAATGTAGCTATGTGGAGAGAACAAACAAGGTAATAGAAGATTTCCTCAAAAACTGTTGGCTCCCTTAGAGGTGCAGAATGTCAGCGTGGCCTTCTCCGACCCAGCTGTCTTCTTTTTCTTCTCTTTCTTCTTCTTTAAGCATAATGCCAGATGGTGTATGTGATCATGTCTTTGGCATTGTGTAGCATGACTGTTCTTGGCATTTGTAGCATTGAGGTTCTTGGCTTTTGCACAAAGTAAAATGATGAGGTTCTTGGCATTTGTAGCATGAGGTTCTTGGCATTTGTAGCATGAGGTTCTTGGCATTTGTAGCATGAGGTTCTTGGCATTTGTAGCATGAGGTTCTTGGCATTTGTAGCATGAGGTTCTTGCCATTTGTAGCCATGGTTTTTAAAGTTCAACACATGTAATCAGTTTAGGGTTTATTAAATCTCATTTATATATCATCTGGATAGATCAGGTGTAATAGAATGCTCATCTTTCTCTTTGTCAGATGTCTCAGTCAGACGTACCAGGCAAACTTGCCAGACACCAGTGTTGTCATCTGTTTCCACAATGAAGCATGGTCAGTTTTGCTGCGAACTGTTCACAGTGTGATCGACAGAAGTCCGCCGCACCTACTGAAAGAGATCATCCTTGTTGATGACTTTTCCGACATGGGTAAGACCTTTCTCAGATCCACCATAAAATCTGAATTATTAAACCTAAAGCCTGTGCGGATGTGCTAGTGTTTTCGAAAATGGCAGGAACAGAATTTAACAGAAGAAAAAGCTTGGAAATCATGCAGAAAGGAATGCAGAACAATGTTAGACCCTGAAAATACCAATCAATCTACTTAGTTATGAAGGTAAACTGATGGCGCGTATGACCAGACTGATGTTCCCCTTGGAAGAAAATCACCTTGTAATCCCGCAGGGTTCAGACAATACAGATCCACAGAAGGTTAGACTGCATATATAGCTCAGGAAATTGAAGATGCCTCCAAGAGAAAAAGCATACGGTGGTGGTTTGGGTAGATGTGGAGAAAGAATTTGATAAAGTGTGGAAAGAGGGATTGAAAATCAAGCTGCAAAGAAGTTGTGTGTGTGTGGGAGAATGTAAAAATGGATTGACCACTACCTTGAAAATAGAACCACCAGAGTACAGCTACAAGGACAGACTAGTAGGAGGTTTATATTAAAGCAGGGTGTCCCCAACGGGGAGTCATGTCGCCTACACTGTTCCTTGCATACATACATGACATAAAAGATAGTATTCCAAGAAGAAAACACAATGCCTCATTTGCAGATGACTTAGCCCTGTAGATCTCTGATTAAGACATCACTACGGCATGGATTCGGATGCAGCAAGCCCTGACATCACTGGAGGAGTGTGCCAGATCATGGCTAATGAAGATAAATGAAGAAAAAAACAACATACACAGTGTTCTCTCTCTTTCAAATAAACCCCAGAGCCCCAAACTAAATGTCGGATAAGGGCAAAGCAAAACATAGCAGTCGGGAAAATACTTACTGGAAGAGCTTGGGAAGCAGATGAGAGTGTGCAGAGGAAACTTTACACAAGACGATTGAGACCAGTCCTAGAATATGGCATTAGAGCATGGGCAGCCGCAACTAAGTCAAATTTCGATAAAATTAACAAACTCCAAAACCAAGGAATGAGAATCATAACAGGAGTTATGAAGACAACACATATTAAAGAACTTTAAATAATTACATACCTTCAACCAATGGAGGATAGAAGAGAAAGCAGTGCTCAGAAACAAGCTGAGAAATTCAGGAGACCAAAAGGCCACCCAATGTACCATATAATAAATATTCTCTGAAGTGGAAGACTCATGCGAAGCAATGTTACGGGTTCTTTTGGAGTATATTGAGATACTGGACTCTGGTGTCCTGATGGGTCTAGGGTTTAATGTAGTACAGTCCGACAAGCACAGTTCAATAGAAACGTGAGGCTAGTTTTAACAGCATAACAACTTGAATAGCCAGTTTGACGTTTCACAAATATGTAGATGTAATCACAAGGACGAAGCTCCTCAATACTTGCATCATATACATGACGTTGGCGATCACTAGCCAGTCCATACGTAAGTCTAACGTCTTGTAGACTATAAGAACACTGTCAGAGTCATCATGCTGAATTTATTTAATATCAAATTACTCATCCTTTCCAACTCCATTCAGCGCTGACACGTCTTTAGAAATATAATCAGACTTAGGCTCTAACTGGTAGACGACCTAGCTGAATTAAATATATGAATTTATCTGTACTCAAAGTACACATTCAGGAGCACATAAGAACACAACCTTCTCCCTCGGAGACACAATGCCAAAGAGACCGATAACTAGACCGAATCTTCGATCATAGCCCGGCAAACGACGTCTGCTAAAAAATCAGCAGGCTATGTGACGTACTTCCGGGGTCGTCGTAGTAACGCTTTGTAAACAAGGAAGTCAGCCCATAAACCTCGTTTGAGAACGACCGAAAACTGTTATGAATTTACTCGTAACAAGCAACTGTGTAGAAACAATCAAAACAAAGATTAGAGCAGATCCCATAAATGCGATATCAACAACTAAACCCATCTATACTGCAGACTAGCTCCCAGCTTCGAAATAACAGCGATTCCCAGAAATGATAGAAAGCATTCCTGGTATTGAAAGAACGAAGAGCCAGACTGAAATAAAGAGAAGAGCCATAACCACAAACTACATAGAGGAGCATTACCCAAGCAACACCTGGACCCATACCTGCACAGATGGATCAGCAACAAATGCTACAGAAGATGGAGGTGGAGGAGTGTTGCTGAGGTTAAGCACTCGTACACATAAAAAGATGTCATTGACAGGATAATTTTCAAGTAACTTCAGAGCAGAGGCAGCAGAGGTTATGATGATAGAGGAAAGCAGAGAGAGACAAGTCGTTTTCTTTACAGATCTCTTATCCATTTGCTGAAGATTGGCTGTCAGTAATTGCAGAAGCAAGCTGGGAAGCAAGAGCCACACCAGAAGCTATTCATATTATCAGTGGCGCATTCCCTGGTATGGTGGGTCTACCAGGGTGACCAAATATTTCCGCCATTTATTGCAAATACCCCACGAGTATTTTAACTATCCAGAATCATCGCGGGAGCTACGGAGATCGTGCTCTGTCGTCGATACCTACAGCAAATTAAATGAGGAAATACAAATGCAGAAGGAGAGGTATGGGAGAGAAGAGTAGAGACAGAAAAACAAGGACAGGAAAGAGAAAAGTAAAAAAGAATGCAGATCGCCTCTCGATGAAATATGTGCGTAAAGGATACTGGAATTGTCGAAGTGCCAATCAACGGGCAGCCATTATACAAATAATCATCTACAATTTCGATATCCTCATGATCCAGGAGACAAATTTAAAAGCCAATAGTGTTATCAGTTGCTCAGGCTACAGATGTTAATCCACGTGGGCCTGGTAGACGAGGGCAAGCTAAATATGTAAAACATGAGCTCCCTCATACGTGGTTGGATACAAGTTCCCAAACTGGTGAGGATGCGGAATTTCAGGGGATTGCTGTAAATATAGGCGGTCAGGAGTGGCGAATCTACAATGTGTATGCTCATGTCGACCATCTTACAGAAGAGAGTAGTTGGTTTTTTTTAGTGGCGGAATTGTCTGAAGATTCTAACATAAGGCGTTTAATTGCTGACGATTTCAATGCTAGATCCAAGGAGAAAGGGAAAATCACGGAAAATAGGTAGGGTTATAGCTTTGAAAAATAATATGCTTTTATAGCTTTGAGCCAGGCATTACTTAACATGAACCTTACCATCTTGAATGATGGACGCCCAACTAGACTGGCAACTTAACCTGGGGATACAAATGGTGCCATAGATCTGGCATTCATCTCTAGTGCTGCCACCACCATGGTACGCTGGGATGTATTAAATGCACAGGAAAGTGATCACCTACCTTGCGTCATACCCATTGCTAAGGGTAGGAGCACTAAACACAGGAAACCTAAACAGACCTTCAAGTATCCTACAGGCCCACTCGACTGTAACAACCCTTTACACACATTGCGTCAAAATGCCAAACAAAAGACAGTGAAAACACCTTTCACTCAGCCTCCCTGGTGGAATAAGACAGTGGAGGAAGCATGGATTGAAAAGTAAAGAGCAACAAAGGACTGGCGTATAGCACGAACCAGAAGAGAGATGAATGAGAAAGAGATTGAAAAGATTAAAGAAAAAAAGCAAAGAGCCGTTTATAAATTCAAGAGCTTGGCAGGGGAGGCAGAGGATAAAGTATGGGAGGACTTTATGGCACAGGCGGACACGGAAAAAAACCCTACAGAAATTATGGTCCTAACATCAAAGAATAAATAGGAAAAGTGCAAGCCAACCCATCCCTAATATCAAAATCTCTACAGGACCAAGCCTGAAGACGGATAAAGATAAGGGAAAAGCATTATTCAATCGATATGTGAAGTACACGGATAAAGGTGACAAAAGTGCCCGCCTGAAAATAAAGGATAGTGTTCTGGAAAACATTGAAAACCAGCAGATAACAATGCTCCCCGGGGGTCCTGAGAAACAAGTGCTTGCGCACGATGTGTACGAGGGATTCCAGAGTAAAAGAGAAACGGTGGCTGTCGCAATTGACCTAGAGGATGTTTATAACAGTGTGGACTTTGCAACCCTAAAAGACTGTATAATGGCATGTGATGTACACCCTTGGATAACAAGGTGGATAGCAGCTGCCTTAATGAAGAGATCAGTTTCATTTCTCTTGGGAACATGGACATCAGAATCAATGCACATTTGCCTGGACTACCCCAGGGTTCTCCATTATCAGTGCTCTTTAAAATCTACACAACAAAAGCAGCAACCTTTCAACCATCAGGACTGGGACGAACATTAACTTTCGCAGATGACATACTTATGTACATAACTGGCTCAGACAGACATGAAATGGTCCAAGGCGTACAAGAGACAATACAGGCGGTTTCTAAATAGTGTGAGGAAAGCGGATCATATTTCAATCCCAACAAGGCATGTGTGATAGGGTGCTCTTTGAACAACTCCATAGTGAAAGCAGACCTTCCAGAGACATCACTTTCAATGGGCAGAACATTGAAAGGCAAGACAAGCTGAAGTATCTGGGAGTAACGTTTGATCGTGGGCTATCGTTCAAGTATCATGTTGAACTGATCACACAGAAGTGAAAGCGAGGACTGATAGCATTAAAAACAATGGTTGTTGCGCGCTTGGAACAGAGACTACTGTTTCTCCTCATGATTTCTCCATCAGCTCGTGATTTCAGTAATCGAGTATGGGCTAGGAATACTCACGCTGTCAGTGTCACAATGTGAACGACTGGAACGCATTCAAAATGAAGGGATGCGACTAGTTTGGGCTGTAGGCGTGATACCCCCATTGTGACAATGACAAACATGTTTGGACTGCTGTCAATTAGATTCAGATGTGCGATGTCCCAGGGTTGAAAATATATCCAATGGGGAAGAGTGGAGTAAGGGGAGAACTGGATAAACTACCAGCAGGTCATCATTAGCGTTGGCAGAGAGTGCAGATCTTGGGGCAATGAAAAAGCATAGCTGGAGATTGTGACGTGTAATGGAAAAAGAGTCTACAGTAATCCGACAACCTATTGCAACGTTATAGCTGCCCTCTGATTTGCTAGCTAAACCATGTATCAATACCCACTGTCTATTTCTACAACGTACCATTTTGCCCCGCCTTCTTTGTGTTAATACGAGCTAACGCAATGTTTACAAACTGCGTGACCTGTCAGTCATAACAAGAAAGCAAATCAGGCTGTGTTTACCTCGTCCCCTCACGCGAGCATCTGTCAATCATAATAGTTCTTAGACAGGCTAGCACGTGGGAAGAAAAAAACACAGACCCTTTGAAGTTTCGTACTCAGGGGAAGTTAGAAACCCTTGGGCTCTTTGATCTTCAGAAGCGGGCATTCTTGCAGAGAAACCCGTTAGGGAACAGTGAGTCTTTTGATGACGGTCGAAAACCTCGACGAAGACCGACCGTAAAGCCATTATCTTGATACGCTTAGCTTAAGAATTCTGGGTAACACCGGTACGCAAAATTAACGCATTCAGAGATCAGAGAATCCTAATGATATATATACTGTTGTTTTCTTAACCCCATCATCAGTTGTCAGTCAGAATTTTGAATAGTCTAGCGCAGTCCTAGAACCAGTCTTTCCTTGTGTGGATTTGTTACTAGTTTTCGTGGAGATTTTCATTTCTGAATTTTCTGGTAAAAAGGATAATAGTGCTAATGTTTTAAGAATTGATAGTTTTAACATTTGTTCTTCACTTAGATTTTTCTCGCTAGTAAAACGAGTGAAATAAAGTAACGCGTAGCGATTTCGTACCAGATATTCTGTTAAAATGTTAAATCACGCCACCCGTATAGACAATAAACTGATAGTGAAGGATAGAATACAACGTTATATTTTATTTGCGCATATTTGTTATAGTATCTATTATTTTAATCATATACGGCAAAGCCAACAGATGCCGACAATTTAATAGCTATTTAATGACAGACGATCATTGTTTAGGCAGCGCGTATGATTAAATAATAATTTTCATTGTACGCTGACGCCGGCGAGCAGGGGCGGGCGAGTTAACATAACTCAGACCCGTCTGAACTCAGCTGCCAGCGGAATTTGTTGACGGGTAGGAGTAAGGAAACACCGTGTGCCTTTTAAATTTAATCAGGACTGACGGAGTGGAGAAGAGATCGTCTTATCCCCGTCTATGTGTGTAGATATAGGATTAGCATATTTTTTATAGAAATGTTTCTTGTATTCTTCGCAGACCTGATCACAAGGGCGGCCAGCAGTCTTTTTGCCTTTTTTGGATTTGTTATTTTCTCCTTTTCTTGGCTGTGCGTCACCAAATACATTTTGAACGGGCACACGCCAGAGAGTATTTGGAAGACAATAAATTTGGGTTTTTTTTTAATAACTGGACTTACAAAACCCAAAGAAATTTATATTTTTACCAGCCACAAGTTGACCGATTGAAGAACCATCATCAGCCTATGAACAGAGTTCTAGCAACCAGATGATTTCTCAATACTGGTAGTATTTTCCCCGCTAAAGAGTGAACCTCAAGATTCTCTCAGATTTTTAACTATTTGTAATAACACTTTTAGGAGACGCAACCATATTAGGCGTTCACCTCATGAACTAAATTCGGGGGATGGACTGGGGCCAATTTGGATCTGCGAGGTCTCATAGAGTACCAGTACTGTTCATTCTGTAATAGAGTGCTTGCCTTAAACCTTTGGGTTAATACGTTTAGGGTTCTTTTCTCCATGTAGGGAGGGTGCACGGTTTCTGCTTTATTTCATATGCATTGTCGTAAATTTATTTTGAGAGAAAGAGTCTTAGAAATAGTAGTCCGGTTTAGAGTGTAGAATGATGATGAAAAAGCTCAGTGATAGAAATGTAGAGATTAAATATGATGCTCCACAGAGTGCTGGAGGAGAGTAAAGACAGACTTATTTACGACAAATCGTTTCTCTCAATCTTCTCTTCCACTCTCCTGGTCAAACAATTATTTGCCAGTTTTCCAGACACACATCTGCGCTCACACCGATTTGGTGCTTCAGACACACAGACGACGTGGATACAACTATCTTAAACAAATATGAGGGATTTGAGCCTTGTTAGTCCAACACAGTACTATGTATGTTTATGCTGTTTATTAGCATTAAACTCAATCACAACATCCAACAGGTTACATAAAAATTATCATAAGTACAGAAAATACAATTAACAAGGTGAGGATGGGAGTAAAGAAGATTGGTATCGACTAAGCCCTTCCCGCTTATTAGACAAAGGTAAACCCAGTCCCAAGATAGATAGTTATCAGGAACATAGGTAATGTAACCTAACAATGAAGTTAATTACTCTGAAAGAGGTGTTACAATATTAGTTATGGTGGTAGACAAAAATACTGTTATCCCAATTGTGTCTTCCCTTTACTAAGCAAAGAAAAAAAAAGGGGGGGGGGATGAAACAGAGTTAACAAATTATCCCACTTAAAGGAACAATGCCGGGTATACAGAAAACGTATTACCCGGTAGGCAGTTGACAAATGGTTTCTGCAAAAATAAATCTCCTGTCATTCATACACTCTGTGAGGATCCACACTCATATACACCACACACTTACCGATTTCAGCATCAGACAATCCATAGCATGATATACACAGTAATTAAACTCTTTACATGTGAAAGCTGTCTAGTCCTTCTATGTCCCGCCCTAGATAATGCGAGGTTTCACTGAGAGCAAATATTCCCGCTTATCGCCGGACTTGAAGTTCTAAGAGTTCTTGTGTTTTATTATAAAGAAACGAGTCTATGGGATGGCACTGACGCAGATCGACATAGGGGTGAAAAATGAGGTGATGGTATAATCCTTCAATGCGTGATGATAGCCACTGACCGGTAAAGTTTTTAATCCAGTGAGGAAAAACTAGGCTCGGTCACAGTCAGGTAAATCGGTATTCTCTCACATTTAGAGCCGTACATAAATTATTGCTACTGGCACTGTTCATCTTCCAGTTTATCTCACAGATTGAAATTGAAATTTGATGATAATATTTTAAATGTTCTTGGGTAGGCTTTCTTTCATGTAATTATGACAGCTAGGCCGCACCGGACCGCCACAAGATTAAATTTAAAAAAATGTCTCATCAAACTGTCTGGAAGTTTTTAAGAACCGAGTCTGAAACTCTCTGTATGATTTATTAATAATACTGGGATCGCAAAGGTGATCATTCTGGAGAAAAAGATAGAAAACCCATGACAATCATAATCATACTTCAAAAATCAAATAATATTCTTAACGCGCGATACATTTACCGTTAAGGCTATATTATATATACACTCGCGTATTTAATTATGTATTTAAGAAAACCCGTCACGAGTCTAATGGTTAAAATACACATCTAGATATATATATACAGGACTTAACTAAATTTATTAATTATAAATTCCTTCGCGACTTTAAAAGTTACTTTAACATTTAAACATCTATTATTTTTGGAAATGTTATAATAGATATATCATTAAATTTACCACTGGAACTTTTGGGATGAGTTTAATAATTAAATAGATTAAATAAACACAAAATCCAGTGAAATAAAATGAAAGCACTAGACCACTGATCACTTTAACAAATATATTATACCGTGCATAGAAAAAGAAACACTCCAATTTGTAGCCACCAATTTCAGATGGGAATCTAGCAACTTTCTACTAATAGCTAGTGAATCTTAAAAATCTCTGGCCCTGAATGATAGCATGGCTTTCTAGTGGTCTGTATATATTTAAAAATGGAATTAAAGATGAGGGGGGCATGAGAAAGTTGACACTTTTTTAGATCTCAGGAGACTTTCGGGGATCTGACCGACAGACTAAAGAGAGATGCCGTCCCCTGGTTTCCCGTTTCCCCGTTCGTTGCATTTGACATCTTCCCCCGTTCGCTCCGTCTGCGGTCGGTTTTGCGCTTAACATAGAGGTGCGAAAATTCCGCCAGGAAAGCTTGCGTCTCGTTTCCGGGACCACTACTGCTTTGATCTCTCCCGCTCAACGTTTCTGAAACCACTTCCGTGTCTGTTTGATCCTGTTCCGCTCTCTCTGTTTGAAGTAGGCAACGCCCCCACTGCCCAAGTTAATGAAAATAACTTCATATCATTGCTCCGGCGATGTCCGTGGGCGTGATTTAGTCTTTCCTTAAATCAATACGATGACCAGAATGACCGGTAGATAAACTATCCACATATTAATCAGCCAACGTGTTGGCCATCTGCGTGGAACGGTTTCATAGCAATGAGTCCAGGTGAAAATAAATACGAACGGGTCGCTACAAAGGGTCGTACTATAGAATCCCACGATTCAGGGTCAACTGAGTTCGTCTGTGACAATCGTCCCCTCTTTTGAGACATGAAAACATATTTTCATGTTTAATTTCTGACAATGAAGCTGCCCTGATCGGTAGCTTTTGGGTGATTGGTATGTTCAACTTCTTCCTCTTCGTCCGTAATCCAGTTTCTACTCAGGAAATCCGCCCCGACATTCTGTCTTCCCGGAATGTATTCCACTTTGAAAGAATAAACGCTTAAAAGAAGGGCCCACCGCATGATCCTTGCGTTAAATTCTTTATTGGCACCAAGAAATGCTAACGGAGCGTGGTCTGTTTGCACCGTGAAAGATGTACCATAGAGAAACTCATGATGGCGTCTGATACCGTCAATCAGAGCGAGGCATTCTCTTTCGACTACGCTGTAGTTCCGTTCAGCTTTATTTAATTTCCGACTGCCATAGGCAACTGGAAATAGCATGTTCGGGTTACTGTCATCGGCTTGAAGCAGTGTTGACCCGATGCCCTGACCTGACGCGTCGACCCGCAGTACGAAAGGTTTCTTGAGGTCAGGCAACCTCAAAATGGGGTATGCAGACAACTGTCCTTTCAAAGTGCTGTATGCGTGTTCGCACTTTTGATCCCAAATGACCTTATCAGGACAACCTTTCTTTGTGAGGTGAGTCAGAGGTGCCGTCAGTCCGTTGAAGTTCTGGATGTATTTCTGATAGTATGCACATAGTGATATGAAGGAACGTACGTCTTTCTTCGTTCGGGGTCTTTTTGCTGCCACTATTTTCTCCACGCTCTTCTGAACAGGCCAACAACAGCCGTGAGAAATAGTATGCCCCAGGAAGTCTAACTGTTCAAACCCGATGAGACATTTGCTAGGTCTGGCTGTGAGACCAGTTTCCTGTAGTCTCCTGAGGAGCATAGTAACCGTAGCAATATGTTCTTCGTAGGTTTCCGATGCAATTAATATGTCATCCATAAAATTATGGATATGGGGACTTTGCAAAGGTTCTAGAAGCTTCCTCATCATCCTGGTGAACACTCCTGGTGCGTTATGCAAACCGAATGGCATCACATTAAATGTGTAATGTCCTTCACTAGTGCTGAAAGCTAACAAGGGTTTAATTTCCTCCTTGACTGGTATTTGATAGTAACCTTTACTGAGGTCAAACTTGGAGAAAATCCTTGCCTTGCTGAGCTTGGTGAACAACTCAGAAACAGTTTGGAGAGGTTCGGGCTGGAATTCCGTAACAGCGTTTAGCAGCCGGTAATCTATACACAGCCGAACTTCCTTATTAGGCTTCTGGAACAGCACTACACTGGAACTGGAAGGAGATGTAGACTCACTGATAATTCCTGCCTGACGCAGCTTGTCTATTTCTCCGCGAAGTGCATCAGCTTTAGCGTACGGTATGGGGTAAACTCTGGTTCGAACAGGGGTCTCGTTTGTTAATTTCATATCAAATTCGATGAGATTTGTTCGACCAGGTACATCCGTTAAGACTGCACTGTACTGCTTCAGTAGCGCCCTGGTTTCGGTTTGTTGTTCTGGTGAGAGATTGTCGCCAAACTTGACATCTTTAAAGGATTATGTGGGTTGCAATGGATACTCCATGCAACCATCATCATCTTCCTCGTCTTCCGTTGCTATGGCGACAGCCAGGAGATGCTCGGAGGATGGCACCGGTCTCTCCAGATATTTCTTAAGTAGATTTACGTGGAAGACCTTCTCTTTTCCTTTGATGGAGATCTTGTAATTGGTACGTGAGATCTTTTTAAGGACGGTAAACGGCCCTTGCCATCCGATGCGAAGTTTATTGCTTCCGGTTGGAAGTAGCAACAAAACTTTCTCCCCTGGTTGTAGTTCTCTCTCTTTTGCAGCTTTGTTGTATCTTTTAGCATGTTTAGCGCGGGCTTTCTTAAGGTTGGTTGTAGCTAGATCCCAACCTAGCTTTAGCCTTTCCTTAAGCTCAGATAATACTTGCTTGCAGAGACGACTGTCTCGTTGGCCTTTTGGTCTGTCAGGGACCGAAGTAAGGCTTCTAGTGGCCCCTTAATAGGTCTGCCAAATAAAAGTGTAGCTGGCGCGAATCCCGTAGGCGCTTGGGGAACCTCTCGGTAGGCGAATAAGGCAGCCGATAGATATAGGTCCCAGTCTTCCGGTTTCTCCTGACCCAGCTTACGTAACATGGTGGTGAGGGTGCCGTTAAAACGTTCCACGAGCCCATTTCCGGCCGGATGGTAGGGACTGGTGTGGATATGTTTGGCCCTCAAGATCTTAAAGATCTCCTCCATTAACAGGCTACGGAATTGGGATCCATTGTCCGTCAAAACTTGTTGAGAGAATCCCAACCGTGTAAAGATTTGCACGAGGGTTTCTGCGACATGCTTGGAATTTATGCATGTTAGCGGTACAGCTTCGGCCCACATTGTGCAAGTGTCGACTAAGGTCAGGATGAACCTGTTCCTTCTTTTGGTCCTTTCCAGGGGTCCAATGATGTCGACAGCAACCCGTTCAAATGGAGTACCCACTATTGGCATTTGCACCATAGGTACTGGGGGTGTCAAGTGCTTTGGTGCTACCCGTTGGCACTGGGCGCAGGATTTCACATACCTGGTAATGTCAGAGTTCATTCTTGGCCACCAATAGTGGTTTTTTTATTCGCTGAATAGTGGCGTTTTGTCCCATATGTCCGCTAAAGGGAAGAGAGTGCCCCATTTCTAAGATCTGGCTTCGGTACTGCGTCGGTACTAGGAGCTGGTTATTCCCCGTGTCCGGGTTGCCCGTTCTACGATACAATACGCCGTCCTTAGAAAAGATGTCTCCGTTGTGTCTGGGGTCCTTAGCCATGGGCAGTCTTTTAAAGCAGAGCTCCAGAGTAGGGTCCTTTTGTTGCGCCTCCTTCAGTTCATTCGGCAACAAATTTGGCGCAGGCTCCCTCTCCTTCTTGGCATGCCCTCTTGTGGTTACCGCTGCCACAATCGGCTCCTTTGGTCTCCCAATAAACACATATCTACATCCCAGGATAACTGGGTAGATAGGATCATCCATAATGGCCGCTTTAATAACCCCTCTGACAAAGTCAGAGTGTATTTCTACCAGTGCGATAGGAAGCGTACTGGGTGCATCACTCGTGAAAACTCCACTAAGTTTGACGGTTTCCTCTGTCTCCTGACCGGGTTTGACTAGGTGTCTAGCAACGATACAACTGAAGCTTAGTCCAGTGTCAAAGAGACAAGTAGTTGAGGTACCATTCAAAATTACAGTTCCTCGAGTTGAGGGTCGGTCCCCCTCAGGTTGAGAATCACTGACATTGACTCTACCTTTCGAGGCTGTATGCAAACATCCAACGCGGTTAGGCCCGGTTTGTTTGCCCTGATCAGACGTTCCTGGTGTAGGGGTCTTTCCTTTTCCTTAACTTTGGTGGCCGCGCTGCCACGTAGGCTTGGTGGGTTGATCAGAATTGTTGTTGTTGGGGGGGGGGGGGGGGGGATCGGGTTTTGTAGAATTTCGATTTTTCCTGGGGAGGTCTCTGGGTATTATTTTCTCGTTGGTTATAATTCTGAGAGGAATTAGAAGAATAGGATGACTGCTCTAGATTTTGTTTTCGAGATGGCTCATCTGTGGGTTTACGTTTAGTGCTGGGAAGTTCGGCCATTGCATTGGTATAGCGTTCGGCCTTATTGAGGATGTCCTCAAGTCTGACTGTGCCCTGTTCCGCCAAAAATCTACGAGTTTCGTTTGACAAAGTTGACTTTATCTGCTCCACAGGAACAAGTTCAAGGAGTCCCTCATATGTAAGAGGTAGGTCCGATAATTCGATGCACTTTATCAAATAGCCCGTGAGACGTGAAGAGAACTGTGAAAATGTTTCCGTGCTCTCTTTTCGGCTGTTCCTGAACATTTGCAGGAATTTTCGGGCGGTCATCTCAAACCGTTCTAGCAAGGCCTTTTTCAGCATGTCGTAATCATGTTGGTTCGATCCCAGCTTTGTGTATACGTCATAAGCATTAGCTTTTAGTGACGTTGAGAGCTTAAGTGCCCAGCGGGAACTCTCTAACCCATACAGATTCGCGAGCCTTTCGAATTTTTCTAGGTAGCTGTCAATTTTTTCATTAGGGCTAGGAAAAGATTCTAAAGCAAAAGACATCGCCGTTAATTGGGCAGACTGAGTGCTGGAGAGATCCATTGACTGGGGCGAAGACGGCTCTCCGTTATTCTGAGTAGAGGCGCCCGACTCTCTAAAGCCTTAAGCGCCAGTTCATGTTGTCTTTCTCGCTCTCTCTCTCTTTCCCTGCGAGCTTCCATCTCTGCCTCAATTTTCTTCTGCTCCAATTGACGATCGTCCGCTTCTTTCTTCCTAGCTTCTGCCCTCTCTTCTCTCTCTTTTTCTTCCTTCCTCTCAGCTTCTGCTCTTTGTTTCTCTTCCTTCCTCTCTGCTTCTGCTCTTTGTTGCTCCGCGTCATATATTTCCAGTTCCTGGTTGATAAACAGGTTCGCAGCTTCTGTGTCTAGTCCTGCCTCTTTCGCTTCCAGCCTCAGGATGGATCTCATCTTTATCCTTTCTGCCATTGTTAAAGAATAAGATGTAGTATGACTAGAGAATAGTACGAAAGAACAAGAAGGGAAAAAAATCAAAGCCGCTAGGAGAAAAACCGAAAGTAAAAAAACAATTTACTAAATGACCTCGTGTGTTAACTTATCGCCGCTATTATTGTCACTTAAGACTTTTAACGCAAGCAACTATGCCAATTAATTGGTAAGTTACACTAGAAAAAAATCTACTATTACTAACAGTAGAGAAAGATTTATATTAAAACAATTTAAAAGGGAAAAAAAATAAAAAAAATTTTCCCCGAAAATTTTAATTCTCTAACAACAAACTCCGTCCATGAAGTCAATTATGAGATGAGACGTAGTTAACTTAATTTTTAAAAATCAGAACAATCCGTCTTTAGCTTAGCTCAACTCAAACGCTTCAAAAACCTTTAGTGACTGTAAAACCAGTCACGCGATCCCAGCAAATCTTATAAAGAAAAAAATTTTAATTTACTCCGCCAGAGGATAATTTAGCAACCCGAATTTATGATTATCCGTACTTCCTACTGCTGTGGAAAGAAAACAACCTGTAAGTATGCTGTGTGGACGACCCAAATTCTAAAAGGCGTTGTCTAGGGGTGTAATTAATTATTTATTTATTTCCCTAAATCACAAAGACAGATCATTCACACTCTATCTAGTTAGACCCAGACTTTGATCAGACTCAAAATATCTTTATCCCGACGAGCCAGCCAAATATTGTCGTAACTTTATTTTGAGAGAAAGAGTCTTTGAAATAGTAGTCCGGTTTAGAGTGTAGAATGATGGTGAAAAAAGCTCAGTGATAGAAATGTAGAGATTAAATATGATGCTCCACAGAGTGCTGGAGGAGAGTAAAGACAGACTTATTTACGACAAATCGTTTCTCTCAATCTTCTCTTCCACTCTCCTGGTCAAACAATTATTTGCCAGTTTTCCAGACACACATCTGCGCTCACACTGATTTGGTGCTTCAGACACACAGACGACGTGGATAAAACTATCTTAAACAAATATGAGGGATTTGGGCCTTGGTAGTCCAACACAGTACTATGTATGTTTATGCTGTTTATTAGCATTAAACTCAATCACAACATCCAACAGGTTACATAAAAATTATCATAAGTACAGAAAATACAATTAACAAGGTGAGGATGGGGGTAAAGAAGATTGGTATCGACTAAGCCCTTCCCGCTTATTAGACAAAGGTAAACCCAGTCCCAAGATAGATAGTTATCAGGAACATAGGTAATGTAACCTAATAATGAAGTTAATTACTCTGAAAGAGGTGTTACAATATTAGTTATGGTGGTAGACAAAAATACTGTTATCCCAATTGTGTCTTCCCTTTACTAAGCAAAGAAAAAAAAGGGGGGGGGGAATGAAACAGAGTTAACAAATTATCCCACTTAAAGGAACAATGCCGGGTATACAGAAAAACGTATTACCCGGTAGGCAGTTGACAAATGGTTTCTGCAAAAATAAATCTCCTGTCATTCATACACTCTGTGAGGATCCACACTCATATACACCACACACTTACCGATTTCAGCATCAGACAATCCATAACATGATATACACAGTAATTAAACTCTTTACATGTGAAAACTGTCTAGTCCTTCTATGTCCCGCCCTAGATAATGCGAGGTTTCACTGAGAGCAAATATTCCCGCTTATCGCCGGACTTGAAGTTCTAAGAGTTCTTGTGTTTTATTATAAAGAAACGAGTCTATGGGATGGCACTGACGCAGATCGACATAGGGGTGAAAAATGAGGTGATGGTATAATCCTTCAATGCGTGATGATAGCCACTGACCGGTAAAGTTTTTAATCCAGTGAGGAAAAACTAGGCTCGGTCACAGTCAGGTAAATCGGTATTCTCTCACATTTAGAGCCGTACATAAATTATTGCTACTGGCACTGTTCATCTTCCAGTTTATCTCACAGATTGAAATTGAAATTTGATGATAATATTTTAAATGTTCTTGGGTAGGCTTTCTTTCATGTAATTATGACAGCTAGGCCGCACCGGACCGCCACAAGATTAAATTTAAAAAAATGTCTCATCAAACTGTCTGGAAGTTTTTAAGAACCGAGTCTGAAACTCTCTGT
Source organism: Oreohelix idahoensis (assembly GCA_024509875.1). Classification (NCBI taxonomy): domain Eukaryota; kingdom Metazoa; phylum Mollusca; class Gastropoda; order Stylommatophora; family Oreohelicidae; genus Oreohelix; species Oreohelix idahoensis. The sequence continues at coordinate 192,894 of JAMPIV010000528.1, forward strand.
ATGATTTATTATTAATACTGGGATCGCAAAGGTGATCATTCTGGAGAAAAAGATATAAAACCCATGACAATCATAATCATACTTCAAAAATCAAATAATATTCTTAACGCGCGATACATTTACCGTTAAGGCTATATTATATATACACTCGCGTATTTAATTATGTATTTAAGAAAACCCGTCACGAGTCTAATGGTTAAAATACACATCTAGATATATATATACAGGACTTAACTAAATTTATTAATTATAAATTCCTTAGGGCGACTTTAAAAGTTACTTTAACATTTAAACATCTATTATTTTTGGAAATGTTATAATAGATATATCATTAAATTTACCACTGGAACTTTTGGGATGAGTTTAATAATTAAATAGATTAAATAAACACAAAATCCAGTGAAATAAAATGAAAGCACTAGACCACTGATCACTTTAACAAATATATTATACCGTGCACAGAAAAAGAAACACTCCAATTTGTAGCCACCAATTTCAGATGGGAATCTAGCAACTTTCTACTAATAGCTAGTGAATCTTAAAAATCTCTGGCCCTGAATGATAGCATGGCTTTCTAGTGGTCTGTATATATTTAAAAATGGAATTAAAGATGAGGGGGGCATGAGAAAGTTGACACTTTTTTAGATCTCAGGAGACTTTCGGGGATCTGACCGACAGACTAAAGAGAGATGCCGTCCCCTGGTTTCCCGTTTCCCCGTTCGTTGCATTCGACATCTTCCCCCGTTCGCTCCGTCTGCGGTCGGTTTTGCGCTTAACATACAGGTGCGAAAATTCCGCCAGGAAAGCTTGCGTCTCGTTTCCGGGACCACTACTGCTTTGATCTCTCCCGCTCAACGTTCCTGAAACCACTTCCGTGTCTGTTTGATCCTGTTCCGCTCTCTCTGTTTGAAGTAGGCAACGCCCCCACTGCCCAAGTTAATGAAAATAACTTCATATCATTGCTCCGGCGATGTCCGTGGGCGTGATTTAATCTTTCCTTAAATCAATGCGATGACCAGAATGACCGGTAGATAAACTATCCACATATTAATCAGCCAACGTGTTGGCCATCTGCGTGGAACGGTTTCATAGCAATGAGTCCAGGTGAAAATAAATTCTCGTTAGATGAAGAGGTTCCAAAATATTCGGGGGCACTGATGCTAACGAACGGGTCGCTACAAAGGGTCGTACTATAGAATCCCACGATTCAGGGTCAGCTGAGTTCGTCTGTGACATGCATGTAAATGACTCTTTGATCTTTTCCTTTAGATATTTTGATGTAGTTGAGTTTTAATGATAATAAACTACAAAGAAACTTATCTTTGTGTGTTGGTCAGATCCATACCCATTTATCCTTAGTTTTCATGTTTGTGTGTCTTGTTGTCACATAGCTGTGTGTGTAGGTTAACTTATCTATTCTTGATAGGGAGATAAAAGCTGTCTTGCAATAAAGTACAGTCGTACGGATAGGCTGGAAGAGATTACCTAATCACTCCAGAGACAGATCTTTTTTACTCAATTCTACCACCTGTGAAAAATCTATTTCTATACCTTATCGCGTACCTGTCGACCTCCACTCTATATACTCAGACGCGCAAAATAAAACAATTAACCTTCCGTACGACAGAGATTAATCAGTTGATAAGTAATCATACTGGGGATGATGAAGCCATTGTGTACATCGATGGTCTGTCGAGCGTGGTGCGAAATCAGAATGGAGCTTCTCTGCGAGAATAAAGGGCAGGTTCGTCGCTGAACAGAGTGGAGCCTACATGACAACAACATCCAGCATGAGAATTGAGGTAGAGGCAGTTACTGCAGCACTGAGGTGGCTGTCTGAAACTCCATAAACCAGGGCAGTTATATTGTCAGACTCTCAGGTTATGGTTCGGAAAGTTCAGAACTGGAAAACATCAATAGAATCCGCAAATCTTCAAGAACTGATGTGGATCTACTGTCCTGGTCATGCAGGGGTATGTGGCAATGAGAGGGCTGACAGACTGGCCCCGAGAGCACCCATAGTGGGGACACTGGACATGGATAAGCGAGAGATACTATTACAATTAATGATCACCTGCTAGATAATGACATTGCAATGGACGAATCAACAAAGCTGAGACTGCTGGTGTTTGGCATCAAATGCAGGACTAGCAGAGATGGACATGAGATAGGATGCATCCGTCGTATGTACGACCAGCGTGCTACAGGTACAGTTAACATTCATAGTCTTCGACATTTGCTGAGGGAGACTAAGCACCAATGGGTTTGCCCGGAGTCCAGTGAGGTCGATTCTAATTAACAATAACAATAACATATTATCAGCTCAGCAGAAGAGAATAAGTTCCAATTTTTAGACTTCGCACTGGTCCCAACAGATTGGGAAGATACCATCTATTCAACAAGCTCATGATAGGAACTACCGATACGTGTAACTGTGGCACTGATAAAATGACTGCTGAACATCTGCTACAAAGATGTCCAGCATATGAGGAACAGAGAAAACAAATATGGCCGTCACTAGTACCATTTCTGGAAACGTTCTATTGAGATAGAAACAACCTCAAGCTGACCACAACTTTCCTTGAGCATATTCAAGTTGACGTCTGAGAATGTACGAAGAAGAAAACTCTGGAAATACAAGTGTGTAAAAATAGTCAAGCATTCTTCTCCAAGTACCGTGCATAGTGGCGTGTGAGATCATGTCTCTCCACAACTTCCTGTCTCCAGTACAATTTATCAATTCTGCTGTTGACGTCTTTCCATGCCACGATGTCAAACTGTCCAGTATTTGCTCTCCTTGTCTTTCGTTATCTCTTTTTCCTTCAATCTTACTTGTTGTTCTGATATATTCTAGCTTTAATCTTCTCAGAACATGCCAAAAAAAGTGGATTGCTTCTTTCTAACTTGTGAAATAAGTTTCCTTCGAGCATTGGCCTCTTTCGTGACATCCACATTACTCTTTTTGTCTGTCCATAGTATTTTTAACATTCTTCTGTAAAACCACATCTCTGTTGCCTCTAGTTCCTTCCCTATTTGTTTACTAATTGTCCATGACTCATTCCCATATGCTAGTATTTGTTCTATATAACAACGAAGAACTCTCTTTCTTACTTCCAATGACAAAGAATTGTTGCATAAAATGCTCTTTATTTTATAGACAGCTGCTTTTATCGAGCTACTCTGCTCTTCACTTCTGAGATGCATCTTCCATCCGTTGTTATTAATGTGCCCAGGTATTTGAATGTATCGACTTGTTTTAAAACGGTTCCATTTACTTTGATAGTGCATTCTGGGGAAGCCCTTTTCTTTGAGACGACCATTATTTCTGTGTTTTTGCTCTTAAGGCTAAGGCCTTTATTTTCACATTCTTTCACTATTGTATCAACCATTTCTTGCAGCCCCTTTTCACTTTTTGCTATTAAGACTGCATCGTCAGCGTATCTCGTTTATATTATGTCCGCCGAATGATATGCTGTGACAGAGTTATGTAAATATATTACATGAATCTACACGTTTTTGCTTCCATCTGTTTTCCACCTTTGTTTGCTTATTAATATTCACGTTCGTTAACGCAGAAGGCATGCGCTTCGATATCTGTCGAACTCATATTTTAGCCATGCCTATTTTCTTTCTCTCTATGTCTTACAGACACTAGGAATGTTTACAAACAGAGCTATTAGCTAGTCCTGAGCCGTTAACTGTATTATCAGGCGAAGGATTGGTCAATCGCTGAATAGTGACAGATCCGAGAATGAGTCGTCTAAAGGTAAAATCAAGGGCGATAAATCAAAAGCTGTACTTTTTGTAGTTACATTGGTCAGGGGGAATTAATCTGAGGAAAGGGGAGATAATCACAGTTCCCCCCCCCCCCACCATCAGTTTGTTCTGAACTTAATTAGCTACAGACGAGACGCGATCAAAAGACGTTGTTCGTTGGAGACGTCTACAGTCGGCATAAGTGTAAAATTTAACTTTGATTCAGAATCGAACCGCAGAATTCCCCAAAATCTGGGCGAAAGCGTTATAACTAGCACTGACTAGCTAATTTCTACCTATTTTATATATATACCCCAGCTTTTAAAATCATTTTATCTAGTCGCCACAGAATTTTCAGAACATCTATCTTCGAATTCTAGACCATTGTTAAAGTGGATTTCTAAGTGTTTCGATTGGAGAGTTTATTTTTCTGTGTTGCGGTAACTATATTATACTAGCATTTTTGAGCGATTTAATTGTTAAAAGTTCGTCATTTTATATTTCACTAGGATTTACTGTGTTAATCGGCTAGCAGATTAAAAAAATATATATAGCTAATTCTTCCAGCTGTAACAAAAATTTAATTAAGTGCTATTAACCAGTAAGAGATATTTTAATTGACTAGTAAATGCACTATTCATTAAGAGTACTGACGAAATTTATATTTATTTCTAATTCATTATGAGTAATTTTTATAAATGACTAGATCTTATTTCACGGGGGTTTTTTTTAAACGATAACATAAGATATACACTTGTGGTTTCTAATTAAATCTAATAACCGAGTGGATATTAAATTATACCGTTACGTGGGTTAGGATAGATACTGATATTGTGATTAAATGTTATGTATTTTCTTCCTAAAATCCAGTACGGGTCATAAACCAAAAAGTACCAGCAGCCTAAATCTGAGGAATCGGGTCTAAGTCCAATAGACTCAAAACAAACATTCTTATGCAAATAGCGGGTCTTCGAGGTTGACCTGTTCGGCTCTCTTCTTGTGTTACCCAGAAAGAGAGAGAGTACCAACAAAAGACTATAAGAATAATTGTAACTGGACCTATAGCTATCCATATTTCTTTTTCCATTTTCATATACATTCAGCCCGCTGTGGTGAAATTTTCAACAATTAACATTTCCCAACTACCGACCACTGTGGTGTGACGAGGATTTTTTATCCCGAGAGATTTACATACCTCACATTCCCTTTAAGTATTAGAATTACAAGCTAATGACACTGTGAACACTAGAAGTCATAATTACGTTACTACCTGGACTAATTGATGTGAAATAAACAGATCCAATTAACAGTAACGAAGTAAGCGCTCCCCAAATAACCGGATTAATCAAACTTGGAGGAGTTGGGGCTTACTTTGCCAAAACAACCAACACTGGATTTGCTGTTTGTACCATGGAGATATGTTCCAGATGTTGTTAATCAACAGTTAGGTAAGAACGAATGAACGTGGCCACTGTCTGTCTGAAGCGAGAGAAAGAAGGAGTGAATAATTCTCAAATTGTATAACCATTGTACTCACTTTGTTTTGCCTTGCTTTTGTTTGCTAATACTGTTATTTTCAGAATAGATTAATTAGGAACTCTGTTCTTTACAGTATAGTCAAATTCTATACCATAGTGCTAATCTTTTGACCTGTTGGGGGGTTAATTAACTTCTTCTTGTGGGATCTTGTCTCAACAGAGGTGATTGCACTTATGTGTCTATTTCTTTATTAATTCTGTAACCTATGATTTTATATTTGTTATTTGATACTAGATGTTGTGAAGTTTTTCTATGGTAAATAAACTTAACATAAAACTTAAGTACCTGTGTTGGTCAGCTCGGCCCAATATCCCCTACTCCATTAATATAGTTTCACTTTTGTGCGCCTAATTGTCGTCACTTATCTATGTGTGTGTATGTGAGTGGTTAATAGTATTTATGTTAATATATACCGAAAGGTAAACTGTCTGATAAACAAATTTCAGTCGTAAGATACGCTGGACTAGAGTATCTTCTCAATCCAGGGACTGATAAGGCCATAAAGCTGCTAAGGTATGTTCAGAGCTGGTTCCTTATTTTGTGAATCGCGAATGCGTGCTTCGTTCGTTTGTAATCTTCAAATGAGGGTCACCGTTATATAGACTCATTATGTGTTGACTGTCCAAGAAGACATTCGTTCTTTTCGGAGCTCATTATGATATTATAAATCTTATCATTGGAAGAGTTCTTCAATGTAATACTAATCAACATTGTCAATGCATCAGAACAGCCGTAACGTATCGACGTAGATAAGTCTTCAAATTAGAGTCCATGGTTTATTAACAGTTCATATACGAAGACAGTCATACAGGTACAATATTCACATACAGTTCATTAGAAATTTACTTGCATAGATATTCTATTCCGTCCGTGTCATATTGAATTCATGTCGACAGACCATCATGGCTATGTACATGCGCTGCTGGGATCCAGACAGCCAGAAGTGAGCGCATGATGTCTTGACGAAAATAATCAAACTATTTATGAAAGATCCTTCCTTAACGCAGGTTAATCATAAACCTTTATGAATTCACTTATATATAATATTATCTGGACTGACCCTGAGTCCTGGTATCAAATTACATAAATACGGCTATTAGCAAAGCCTATCAACCTTGGAAGGAGGTAAAAACACGACTTCACGGCTTGACGGACAACGTAACAAGGTACAGTAACTAAGTCACGAAGCGTGACCTTATCGACGCTAACACGTCATAATTTGACCGTGTATTTCGCGTTCATTAATCCGTGAAGTATAAAAATCAATTTATATTAATTCTATTGACCCTTAAAAATGCGCACTAAAAATTCTAGCAGACGATATCAATAAAACTACCGTAACAATTTCCTGCCCGCCGTGGAAAAAAAAATCTATTAGATAGATTTTTTTGGACTATCTCACTCAAACATATAAAAAAATTTAACAAAAACCCGACATATGGCCTACGATGTTCTGCCTAGAACAGTGTCGTGGTCATGTCGATAATATATCAGTCATATAACGTTATTATATTAAACAAAGGGGTGTCAAATGTCGCTAAATAATTATCTACTGAACTTAAAGACTGTTGTGAGTGACTAATGAAGTGTTATGTAAAGAAAATTAATCTAACTAATTAAAATTAAAATAATTAATCATAGTAAGTATGTAAGGTATTAATTAATTAGCATCTAGTTAAATAAACTGAGAGATAGTGTCATAATAAAAGACATGAGAAGTAAGGACAAGTAAAGTAAAGAAAAAAATAAAGTATAAATTAATTTAGTTATGTGTGTTTAAACTTAATTATAAGTGTCGAGTAATGGGCTAACTAATTAACTTAATGAATTAATTAAAGAAAAATATTCATACATTTCATGTGAACATCTAAATGCATATAACAGCTATCATATTCATAAATAAAATATTTAAAGTATTTTCTTGTGTGATATTATTTTGTTCTTTTTCATTTTTTTCTTTCTTTTGACACAATTTCTTCTTTTTATATTATTATCACACTTCAATTTTATTATATTCTTTATTAACTTAATAACTATTAAACTTAATAAATGTCGGATATGAAGATCCAGTCGTCGTTATGTCCTTTGCGAAATTATTGAAAGTTCCTTTGGGGAAGAAATTTAATACTGTTCAAGTAAGTTTCGTTCCTGATTGGATATAAACTTTTATCGTGTTGAATTAGTCAATTTTTTTGTAGTATAAAGTTAAATGTCCAGCTAGGATTCATATCATATTTCCGGCCATATCGTAATGAGTTGTAGCACGATTGGACACTAACCAAAGTCCAAACGTTAGAAAAGAACCATCGAAATATGTCTCTTGCTGTCACGAATCTTCTTTCGGAAACTGTATATATTGAATGATTCACTGCAACTAATCGAAGTGTCATTCGTATGGAGGTGGTTCATATCATTGTCGTCGCAGGAATAAGTGATAGTTCCAGAGTCAATCTTGTTCAGGCCTTTTTTTAACCTGTGGACAATTATTATTCGACTTCAGTAGGATGTCTGGAAAGTGCATCAGCAATTATATTTTCTTGTCCCGGTATGGCTTCGATGACAAAGTCATACGGCTGTAATAGGATCGAAAATCTGGCAAGTTTGGGGCTTTTGTGGTTAGAGCGACGTAACGATGCCACCGCCTTCTGGTCAGTTTGTATCACGAAAGGTGCTCCCAACAAGAATTTTTCAAGTTTCGTTATTGCCCAAACTACGCCCAGCAACTCCTTGTCCACAGTAGAATATTTAGTTTCAGGTAACTTCAGTTTTCTTGATATGTTCATCGTGGGATGGAGTATATTGTCGTGATATTGGAGTAAACAAGCTCCAATACCGTAAGTACTGGCATCTGTACGGAGAAAGAACTTTTTAGAAGTATCTGGTAATCTCAAAATTGGTGGATTTGAAAAGATGTTTAGTATCAAAACGAAAAATTTTGTCGCATTCGTCTGTCCAATTTACCTTCAACGGCATGTCTTTCTTCAACAATGATGACAAGACAGCCGTGATGGATGATAAGTTAGGTACGAATCTACTGTAGTATTGGACTAGACCTAATACACTCCTAACCTGTTTCTTCGTTTGAGGAACCGATAAATTAAAAAGTTTAGATACTGTACTGGGAACAGTTTGAATACGTCCAGCCCCAATAATATGTCCCAGGAAGGTTATCTCCTGAAATGCTGTTTGTATCTTTGTAGGTTTAGCGGTTAAATGGTTTTCTCTTAATATCTCCAAAACACATCTAAGCCGCGAAAAATGTTCCTCAAATGATGAACTAAATAAACATATGTCGTCAATGTATGTAATGATGTCTGGTCTACCTGATAAAATTGTTCGCATCATGCGAATAAAGGTAGCAGGAGCGTTCATAAGCCCAAAAGGCATCACATTCCACTGGTAAAGACCTTGTGGAGTGGAAAACGCTGTGTAATATTTGGCCTTTTCGGTTAGTGGTATCTGCCAATAACCTTTAGTTAGATCTATCTTAGTGAAAAGTGTTGCATTGGACAGACGAGAAAGTAAGTCGTCAATATTGGGATGTGGTTCACTGTCAGCTATGGTCTGAGCATTTAGCTTCCTATAATCAACGCATAAGCGAATGTTGTTGTCCTTCTTTCGGACAATGACTAAAGGTGACGAAAATGGTGAGGTACTAGTCTCGATAATACCTAACGACAACATCTGCTCAAGTTCCTGAGTCGTTTTGCTGAGAAAGTGTAGTGAGACAGAATAGGGATGTACACGAATTGGTGTATCATCTTTAAGAGTAATGTCGTGAGTAATCACTGATGTACGACCAGGTACGTCTGTCAGCACATCTGGAAATGATTGTAAGAGATCAGCAATCTGATGATGCTGTTGCGGTGTAACCGACGAAGAGATGGTTACATCACGCCAAGATTCCATAGGTTGTAATACTGGTACAGGTAAAGACATATGTACCTCAGGAAAGGAAGATTCTTCTTCCTGAATCACTGATAGATTAGTGTAATGACATAGTAGACAAGATAATAAAAGTATCACCGAATAGAAGAGTCTACCTTAACTAATATATGTACGAATAGATTACTAGGAAAGAAAGAAAAAAATGATGATGACTGACTATGCTGAGTCATCAACGATGTGACGAACAGTGTTAATGTAACTTGTTATCTGAGTGACGCAGAATAAGTTACTAATTGTAATCTCAAAGAACGGTGGTGAAAATAAACACCATTGTCAAGCTCGATAACCTTTCGAGCATCTCTATTGTTACGAAATGTAACCAAAGCTTCACCATACCTGTTGTTGGTAGGTGGCAACAGACGCACGAACCTAACGTCTGCCGTGTAATTAAAGAAATTACTAAGTGCCTGCAATGTAACGTCGTGTGGCAGATTGCGCACTAATACGGTGCGAGAATATGCACCCTTTTCATTACTCTTAACTCCACCTATATGTTTCAACATCTTACTCTTCTTAGTACAATCTTTTACACCGTTGACAATGTTAACAGTTTTATTACGATCAAGAATAATATGATCCTGTCGCCAGCATTTATTTTCAGAATTGGCAGTAATATTCTGCCGAGGAAAAGTATAACTCCCTCGGAATGATCTTCTACCTGCCACTGGGTGTGTAGACACCTTAGTATCACTCTTAGTGCTGACTACTTGTCGTAAAATAGGCTTATTATTATTTTGATGGAGAGTCTCACTATATTCCTCTTTTTCAAAAATAGTACCAAGACTAAAATTAGAAACTGCTGTGCCACATGTATTCATATTCTTGGCACGTAATGAAGCCATTGCAATGACGGCCATAAAATTGCAACTGTTTCATTTCCCATTCCATAAATTCTTCTGGTGTGCAATCCTTGCTGCCATGAATACGACCCATCATAAGATCTGCAATAGGATTTTTTAACATGCATACCTTAACATTACCTGAAAAGAAAGGTGTATTAATATGAATTATTGCAGTGGGGTAATGTTCAATTGTCCCACCAAACGTCATGCATCTAACATATTCCCCTGTCGCACAACTTGGATGGATCAGTGACTGTCGAACTCCAATCGTTGTGGATCCGGAATCTCTCAACACAGAGACGATAGATCCATTTACTATCACTCTGTTAAATATAAGAGAGCCTGTTCCATCGTTGGCTGCAAGACCTACCTCTGGTAGAATATGTCCGCAGTTCAATACTGTCTCCTTTGCTTTCTGAAAAACAAGATTACATTCTGGGCAACTATTTGCCACGTTATAATTTATTGCATAACATGTAGAAGAAGACTGTATTGCTGTATCGTATTGTGGAACATCTGGGGTGTTATTATTAGTAATTGCTGCCCCTGCATTATGATGATAATGAGACGGTCTACGAGACTGAGATCGATGACGAGAATGATCATTAGAATTATCCCGTTGTCCCCTGTAGTAACTGTTATCTCGATGTCTCGAGCCATGATTATTGTTATTCCAATTGTTACTAGTGTTATAGTTATTTGATCGATTATGATTTGCGTTATGTTGACCATTATTGTATCTCGACTGTGGTGAATAATTCCTATTTTGTGGTCTTCCTCTATTAAAATCACTTTTATTGTGAAAATTATTATGTCCCTTATGAAAATTAACATTATAATTTCCTTTGAAGCGACTTCTATCTACGCTGTGTGTTCTTGGTTTGTCATGACTGTGGTATGACATATTAGAGGCCACAGGTAGAGGTTCCCTTATTAGCGAGTTAGAAATGCTCGCATTCGGATGAGCAGTGCAATAATTTATTGAAATGTTTTCTAATTCATCAATAGTAGATGGTTTTCGTTCTTGCAAATAGGCAAAGAACGGTGGGCTGACAGAGGATAACACTTTATCCCTCAGTAACAAATCGACTAACTTGTCGTATGATTTGTTGACACCTGCCAGTTCCACCCATCTGTTAAAGGTATTGCGTATGTTCGCAATAAAACCTGTAAAGTCTTTATCAGAATCTGGAAAAATACTCTTAAAACGTAATCTGCAACCCTCTTCGTTCAAATGGAAACGACGTAATAATAATGCTTTAATGGCGTCATAGTCGCCAGCTATTGTTGGGTCTACATTCTGAACTGCACTTAATGGTTCCCCGTCCAACAATTCACTAAGTTTTAAAGCCCATGCGTGTTTTGGTAAGTTATTTGTTAAACATACCTGTTCGAAACGTGTCAGGTACGATCCAAGGTCGTCGAAGTTCAATTTGAAATGTGGTAATTTAAAGTTGTAATAAGGTTTGTTTTGGTTGGATGAAGATCCATTATGTGTATCAGTATTATTATTTCCACCTGAAGCTACTTGAGCTTTTAAGTTTAATTCAGCCATACGCATCTGTATTAACCTTTCCTCTGCTTCTCTTTCCTGTTTTCTTCTGTTTTCCTTTTCAATTTCAAAGTTATTTATCACTATATATTTTGCTATTGTGCCTTTGTCATAATCTACAATATGCTTCAATAGTATATTGGACTACTACTGAAACTAGATGACATCACCTAAGTCATCACATGATTTAGTAAAAATTAATTAAATTATTGTATTATTCTATTAATAATAAATTTCTAACATTATTAACTCATTAATCTGCCATCAATGGTACCTATACCTTGTAGCGGTATGGCAGCTTGCGTACCCTGACAATCCCCAGAGCTATGCCAGTGGGAGTTTTACTCCTGGTAGGTTCAACCAAGCTGGACTGGTCTGTGTGGGTAGGGGTCAGACAAAAGCTGGTACCCTGGTCCTCCAGGTTGGGGGTTTTAGCATAGGGCTGACACCCCTGTCTATGTAAAAAAAATAATGAAGTTACGGAAACAACATCAAATGAACAAACTTTGCTGCGGGATGGACATTCGGAGTCTGTGGCTCGTATGACTGTCAGTGGTGAAAGCCGAAAGGAAGCCACTGACATGAAAACGGATGTCCTGACCGCAAAACAGGATACAAGAATAGGATTTTGGAATGTCAGGACAATGTACGAGACAGGTAAACTAAGACAGGTCACGGCAGAAATGAGAAACTATAGGTTACACATCCTGGGGATAAGCGAGAGCAGATGGACAGGGGCAGGAAAAGTTAAAACAGCAACAGGAGAAACAGTACTTTACTCTGGAAGAGAGGATGGACAGCACAATGAAGAAAAGGTAAAGGTAAAGGAACCCGTTACACGCCCATTGAGGCATATTGGGAATATGGTGTTAGGCCCATATTATCTTGACCGTCGGCACACGAGGGGTGATGTGGTCGGCATCACGCCGGCCGCCTTAACCTTCCCAGAGTAGCTCTGGTACCCATTCGGGGCTGGGTCGACCCAGGAGCCGTTTGTGGCCTAAAAATTTTCCGCCTCATCAATGAAGGCGTAGCCATTATTCTACAGAAAGGGATAGAAAGGACATTACTGGAATGGAAACCCATCAACAACAGACTGATACGATTGAGATTGAGAGGGAGATTCACCAACACTACAATAATACAATGCTACGCACCAACGAATGATAGCGATGAGGAGGTCAAGGATGAATTCTATCAACAACTGCAGAAAGAAATGGAGGACACACCTAGATATGATCTTGTTATAGTAATGGGAGACCTCAATGCGAAAGTCGGTACACACAATACATACAATGAAAGAACAATGGGGAAATGCGGCAGCGGAATAGCAAACGAAAATGGGGATAAGCTAATAATTTTCTGTAGCATTAACAACCTGGTCATTGGAGGAACACTTTTCCCACATAAGGAAATTCACAAGTTAACATGGGAATCACCAAATGGTCGGGACAGAAACCAGATAGACCACATCATGGTTAACGGTAGATGGAGACATGCATTACAAGATGTGAAGGTAAAAAGAGGTGCAGATGTGGGAAGCGATCACCATTTAGTAGTAGCAAAACTGAAAGTGAAACTAAGAAGGGCTGGACCAACTGTAACTACACAGAAAAGGTTTGACATCAGCAAATTGAAGGACCCCCTTACCAGAAATGCGTTTGCGGCCGACATTAAGAAACGATATCAATTTGCCAAAAGCCAGGAAAAGACATTGACTGATGATATAGACCAGAATTTTAACACCATTTCAACAATATATAAGGAAAGTAGCAAATCATGCTTAGGATTCCAGGAAAGGAAGAAGCAAGACTGGATAACACCAGAAACACTAAACACCATAAAGATGAGAAAGGAAATGAAAAGAAAGAAAACAGAAGCGAAGTCCCCCAGGTTAAAGCAACTATATAGCAAACAGTACAGTCAACTGGACAGGGAAGTTAAACGCCAAACCCGAGCCAACAAAAGGAATTTCCTAGACGATCTTGCAAAACAGGCAGAAGAGGCAGCACTGAGAAATGAACAAAGCACAGTATACAAAATAACTAAATTCATCAGCGGAAAACAAGGTGCAAACAATATTACATTAGTAAGAGATAAGCAAGGAAATCTCATCAAGACAGCAGAGGGACAGGAAACAAGATAGGCAGAGCACTTCAGAGAAACTCTGAACAAGGAAATACCAGAGACACAATTGAATGTTCCTGAGGCTGAAAACGATCTAGATGTAAATACAGACATTCCACGAAAAGAAGAAATCATCACAGCAATCAAAGGGTTAAAGAACGGTAAAGCTCCGGGCCATGATAACTTAAATGCAGAGCTATTTAAGACAGACCCTGAGCTAGCAGCAGAACTATTAGAACCACTATTTGCACAAGTGTGGAAAACGGGGACAACACCATCAGAGTGGAACAAAGGAATAATTGTCAAATTGCCCAAGAAGGGAGATCTTTAAGACTGCAATAATTGGAGAGGAATCACTCTTCTCTCAGTTCCCAGCTAAATACTAGGCAGGATAATTATACAGAGAATTTCAAAGGCAGTAGACTACAAACTGAGGAAAGAACAAGCAGGATTTAGAAAGAACAGAAGATGTGTAGACCATATATTCACTCTCAGGAACATTATAGAGCAGTGCTCAGAATGGCAAAGACAGCTTTACATAAATTTTGTTAATTTTGAAAAGGCTTTTGACAGCATACATAGGGACAGTTTATGGAAAATACTGAGGGCTTATGGAATTCCAAGCTGCATAGTGTCAATCATAAAAAGCCTCTATGCCAACTTTACGTGTAGTGTTGGGCAGAGCAACCTAACCTTCGAGGTGAAGACAGGAGTACGACAGGGATGCCCCTTATCAACCACTCTATTTTTAAGTCATAGACTGGGTGATGCGCCAGACAACAGAGGGCAGTCCAAGAGGAATAAGATGGACTACATTTTCAACATTGGAAGATCTGGAATATGCAGATGACATTGCACTGCTGGCACATTCACATCAACACATCCAGGAAAAAACGGATAGACTCAATAAATTTAGCCAGCAGGTGGGCTTGAACATCAATTTAAAGAAGTCTGAGGTCATGACGCTCAATGTGAGCAACCCTGAGCCCATATCAGTAAGGAATCAGCAACTGGTACAGACAGATACCTTCACATACCTAGGAAGCATAGTAACACCAGACGGTGGGGCAGGCAAAGACATCAACATCAGAATGAATAAGGCAAGAACAGCCTTCTTTAGCCTAAATAACATCTGGAAGTCCTCCCAATACAGCACAAGCACAAAATTAAGATTATACCAGAGTTGCGTGCTTTCTGTGCTTCTCTATGGTGCGGAATGTTGGAGAGTCACAGAGAAGGAAATGTCAAAATTGTCCTCTTTTCACACAACATGCCTAAGAAAAATTCACCGAATCTTTTGGCCGAATACCATCACCAACCAAGATCTGCTTACTCGTAGCAAACAAGAGGACATGCATACCATCATAGCTGGCAGACGCTGGAGCTGGGTTGGTCATGTCCTCAGAAGAGACCCCGATGCCATCACAAGAACAGCTATGCTTTGGACCCCTGAAGGAAAGCGAAAGAGAGGCCGACCAAAAACAACTTGGCGGAGGACTGTGGAGGCTGAGATGCAAAAAATGAACCAGAGTTGGGGCACTGTACGAAGGATGGCCACCGACCGTGCAAAGTGGAATCAATTTGTTGTTGCCCTACAAGACGCCACTAGGCGTGATGGCCACTGACTGCTTTGACGGTCGGTGGTTAAGGATCGAAGAAGAATATATGAAATGAATAACTAAGACAAACAATAAACTAAACTGTACAGAACATTAGCACATCACACACTAACAATCTCAGACATAAAATGAATCTATAAACTAAAGAGAAAAAATCGGAAGTACAATAAGGTCAAGGATTGAACTAAATCAAGATGAAACATGTACTCAAAAATCAGTGACGTAACAATGGACTCATGACTGTTATACAAAATCAATGAAATAAGTGATAGAAAAGATCAGAATTGACGAGATAGATTACGAACATTATACAAAACTGAATAAAAATGAAATTAGTACAGAAAAATACACTAGTTATTTACAGAACTTCACAGCTAAAACACATAGTATCGAAATCTTGCAATGTCGAGCAGAACAGTTCCCTGGTTAATTTGTTAGGGGGCTCCCGTACAGATTGCAAAATTTCAATAAACCCTAAGAACGACTGAAATCTCTGGGGTCAGCTTTTCGCGACATTTCCAGAGGTTTCAGCTCCCTCGCCAGCCAACCCGCTAACACGTAAAATACAACATAATAGATATACACAAACAGCAGTCAACACTGATTTGCAAAAAACATGCCGGCGAAATAGCAAAAAGGACATGACAGCGTACAGCATAATAGTTACTTAGCTTTTTGCTTCGATAGATTCGTCCAGTGCCTGCTTCGCCAACGGACAGAAGAGCTTATATTGCCTGACAATGCTGGTTGGATCTAGTTTCCAACGTTTGATTGAGCGTTCATAAATTATTTTCTTCAAAGACGTTGAAATGCGGCTGCCATCGATACAGACGAATCATCCTGTTGTCAAGGGCGTGTGACGTCATAGGTGTAGATGCAAAAAGTGTCCATTATCGCTCGAAGGGAATTTTTTTCTTTCAACTCGATAATCTTTGAAAATTTTGACAATTAAATTACAGTTCCACATCACATCTGGCCACCAGCTGATAAGGCCATAAAGCTGCTAAGGTATGTTCAGAGCTGTTGCTGGTTCCTTATTTTGTGAATCGCGAATGCGTGCTTCGTTCGTTTGTAATCTTCAAATGAGGGTCACCGTTATATGGACTCATTATGTGTTGACTGTCCAAGAAGACATTCGTTCCTTTCGGAGCTCATTATGATATTATAAATCTTATCATTGGAAGAGTTCTTCAATGTAATACTAATCAACATGGTCAATGCATCAGAACAGCCGTAACGTATCGACGTAGATAAGTCTTCAAATTAGAGTCCATGATTTATTAACAGTTCATATACGAAGACAGTCATACAGGTACAATATTCACATACAGTTCATTAGAATTTACTTGCATAGATATTCTATTCCGTCCGTGTCATATTGAATTCATGTCGACAGACCATCATGGCTATGTACATGCGCTGCTGGGATCCAGACAGCCAGAAGTGAGCGCATGATGTCTTAACGAAAATAATCAAACTATTTATGAAAGATCCTTCCTTAACGCAGGTTAATCATAAACCTTTATGAATTCACTTATATATAATATTATCTGGACTGACCCTGAGTCCTGGTATCAAATTACATAAATACGGCTATTAGCAAAGCCTATCAACCTTGGAAGGAGGTAAAAACACGACTTCACGGCTTGACGGACAACGTAACAAAGGTACAGTAACTAAGTCACGAAGCGTGACCTTATCGACGCTAACACGTCATAATTTGACCGTGTATTTCGCGTTCATTAATCCGTGAAGTATAAAAATCAATTTATATTAATTCTATTGACCCTAAAAAATGCGCACTCCCAATTCTAGCAGACGATATCAATAAAACTACCGTAACAGGGACAGACTCTACCTTTTCACCATTTCACTCGTGAAATCTATTTCTTTACCTTATCTCTCACTGAGTTACCACCTTTTCCAGTTTTATTCAGACGGGATCAGAATCTATCTTATCACCTATCCAAAATCTACGACATATGCCTGGCATGTCCTCAAGAGATCTCATTATATTTTCACTGTACAGATTGAAAAGATCCAGTGACAGCACATATTCCTGCCTGATACCTATTTTGACTTGCTGACAATTTCCTATTTGGCTGCTAATTCTTACAGCTGCTATTTGTTGCCAGTACATGATCTTTATTATCCTCAAGTCTTTACCATCAGAGGGAGCCGAAGTGGCGCAGCGGTTAGTGCACTGGCTTCCGCGCTCGATGGTCCATGGCTCGATCCCCAGTTGAGGTGGGATTTTTTAGACCGCAAACAGCTCTCGAGTCGACCCAGCCTCATGAATTGGGTACCAGAGCAACTCTGGGAAGGTTAAGGCGGCCGGCGTGATGCTGACTACATCACCTCTAGTGCGCCGATGGTCAAGAAAATATGGGCCTAACACCATATTCCCAAAATGCCTCAATGGGCGTGTAACGGGATCCTTTACCTTTGTCTTTTACCATTAATGTTGATACTTTCTAACATTTTGATAGTTTCCTCATGTTTCACTTAGTCAAATGCCTTATTGTAATCTATAAAGCACAAGTAGAGATCTGTCTTCACCTCTAAGGCTCTTTCTATTAATGTTCTTATTATTAATATTATATATATATATATATATATATATATATATATATATATATATATATATATATATATATATATATATATATATATATATATATATATATATATATATATATATATATATATATATATATATATATATATACTACTCGTCAAAAGTCAAGGGCCACCCTATTATTTTCAATACACTTTAATATAAGCGCATAGAATGATTAAATAAAGGAAGTTTTTAGTAAAAATGGGTGCAATATCTTCCTCTGACAGTCCTCTATGCACGTTAAGCATAAAAACAACTCACCGACAACCATGGTGATCACGTGCAATTTGGTTTGCTGACCATAAATTCACATTTTTAATCTGTTTTTTCAAACTTCCGTACAACCAAACGGGTGAAGTAATCGTGCTGATTGACATTCCACGTGCAGTGGCGACTTTTCGTGAACAGAGCTCACTCTTAATTTGTTTTACAATCAGCAGACTTAGGGTAGTTTCATCACTTGCAAAAACCATGCCACCGAGAAGAAGTCTTGACACCTTACAAAGAATGAGGGCTATAGCGTGGGTTGAAAGTGGTTTATCTGTCCGTGAGGTTGCTAGACGGCTTGCAGTGTCACACTCTATTATCCAAAGAATTTTGGAGAGATTTCAGGCCACAGGAAGTGTGGAGGATCGCCACCGGCCAGGTCGCCCTAGATGCACCAATAGACATGATGACCGGTACCTCTTGTTGTGAGCCCTGCGCCATCGAACAGTGATTTGTTCAACTCTAAGATGTCAGCTGAGACAAACTGTAAACGTTAATGTCAGTCAAAGCACCATTCGCAGACGTTTACATGAATTTGGACTGGCTGCTCGACGTCCTGCAGTCAGAATCCCTCTTACTCCTGCTCATCGCAGAGCCCGTGTTGCTTGGTGTCGCGAGCACATCCGATGCACAAGGCAACAATAGAGTCAAGTTCTCTTCACTGGCGAATCTCGCTTCACTGTCATTCAATGATGGCAGGATTCGAGTTTGGAGACGACCAGGAGAGCGATTTACTGATGACACAATTCGAGAGGTGGATCGTTATGGTAGGGGTTCTGTCATGGGCTGGGGAGGCTTCTACAGACACGGCAGGACCCCACTCTACATCATCCAAGGCAACTTGACCGGCCCAAGATACCAGAACGAAATCATGAGACCAGTTGTTCAGCCTGCTCTGGAGGCCATAGGTGGTAATGCCATCCTCCAAGATGATAACGCTCGACCCCATCGAGCTCGTGTGGTGAATGAGTTTATTCAGCAACATGGGATCATCAGGATGGCGTGGCCAGCTCATTCACCTGACCTTTCTCCGATTGAGCACCTCTGGGATGTCCTTGGTCGAAGATTGTCAACAAATCACCCCCTGCCAATGGATGTTGCACAGCTGACTGCATTTCTGCTTCAGGAATGGCAAGCTGTTCCTCAGGATACTCTTTGGACCATTGTGGACTCTATGCGTCTACGCTGTCTTGAATGCCGGGCTGCAAACGGTGGTCATACCCGACGGTCGGTGGCCATCCTTCGTACAGTGCCCCAACTCTGGTTCATTCTTTGCATCTCAGCCTCCACAGTCCTCCGCCAGGTTGTTTTTGGTCGGCCTCTCTTTCGTTTTCCTTCAGGGGTCCAAAGCATAGCTGTTCTTGTGATGGCATCGGGGTCTCTTCTGAGGACATGGCCAACCCAGTTCCAGCGTCTGCCAGCTATGATGGTGTGCATGTCCTCTTGCTTGCTACGAGTAAGCAGATCTTGGTTAGTGATGGTATTCGGCCAAAAGATTCGGTGAATTTTTCTTAGGCATGTTGTGTGAAAAGAGGACAATTTCGACATTTCCTTCTCTGTAACTCTCCAGCATTCCGCACCATAGAGAAGCACAGAAAGCACACAGCTCTGATATAATCTTAATTTTGTGCTTGTGCTGTATTGGGAGGATTTCCAGATGTTGTTTAGGCTAAAGAAGGCTGTTCTTGCCTTATTCATTCTGATGTTGATGTCTTTGCCTGCCCCGCCGTCTGGTGTTACTATGCTTCCTAGGTATGTGAAGGTATCTGTCTGTACCAATTGCTTATTCCTTACTGAATATATATATATATATATATATATATATATATATATATATATATATATATATATATATATATATATATATATATATATATATATATATATATATATATATATATATATATATATAATATATATATATATATATATATATATATATATATATATATATATATATATATATATAAAATACCTTCTACAAATCCACACTGTTCATCGCTGATTTCTGGTATAATGTTATTTCTCACTCTTCTCATGATAATTCGTAATATTATATTGACACATGACTCATAAGACTAATGTTGCGATGTTCTTCACACTCCATGGCTCCAGGTGTCTTTGGCTAAGCTATGAATATTGATCTTAAAAGTTCATCAGGTATTTGACCACTGTTGTAGATGTCATTTAAGAGTTTTGTTATCTTCTACTCCAAATTCTCCCAAAGCTTCCATTTCCTGTATTGTTACATTATCTGGTACAGGCGCTTTGTTCTTCTTCAAGTGGCGCGTGGCACCCTCTACCTCTGCTACAAATATTGGAGGTCCTTCACAACTGTCCTAGTCGTTCAAATCGGCTCTTTCATCATCGTACATCTCTTTGATATATTATTGTCCACCTTTCTATCATGTTCTCATAACCCATTAACAATGGTCATTCTTTTGATTTCAAACAGCCAGTGACTGTTTGTGTCCTTCTGCCTGTTAACTCCTGTATTTACTTGTACATAGATTTTGTGTCTTTTCGGTTCTGCACTTCAAGCTCTCTGGACTTCTGGTTTAGCCATGCTTCTTTTGCTGTTTTTCATTTTTTTACTATTTCGTTATTTAGTCTGTCATATTCTTCTTTTCCTGCTTCTTCTTCTTTCTTGCATCCGTCAGTTCTAAAATTTTGTGTCATGCACTTCCTCTTTGCAGTCCTCATTACCTGTGATACGATTTCTTTTGATGTTTGATGTATTGATTCCTTTAGCATTTCCCACTGTTATCTATATTCTGGATTTGTTCTAATGCATTGTACATATTCTGTATTGTAATGTTGTATCTTTCTTTCATTTCCTTATCTGATTTAAGTAAGGCTAAGTTTAACTTGATGTTGTTTGAAGCTCGCTTTACTTTCTTCAGTTTTATTCTCAGTTTTCCTATTACTGGTACATGGTCACTATTGCAGCGTGCTCCTGGCTTAGTTTTCACAGATTTCAAACTGTTTTAAAGCTGCTGCGTATTAGTAGGTAGTCAATCTGATTATGAACATTGTTCCCTGGACCTTTCCACGTCCAAAGGCGTCTAGGATGCTGCTTAAACCAGATGTTTCCTAATATCATATCTTGCATTCTTGCCCACTCTATCAGTATGTCACCTGTCATTTCTTTCTCCCAGGCCATAACCACAAGTCTCATCATCAACTTTTTTATTTCCAACCTTTGCATTCAAGTCTCCAAGTATAATAGTTGTCTCATGAAATTTACACTGAGTCATTGCCATATCACGTTCACTGTAAAATGTGCCTGTTTCCTCTTCTGTACTATCTGCTGTTGGGGCACATATTTGTATAAAATTGATATCAATTGGTCAGCCATCAGTTTAACTAACAGGGCTCGATCTGATATTGCCCAAAACCCCATTTACTGTTCTTGCTCTTTCTGCGTCTAATATTATACCTACTCCTCTTTCATGTTTATTTCCTCCGGAATAAATTATTTTGTAGTTGTCAGAATACATTTCATCTTCTTCTTCTTTGATCCTTAGCCGCCGATGTCAAAGCAGTCAGTGGCCATCACGCCTAGTGGCGTATGGCAACAACAAATTTATTCCACTTTGCTCGGTCGGTGGCCATCCTTCGTACAGTGTCCCAATTCTGGTTCATTCTTTGCATCTCAGCCTCCACAGTCCTCCGCCAAGTTGTTTTTGGTCGGCCTCTCTTTCCTTTTCCTTCAGGGGTCCAAAGCATAGCTGTTCTTGTGATGGCATCGGGGTCTCTTCTGAGGACATGGCCAACCCAGCTCCAGCGTCTGCCAGCTATGATGGTGTGCATGTCCTCTTGCTTGCTCCGAGTAAGCATATCTTGGTTGGTGATGGTATTCGGCCAAAAAATTCGGTGAATTTTTCTTAGGCATGTTGTGTGAAAAGAGGACAATTTCGACATTTCCTTCTCTGTAACTCTCCAACTTTCCGCACCATAGAGAAGCACATAAAGCACACAGCTCTGATATAATCTTAATTTTGTGCTTGTGCTGTATTGAGAGGACTTCCAGATGTTGTGTATGCTAAAAAAGGCTGTTCTTGCTTTGTTCATTCTGTTGTTGATGTCTTTGCTTGCCCCGCCGTCTGGTGTTACTATGCATCCTAGGTATGCGAAGGTGTATGTCTGTACCAGTTGCTGATTCCTTACTGATATGGGCTCAGGGTCGCTCACATTTAGCGTCATGACCTCTGACTTCTTTAAATTGATGTTCAAACCCAGCTGCTGGCTATACTTATTAAGTCTATCCGTTTTTTCCTGGATGTGTTGATGTGAATGTGTTAGTAGTGCAATGTCATCTGCATATTCCAGATCTTCCAATGTATAAAATGGAGTCCATCTTATTCCTCTTGGATTGCCCTCTGTTGTCTGGCGCATCACCCAGACTATGACTGTTAAAAATAGAGTGGTTGATAAGGGGCATCCCTGTCGTACTCCTGTCTTCACCTCAAAGGTTAGGTTACTCTGCCCAACACTACACGTAAAGTTGGCATCGAGGCTTTTTATGATTGACACTATGCAGCTTGGAATTCCATAAGCCCTCAGTATTTTCCATAAACTGTCCCTATGTATACTGTCAAAAGCCTTTTCAAAATCAACGAAATTAATGTACAGCTGTCTTTGCCATTCTGAGCACTGCTTTATAATGTTCCTGAGATTAAATATATGATCTACACATCTTCTGTTCTTTCTAAATCCTGCTTGTTCTTTCCTCAGTTTGAGGTCTACTGCTTTTGAAATTCTCTGTAAAATTATCCTGCCTAGTATTTAGCTGGGAACTGAGAGAAGAGTGATTCCTCTCCAATTATTGCAGTCTGCACGATCTCCTTTCTTGGGCAATTTGACAATTATTTCTTTGCTCCACTCTGTTGTTGTTGTCCCTGTTTTCCAGACTTATGCAAATAGTGGTTCTAATAGTTCTGCTGCTAGCTCAGGGTCTGTCTTAAATAGCTCTGCACTTAAGTTATCACGGCCAGGAGCTTTTCCATTCTTTAATCCTTTGATTGCTGTGATGATTTCTTCTTTTCGAGGAATGTCTGTATTAACATCTAGATCGTTTTCAGCCTTAGGAACATTCAATTGTGTCTCTGGTGGTTCCTTGTTCAGAGTTTCTCTGAAATGCTCTGCCCATCTTATTTCCTGTCCCTCTGCTGTCGTGATGAGATTTCTTTGCTTATCTCTTACTAATGTAATATTGTTTGCACCTCGTTTTCCTCTGATGAATTTAGTTATTTTGTATACTGTGCTTTGTTCATTTCTCAGTGCTGCCTCTTTTTCCTGTCTTGCAAGATCGTCTAGGAAATTCGTTTAGTTGGCTTGGGTTTGGCGTTTAACTTCCTTGTCCTGTTCGCTATATAGTTGAAATGGTGTTGAATTTCTGGTCTATATCGTCAGTCAATGTGTTTTCCTGACTTTTGGCAAATTGATATCGTTTCTTTATGTCAGCCGCAAAAGCTTTTCTGGTGAGGAGGTCCTTCAATCTGCTGATGTCAAACCTTTTCTGTGTAGTTACAGTTGGTCCAGACCTTCTTAATTTCACTTTCAGTTTTGCTACTACTAAATGATGATCACTTCTCACATCTGCACCTCTTCTTACCTTCACATCTTGTAATGCATGTCTCCATCTACCGTTAATCATGATGTGGTCTATCTGGTTTCTGTCCCGACCATTTGGTGATTCCCATGTTAATTTGTGAATTTCTTTGTGTGGGAAAAGTGTTCCTCTAATGACCAGGTTGTTAATGCTACAGAAACTTATTAATTTGTCCCCATTTTCGTTTGCTGTTTCGCTGCCGCATTTCCCCATTACTCTTTCATTATATGTATTGTGTGTACCAACTTTCGCATTGAGGTCTCCCATTACTATAATAAGATCATATCTTGGTGTGTCTTCCATTTCTGTCTGCAGTTGTTGATAGAATTCATCCTTGACCTCTTCATCGCTATCATTTGTTGGTGCGTAGCATTGTATTATTGTAGTATTGGTGAATCTACCTCTCAATCTTAATCTTATCAGTCTGTTGTTGATGGGTTTCCATTCCAGTAATGTCCTTTTTATTCCTTTCTGTAGAATAATGGCTACGCCTTCATTGTGCTGTCCATCCTCTCTTCCAGAGTAAAGTACTGTTTCTCCTGTTGCTATTTTAACTTTTCCTGCCCCTGTCCATCTGCTCTCGCTTATCCCTAGAATGTGTAACATATAGTTTCTCATTTCTGCCGTGACCTGTTTTAGTTTACCCGTCTCGTTCATTGTCCTGACATTCCGAAATCCTGACCGCAAAACATGATACAAGAATAAGATTTTGGAACATTTCACCTGTTCCAGTATATCGCATTTCACATAGCCCTAATACATTTACGTTCATTCTTTCCATTTCCATCTTGACGTTATGTAATTTTCCAGTCTGCATTAGTGTCCTGACATTCCAAGTTCCTATGTTTAAGTTACCTTTAGTTCTAATTTTGCTAACAGTAGCTTGATGACGATCGGGTATCACCAGTAGCACATGATGCTCCCCCTACCGGACTTGGTGATTCCTCTGGAATCCCCCTTAACGTTGTTGTCTTGTACTAGGAAGTTATTTTGATTCATGATTATACATGGGATAATACGACGGTAGTTTCCGGTTGCTCTCCGTCGGTTTGTGTACGGTTGTCTCCGTTAGCCTTTGACTAAAAAGTCAAATTCACAAGGCAGTGTGGAGGAAAGAAGTTAAAGCGCCTCCATCTCGCTGGTTGTCACATCATAAAGCTTCAGAGGTGATTTGATACAGATAGCCGTTCCTCGCATCTGTCCGACCCCGCCCTGTTACAACCACCTGTTTTGGTTCACGGCTGATTATTCAGTATTCACAGCTAACCTCTATATCTAGAGGCCATTCAACCATCCACCACCCATTTGACGCGCTAGTAGGAGGATAGGTTCCATCCCCAGGAGTCAAGCATTTGATTTTCATAAATATTCTACAAGTAGAACATGAATAATTGTTTACAAGAGATTGTGGAACAAAAAAAAAAGAGATAGATAGAGAGATAGAACGAACGAACGAACGAACTTTATTTTCTAAGGGTTTAGAATTGGGCACGCAGGCCCGTCTAACATGAGAGAGAGAGAGAGAGAGAGAGAGAGAGAGAGAAACAGCACGAACTGAAGGGCATAAATTTCAGCAGAACAAGTTTAGATATGACATAAAGCAAAATATTGGAAAACACCGGTACTTGTCAAACGACGGTCAATAAACATATACTGCATTGCTGTTTGTGGAACTTTACAGTATTTCATTTGGATTATACCTTGTCATGTTGAGACTGTTTTGCGGAGATGGCTAATGAACATAGACAAGTTTAGTTCCATGGTAAATGCTACAAGTGACAAGGAAAAGATCAAAATTACGTAATTGTCATCGGAATCTCTCGGGACGGATTTTCTTCGACGGCGCTCCCTCGTGTACCCAGATGAGACCTATGCATCGTTAAAGAAGGAACTAATTGCACGGTATAGTGATATAACCAACAAACAGCACGCGTGGTCCTTTTTGAGGAAAATCCATCAAGAAAAATCTGAACCTGTTCAATTTTATGGAGACCGTTTATTGAATTTGGCTGAAGAAGCTTTTATTGAAGGAACGGTAGCATCACAGGACATTGATAAACACTTGGTAGGCATTTTTGTGGACGGACTTTACACAGATAACTTAAAGCTCCATCTCATAAGAAAAGATCCTACAACTGTCACTGATGCTATACAAATGGCAGTATCGGAGGATAACGTACGAAAACGTTTCAATCAACGCACAGGTTGAGATCCTCGCTATCAAGTAAACATTGACCACGTGCCAATGGAAATCGGTCACTCAAGACAGCAGTGGCACCGTCACCGACATCGATCTACACGCCATCAGCCTGATCAACGTCAGTTCCAGCAAGCACACCAACCGAGGCAACAGAATGTCCAAAATGTCAATACGATTATCTGTTACACATGTGGACAAAATGGGCATGTCTCTCGTACATGCCAATCACACCAGCAAGGATCATTCGGAAATGGTAGACAAGGACATAGAACATATCAACATAATCAATCTCGAGGTTATAACCAACCACAACAAGGACAGAACAACCGCGCATACGCAACCCAACATGGTTTTGCCAGAGGTAGACCACAATATTTCCCTGCTTTGGGAAACGGACCGAGTACACGTTAGATCGGACCGCTGACGTGAGCTATACAGAGAGGAACACTTATAAACCCCATAGGTCCTACACAACAAGGCAGAAATCACACAACACAGAACATAATTCTCACCGCAATAAAAGGCAGCAGACTGTAGTAAATAACATTAACATCCACCCAGACCCGAGTTCCTGTCTCATCTCTATTAAGGGCATGCATTATCGAGCATTGGTGGATACCGGAGCATCGGTAATCCTAATACGAGAACAACTTTTTCGAACAATTCAGAAATATGTGAAATTTCACCCCACGAAAACTTACATGGCATCGGTGACCGGCCAGGAAATGAAATCCCTTGGTACTGCGTTTGTCACATTCCAGATTGGGGAACAGAAAATAAACCATAAATTCATTATTACACGCGGTATGTCTCGGAATCTTATTATTGGACGTGATTTTCTGAACAAACACCAGGCCCGAATATACTGCGATCTACACAAGATTAGACTAAACGGAGAATACATCAACCTCCAGGATGATTTACACATAGCTTCGTTGGTACGCCTCACAGCTCCAGTGACCATTCCACAAAACTCACTAATAATAACCAAAGGTCGTGTAAAGGGATCAGACTACATTCGACCCGGACAGACAGTAGAAATTGCACCGTTGCTGGATGAAGATATAAACGATGATCCACTGATATTCATTACTGAGGGCATTGCAGAAATTACAAGCTCCCGAGATTTCCCCATCATGATCGTAAATACCTCAGGAAAAACATCATCCATTGCGAGAGGTGCGATAATTGCAAAAGTTAATCTTCCCCCTCCCCCTCCCTATAAACAAAGAGGCCATACAAAACTGCACAATTGGAGACAAAACATGGCGCATACACAGATCTCCACTTCCTTCTGAAAGATATAAGGAACCAGCGAATGTACAACCATCTACGACAACAAAGTCTACAAATTATCATCCAAATAAACCGATCACAACCATGACCACAGAGAAACCTAATCAAAACAAGGAAACACAACTCTGCACAAAAGAACGGATGGGCGTAACCAAATATCGCAACCTGCCACAGGAAATATATGACTCAAGCAACTGTACACCCCAACGTAGATACAATGAAAGACACAGGAAGAATTATCAGACTTACCACACTCTGATACCCATCAGTCCCCTATTCCTTTTCAGCTAACGCACTACACCTCACACCGCCCCGCACTCTTTGGTGACCAACAGTATTCTTAACTGCCTAGCGGATACCCACAGCAGATGAGAACAAGTACAAGTAGTCGATTACCTAGAGGACAATGCTACAAGTCCAGGATAAACAGCAGCTACGAGGACCACGCCAGCGACGAGGATTATCAGCTGAATTTTGCAGACATGGAAGACCAGCTCATAATTCGACAGTCACGAAAGTCTATTTCCATGGATAGACGTCAACCAGAAATCAAACGATGCGTGAATATGGTCACTTGCAAGCAACCCCAGGACATTAACTTTGCACCGTACAGACGATGGCAGACACCCAACTGGAGATACCAGAGCCCGCCAATCACCACCAATCGAAGTACCAGACACAGATATGTGAGCAACAATAGATATTGCCGGAGAGAACCAGAGAGCAACAATACATATTACCGGAGAGAATCAGAGAGCAACAATAGATATTGCCGGAGAGAACCAGAGAGCAACAATACATATTACTGGAGAGAATCAGAGAGCAACAATAGATATTACCGGAGAGAACCAGAGATCAGCAATACATATTGTCGGAAAGAATCAGAGAGCAACAATAGATATTGCCGGAGACAACCAGAGAGCAACAATACATATTACCGGAGAGAACCAGAGATTAACAATACATATTTCCGGAGAGAATCAGAGAGCAACAATACATATTACCGGAGAGAACCAGAGATCAACAATACATATTGCCGGAGAGAATCAGAGAGCAACAATAGATACTGCCGGAGAGGACCAGAGAGCAACGATACATATTACTGGAGAGAACCACAGAGCAACAATGCTTATTACCGGAGAGAACCACAGAGCAACAATACATATTGCCAGAGAGAATCAGAGAGCAACAATAGATATTGCCAGAGAGAGCCACAGAGCAACAATACATAGTGCCGGAGAGAATTAGAGAGCAACTATAGATATTGCCAGAGAGAACCAGAGAGCAACAATACATATTACCAGAGAGAACCAGAGATCGACAATACATATTGCCAGAGAGAATCAGAGAGCAACAATAGATATTGCCGGAGAGAAACAAAGAGCACAATAAATATTGCCAGAGAGAATCAGAGAGATCACTGGACCATTTTCATGAAAGAGGAGTGAAATGTCAAACACAACGATCGAATACAAGTATGTATAAAGACATAAAAACAAATACTGAAGACAGATTATCACAGTTGTTGGACACCTTACATTCTACGGCCCAACACCAACAAAGGCTCACCGCTTTTGTTAAAAAACATCAAGATGTCTTTGCCATAAATGATTTGGAATTGGGTCGTACATCAACAGTCCAAATGGAAAATAATACCACTACCGAAGAGCCTATTAGCCTAAAACCTTACCACACCCCACTCAAAAACAGAGAGATAGTGGAAAGATCCATTAATGAGATGCTATCAGCAGGCATCATTGAACGTTCTAGATCACCATGGTCGTCACCTATCATCATAGTTGGAAGAAGGATGGCTGGAATAGATTCTGTAGCGATTACCGCGCTTTGAACAAAATCACAAAGACAATCTCCTACCCACTACCCAGAATTGATGACATTCTCGCGACCCTTGGCAACTCGAGATACTTTACCACCTTAGACGCTAGGTCAGGGTTCTGGAGTATCCCCATGACACCGGAGGCTAAACAGAAGTCCACATTTACTACACACATGGGCAGTTACGCATGGAATGTCATGCCTTTTGGCCTCAAGGGAAGCCCGGCAACTTATATGTCATTGATGGATGAGGTGTAGAAGGAGATGCAACCTTTCGCACTCGCGTATATCGATGACATATTAATTCATACAGCGGGAACCATTGAGGACCATCTTCACAAAGTGGAACTAGTATTTGACAGGCTCAGGGAACACCAGATCAGACTCAAGTTAAGCAAATGTGAGTTTCTCAAAGAAGAAACAAAATATTTGGGTTTTGTTATAAATGCTGATGGTATACGTCCAGACGAAGATAAAGTAAAGGCTATCAGGGAAATGCCCAGTCCCAGTACAGTACGGCAGGTGAGAGGTTTCATTGGGTGCGTTGGGTACTACAGACGCCACATAATCAACTTCTCCCGTGCGGCTACGCCCCTGATAGAACTGACAAAAAAGTATGCTCGTTTTAAATGGACTCCTGAATGCCAGAAATCATTCGAATACCTGAAGGATGCCTTGACTACAATCCCCTTACTTGCTCACCCAGACACATCCAAACCCATGGTATTATATACCAACGCCTCGGACAACGCCATTGGTGCATGTTTGGTCCAACCCATCACATTTAACGAAAAACCAATGTTGCCTGAAATCCCCAATGAGAAACCTATCGCTTTTCTTTCGCATGCTCTATCTAAGTCCCAAAAGAGATGGTCGATGACAGAGAAGGAAGCATACGCCATCCATTATGCAATACAGAAATTTGATTTTTATGTACGAGAAACCAGGCTCATAATCAAGACGGATCATCAACCCCTAGTCAATTGGCTCTCTAAGACACATGAACAACCTAAGAAACTGCAGACATGATCCATTAACCTCCAATCCTACGATACCATCATAGAGTACATCTCCGGAACCATGAACACATGTGCAGGTCTGTTGTTTAAGAGTCCATATGAGGAGAGCAAAACATAGAACACTACAGTGAAAGAAGGACCATCCACATCGACAGAAATTTATGATAATACCAAACAAATAACTGTTGTTAGCTCCAACCAACATGACATATCTGATAACACAGAGCAGTCTGAATCACAATCAAAACCAGACAGTGATCCAGATGACTTCCACATGGCAAGTGAGCAGAAGAACGATCCAGACATAACAAAATTCATGAAACAAGCTCAAGAAAACCCAA
The DNA here is from genome assembly GCA_024509875.1 of Oreohelix idahoensis. Classification (NCBI taxonomy): domain Eukaryota; kingdom Metazoa; phylum Mollusca; class Gastropoda; order Stylommatophora; family Oreohelicidae; genus Oreohelix; species Oreohelix idahoensis. The sequence goes on from JAMPIV010000528.1 coordinate 223,470, forward strand.
ACAGATTTCCAACGTTTACGATCCAAGACGAAGTATTGTACCACATTGACCCCAAACAAGACGGACAGCTACAGAAATACATACCAAAACACCTAGTACCGTTGGTTTTGTCCCAATTTCATGATAAAAATGGTCACGTTGGGAGGGACAAGACATTAGATATCATTAGACGACGATACTATTGGACTATACTATACAGGGATGTCATTGAATATGTTCACACACGCAGAATCTGTAAAATGCGAAATATGAAACCATCACGAGCACCACTCCAAGCAATGCAAGCAGAACATTTCCCAATGGCGACAGTCAGCATCGATATATCGGGACCATATCCCATCACACAGTCAGGGAACCGATATATCTTGCACATAGTAGACCAGTATTCAGTATGGCTGGAATGTTACCCTCTCAAAAACATCCCATCTGAAACGGTTACAGAATATTTTATCCAAGAATTCCTACCAAGACATGGCTGTCCCAGACGCATCATATCTGATAACGGCAAACAGTTCGTTGGGAATCCCTTCAAAGCAATGCTTCAGAGGTTCAACATTACCCATACTACCACGAGTTATTATCACCCTCAGTCAAATGGCAGAAATGAACGCCTACACTCAACCATGCATGATGTTCTCGCGAAGTATATCAGTGCAAATACACAGTATTGGGATCTTTACATCAACCAAGCATTGGAGGCCATTAGAGTGAGTATAAACGACACTACTGGTATGTCGCCATTTTATATGCTCTATGGAAGTAAACCCTCATTTCCCCTGGATAATATGTTACAGCCCCAACGGAAATATGTAGGTGAAGACCCAATAGAAGTGATTTTAAAAGAGAAATTTAAGGTCCACCAAATAGCACATAAGAATACTGCGAAAGCATTGTTAAAGAAACAGAAACAACACGACAAGAATGTCAAGCTGGAAAGCTTTAACGTAGGCAACAGAGTGTACTACTGAAAGAATGTTCGTGATAACAAATTTGATGCCCGCTGGATGGATGGTTTCAAGATTCTAGATAGACAACACTGACTAATTACAAGATCTGGAACGAAGAAAGAAATAGCTTTACCAAGGCCCATGTCACGCAAATAAAAAAAGATGAGCATCGACCCTTTATACCACATAGAGACCACAAATAGGCCAATCAGAAAAGCTACATTATGTTATCAAATATCAAGCACTACGTCACAGTCTAGCACAGACAACGATGTTTCAGAAGCAGAACAGCACACCTCTGAAAACGACCAATGTCGTGACGCCGTCAACAGAATGAGACAATATAGAAGCACATCCGACAGTGAAGACGATATTCCCCTCGCTGAGTTACGCGAAAGACTAGAATATCGAAATACCAGGTTACAGGCCGAGCAAGTTACTCCAGAACACCCTGACACCACGATAGATTCCTGCCAGCCTATTGTGCAACAAGCATACTTTAGAAATGAACAACCTTCAACAAGAAACTACCACTCTGGTGAACAGTGGGATAGTGAAGACGAAACACCCCTGCACGTAATTCAAAGTAGAGCAATTTCCAACAACCAGTATACTGAAGATAATGATACTCGACACACAGCACCGTCTAATGAAGACAGCGCTACATGCAAAATTAAGGAAGATTATATTATTCTTCCATCACCTTCATTGAGACACGAATGTGACCTTGACACAGCAGATCCCGAGAGTGACCACAAAAGTGTGATCAGTCTAGACAACACTGAATTTTGCACAGCAACGAAGCGCCCACATTCTGGATCAACTGATGATTCCCCACCGTTAACAAAGTTTGTGAGGTCACCTCAAGAGCACGTACGTATGAAATTGAGAAGAAAACGCAGACAGCCCCACAAAACGCAGCATGACGTGCACCATTTCAAAACTACTTCATCCTTACCCTCGACAACTGGAGCCACCACCCACTCGACAGTGAGAAATACGCCATCCTCTCGTGATCAACGATTGACGAGGACAGAAGTTACCTTGAAGGACATCGCCACGTTCCTCATGTCAACATCGTAAACATCCAGTTCAACGATTATTGGTTTATTGGAGAATCAATCTTCTCTAATAACAAAAAGGTACTTCCCCAGCTATAGTACCCAACGAGTTCTCTCTCTACAAAATACTTTCCCTCGTTCCCCACCCTCATCTAAAGTCACTAGTATCCATTTTTTTGGTAGGAAATTTTATTTTTTCAGAAAGATGTCCGCCCCAGTCAAAGACCCTGCTGATGATACTGATGATAGTTACAATTACGATGTCTGCAACACCCAGATATTTAAGCACTTTCGCAAACATTCGCACATTTAGAACACTATGTTATCCAGGTTAAACAGAACTTTAAATTATCTCAGTTCTCTAGTTATTCAAACCTTTTAGAGCATGTTAGGTACGAAATCTTTATGATTAGAAGAGTACTCAATGGTCTTAGAGACGTAGTCAACCATTGTACAAATTACACCACTTTTCCTTTGCAAACCTTAATAATAGGACTTATGCCTTACAACAGTTTTTTTTTACCTCTTATTTATTCTTTTTGTGACAAAAGCAAACACACTATACGCACACATTACACAATCACTAACTATGTTAGAGTCGCACATAGACATGCTCAAGTGCAGTCGCTTACCTCCCTCCCTTTCACTGATCTTCTAGAATTATTCAACCACTTGTCCACTATCCTTCCACATATACTCCGTCCACCACTAGTTCAACATCATAATCTTTTTCAGTACCAAAAAAAAAAATCTTTACCACTTGACGCGATTCTTTTGCAGTCAAAACTCATCGTGTTCTCGCTATTCCTTTTAATTGTCGATGACGAGTATGACCTGTATATGATTCACTCAGTCCCTACACCTATTCCCCCCTCTATTACCTATGATAGTAACACCAACATCCACCCCCTCGCCACATATGATACGACAGCATACGAAATGGCTATTAACAACGCACACACGTATTTTTGCAAAGTGACAATTGAGAGTTGTTTTTTTTAAATGTGTTAACTCACCGCTTTCCTTTTGTGTTATGGAAAGACAGTTTTATAATGTTCAATCGCATCGAGTATGTATTTTGGCGATCTTTTCTTAATGAGCTGTTAAAACACATACCATTTGTACTAGAACTATTCGATTCGCACACAGGTTACCTTTAGTTTACAACCTCAATGATCGTATATGGCTACTCACATTATTCAAGCCAACGAACCTTTCTCACAGATGTATGACGAATCAGACGTCAAATTTATTCTTCCCTACATATCCAACGCCTTTCCATCTCCTGTCACCTTCTCCGATATGCTCCATCACAGACGGATCGTTCTAAATCGACGCCCCGTTCCGAGAATCCTCCACTATTTAAAAGGACTTTACCTATGTTAACTTGTCTATCAAATTCTAAAATACTCCTTCCGTAGTCTGGAAAAATGTTTACTGTTCCTCCTCGACTACCTCCATTACAGTCAGTAGATATGTCTACCCTTATTTCAGAATTAGACACTATCTACACACCAGAGGCCATGACCCGTAACACTAGAGTGTCAGGACTATTAATTTTGCCTAGTATAATTGGTGTTTTAAACTTTAAGCTGTTTAATGTATAAATACCATGTGTACAAGAAGATGAGATGTCCACAGCGGACATCGGTAAAAGATAATGAGGACATTGTTACCCACATTGACACAGCTAACGCCCCTACGACCCCCAAGTACATTCCCATGACTGACATTCGTTCCTCTCCCATGGTGATAAACCCTACTCCGTGATTTATCCCAATATGCACCCCACGCCACTAAATAACTGAGACATATATATTTTTACCTAAAATTTGATTTGGTGACATATTTTGCACGTTGTGTACAACTTATATGCTATTCAACACAGTTCGCGGATTGGCAAAATACTACATTGTTACATGCACACATGACGATTCCATGAGAAATCGCTAACATGGTAACGGATATGTTCACATGTTGATAAACCTTGTATTGAGAAATGAGCATCACATATTGATGTACCAGTATTTTTCTGGCCTATGTCACATTGTAAGCGGAACGCTGCAGCATATTTTCTTGAAAAATTCTTGTCCCTTATAATGCACTTGCATTTGTATGCAGGTTTCCTATTTGATGACGAACCTATAAACAGTTTGGTACTGGGTTCATGTGTTACTGAGATCGTTCATACTCCACCACCCGATAGTTATCTGTATCGGTATTTTGGTCCTCCCTCATAGTAACAACCATTACATAAGCTGGAGATTAGAGACATTTTTTTTTAAATACATAATTTGTAACTCCATGTAACCAGATTAATAATTCTATATTTAAATTTTACGACGAACACAGTTCACCACAACTTGTCCAGATTTTTGGTGTTTAAGACCCATATACATCCTGGTAAATCACTGACCGCAGTGGCAGGATGGGGTCGCCTGTATCATATGATTGTATTATGTTTACCACGTTTTATATTAACAGTTACGAGAGCGTACAGCTCCAGTTCAAATTTCATTATGAAATTATAGATTAATATTGCCTTGTTTGTATATTCCAATGTCATAGTGAATATATATATATATATATATATATATATATATATATATATATATATATATATATATATATATATATATATATATATATATATATATATATATATATATATATATATATATATAACATTTTTGCGTCCCACGGTCTGATGTTTGACCATTAGTTCTATGCTGCTAGGCTGATGTTCGTTGCAGCTACTACATTTACGATTGTTAAAGACTTAATGAATATTAGTCACTTCTGTTAAATATTGCCAAAGTATTTTTTGTTTTTGTTTGTGTTGTTTGCACAACTGATGAAAATCGTATACAATTATTGTTTTTTGAAAATGTTAGCATTAAGAATGTCTACATTATGGTGATGACTAATTCACAGCGTTGTACATATTGATATTGTTGAGAACTAGTGTACATCAATACTGTTTAAACATCGAAGTGTATTAACAAATGTATGTATCCCCCGTTTTACGCATTATAAATATACTGGAATCCCTCGTTTTACGAAACTTTTTTTTTCTGAGAGCCTCTACCAATAGGTTAGTTGTTTATAACAGTTACTAGCATGAGGTAGTTAGTTGATTGTACGCAAATGTCTCCTTCTGGGATACATTTGTGTGGCCCGGGTCGTATGTGACCGCATGGCCTTTCACGCCAGCATTATCCCTGCTACGACACTAGCATTTATACGTGCTATAATATGGTACATATAGGAATGACCGACATTAAAAGCAAATAAGACGTTTTCACACAAAACGAAGGATCATTCAAAGTTCAGTCAGCAGGCACTGCTCTAAGAGGGCAAATATAGGGCGTCCCAGATAATAAAAATGAATGAGAGCTAAGCGCGGAAAGTGGGAAATGAATGTTGTGATTTGGGTTTTTTTCCATTGTTTAGGTGGAAAAGAGAGTTGTGACAAAAGTCAAAAAGAAACCAAAGACGTGTGAGACAAATGTCGAAATAATAGAAAGCCGTGTGCAAAATGTCGAAAACAGAGAGCCGTGTGTAGAAAATTGTAACGTGTGAAAAAAAGAGTGAGTCATGTGAAAAATGGCGGGAAAAAGAAGTAGCTGTGTATAAAAAGGAGAGATATGGGCGATAGACAGGCTTTTACAGATTTTTAGGACTTTAGGGAGGATTTTTACAGAGAGTTTATAGTTTTTAGATTTAGAAGAAGGATATTACATATAGACACGAAAGTTGTGCTAGGTAGTTTGTAGCGTTAGATGAACTTGGTCTTTGAAGTTATCAGGACCAGTTAATTATTTTCTTTCCTTCTGTTGGAGATATTTCTTTTGGATGTATACACTATTTTGTTTATAAGTGAGTAACGAACATGTCAAATTTGTGAAAATACCGGTACTTGTCAAACGACGGTCAATAAAAATATACTGCATTGCTTTTTGTGGAACTTTACAGTATTTCATTTGGATTATACCTTGTCATGTTGAGACTGTTTTGCTTAACACTAAACACAAAAGGGAAGAACAAACCTGGGAAGAAAAATGAGCAAAAGTCAAGTATTACCATCTCTGGCGGAAGGCCAGTTAGCACTTGAACTTCAACAACATATAAAGGATTAACTCTGACCAAATAAAATCAGTATAACCTACACGGCCACATTCATAAAGTGTTTATTAAAGTATTATATTTGTTATTTATCAGTGTTGGTAGTCTTAGATTTTCAGTGTTGCTAGTCTGAGATTATCAGTGTTTATTTTCTTAGATGATCATCGTTGGTAGTCTGATATGATCAGTGTTTGTAGTCTGATATGATCAGTGTTGGTAGTCTGATATGACCAGTGTTGATAGTCTGATGATCAGTGTTGTTAGTCTGATATGATCAGTGTTGGTAGTCTGAGATGATCAGTGTTGGTATTAAAATATGATCAGTGTTGGTAACCTGATATGATCAGTGTAGGTAGTCAGATATGATTATTGTTCGTTGTCTGATATGATCAGTGTTGGTAGTCTGATATGATCAGTGTAGGTAGTCAGATATGATTAGTGTTCGTAGTCTGATATGATCAGTGTTGGTAGTCTGAGATGATCAGTGTTTATTTTCTTAGATAATCATCGTTGGTAGTCTGATATGATCAGTGTGTGTAGTCTGATATGAACAGTGTTGGTAGTCTGATATGACCAGTGTTAGTGGTCTGATGATCAGTGTTGGTAGTCTGAAATGATCAGTGCAGGTAGTCTGTGGTGATCAGTGTTGGTATTAAAATATGATCAGTGTTGGTAGTCAGATACGATCAGTGATGGTAGTCTGATATGATCAGTGTTGGTAGTCTGATATGATCAGTGTTGGTAGTCTGATATGATCAGTGTTGGTAATCTGATATGATCAGTGTTTTTTTTCTGAGATGAACAGTGTTGGTAGTCTGAGATGTTCAATGTTCCCTTGTCTGAACTGAGAACTGTCTGTGCTTTTGCTGCATGGAAACCCACAGTCTGTTTACTGCTATAATTGTACTTCACCGCATTAAAATCTAAGCTATTACAAAATGTTGACCTGCACTATAGAACAGAATGAAAGTGCTCCAATAGTAAGTAGCCATGCCTTTAACGAATTTTTATTTTCAAGCAGTAAGGGCTGATACCATTATTGCAATGATAACATATGGTTAGGATATATGACAAATAACGTTAAATGTGCAGATGAACACGCTGGCTCTAATTGTCTAACATTCATTCTAAGCTAGCTGGTTGCTTCAAAGGTATGTTAGAATGTATTTCAATTTGTTCCCAGATTACCTGAAGAAGCCATTAGAAGATTATATTGCAAAGCTGGGTAAAGTAAAGATTACTCGAACAAAAGAGCGCGAGGGTCTCATTAGAGCCCGCCTGTCAGGGTTCTCTTTGGCTACAGCAGAGGTGGTCATATTTTTAGATTCTCACTGTGAATGCGCTGAAGGTAAGACATTGCAGTAGACAAGCTTATCTATTATGTACACAGAATAACAAATTCTGGATTGAGAAATCAAGATAACAATATAGAAGGTTAAAGCTGTGATTTCATCATGATCATCCTTCAGCTCCACAAAGAACTAAGGCCTTTAACGTCCCCCTACACCATCAGCTCAAGATCTTTCCATGTCTACTCCATCCCTTATATTTTTGTCTTCATTTCTCTTCTCCGTGCGTTTTCGTCTCTACTTTCCTTACCCTGTGGGATTCCAGAACAAGGAGTGCCTTGTTATGCTACTTCAACAGTGCGTGTTCTATTCATTGCCAGCGTCTTCTTCTCATCTCTTGTTCCATTGGCACTTGTCTGGTTTTTATCATTACGTCCACACTAGTAATCTTATCAAGCAACCATTTGTGAGCAATGAAATCCCGTCTTACCTTCTGTGTTCTTATTTAGATATCACTGTTTGTCACTCCATCGTTATTCACATTCTGTCAAGATATATTTATGATTCTATTCACTCGCGTGTTGCCGCAGCGTGACAGGGAAACAAAAAATAGCAGCACCGTAATCTACTGTGACAGTAAGGCCTACTACCCCAGCATTATCCGTGCCCAATGAAATAAGTTCATACATTTTAGTAGCACCAATCGAAACCATCGACGGTGGCAAGAACTCACACCACCTTCCAGCTAACTAAAATTTAAAAATCCTAAGAAGAGTTCCGGATAGAAGGCCTCGGCGAAGGATGTGTCTGTACATATGTGTCGAGAAGCCATGTTTGAGCGGTCTCATCTATGCAGAACAACCAAGGCATTTCTAAGTTTTGATTCTTGAAGTTCTTCAAAATGAAGTTAGGTTGTGATAACGTTTAATGCTATCATTCACAGAACAGAATAACGGCAGTCGCTATATTCTGAACTAGGAGAAAAGACTGAGTAAGATAGTAACTGAAGTAAGTACCTCTCGATTTTATTTCAGTCCCCAGCTAGAATTTATTTTGTTAGGGGAAGAAACCGAAGAACTGCAATAAATCAGTTGAAAGGTCTGAAAATGGAGAAATATCAAATTTGGTTAAGAAAACTGAGGCTCAACTACTTTTACTGAACGTTATGGAGAAGAAGGTAAGGGTAACCTAGGTCATGAAGCCACACGGGATTTTTGTATCTCACACGCTTATAGTGAGAGACGGAAAAATACTGGTACATATAGAAACCACCTTCAAATGAAAGAAATTGATCTGGTACCAGCTACATTTGTTCATTATGTTTTATGTAAATAAACTATGTTATTTAACTCGGCTGAATTACGCAGATTTTGTCAAGTTGAGTTCAAAGTTCCAGTTCTATTAATTAATTCACCACTATGGCACACAATAACAACTATCGAGAGACGAACGAACCTGTTATACATCTACAAGAATAAACATCTCTAGCGGACGGCTAGTAAACTAACTTGTCAGATAGTAAGAAGCAATGCTGTACCTGCAAACTGTCACACAGTATTTATACAAGCTCCGTACAAAAGTAACCCGATCATTAACGACTTACCCTCGGACACATAATCAGTAAATAGCGAGGTCACACTACCAAACATGTCATATAGGCAACTAAGGAGTTTTAGACGTGAAGCGTACTACCCCATCCTATAGAAAACTCACGAACATTATAAATGAGCAATGAAAGAAATTAATTCTACTTTTAAATGCAACCCAGAAGATAGTTCTCTCCTCATGAGGCTTACGATGCCACGCACAGACTCCTCTTTTTTCTTCTAGGAAAATCTCCAGATCTGCTCCTGGAACATTCTTATTTACCTCGTGTTTGTGTCACGCGAGCCGTTCAACCTAGAAACAAGGTCCGACGGTTATATTAGTGCTCTCATAAAAATATAGGGATAAACGAATAAGCTTCTGCAGCATTAACAACTTGATCATTGGAGGAGCGTTTTTCCACACACACACACACACAATTAACAAATAAACATGGGAAGCAGCCAAACGACCGAGACAAAAACCAAATAGATCACATTGTGATTAATGGTAGATATAGTCATTCATTACCAGATGCGAAAGTAAGAAGAGTTGCAGATGTGAGTAGCGATCACTGCTTAGTAATAGCAAGACTGAAAGTGAAACTCAAAACTGCAGGACCAATTATAACTAAAAAAAACAAGTATGACATCATCACACTGAATGACCTCCTTACCAGAAAAGCTTTAGTAGTTGATAGAAAGAGACAATATCAAATTGCCAAGAGCCAGGAAAAGACAGCGACTGATAACGTTGACCAGAAATTCAAAACCATTTCAACAATATATAAGGAAAGCAGCAAATCATGCTTGTGATTCTAGGATAGGAAAAGAGAAGATTGGATAACACTAGAAATGTTAAACATCATAGCGATGAGTAAAGAAAGAAAATAGAAGCAAATTCCCACAGGTTAAAGGAAATATCTAGCGAACAGTACAGTCAGTTGGACAAGGAGGTGAAACGTCAAACTCGAGCCAACAAATGGAAATTCCCAGCCGATCTTGCAAGACAGGCAGAAGAGACAGCACTGAGAATCAACAAAACACAATACAGTATTTAAATCCATCATCGGAAAAAGGGGTGCAAGCAATTGTAACCGCGGTTGTGTTGTTACCTTATTATGGTGTTACAATACTCTTGTGTGTATAGGTAGTAGTAGTAGTACAGTTCTTCGTTTATCTTCCAAGTTCAAGTTAATATTATTACTGGTCAACTCCGCCAGAGGTGGTAATTCTTGGATGATACTACTATCCTTTTTAATATCCCAGGTTCGTTCAGTTCCTTCTTTGATGTTATAGTGACTTCTCATATAGTGGTAGTGTAAACAATAATGGCATATGTTCAGCAACATTTAAGGACGAAATCAAATTCATGCTGATCCTTTAAAACTTTTAATAACACAATACTGTTAACAAGCATGGCAAGTAATTCAAATAATGGAGCACGCATATAGTCGTAAATTGGATCCTTGAACATCACGGGTACTTCTTACGTGAGCTCTATGTCTTGTAAACTTTCATATTCCTCTTTATCATATTATCTCCTGTATACATTCTTAGTCTTCCCAAATCTGCTACTATATACTTGTGGTACCTATGCTCCTCAATAGCATTCCGTATCTTTTAAATATTTATAGATTTTTCCTGCCGAACTGGCTAATCATGCCTCTGCAAAACATTCCTGGAAACAAGAATCTATCTTATGCATAATGTATACTCACAGTCAGATACTTACAAGTGAGAGCATAATTGTGGTTCTCATGTGGAAATAAACACTCACTGTTTCTTAGAAGTAATATCTATCTCTTGATAGATCAACCTATACTTAAAGTCTTCGTAGATCAACCTTTACTTAGAGTTGCTCCTCAATAATATTCAGTTTCCTTTATATATTCATAGCCTTCCGTTTCCTTTATACATAGTCATAGAGTTCTCATAGCGAACTGGCAAATCATGCCTCTACAAAACATTCCTGGAAACAAGAATCTGTCGTATGCATAATGTATTCACAATCAAATACTTACAAGAGAGCATAATCGCTGATCTCCTATAGAAATAAACACTAACTGTAAACCACAGAATCAATATATATCTTCCGAAAGATTAACACTTGCTTGAGTAGCTGGACATATGTATATACTCATAAGAGCCAGTCTGTAAAACCACAGACATACAACCTGTCCGCACAGCTGCTCGAAACATCTCAGCACATACTCACTGACTAATGACCAACTAATGACCTCTGGTCATCTCAGCGTGGTGTGTTTCCTTTCCACTCTCTGATTCGTTAACCCAATAATTTTGGATTAAATTTATTGGTCAATCTTCGCTGTTCTCGAACATTCTATTTACGTCTCTAGATGATCACTCACTCTTAGTAAACGTGAGCTGTCCTAACTGTTTATCTCATTCTAACAATAGCACAAATAATGCTTGTGTAGGTCTCTCGGTGACACAATATTACATTAGTAAGAGAAAAGAAAGGAAATCTTATCACCACAGCACAGGGGCAGGAAACAAGATGGGCGGAGCACTTCAGCGTAACACTGAATAAGGAACCACCAGAGACGCAGCTGAATGTTCCTGAAGCTGAAAATATCTAGACGTAAATACAGGCATTCCACGAAGGGAAGAAATCATCACAGCCATCAAAGACGTAAAGAATGGAAAAGTTCCTGTTCACGATAATTTAAAAGCAGACCATGAACTAGCAACAGAACTATAGAACCAATATTTGTACATGTCTAGAAAACAGAGACAACACCAATGAAGTGGAATAAAGGAATAATTGTCCAATTGTCCTAGAAGGGCGACCTTATAGAATGCAACAACTGGGCAGGAATTACTGTGCAGATCATATATTCACCCTCAGAAAGATTATAAATAAATAAGTAAATAAATAAATAAATGTAATTATCAGGTACTCGTTGGACATAAAGGGTGGCACTTGTGGTGGATTTGATGTTACGAAATGTTGTTGTTATGTACTCTTAGTGTACATAATGAGGTCAGCTGTGAAGGTTACTGAATATAATAAATATTATGGTAAGTTACAGGGTACCTTTCTGCTACCACCTTTATGATCTCACTCAGACTTATTCTTTGACTAGAATGTATGATGATGATGACTACGTTTGGTGTCTAGGGTTTTTTTATAAGTAGGGTAATGTTGCATTAACCAACTAAACATATACACAAGTATTTTACTATCCACACAACACAACAGTACTACAACAATCACATACACACTACACTTTAAAAGACTATCTTAAGTAAGTCAGTGGTTGAATTTTGTGTAACGTTAATAATTTTTTTCAATTTATTATCCTGACTCTATTTTGTTTGAATCAGGATTGACAATCAAAAGTGAAATCAATGAAATTATTTACAATATTCAATTTATACAATGGATCTTCTGTCCGTAATACAAGTATTAATAGAATCAAAGTGTGTAGTTGTAGTTTTCTAAATAGGATAATACTGGTATATGTAAAATGGTAGGTTGTTGATTATCGTCACTCCCTATCGTTTATTTTCTTTTCATTTGTCACAGGTGAAATTCTTTTATTTGATAATGTCAATTTTTTATTGTTAATAACTGAAGTTCATAGAGGTTAAGACTTTCGGTGCCGAGCGGGCACTTAACTTCGAAGGAGAACCCTGGTAAGTCTTGTCCTAGGCTCGATGGACCATCTGGTTCACTTCATAAAAGGCAATGGCCTCCAGTACGTGCCAGAATTATGCAACAAAGTCAGGAATCAATCAGTTCCCACGAGCCTGGTTTTATGTGACTGTCAGGGTCACAAAAACCCCTGAAATAAGAAGGTTATGCATCCTTCTTTATAATAAGTATACAATAATATTCCACAGTTAATTACAGGTACAGTACAAACAAACGCATAGGGTCAGCTCTTTATGACAACCTATTGTACCATTATATTTTGAAGTGACAATGTATACCAGTATTCCTCTCCCCCAATGGTTACAACGCCTCTGCAATTCCAACAGTAATCTTTTTCCATACAATAGGATAGGTGTTATGCTCCTTGATGACAATCATATATAATTGTGTAGTTCTACACCTCTCTGATAGGCTATCATATGATGGATCAATCTCTAGGCTTTGCCTAAGTCTGCCATCGACTCACTTACTTACAGTCGTTTGTTAGTATCTCACATTCAAACTTTATTTTAAATAAAATGGTTAATAAATTCAATCTTACCACAATTTCAATGAATATTACACACAAACAACGATGACTGGCAGATCTGGCCCAAGTTATCACTGCCCTGTCCAGAAGTTTATAATATTGGTATTTAGAATTACACTTCTGCTCTCATCGTCTCGTGGCAAGATTTTTTTAAGAAATGGCGTCCTAGCCTAACAATTTTTCCTCAATATCAACTAAGCTGGCCAATAGAAGCAGGCGACTAGGAATTTTAAATCGAACTTTAAAAAAACAATTCCCAAAATACTACGGTTACTACTACAAGTATATTTTTAGTGTTAGGTTAGCCAATCCCCTCTCGCCTTCCTTTAAACTACAGCCAATCAAAATCTTGGTACCTTTTAGTCCTATTTACCCAAAGCTTTTTTTCAAAATATGTTATGAAAAAAATTAAGCAGGCGTGATCTTTTTTCTCGTCAGTCCGTCTTATCATACATAATATTATTGCCATTATTTTGGTTATTTTTTTGTACTAGTGGGTAACTGACACCATATTATTGCTCAGGACATCATAAGGCATCCGAATATATAATTTTTATGGCCCTATGTATTTTGGTTCATAATTCCATATTTTTTTTTTAGTTTTGTATCGTAATTTGAAACGTGCCCTAGGCTATGTTGCTGGAGTTGGCTTTTTTTTTTTTTTAAATCAACGCGAGACGGCGTTCCCTAGGTTCTGTCTTTCCATCCCTCCCCTCTTTTATTCTTTTATTCTTTCACTCTCGTCTTGGCAATCCGACTTGACCTTGCAAAAGTGTTACATTTAATCTGAAGGACGAATTTTTTTTTCGAAAAAACAGTATCTTTCATTCGGCTATTAAGTTTATCAAAATCTACATGCGGGCTGGCGTAGGAGAATACTACGCTGGACTCAATTTTTATTTTCTATCTTATTTTTGACTTTATGCACTACAATATTATCTAATTTAGCTATTGTATTGAGAATATCGTCACATATCTCCCCACTTTTAGAACAGACTACATGATGTCAGTTCATAATTCGAAATACACATAGATAAATTTATATCATTATGCCTGATGACTACTCTGATGTTCGTCGTATTGGTATCTACTTAAAAAGTCTGCACCTACATTTTCCGAGCCGGGGATATATTCTATGATAAATTGGTATGGCTGTAAGAGCAAAGACCAACGTAATAATCTAGCATTTTCATATCTTGCTTGCGACAGAAATACAAGTGGTTTATGATCTGTTTGAATCCTAAATGATCTACCATAAAGATAGATTTGGAACTTTTTTATCGCCCATATCAAAGCCAGACATTCCTTTTCACTAGTTGAATATTTTTGTTCCGCTGTATTCAGCTTACGGCTAGCATAAGCAACTGGGGTTAATTCCCCATCAAGTGAATTGGATCTTTGTAATAGGGCTGCCCCTAATCCGACGTTACTAGCGTCTGTTCTCACAAGAAACTCTTGACTCAAGTCGGGCAATTTCAATATAGGCTTGCTTGTGAGTTTTTCTTTTAACTCTTGGTAGGCCGATTCACACTGCGCGGACCACGTAATTCTATCAGGATTTCCTTTGCGCGTTAAATCCGTCAGTGGTGCACATATCGAGTTAAAATTTTTAAAATATTTCTGGTAAAAACCACACAACGAGACAAAAGATCTCACATCTTTTTTTGTCTGTGGCCTCGGAGCTTTCTTCAATTTCTCAAGTTCTTGGGGTCAAGGGTCATGCTTCCCTGAGATACTGTGTGTCCCAAGAATTCCAACTCTTTACATCCAATACAACATTTGGTCGGTCTAGCCGTCAAGTTTGCCTCCCTGAGTCTATCCAACAACATATTCAGAGAGTTAATGTGTTCCTCAAATGTTTCTGTAGCAATTAGAATATCATCCATGAAATTCGTGATACATGGATTATTCAGGGGATCCAACAACTTTCGCATCATTCTAGAAAACACACTCGGAGCATTTTTCAACTCAAAAGGCAACATGTTGAATTCATAATGTCCATCCGAGGTGCTAAAGGCTAAATACGGTCTAACCTCAGGTTTTACTGAATCTGATAATAGCCTTTGCTCAGATCCACCTTAGAGAAATATTTAGCTTTGTTCAGCCTAGCAAACAGCTAATTTGTATCAGGTAATGGATCCACCTGACCTTCTGTGACAGCATTCAGTTTCCTGTAATCTATACACAGTTTGTGTTCCCCAGAGGGTTTTCTTAACAGAACCACACTAGAACTGTACGGGGACTCACTGTGTGAAATAATTACTTCTTTTAACAAATACTCTATCTCTTCTTTCAAAGCTGTCTCCTTTGCAAACGGGATCGTATAGGCTCTCATACAGATTGGTGTTGGGTCTACAAGTTTCATATCATATTCCAATAAATTCGTATGCCCCGGTTTGTCCGTTAACACATCTGCATGATCATCCAAAACCTTTTGAACTCTCTCCCTCTGATTTTTCGTTAAGTGTTTACTGATTTTTACCTGTGCGGCTGTCTCACAGGGATGGAGCGGATATTCATGAGAGGTGAGTGATTCGTTTTCCATTCCCGTTGCGATGGACAAGGTTAGTAAGTGTGTCTCGTCCTGATTTTCTCTTTCCAGGTATTTCTTCAGGAGATTCACATGATAGATTTTCTCTTTCCCCTTTTTATCTATCTTATAATTTGTTCTAGACACCTTCTCTAGAACTGTATATGGACCTTGCCATCTAATCTGCAACTTATTACAACTGCCTGGTAATAGAAGGAGGACCTTCTCTCCCACAGCTAAATCTCTATCCTTCGCCTTCTTATTATAATAGGCAGCATGTTTTTTCCTGGCTTGTCTTAAATTATCATTAGCAAGTTTCCAGCCAGTTTTAAGACGAGTGGTCAGCTCGTTCACATATTGATATGATGAGGTAATATTTTCTTCTGAATTATCATCAGTCCACGTCCTTAACAAGGCTTCCAATGGACCTTTTATTGGCCTCCCGAATAACAGGGTTGCCGATGCCATACCGGTTGAACTATGGGGTACCTCCCGATAAGCAAACTGGGCGGCGTGAAGGTACTGGTCCCATGGTACTGGTTTTTCATGTGCCAACTTTCTCAGGATCGCAATGAGTGTCCCGTTAAATCTTGCCACTTGGCCATTTCCTTGTGGATGGTACGGGCCACAATGAAAGTGTTTGGCTTGAAAGATCCTGAAAACTTCTTCCGTTAGTTTCCTCTTGAACTGTGAGTCATTATCAGTCAAGATTTGGTTGGGAAAGCCTAACCTTGTGAAGATTGTGAGTAATGCCTCTGCCACATGCTTCGAATCGATTGACGACAGGGCTACCGCCTCTCCCCACATTGTACAAGTGTCCACCAGAGTCAGAATATAACTGTTCCTCCTATTGGTCCGAGTGAGAGGTCCCACAATGTCCACGGCAACTCTCTCAAAAGGTGTTCCCACTATGGACATTTCCCCTAGAGTTGCTGGAGCAGTCCAATGCTTTGGAGCTACCCGTCGGCATTCTGGACAGGATTTTACATATCTCTTTATATCTTCAGTTATCCCTGGCCAGAAGTAATGACAAGCTATACGCTGTTCTGTTGCGCTGATCCCCATATGACCACTGAAGGGAATCGCATGTTTTAGTCCCAACACTTTCTTCCTATATGACGTGGGAAGGACCAGCTGTCCATGACCATTGGATCCATTTCCAGCCTTCCTACATATCAATTTGTTTTTCATATAGAAGTCTCCCTTTCCTGGAGGTGTATGACATTTGGGCAATTTCTTAAAACACGGCTTGAGGGTCTTATCCTCAGCCTGCGCCTTCCTCATCTCATCTGGATGGGTATTTATTGGGTTTTCCTCCTCCTTTTTGGACTGTGATCTGGTCTGCACTGTTGCCATGATCACAGGTCTCTTGAGATTCCCCAAGAAGACATATCTACACCCCAATATCAGAGGGTAGAATGGTTCATTTATCACTGCTGCTGTGATGATTCCTTCCACATATCGCGTTTTTACATTTATCCTGGCGATGGGAAGTGTCATGGTCGCAACGTCCTTGGTTGCAGCTTGGATCTCCACTGTTTCTGTGGTGTATTGATCTGCTTGCACCAGGTGAGAACTCACAACGGAATCATAATCCAAGCCAGTATCATACAAGCACCTTATGGTGACTCCATTACATATTACTTCTTCACACACTGGGGGATGATACGGTTCCTGCTGTTTAGTAGGGTTGGCCTTGGCTCCCTTTCTCCCCGTTTTCATTGCAGCGAAGGAAGGAGGTTTCCTAGTACACTTTTCGGTGTTATGGTTGTCCATCTTACACCATCTACAATATAATCTACCTTTATGAAAAGGTTTTCTTTCCTCATATTTTCTGTCATTGAATTGTGGGTTTTTATTTCTATAATCATTTCGTGGCCTATCAAACTGTTGCTTACCTTTGTTTCCCTGATCTTTGTTGTCAAATCTGTTAAAGTTTTGATGAGCCTTATAACTGTCTACCTGTTTCTTTTTTGTGCCGGCTACCTCTGTTTGGGCTGCCTGATACCTCTCAGCGACATTGAGTAACTCACCCAGCCTCTCTGCTCCTTGTTCCATAAGAAACTTTCTCAAGTCTGGAGCCATGGACTCTCTCAATTGCCCAAAAAGGATCATTTCTTTAAGATCTTGGGTTTTCCCCAGAGCAGTTCATTTCTCCAAGTAGGTCTCTAAACGCGCAGAGAACTGGTGATAGGTCTCACCCGACAGTAGTCTTGCATTCCTAAATTTTTTCCTGTAAAATTCTCCGTTCTTTTCATACCTTAACAAAAGAGCCTGCTTTAACATGTCATAATTGTCTTGATCATCCCTGCTTATTTTGGCAAAAACTTCATAAGCTGTTCCCCTAAGCCCCTGGGATAGCTTTAGGCTCAACCTTTCTCTCTCTAAACCATACGTGGTAGCCAACAGTTCAAATCTACCCAGAAAACTTTCTATGCCATCGTCTTTCTCAACAAAATGGTCTAAATGAAAACCCATAGCTGAGGTTGAGGCTCCCTGACTAGCAGTGGCATCGGAGGTAAAGGGGCTGGCACCATTTTCAGGAGCATGGCCTTGTAATTCCATCTCCCTTAGTCGTAACTCGTGCTCCCTCTGCAATCTCCTATCTTCTGCTTCCCTTTCAGCCTTTTTTCTTCCCTTTCTGCAGCTAATCTCTTTTCTTCTCTTTCTGCTTCTAATTTCTTCTCTTCAAATTGGAGCCTTTTAATCTCCGCTTCCCTATCCGCCTCCAATGCCCTAGCCTCTTTGTCAGCCTCAATCTGCAACCTCTTAATTTCTTTGTCAGTCTCAATTTGTAACTGTAATTATCTTTCTTCCGCTAACTTCCTATCTTCTCTTTCAATATACTTGTCACATTCTGAGGTTACGTACTGGACGTACTCTGGTCCATCCATATTCATTTCTTTAGCAATCCGCACAGCAGCAGATTGAAACTTTGCCAGATCAGCCATTCTGTACTATGCAACCTTTTAAAATTTCTAATTAGACAAGTATCTAATATAACTAAGAATTTCTAATATGACTAAGAACAACCACAGGCACCGATAGCTCAATCACTATTTTAATTCCACAAAGAATACTTTTAATTTTATTTGACAGGTAATTAAAATTTCCGGGACCTGAGACCAAAATATATTTTATAAGAATTTTAAAATCCCGGAATCGAGCTACCCAATATATGTGGTGGATTTGATGTTAAGAAATGTTGTTGTTATGTACTCTTAGTGTACTGAATGAGGTCAGCTGTGAAGGTCCCTGAATATAATAAACATTATGGTAAGTTACAGTATACCTTTCTGATACCACCTTTATGATCTCACTCAGACTTATTCTTTGACTAGAATGTATGATGATGATGACTACGTTTGGTGTCTAGGGTTATGTATAAGTAGGGTAATGTTGCATTAACCAACTAAACATATACACAAGTATTTTATTACCCACACAACACATCAGTACTACAACAATCACATACACACTGCACTTTAAAAGACTATCTTAAGTAAGTCAGTGGTTGAATTTTGTGTAACGTTAATAATTTTTTTCAATTTATTATCCTGACTCTATTTTGTTTGAATCAGGATTGACAATCAAAAGTGAAATCAATGAAATTATTTACAATATTCAATTTATACAATGGATCTTCTGTCCATAATACAAGTATTAATAGAATCAAAGTGTGTAGTTGTAGTTTTCTAACTAGGATAATACTGGTATATGTAAAATGGTAGGTTGTTGATTATCGTCACTCCCTATCGTTTATTTTCTTTTCATTTGTCACAGGTGAAATTCTTTTATTTGATAATGTCAATTTTTTATTGTTAATAACTGAAGTTCATAGAGGTTGAGACTTTCGGTGCCGAACGGGCACTTAACTTCGAAGGAGAACCCTGGTAAGTCTTGTCCTAGGCTCGATGGACCATCTGGTTCACTTCATAAAAGGCAACGGCCTCCAGTACGTGCCCGAATTATGCAACAAAGTCAGGAATCAATCAGTTCCCACGAGCCTGGTTTTATGTGACTGTCAGGGTCACATAAACCCCTGAAATAAGAAGGTTATGCATCCTTCTTTATAATAAGTATACAATAATATTCCACAGTTAATTACAGGTACAGTACAAACAAACGCATAGGGTCAGCTCTTTATGACAACCTATTGTACCATTATATTTTGAAGTGACAATGTATACCAGTATTCCTCTCCCCCAATGGTTACAACGCCTCTGCAATTCCAACAGTAATCTTTTTCCATACAATAGGATAGGTGTTATGCTCCTTGATGACAATCATATATAATTGTGTAGTTCTACACCTCTCTGATAGGCTATCATATGATGGATCAATCTCTAGGCTTTGCCTAAGTCTGCCATCGACTCACTTACTTACAGTCGTATGTTAGTATCTCACATTCAAACTTTATTTTAAATAAAATGGTTAATAAATTCAATCTTACCACAATTTCAATGAATATTACACACAAACAACGATGACTGGCAGATCTGGCCCAAGTTATCACTGCCCTGTCCAGAAGTTTATAATATTGGTATTTAGAATTACACTTCTGCTCTCATCGTCTCGTGGCAAGATTTTTTTAAGAAATGGCGTCCTAGCCTAACAATTTTTCCTCAATATCAACTAAGCTGGCCAATAGAAGCAGGCGACTATGAATTTTAAATCGAACTTTAAAAAAAAACAATTCCCAAAATACTACGGTTACTACTACAAGTATATTTTTAGTGTTAGGTTAGCCAATCCCCTCTCGCCTTCCTTTAAACTACAGCCATTCAAAATCTTGGTACCTTTTAGTCCTATTTACCCAAAGCTTTTTTTTCAAAATATGTTATGAAAAAATTAAGCAGGCGTGATCTTTTTTCTCGTCAGTCCGTCTTATCATACATAATATTATTGCCATTATTTAGTTATTTTTTGTACTAGTGGGTAACTGACACCGTATTATTGCTCAGGACATCATAAGGCATCCGAATATATAATTTTTATGGCCCTATGTATTTTGGTTCATAATTCCATTTTTTGTTTTTTAGTTTTGTATCGTAATTTGAAACGTGCCCAAGGCTATGTTTCTCGAGTTGGCTTTTTTTTTTTTAAATTAACGCGAGACAGCGTTCCCTAGGTTCTGTCTTTCCATCCCTCCCCTCTTTTATTCTTTTATTCTTTCACTCTCGTCTTGGCAATCCGACTTGACCTTGCAAAAGTGTTACATTTAATCTGAAGGACGAATTTTTTTTCTCGAAAAAACAGTATCTTTCATTATTCTATTAGGTTTATCAAAATCTACATGCGGGCGGGCGTAGGAGAATACTACGCTGGACTCAATTTTTATTTTCTATCTTATTTTTGACTTTATGCACTACAATATTATCTAATTTAGCTATTGTATTGAGAATATCGTCACAGCACTAGACAACAGAAAAGAAAATATGAGTAATAGGCTTACCGGGAATCGAACCTAGGGCCAACCAGACGGCGCCATCGCCTTGCTGTGACAGTACATCGTGAATGGACGCTGAGCCAATTTTGCACCCCAAAAAAGTGCATTATTTGCTGAGGTCATTCTCGTGACACTCACAAAACTATGGTATAGGACCCGTGGACGACCCAGACAGTTTTAAAGACGCAGTCACTAATATAACTTTCCTATCAGCAAGTATAGACCAAATAAAGGCCGAGATACTTGTGTCCAGTGAGAAAGATTATAGAGCAGTGCTCAGAATAGCTGAGACAGCTATACATTAACTTTGTAGATTTTGAAAAGGCTTAAGACAGCGTACACAGAGACAGCCTATGTAAAATACTGAGGGCTTATGGAAGTCCCAGCTGCATTTTTTCCATCATAAAAAGTATCTAAGCTAACTTTATATGTAGTATTGAGCAAAGCAACCTAACTTTTGAGGTGAAGACAGGAGTACAACAGGTATACCCCTTATCAACCACTTGATTTTTTACAGTTATGGACTGGATGATGCCCCGGACAACAGAGGACAGTCCAGGAGGAATAAGATGGACAACATTTTCTACACTGGGAGATCTGGAATATGTAGATGACATTGCACTATTCGCACATTCACTTCAAGACCATCAAGAAAAAACAGATAGACCAAAAATGTATAGCCAAAAGGTGTGTCTGAACATCAATCTAAAGAAGAAAGAGGTCATGCCACTCAATGTGGGTGATCCTGAGCCCATAACAATAAGGAACCAGAAGCTAGAACAGACAGACACATTTACATACCCAGGATGCATATAACACTAGACGGCGGAACAAGCAAAGATAGCAACAACAGAATGAATAAAGCGAAAACAGTCTTTGCTAGTCTAACAACATATGGAAATCCTCTCAGTACAGCACAAACACAAAATTAAGATTATATGAGAGCTGTGTACATTCAGTTCTTCTCTTTGGTGCGGAATGCTGGACAGTAACACAGAAGGAAATATCGAAATTGTCCTCTTTCCACACAGTCTGCGTTAGGAAAATTCTCCGAATCTTTTGGCCGAATACCATCACCAACCAAAAGCTGCTTACTCAGAGCAAACAAGAGGACATGCACACCATCATAGCTGGCAAACGTTGGAACTGGGTTTGCCATGTCCTCAGAAGAGACACCGATGTCATCATAAGAACAGCTAAGCTATGGATCCCTGAAGGAAAGCAAAAGAGAGGCCGGCCAAAAACAACTGGTAGAGAACCTAGGAGGCAGAGATGCAAAGAATGAACCAAAGGTGGGGCAGTGCACGAAGGATGGTCGCCGACCGAGCGAAGTGGAAGCAGTTTGTTGCTGCCCTACAAGATGTCACCAGGCGTAATGGCCACTGAATGCTTTGACAGTCGGCGGCTAAGGATCAAAGAAGAAAAAGAAATCTCGTCCAAATATAAAATATTTGCGGTCTGGTATTTTCTTACCTGCTGGAACATTCGTACATTACACGAACAATGAAAAACTGCATAGCTAGCAGCAGAAATAAGGTCTGCAAGAGTGACATCCTGAAACTTTTTGAAACAAGGTAGAAGAAAATAGAAACTAAGAGAAGTAATATTAGCTGGTAAATCACGATGAGAAAAGGTGGAAAGACATAGAGAGAAAGAAACTGATCACAGACGGAAAGAAAATGAGGAAGGAAATGACCACCACTGCGCCGGTTGGTTCTAACGCTGTCGAAAGAATGGCAGACGGCCGTAAAAGAATGCGAAGCAATGGAGTCCAGAATAATATCAGGAACACTGAAAACAGATTTTTTTTTTTTAATACACTGCTAAAAAAAAATTAAAGGCCACTTTCAATTTTTAGGTCATTTCAACTAAGCTCTTTTTTTAAAACCTGAACACTCAGTCAAAAATGTTTTGCTGCATTTTGTTGCATGCTTAAACAATGTTTGTTAATCTGACAATAAATCAAATCTGTGTTACGTGTGTGTACCTCCAAGGTCAATCAAACGTACGTGGTGGAAAGGGAAATAATGCATGTTTGAAAATGCTTCCTATGGCAAAGCCTGTTGATAACATTGCTAAAATTTGCTTTTCACGTGCAAATCGTGACTATAGTGAACACATGTCACCCACTTTTCGGAAGGAACGGGCAATGGGTATGTTTGTAACATTTACCATTTTAGCCATGGCTCAGCGAAGACGCTTGACCAATGTTGACAGATGGAGAGCGATGGCATGGCTGCAGGATGATGTAGGGCTGCGAGAAGTTGCTAGGAGATTAGGAGTTGCCCGCTCTGTCATACAAACTCTACATGATCGTTATAATTCAACCTGCAATGTTGCAGAACAACGCAGGTCAGGACGTCCAAGGTCTACCACAAGACGGCAAGACACATTTGTTGTTGTATTGGCTCTCAGACAAAGAACAATCACTGCCAGTGCCACCAGGACGCAACTGCGAGCAGCCACCAACGTAATCGTCAGTGACCAAACCATACGAAACCGACTGAGAGATGCAGATCTGCATGCAAGGCGACCTGTCATCCGACCTGTCTGGGCTCCAGGTCATCGCGCAGCTCGTCTGGCTTGGGCTCGGCGTCATGTACCTGGACAAGGCATCAATGGAGCAGAGTTCTGTTCACAGATGAATCCCGTTTCACCAGACCATTCACAGATGGCAGAAATCGTGTCTGGAGGCGCCCAATAGAACGCTATCATGATGCCAACGTCCTTGAACATGATCGCTATGGCGGTGGATCAGTAATGGTGTGGGGCGGAATTAGTGTGACCTCCAGAACAACCTTGTATCGAGTGCATGGTACGTTGAATGGTTTGGCCTACAGAAATGACATCTTACAGCCGCTTGCTCTTACGGCACTTCAGGCTCTAGGACCTGATTCTATCCTGCAGGACGACAATGCCTGACCACATAGAGCTGGGGTCGTGAACGACTTCCTACAACAGCAACATTTCACCCGCTTAGACTGGCCAGCTTACTCTCCTGATCTCAGTCCGATAGAACATGTATGGGATGTGCTAGGACGTAGACTTAGAGAAAATCATCCACCTGCTACTGACCTCAATCAGTTGTTCCTCTTCCTGGAGCAGGAGTGGCAAGCGATCCCACAAATGACTGTAAGAACTCTTGTCTTATCAAATAGGCAAAGGTGCAGTGAATGCATTCAAGCTCATGGTGGACACACTCGATTTTGAATCATGTTAACTTTTGTTTAATGATTCTGAATTTTCAAAAAGGGAGGTAAGACGATTGACATCGATTTTCTTACTAATGAAATCATTTGTTTTTCTTCATTTTAATGTCAATGTAATGTGCAATGGAAACCGTTTATGATATGTGAGTTTCATAATTGTATCTTTATTTTTTTTTTTAACTGCTTCAAATCAACTGGTTATAGAAGGAAGCATGTTTCCCAAAAAAATAATTACGTAAAGCATTATCCTTAGAGCGGAAGATCAGATTAATTGCATTTTCATAAACAAGAAGTTTAGATCACCACGACATTATATAAAAGCACTGCTGTTATTCAAATCAACTGGCTATATAAAAGTAACGTTTTGTACATAAGCAGAGGTTTTATCAGGTCGCTATCTTCTGTTAGTCAAAATAAAGATAAACTTAAAAGAAATACACCAATAATAGCTACAGACAACAGTTTAATGTATGATGTCTAAAAAATCAAGGAACGTAACAAATTTACGGTTCCAATATCCAACAGCTGGAAAACAACAAATACCGAACAGTGCTGGCAATAGATTTTAAAAAAAAAAATATGAAATGAGACATGTGGAGTAGTACTGAGAGAAAGAAAATGTCAGCACAAAACATGGATAAAATCAGAAACAATTAACATGATGAAGGACAAATAAAAGCAGATTTAAACAGAAGCAAAACCAAACGTTCCAGATCAAAGACTTATAAAGTATACGTAGAAATTAATAAATAGATTAGAAATAGCACCAGAAGAGCCAAGAGCAAATGTAATAATGAGACGGCAAGAGAGGCACGGGTAGTTGCAGCCTAAAAAAAGCTTGAGCTACATGAACAACAGCATGTTCAGCGTAGTTCGGGGGGGGGGGTGGTCTCTGAAGACTCTCAGGTTCATGGCGACTAATATTAGGCTATGATGGGGCTGGCAAACCCATTATATAACACATATTGTCACATAAATCACCGATGTTAGAGCATGTGGCTCCTTGGTGCAGGCTTCCTGTAAGGGGACCAGCTGCAATGATGGCTCCACATTCTGTAAAGTGCGCAAAGGAAAATAGTGATGGAGATGGTGTTGATGATGTATGTGACAAAATTTTCCTATCTTGTTCGTCTTTTCCCTTATTTCATAATCGTTCTTATGTCATTTCTCTCCCCAGTTTCTGCTCTTTCATCATGTTAAAAATAATCTTTCGTAGTCACGGCTTTTACTTAAGTGTAACTTCAATCACCTTTGATATTTTCCAACCTTACATTATCTTTTGGAGCACACTTGGCTCGTTAGACAAGTTACTGTTTGGCGTGGGAGACTGCCACAGTGGAGATGGAAAGAATTCGTTTGACACTTTATAATCTCCTTGTTACCTAGTTTGTTATACGCTATATACTCAGTAACACTTTTAGTAGGTATTAGATCCAACTTGATCTGAAACCACCACTGTTACAGAAAGATTATGTTATCGTTCACTCCGACCAACTGACACAGCTATAGATGTTTTGTGTGTAAATATCGTAAAGATAAGGGCGTGCGTTGTTTCTTGAGTGCACACGCCACACAGGCTACCAAATAATACCGTGTTGAATATCTCCGCTTCACGGGCTAATATAATTAGGTCGTGGTTCCGTAGTAAAGCCACCCTTGGCAAAGACAAGACGTTCTGTATACATATAGGCCACGCCCACACAGGGCTGTTTGTAAATATGAGTTATTACTGTCACGCCTGGAAGGTAGAGTGAGTGTGTGCTGACAGAGTCGTTCACACCACAGGCACATACACAGGAGTCAATGGAGTGTTGAACGACTGATGACATTTAACAAGGGTTTATTAAGTCACAGCACATCATCACGTTGACATAGACGAATACAATTACGTCGAATCATCACAGCTTCATAACCTCAGCGAAACAATAATAACAGTTAATGGATCCTTTCATCGAACGGTTGTAATCACCGTGTTAATACAATAAATATGGCCTCGTCAAAGATGCTCCTAACATCACCGTACTATAAATACTGCACACAGCAGATATATAAATCAAGGCCTAAAGTACTCACAAAAATCCATCAGCAAACGGTCAGCATCGCCGTGCTATAAATACTGCACACAGCAGATATACATCAAGGCCTAAAGTACTCACAAAAATCCATCAGCAAACGGTCAGCACCGCCGTGCTATAAATACTGCACACAGCAGATATATATCAAGGCCTAAAGTACTCACAAAAATCCATCAGCAAACGGTCAGGATCGCCGTGCTATAAATACTGCAGCTCACGAAATATGCTGTACACACAGCGAAAACCTAAGTCGACATCTTAAGCACTGTACAGGCATACACCATCCAAAAAACACCAGGCTTGACCAGGTCGGTCCACGCCCAGACACACACTCTCTCGGCTCACACACTCGTCCCGCCAAAAAACCAGTCACGAGAATCTCCAGTTTTCAACCCCGCTCTCAATACCTGCAGCATAACCGCGAGCTAAACACAGCTCACTACAACTCCGGGATAAATTCCTCACAGGCGTGGCTCAACGCTGTGAGTAGCGGTCATTCCTATCATAAATTTAAACAAACATCATAACTAAACAAGGATTCAAGCAACGTAACTCAATCTAACTTGTCACCAACATATTCAGGATTACTCCCCTTTTTGACCTTAACACTCCTGTTTAAATAAAGCGGGTGGCACCATGTTTTGACACAATGGCAGGCTCGCTGCTAGCGGTCGACAACACAGGATTCACGACACGCACAGAAATGTTTTTACCAGATGGTAGACTTTGAGAGCGGCATCGAAACTTAGATGTTGTCGATTTGGCGGGACAATGAAAAAGATTAAAGGGAGCCGCCCCATGATAAAGAAAGAAAACAGGCAGAAGCCGCAATGAAGGTTACTCTGTAACAAAGGAGTACATACATTCTCTTATCGGGTGATCAATCTCAAACAACGGTTTGTTTAGAACCCAACACCCAGCAAGGAGGCGAAGAATTGGTTACGACAGCCCACCCACCATTGGCGATTGACGGGCATTGAAATTTCACGCGAGCTTGCAGATGTCGCATGGCAAGATGGACAACTGATTAGTGGAGGAAGGGGCGGAGTTATAGGACACAGTCCCAGAACTGTCATACATTGCCAATCCAGAAGATATAAAACACGTTCACCAGACGTCCGTTCGGTTTTACCAACACAAGCAGTGCATAGAGTTTCCCACAGCATAACTTGTTCCAAGGAGTTTTCGAAGGGGAAAGGAGATCAGTGATTTCTTTTTGCACTTAGCCCCATGGCTAAATATGAGAATGACTGTTTTTATTTTCAGTACTTCTATTCGTTAATGGTTAGTCAAATCAGAGATTTTTCCTCTATGATAATGTAAAGAAGTAATTCATAGTTATATTCTTCGCCTCATCTGGATCAGTGCAGTCCAACTTATTCAATCCCGAGGGCCACATAAACCAAAAAAATGTAAAGTTCGCGGGCCATTCATGATTTTTTAAAATTATTTAAAATAGAAGCTCAGTCAAAAAGGACGCTTCCTCAGATCGAACGGTTTCGGATGCTGACTGCAGGCAGTAACACATTGCTTTCCACCACACAAAGGCATGCAAAATTATAAAGGTAATGAAACAGCATACATTATAGTGCTGACACATGCGGTCAAACTGCCAACAATTTATCAGCATTTTTACATGTTTCGTCAATTATCAATATGGAAAATATATAAACGCATTCTTGCTCACATCCGAACGATATGGAAATTTTAAAAAATAAAACTGTCAGTTAGCAAGTCGTTGTTAGCAAGTCGTTGTTAACATGGTGTTGTAATGTTGTTTTATGTATCTGTTTTTCAGTGGTTTAAATAGCAATGAAACCAGTGAAAATGGCCTACACCAAGTTTGCCATTGTCAGATGAACGTGGGTTGAAAAAGGGACATACTTAGTCTTTTTAAAGGTCGACGGAAATTAACTTTTATCAATACATTGATTGCATATGTATTTCAGTGAATCATTAATAGCTGGTGAGGCATAATGCAAAATTAAATTACTGAATTACCAAATCCTGATTGACTGTTATATTTAAGACCAAGAAGATAGTTATTTACTTCGTTAATTGTCATAAAAGGAGTGTCAGATGGGATTCTTTTTTTACAATTGTTTTCACAAATCGCTGACAGTTTACTTAAGTCTCCTCAATGTGTGTCCTATCCATCGCCAGCGTCTTCTTCTTAGCAAAATTGTACGCAAACCCAGAAGATGAGGGTAAACCTAGAGAACGATGACTCTGAACCATTGATTGGGTTACATTTTGTAGGTGTTCAATGTCGTATAATGTCGTATAATGTACGAAAATGGAAAAAAATTGCAAAACCATATGATTGCACTTTATTCAACTTAAAGATGATACAAAATGACGAACAACACATGAAAGACAGGAATTATTAATCCCAGCAGATCACCAGACCTGCTTTTTTTTCTCTCTCTCTAACCAGCGGCACTCGAGCTTTCCAGCTCTTTTGGCCCAATGACATGTCATTGCGAGGCTGGGGGGTCAGTGGACTTTCCTTCCAACCCGGTCAGGAGCTTCGCTCTTTCCCATCCACACGGGATTTATGTGCAAGAGCCGTTCAGGTTATTCAGTCAAATTTCCGGTCGTAAATATTCCTTCAAACGCTGACGCCCGGGTTTGAACCATGAAAACCTGGTCGCCAGTACAACGCCGTAGCCATTACACCAGCGCGGCTCTCACCAGACCTGCTTAACGTACATGTCAACATCAAGCTTAAACAGGTCTCAGAGTTAAAATACATAGGAAGCATTTTCACAGAATATGGAAGACCTGACAGAGAAATTGAAAATTGAAACAGTGTCAAAAAGCCAGTCCAGTTACCTACTGTCACAACCACTGATACATCCTAATGTCAATATAGAAAATAACGACAGTTGATACGTTCTTACCAACTCTCTTTGCTTTCAGTGCCAAGTATAGTCTCTGACAAAAGCACAGAAGATGAAAATGACACCTTGTGAGATAAGTTGTTTAAAAATAACTATTAATGTTGCCAGGAAAAATTAAATGTGAAAGGATGACAATAGAAAAATTGTAGAAATAACATCCTGCATCAGGTGTATAGAGAGAGAAAATTAGATGTTCTGGCTATAACATGAAGATGGTGCCCAGAAAATTACTGCATCCCGCTTACAACAGAAGATCTGGTTTCAGTGCGCAGGAAAAACCAAGAGGCAGATAAATATAAAACATTATAGAAATACTGCTACTCTAGACCCAAAAAAAAACGCAACCCTTTTGTTACACGGCAAGAGTGAGCCGAAGAAGTATGTATAAGCATTAACTCTACATTAGTATTTCATGAGACAAAGAGAAACAGATTAATACCAAACCACACAGTCATTTACATTCGGGCATGCGCCCTAATATAACCGGAGGAAACTGTGTCTAGGTTGAATGGGGCGCGCCTCGTCAAAACGAGACAACATTGAATTTAAAAAAACAAACAAACAGATAAGCAGATACATTATGGGTATATCATTGGTGCAGAATTGTATATTAACTATTTGATTCTACAACTTAATTACATGTCAATGGATGTCTCCTTCAGTAGTCCGCCATACGTATGTTTGTATGCTTTTTATCATAAACACATTATATGGTTCTGTACACTCTCTTCTTTTTCCAACTTTCATTTACTCAAAATACCAAAAACTGTTATATACAGGATGGCTTGAGCCTCTGCTAGACCGGATTGCAGCCAATGAGACCAATGTCGTATGCCCATCCATTGACTTGATAGATGACAATACACTGAAGTATACTTACTTCCGTGCCGAACATACAAATATTGGAGGTTTTGACTGGAATCTACATTTCAGATGGCATTACATACCTGATCATGTGCGTAAGACAAGGTCAAGTGACATAATGCCCTTGAAGTAAGTGGTAATCATGCTCAGAAATCAATAACAGTTTCAGTTCTATAACATCTTGTGGCATTTTTCTGTCGCCATTTTTTTCTTTTGCCATTCAGCTCCCAGTGTTCCACTGGTCTTCAAACAGATTAATAGTCATTTCCTGTGTCATCGTTTGTGGTTTTTTCCCTTGTTTAATTTATTTATTTGGGTTCATCTTTAGATGTTATTGAGATACTAGAGTGAAAGCCCGTCATATGACGGGCATTGAATTAAAAAGTACCAATACTTAATGGCAATTTTAATTATTCAGATACTTCTGAAAAAAACAATGTTAGTTGTGAACATTCGATTGTCCATCAAAAGAGCACCTTGATTTTCTGTAGTTTTAATTTGTACTTTTACATTGTTGGGATTTCTTGATCGAGACAATTCGACGTACAGCTGTCCGTGAGAGAAAACTGGCTCGATCAAAAAGATTCCAAAATGTTCACATTTTTGCCCCTGAAATTTGATGATGGTTATCGCAAATGATGGATTGACTGGAAATTGGCGACTCTTCAGGATGAATGACAAATTCTCATCGCTAGGGGCCATGCCGATTCGTGGAATGTTGATGATGTCTTCTTTATTTGATTCTGATAAAACATCTGCCGTTAGGAAATTGCGATGACATTTTCGAATGCACAATCGCGTTCCACTGTACAATCCTTTTTTCAGATTAATTGCGGAGAAGTATACCTGATGGAGTTTGCGAATGAAGAATTCGGTTGGATAGTTCATAACATCACTGCGATCCTCAAATACTATTTCATCAGAGCTGTAATAGATCTTTAGTTCACCTGTAAGTTTTGTTATAATTTATCTATTCAGATCTAAAGCCACCTTATTCTTGGTGCACAAAATGACTCGTTGTGATAGTTCTTCCATTGAAAGTGCTGATAAATTTTCCCCATTGATGTCAATAATGTTTTCATAGCGAATTATGATACCTGCTGGAATTTCAATGACATTGTGCCACAAACCTGTGATTTGTGGAAGAGCGCTGACTCCGACGTCAAACAACCACTTATTGAAAGTGTCTCGTCCTTCACTTCGCTTGTTTGAGACTAATGAGATCTTTACGAAGCGTTGCCACAGCTCACTGGATTTGATGCTTGCTTATGAGAATAAATGCAAGAAAAGATGACAAGGTTGAACTTGAAGAAACACAATTAAAGCATGTAGAATCGTACACGAATCTTGGCAGTAATATAGACAGAGTTTGAGGGACAGACAGTGATATCAAAATAAGAATACAAAAAGCAGGAGGAGCTTTCATTGCATTGGGAAACATATGGAGAACAAGAGAAATCAAGTCCAACACGAAAATAAGAATCTTCAACTCAAATGTCAAGTCAGTCCTATTGTATGGCTCTGAGACATGGAGAACAACAAAAACAACAACCAAAAAGCAACAGATTTTTATAAACGGGTGCTTGCGTAGAACAGGACTGAAATGGAATGACAAAGTTACAAATGTGGAATTGATGACAAGAACCAGACAAGTGCCAGTGGAAAAATAGTTGAGAAGAAAACGCTGGCGATGGATAGGACACACATTGAGGAAACCTGTTGATAGCATTACAAGACAGTTCTTATTCTGGAATCAACAGGGAAAGAGAGGCAGAGGTAGACCAAAAAACACATGGAGAAGAGAACTATATACAGAGGTCAAAATGATGAGGAAAACATGGAAAGAACTTGAGCGGATGGCACATGACAAGAGGACCTGGCATGTGTTTGTTTAAGGCCTATGCTCATCGGGGAGCTAAAGGGTATTGATATATATATATATATATATATATATATATATATATATATATATATATATATATATATATATATATATATATATATATATATATATATATATATATATATATATATATATATATATATATATATATATATATATATATATATAAAGTGCAAACCACGGAACTTCGAGTTTTATGTTAGTTGTGCCTCTTTCTGGACACGCATTTGAAGCTTGTAAGGATAAGTTCTGCCTGAATATACTGATTGAAGCGAAGTTGATTATATTTCTTCTGTTTAATTTTTCTTTTCCCATTATCAGATCACCAACAATGGTGGGGGGACTTTTTGCCATCAGCAGAAGATATTTTGAAAAGCTGGGAACTTATGATCCTGGAATGGACATCTGGGGTGGAGAAAATTTAGAATTGTCTTTTAGAGTGAGTTCTATGGCGTATTGTTATTGTTTAACAGAATCGACAACATTGCACTCCGGGCAAATCCATGTGAATTGTTAATTAGATTACATTAGTGTGAGTTGTCATTTTTTTTTTTTTTAATTGAGACTAAATTGCATGTTTTTAAAAGTTGACATTTATATTTAGAGTAAGTGACATGTTAAAGTGAGTTATTTAGATTACGTGAAACATTTGTTTGAGTTGTCATTTAGAGCAGAGGTTCTCAACCTTTTTTTGCTCATGGACCCCGTCTGAGCCTCGCCCCCTCCATAGTCGCTGTTAGCTGGAAAAAAGGTACTTTATCATCTTACTGTACCCCACTCCCCGAGAAATATGGAATGGCCTCCTGGGCGTCATACGACCCACGTTGAGAACCACTGATTTAGAGTCAGTGACACATTTGCGTGAGTTGTCATATATAGTAAGTAAGTGAAACACGTGTGTGAGTTGTCATTCAGAATAAGAGTAAGTGGAATGTTTCTGTGAGTTGTCATTTAGATTTAGACTTTTTTTGGAGCAGTTTTGAGCACTTGATGGAGCGCGTAAGAAATAGTACCTTCTATAAAATATTAGCACTTCTTGTGGAAATATACTGGAGATCCTTAACACGTAATATCATCTTATAAAGTTATAGAATAGAATGACCATGGTAGTTGATTCAGGTAATGGGCTAGTGGCAGGTGTTGAAGATAATTCTAGTTGTCTTGACTGCTGTGACGACTTGAACGTCAACTCTTATGTGAAGTGACTAGTTAAGCTTGAGTTAAGCTTCTTGTGCATTGGCA
This sequence comes from Oreohelix idahoensis, assembly GCA_024509875.1. Lineage (NCBI taxonomy): Eukaryota > Metazoa > Mollusca > Gastropoda > Stylommatophora > Oreohelicidae > Oreohelix > Oreohelix idahoensis. Next base: position 256,861 of record JAMPIV010000528.1, read on the forward strand.
TTCTTATGACTTAAAGTTTTTCGCAATGAATTTTGAGTGAATTAATTACTTAAATAAATAAGCAGGCTGAATGTTTGTTCACCACCTGACATTTACACAGGTGAGCAGGTTATATCCTTCCTTCTAAATGAGGAAGTTGTGATTTTCTGACTGTGAACTCTGTATTCCGTATCTACGATTTCTAACTTCTTTCCGAGCAGGTGGCAGATAATACATTTTTCTTAATTCAGAGTGGGTTTATAAATTTCACATGTTACAGCAGCGATTAAATTTTCTTCCTTCGTATTCTTCATGGGTTCTTTCACGTGAATGATTATCTAGTTCTGTTTTTTCTCTCAAAAATATAAAGGTATATTGTATTAGAAATAGGAACGCATAATACTGTGTGTGTTAAATATAGTGAACATGAAGATGTTTGCATCCATGTTAGTTTGTGGTTATGATATTCTATATAAAGGTGAAGTATAAAAATAGAAACTATTGCTTTGTAATTTAGTAGTAAAATTAACTAAGAGAAAAGTCTCATCATCAGCTGCCATCTCCACAACAAAGGTCGGCGGCAATGGATCTTTATCGTCTTATGTTTCTTGTCTTGACGGTACACTCTGATAGACTCCTGTCCATCTCTTGATGTTATCTTCCCACTTATCGTGATGTTACCTTCCCACTTATCGTGATGTTATCTTCCCACTTATCGTGATGTTATTCCCTTGCTCGCTGCCTTCAACTTGTCCTTCTATTATGGAGGCGTTGTCTTTTTACAAGGCAGAGTATTTTCGCTAATTTTCAAGAAAAGCATGTGATATAACTAATGGTTAGCACATTAATTACTGAAAGTAAAGCAAATACATTGGGTAAATCATAGTTCGCAAATTAGTTATGCTGCTAATTGCGAAACATAGTTACAAGTAATGGCAACAGAAAATGTACATGATTTAATAACAATCGACCAACATTTCTCAAACGAATCCTTCTTGAAGCACAAATAGTATTTATGGTAAACATGCTCAAGTCTAATACCTCGTCAGACTAATCGTCTAAAACATGCTGAGTGCAAATTTCCTTAGTAAATAGATTCTTTCTCATATCCACATTTTTACAAGTTTTGGAACCATTTCCAGCCCGGAATACCAGTCAATAATTTGCTGCTTTTGGACACGTGCAGGGTTAATCGGCTGTGGGAGCTTCCTAACCTGTTTGCGCTGCAAGAGGCAGATCTTCCCACCCACGCAATAGAAGGTGGTCGATTGTCGCAATGACTTCTGATACGCAAAGAATTTTATTTTCCAGTCCATGTACGCTAAAATCACCAACTGCGTAACTTGCACCATGTGACGTGGTTAATCCCTGTTTATTTCTTTTATCTGGGCGCGTTTGTTTGAGGAGGAGAGGGTCCAATCAGGTGGAGTCTGTCTTAGCATCTCAAATGTCAAACCAATTGCGAATAAGTGTATTATTTTGGTTACGCCCCAACCCTTCCACTACCCTCATGTAGAACATTGCCTCATCATCTCATCTCAACCTGTAACCCGTCATGGGTCGTAGGGGTGCCATGGTGGAAGCATCAGCAGACAGGGTCCTCAACTGCTCTCTATCCTCAGCAATGCGTACAAGTGTGGAAAAACCGTGCCCTGCCCATTCTTTGATGTTATCAGCCCAGGATTTTCTTTGCCTTCCTCTTCTCCGTTTACTTTCGACTGTTCCCTGAAGGGTCGTTTTCGAAAAGGAGTCATGACGAGTTACATGCCCAAACCAGGCGAGCTTTCGACGTTTCACTACTGACAAAAGTGGTTCTTGGTGGCCTGCATAGGTGTTTATTTTCTCTCTAACATAGACATTTGGTTTGTGCTCTTTATAGCAAATGCGCAAAATTCTTCTATAACATTTATGCTCGAAAGCCTGAATCCTTCGCTCCGTATCTGCAGTGAGTGTCCAGCTCTCACACCCATACAAGAGAATAGATAATACAAGTGATTTGTATAATTTGATCTTCACAGGAAAACTGATGTTACTTTTCCAGATCACATTCAGCCTTGTTCTGGCAGCTGAGGCCATCTCAAGTCTTGTCTTGATTTCTTTACTTGATCTTCCATCACTACATATAGTGGACCCAAATATTTAAAGGTGTTAACTTCTTCTAACGTTTGCTCATTTAACGTAATGTTGGTCGGAACATGTTTCTTATGGCTATTCACCAATATCCTACATGACAACTGTCGTAGATTTTTGATAGGAGAATTAAGACTTGGGTTGGTCCCTTCTGAATAGGTTGGAATGAGTGATAGTCACAGTGTGAGATAGAAATACAAAATAGATTTCCACGAGTGAGGTGGTAGAATTGTGATAGAGGCTGTCTCTGAGAGCGAAAAATCTTCTCTCTCTCTCTCACCTATCTTCTACGACAGATCTAGAGTAGTCAGACAGTCTAACACATATACATTAAATATATATATATATATCCACTCACGTGCACGCACATTCAAGTGACGACAGGTAGACACACAGACGTGGGAAACTATAACAAATGATTATATAGATATTTAGAACGAGCTGACCAACATGCTGATTAATTTATTGTTAAGTTTATTTACATTTGTAAACTTACGTCACAACATGTAAAATTACATCAAAAAGCATATACACAAATTCATAAACAAATCAAGAAATGCTACAAGAAATGGTAGACCCACAGTTATGATCTTCCCTCGATGGATAGCCCACAGTCCCGTTAGGAGAAAGATGATAGCACAAAGAGTCCCAGATACATATGATTGAGTCTAAGAGTTTCCCCCGTTTAAGGTATGAACAGACCTGATACTATAATCTAGTTTAAGGGAAAATATTGTTAGCAAAAACAAACTTGCATGAAGAATGTTATGACAGCAAATAGGTGCCAAAATACAACGGTAAAATAACACTCAGATCTGCTTTCACTCTATGCATTCAGCCGTGGCCACGTGCGCACATTTATATTTACAGCTTTGATCGCTGCCTCTGGGAACATAATAAATTCTAGGACCTCCACACAGACCCGTAAATGCAGTCTCGACCAAGAAATCCCCAGTTCCAAAAAGACGTACTGAATTCTCTGTCTCAGGGAACGATTCCTTGGGTGTTCTTATTTTTCGGATGTCTTTTAAGTCACATAAGAATTGTCCAGGCACGAAAGTTAGCAGAGCACAGTGTCACTAGCTTAGGTTTCTAGAATTGAGGAATGTCAGATCAGTGTCTACTTTCAGGAAAGTACTATATTTGGTCACCACACTACTAGTCAGAACTCTGTCGGGATGTACTGATATTTTGCTTGCCACAGCGGGCTGATCTGTACTTAAGTGTTATTCTGGAAGAATTAATTCTGGCGCGTTAGGCCTTTTACTTCATTTAACTGTTACAGTTCATGTAATGAAAGTGCTTAAGTTCTTCACAGATAATGTTCACGTACTAGAAAGCTGGCAAAGTTTGGGTACCACAGTATTCACTGAATAAAGAAAAATACATATGAAATATTTTACATATTATGTACTCAATATAACTTACATTTTTAAACTGCAAGCGTATAGCTTGTCTTATAGTTTAACCCTTCCCGTGGAATAAGTTATATTTAAAAAACAATCATCAATCCTCGTGAATTAGGGATACGTGCGTATTCCGTCAACACTCATGAGGCTTCTAGCATTTATAGGTTAGTTTAGAAAAATATGTTCTCGTCTGATTATTTAGCAGTAAAATTAAATTCATTATAGCTACATTGTTGTTTAAGCTAGAAATTATAATTTATTCTGCTTTCCACTGAAACACGTCACTAGAAAATAATACAGACTTATGTATTAAGCGCTCTGCACCAAATCTAACTAATGAAATAAAATAAGCGATTTAACACTTTAAACACTTCACGAAATACTAGATAATATGTATAATATTTTACCTCCACACAGAATTTACAGGCGATCGCACAACTTTGGAATTATATGCTTATATTTATTGGTAGTCTAGAAGTTCGGCGAAATTTTTGCCAAGAACAAACTAAGACTTCGCTATACAGCTTATTCTCTTTGCACGAAACGTCCTGTCTACTGCGAATTTAGGAGCGAGAATGAAAATCTAGTTTAACATTCTGGTTATATCTATTACCAGACCAAGAGATAAACTTTTATTTCGCCAAACCGAAATAATCCCCCTTTCCGTCTATAACACTTTACGTTTAACACCAAGAGGCTGTCGAAAACTGACACTCTGCGTCTCTGACAAGTCCGTCTAAGAAACGGCCGTAGCGCTAAGTGTCAGATGCAAATGTAGACAACTTGTCTGCAATGCAGGAGCAGTTTTCGCACCTCACGCTGACCATGGCCCACACTGGGTGTCGTGTCAGGTGAAATTTCCAGACAAATGTCTCGTAGAGGTGTCAGTTATCGCGCTTTTCCTGAGCGCTCAGCCGAAGAAGCCGCGCCTGTCAGCTGAAAGTGCAGACATAGTCTGCTCGTATGTCTGAGATAAGCGAAAGTCACAGTTTCGTGTCCTGACATCTAATGCAAATAGAAATGCATTTTAACACTCTCCCGTCTCTGTAGAGACTGACACGTTACGTCATAACTGCGTTCTCAGTTTTGAGAAAAGAAATAGGTAAACGTTAGAATGGGAAAATAGTAATGTATATAGTCGCAAACGAACGAATGCGAAAAACACAGGAAAAAAAGTAAAGAGTGATAATAAAAATAGAGGATACGGGTGACAGAAAAAGAAGACGATATAGGCAATTTAATGATCATAAAACCTATGTGACAACAACAAAAGATATTGCTCTTTACATGTGATTTTCAAACTCCATGATCATATAAGGTCTTCCCACGTCCAGATGTTAAATCAAACGTGAAAAACACATTTTATTGATTAACTTACTTACTTAGTCGTTCCCCTTCTACTGTGAGGTGTAGAGGTTTGGAAGAGAGAGCGCCAGACTTTCCTATCGGCTGTCTTCCTCCTGGCCTGGTTCCATTCTAGTCCTCGGTCCTTCAAAGATTGTCTAATTTTGTCCTCCCAGCGGACTCTGGGTCGTCCTGGGGGTCTGGATCCCTGGCTCTTTGTTTCCCATGCTTGTCATGGTAGCCGATCTTCTCCCATTCTGCAGACATGGCCAAACCATCTTAGTTGGGACTGTTCTACTTGGGTCTGCAGGGGGTGGGATTTTAGGCCTTGACGTATGGTCTGGTTGCGGACCATGTCTCTTCTTGTTACTTCAACCACCTTCATCAGATACCTCATTTCTGAGGTTTGGATCTGGCTTTTGTGGGTTGTAGTCATTGCCCATGACTCACATCCATAAGTCAAGACTGGGATATGGGTGGAGCGGTATACAGCCATCTTCGTTTTCTTACCAACCTCTCTCTTGCTGAGGAATCCTCGATTTATGGCCTGAAAAAGTCTCCCAGCTGCTGCTTTTCGATTGGCCAACTCTTCTTTGATGCCTCCCTGTCGGTCTATAATAGCTCCGAGGTATTTAAAGTGGTCGACCTGCTCCAGGACCTGTTCTCCCAGCTTAATCTGATGTCTTCTTTCTTCTCGTGATATCACCATGGATTTTGTTTTAGAGCTGCTTATGACCATCCCTCTCTTCTCCAGCTCTTCCTTCCAGACTTGCAGGTTTGATTGGAGATGTGCTTTATTGATTAAATGGATTATTATTATCTCTTTCGAGGTCGGTGTAGCTAACATTGTATGTGCGAGTAATAAAAATTAAATGAAAGCAGGGAAATAAAGGAAGAGATTGGCGATACAAGGACACATACTATTAAGAAAAGGGCACCAGTACAACAGGTTGACACAACTAGATTATAATTAGTGCAGCTAAGAGCCTCAAAGACAGATCAATTAAAATAATGAAAATGATACTTATTATTTTATTTAGATTTTTATTTGAAAAATTTTTCTGTGAAGAATATGTGACAATTACAAATACTGAAGTTTAACGTGCCACCTCTTCATCATGCAGATTTGGATGTGCGGAGGGATCCTGGAAATCATACCTTGCTCCCACGTAGGGCATATATTTCGAAAGCGTTCACCATATAAATGGAAAACAGGTGTGAATGTTTTAAAAAAGAATACCATTCGTATGGCAGAGGTCTGGATGGATGAATATAAAAAATATTACTATGAGCGCATAAATTATGATTTGGTAAGTATATCACTAGTTATAACGAAGTTTCAAACAATGTTATGCCTGCTTTTCTTTAAAATCCTGTGAGGCTCCCTGTAATAGAAGTATGATTCTTCTATTTGTTTCTTTGCCAAGAATAATCTTTGAAAACCCTCATCATTATACTCTAAGTTTGGCCATTGTTGGACCACTACTGCTGAGCAGGGGAGACAATCTCACCACATTTATGTAAAATTGTGTATGAGGCTGGCTACCTCATCATGTAAAATAAATTGCCACACAAATCACCACTGCCAAAGCTGTTGACTACTTCATGCGCGTTTCCTCGCAGGTAACCAATAATACGTGTAGCCCCATGCTCCATTCGGAGCCGAAAAGGGAAGATGATAACGTAACATATATATATTTTTATGTTAACACTTATTTTTCAGATTGATATACGTGTATATATATATATACATATTAAAGGTAAATATTACATATATATATATATATATATATAATATCCCTGTTCAGAACAATTTGTCGTGGAGAACTTTATATATTTGATATAAAATAAATTATATTACTGGAAAAAAAATGTAGGAAATTCTGGAAAATTCAGTTGTCTTCTACATATATATTCCTCATGTTATACCACAGGTATACCTTCATATTTATTTTTGGCATATGAATTTTTTGAAAATCTCTCTAAATCCTTGATTGCCTCTTAATCTTCCGGCCACACCTGCCATCCTCTCGCTCAACACCAGTGTGGAGTGCCACATCGTCTTAGAACCACTAGACTGTATCGTGACGCCACAGTGGTTCCAACCGCTACCTTTACCTAAAATATAAGGATTTAAGTGGTATGACAAGATCACTAATGTGGAATTTATGACACGAACTAGACAAGTGGCAGATAGGACACGCATTGAGCAAGTCTGCTGATAGATTTACCAGGCAGTCCTTGTTCTGGAATCCCCAGGGTAAGAGGAGGCAGGGGAAGATCAGGGAACACATAGAGAAGAGAGCTGGTGACAGACGTAGAGAAGAGAACTGGTGACAGACGTAGAGAAGAGAACTGGTGACAGACATAGAGAAGAGAGCTGGTGACGGACATAGAGAAGAGAACTGGTGACAGACATAGAGAAGAGAACTGGTGACAGACATAGAGAAGAGAACTGGTGACAGACTTAGAGAAGAGAGCTGGTGACAGACATAGAGAAGAGAGCTGGTGACAGACATAGAGAAGAGAACTGGTGACAGACATAGAGAAGAGAACTGGTGACAGACGTAGAGAAGAGAACTGGTGACAGACGTAGAGAAGAGAACTGGTGACAGACGTAGAGAAGAGAGCTGGTGACAGACGTAGAGAAGAGAACTGGTGACAGACGTAGAGAAGAGAACTGGTGACAGACGTAGAGAAGAGAACTGGTGACAGACATAGAGAAGAGAGCTGGTGACAGACGTAGAGAAGAGAACTGGTGACAGACATAGAGAAGAGAGCTGGTGACAGACGTAGAGAAGAGAACTGGTGACAGACGTAGAGAAGAGAGCTGGTGACAGACGTAAAGAAGAGAACTGGTGACAGACGTAGAGAAGAGAGCTGGTGACAGACATAGAGAAGAGAACTGGTGACAGACGTAGAGAAGAGAACTGGTGACAGACGTAGAGAAGAGAACTGGTGACAGACGTAGAGAAGAGAACTGGTGACAGACGTAGAGAAGAGAACTGGTGACAGACGTAGAGAAGAGAACTGGTGAAACACGTAGAGAAGAGAACTGGTGACAGACGTACAGAAGAGAGCTGGTGACAGACAGAGAAGAGAGCTGGTGACAGACATAGAGAAGAGAGCTGGTGACAGACATAGAGAAGAGAACTGGTGACAGACGTAGAGTACAGAGCTGGTGACAGACATAGAGAAGAGAACTGGTGACAGACGTAGAGAAGAGAACTAGTGACAGACATAGATAAGAGAGCTGGTGACAGACATAGAGAAGAGAACTGGTGACAGACGTAGAGAAGAGAACTGGTGACAGACGTAGAGAAGAGAACTGGTGACAGACGTAGAGAAGAGAGTTGGTGACAGACGTAGAGAAGAGAACTGGTGACAGACGTAGAGAAGAGAGCTGGTGACAGACGTAAAGGGAATGTAGATGATATGGAAAGACTGAGCATATGATCCTTAGAGAGTTGAAAGGTCATGATGATGATGATGATGATGATGATGACTAGGTAACTAATTTACATTCGATTACTTTGTTGCTTTTCAACATTACCAAAAAAATAGTTAGAAAAAAGGGGGAGGGGGTAAGAGATGTGTGACGTCACATAGAGGGGGGGGGGGGTGTCTGGGGTTCTGTGACGAAATGAGACCGGAGGGAAGAGGAAGGGTTTTAAAATGGCCATAATTGCATGAAGTCACATGTGGACGACCCCTTATACTCCAAAGAATGTTGAACTATGCATTTATAACTCAATGGTGATAAAGGTAAACCTTTGTTAATAGCTTGGATGGTGAGGCTTGACAATCTCTGGGATCTCATAACACTATCCAAGGAATGTGAAGCTTAAACTTTACTTTAATTCACGCCATTATTCAATAAATGTGACGAAGCAGTGATGCTGACCTTATATGGTGACGATTTTGAGATCTCCGCTGGGATAGCTTTTTAGCGGTACTAAAACTAGGCCTGTTGCCACCTACGTTTCCACCCTTTGACCGTATTCGAATCTGGGATTTCTGAACCTGGTGCAGGGCAGTTATAACAGTTTCGTAGATGCCGTTAACGGGATCGCGGTTCCAGCAGTCTGCTTAAAAGACGTTAAGAGTCCAGAGCAGACGGAATAAAATCGTTACAGTGACAGGTCTGCCGAGACTAGAATAAGGCAGGACCAGCAGACGAACACGTAATCTTGCCTCCCGGTAGACATTTCCTTTAGATAAGCAGAAGAAAAAAAATGTTTAAGAGAAAATTACGGAATGCTCGAAAAAACTTAGACAAAGGGTTTGAGCGCTTTACGACAATGCCTTTTTAGTTTCCAACGTGATTGTCTGTTTAAACTGTTGAGCGTCACTTCATAGATCATAAGTCCAATGTAAAGCGATGAGTTTAGTTCAAGCGCAGTGGATCTATCAGGTCTGTCTGGCTATTAGTGTGTGTGAAAAAATGCTGAGTGCTATAATGAAAATAACATGCACTTTGTGGTTGTAGCTGGAATTGGCTGTTTTTTCAAAGCTTTCATGTCACTGAGATCTGTTCATTTTACAATTTTTTCTTCACTTTTAATCTGTGACCCACAGGGTGACTATGGAGACGTTACAGCCAGGAAAGAGCTGAGGAAAAACTTAAAGTGCAAATCTTTTGCTTGGTACGTTAAGAATGTGTATCCAGAACTTTTTGTGCCCGATGAAGCCAACGCTACAGGAGAGGTATTTAATTTTGATTGGTTAATTATATTTTATGTTTTTGCATTATCTACAGTTTAATTAGTAATATTATTGAATTTTCTGTTATGTGTTACTTATGAGTAAGTAAATTAACTCTTTATACCTGGCATGTGTAAAAAAAGGAAATTGGTTGAGCTGAAGATGATAGGAAATTATATACAGAGTGATACAAAAGAAAACAATCCGATCAACAGAAACGGTCCCCTCGTCCATCAAGTGTTTCGGCCCCATTAATCTCCTTTACACTCTAAGGCGGGGGGAGGTGGGTCCACTTGTGTCATGACTCCCAAGTATCAGACTTTTGTTGTCTTGTGCAGAGAATTGAATCCGCTCCACCTTGGTTGCAGCTTTCAAATTCACTCCTATTTTCTGCCACTTTGAGGCAATTGTGAATATATGTTGAAAACAAATTACTATCCCGAGTTCCACAGCCCGTTGCGGTTGTTCCACAGCCAGCACAATGCATTTTCTGCAGTTTCACTTGTTCTTGACTGTCCCCTCAACCCCAACAGTTTCAGTAGATTATACACTGAGGCCTCCACGAGACCTCTTGCGTCCACCTCAACAGCCATGACCCATCGTGTCTCAAGTCCGTTGCCAGATCATTATACTTGGCCACTTTGAACGAGTGTTGCTCAACCAATCTGGATTCAAATGGCACGGTCAGCTCAATTATTATAATCTGGTGCGATGATAAGGAAAGTAGCACTGTATCTGACCGTCTTCGATATATTCTGATACACTCTGGACATGTCCCTAGCCCAGGTAGTCTACTGCCATCTCCCAGTGGTAATCTACTGCCATCTCCCAGTCATTTGCACAGTCAAGAAGAGATGATAAACTGCTACTTGATTTACTTGGTTTGGGATGTGCTGACTTTCTTGCTCCCAGAAAGTATTTACGGTACTAGGTCTGACTTTGCTGTTCGCCTTCACCCTTGCCAGGTCTATCGTAGCAGCCAGCTCATTGAGTACTATGTTGTGGCGTCATGTGTATCGCCTTTGCCCTAATGACACCTTGCAAGCTGAGAGCACGTGTTCAAGTGTCTGCCTCTCATGGCACAGGGAGCACTGAGCATCATCAGACTTCCCCAATCTCACAAGGTTTGCGGACGATGGCAAAAGATAATACTTTGAATTGACAATGAAGCTGAGTCTAAGAGATGCCATATATCATTCCATGTCAAGGACCTTTGCAGGACTCCTTCCCATGTAGTCAGCTGGCCCTGTTGGGCCTTCTGCACCGCTTTTTGCACTTTCTTATCATTCTCAGCTCCTCGTAATTCCCGAATCGCCATGTCTTTGTGTTCCCAAGTGATGCCTTGGACCACCAGCGGATGTCACCATGGCCAAATCCCTGTCTATTCGTCTGTGTGTATCCGATTACTTCCCTCAGCTTGAGCGACTCTTTGGTAGCACCAGCAGCTTCATCCACTTTCCACTTCCTCCCTTAGTTTTCAGTGTGGGCTGAATGGACTTAACTACGTCATCTGCTGACTCGCACAGCATCATTGCGAGCCTTGCCTTTCCTGCTTTGTATTCTTCAAATACTGACTTCAAAGGAAGCACACGTTTTTCCTTCTTTCAGTTCAGTGCTACGTCTGACAGACCAGGTGGTACTTCTAGCCATTTCCTCGTGAACTTGTTGACCTTTTGCTCTATAGTTCCACTGTACTGACGCTTATTTCATATATACGCAATGGCCACAGCTATTTAGGTATCAACATGAACTGGAGACACAACAGTTTGAACTTTCCAAGGAGTATGGTTTGGTCTATGATCTGTAGTCCTCTGCTATTTCATTTGTCTGTTGAACTGCCTTTGAGTCTTTTAATGAAGCACCATAACCCTGCTAAGACTGTTAACTAGCTCCTCAATGACAGTAGGAATTCGTTGAAACCGTGAATGTGACCTCAAATGTCTTCCCTTTCCTGGTTGATAGGCTTCTAGACTTCTTAGGTTTGAAGCTCATTCTACACCAGCTGACAAATTCAGCCAGGCGTACTAACATTCTCTGGGCCTGGAGTTCATCTGATTGTCACGTAGGTTTTATATTCATTTAATTTCCTACATCTTTTTCCTATTCTTTCTCTCGTACTCTCTTTTATTATCTCTGTATTTCTTTTTTTTTTCCTGTATATTTTTTCATCCATTCGTTTTGCGTATATTATTTTCATATAATTCGCAAACTTTACCTGTTTTTCTTTCTCAAAACTGAGAATCGCGCTAGGACGATATTACGTAGATGTCAGGGCTGCAGGGCGTCAGAAGGCGTGATAAGTCGGTTCGCTGAACACAGGACGTAGCAAATCGTCTACATTCTCACCGAGCGCGCGAGTTTCTTCTCGGCATTAGTCCCGGTGAGGTGTGATACTTTACATCTGCACCGGTCAGTATCCAGACATTTGTCTGGAAAATCCCAAACTGACACGGCGCTCACTTGGGCCATGGTCAGCTGTAGTGTGAAAACTGCCCTGCAATGGAGTCAGGCTGTCTGGGATTTGAAACTGACACGCGTACATCGTGGTCAGTAGGTGACAGTTACGACACGCGTTAAGCGGACGTAAATGTTGGGAGTAGGGGAGATAATTTCGCTTGGCGAAGTAAGTTTGGGCCCTTTGTCTGATTTTAAGATATTGGCCAAGTTTGAAACTTTAATTTCATTCTCGCTCATAGACTCCACAGTAGATAGGTCGCTCGAAAACAGAATAGCTGTTAGCGAAGATCTCAGTTTGTTTCGGCAATTTGTCGAACTTCTAGACTTCCAGAAATATTTTCAGCATTTTTATTCTTAAGTTGTGCGACTACCTGTAATTCTGTGGTTGAGGTAATTAATATGATAGATATATAGATTTTGTGAGTGTTAAAGTGTTAAATCGCTTAATTCATTTTAATCTATTTCTTTAGCGCAGAAGAGAAATAAAGTGGTAGGCTATTATATTTTCTAGGGAAGCATTCAGTGGAAAGCAGAATAAAATTAAAATTTCTAGCTTATAACGGCAATTGTAGCTATTTATAAATTTAATTTAACTGCTAATACTCAGTCGAGTGTATTTTTCTAAACTAACGTATAAACTCTAGAATCCAGCCTCATGAATGGTGACGGAATACGCACGTGTTCTTAATTTATGAGGATTGCTGATTTTTAAATATAACTTACGTCACGGGAAGTTTAAATGATAAGCAAAGCTCTCTGCTTGCAAGTTTAAATGTAAGTTTTAACCAGTACAGATTCTGTTTATTATATTATATGTGTTATTTTTCCTCCACACAGTGAAAGTTTTGGGGTGACCCTAACTTTACCAGCACCTAGTAGTAGTTTCCATACTTGTGAAGAAATAGACAGTCCTTATTTTGAACCACGTGGGTTTTCTCAAGTAACACTGATCTGACGGTGCAAGTTAGACAGAAATACTAATATCCCTATAACGGGTTTTCAAAGACTGTAATGATAAATACTGGACCTTGGAGCCAGCACTTAATTTCTTCTAGAAACTCTATATAATTTGCTGCCTGGTGGCGTGAATATTAACAATCATTTCCCGACTAGATTATATCTTGTGGACAAATCTGTGGTGTGACTAAAGTGAATCCTATACTGAGGGAAGGCACCGACCTGACATTCATCATTTTTTAGAAACCTACGCTATTGACACTGTGCTCTGCTAACTCCCGCGCCTGGAATAATTGTTAGGTGACTTAATCAGACATTTGAACAAATTTGCATACCCAAGTAGTCGTTCCCGGAGACTCCAAGTTAAATACGTCTTTTGGAACTGGGGACTTCTTGGCAGAAGACTGCATTTTTTGAGTCTGTGTGAAAATCTAAAATCAATGTGTTCCAAGAGGCAGCAAGCAAAGTCGTGAGTACAAGTATGAGAAGCCATGGCGGAATGAATGAGTGTACGCTGGTTTGAGTGATATTTTTCACTATTTTATCTTTGACACCCTGTTGCTGTCCTAATTTTTTTTTCAATCTGCATAATTTGTTGCTAAGGCTAGAGTTCTTGTGTTTTTGTCTTAGGTTAAATCAGATTTTTTTTTCAAACTCTGTGCATATAATTACGAGATAAAACAAAGAAAAACTCTTAGACTCAAACCCTATGTATCTGTGACTCGGGCGCCATCATCTGTTCTCTTAACGGGGCCGGGCTAAACCTAGAGTTAACACTATAACGGGGCTATCATCCTTGCAACATTTCCTTGATTTTTTATGACTATGTGTATATGTATTTTCCTTGATGTACTTTCTTTGATGTTGTGAGCCGATTTTTCCTGATAATAAAATCGCTCTTGAACTTAATAATCGTGTTTGGTCAGCTCGTTCTAGATAATATATATATATCATTGTTATAGTTTTCCCACGTCTGTGTGTTTACCTGTCGTCACGTGTATGTGCGTGCCTGTGAGTGATAGAAATATACGTAATATGTATATTGGTGTAGTCTGTCTGACGCTGTAACAACTGTTGTAGAAGATAGGTGAGAGAGAGAGAAGAATTCTTTTCGCTTTCAGAGACAGCCACTATATCAAATCTATCATCTCACGTGTGTGGAAATTCTATTACCTTTCACTAACTCTCACTGAGTCTATCACCTATTCAAACCTATTCAGAAGGGACCAAACCTAGTCTTAATTCTCCTATCGGAAATCTACGACAAATGAGGGCTCGTTTCCGGTCTTTGAACTTAGAATAGGAAGACGAGTACGACAAACGTGGACTCGTCTATCTGGATTTTGTATTTAAGATTCTTATTCTGTAATAGAGTAAGAGTGTGATGTCTTGTGAGTTGTGTATCTTTTTTAAAAAAATTACCCCCTAGACTAGCGATCTGTTTACGGGCGTGCTGACCACACAAACTAATAAGTTTTTTTTTTTCCACAGCATCTTTGAATAATATACATTTTGGTTACAGGTTGATTTTGTCGGGATATATGTTAACTGCTGATTGTAATACTAAATGCTGGTAAAGTGGTGAGTGTATAACATTCACTGGGTACTGAGGCAGAACGGCGTTTGAACTAAGTTAAGGAGTGTGTTTCGGATTTTTTGTCCAGATTAATTCCCTCCCTTACCCGATCTGACTTCAGGGGCGAACTTATAGTGGATTTTTAAAAATTAAGGGATTATTTTTCTCTTTAATTTTTGCAATATTCTTTTGCTTTTCCACTGTAGCAACTTATTTTTCAGTTGTAATCTTAACTACCATTTATTTGGCGTAGTCGTGTTTTGCATTGAGTGCTTTATTGCCGATAATAGCAGCGATAGTTAGATTTTATTTTGGAGGAGGTATCCCAGGGTTAAGGATATCATCTTTTGAATTTTTGGGTTTTTTTTCTCGTAAGTGGTAGGAACCAGTGTATCCTTTTTCCTAATTTCGTTCTCCACTAGTCTCAGTCACTGACATAATATGGCCGAGAGGGCAAAGCTTAGACAACTTCTCAGGGACGAAGCGAGAGAGGAGGGACTGGAAGGAGAAGAAGCGAAAGCATTTGTCAGAGACGAACTTGAGAGATATGATGCGGAGAGGAAAGCAGCGGAAGCTAAGGAAAAAGCAGCCGCAGATTTACAGCAGAAGAAGATGGATGAGGAAATGGAAATTCGCAGGATGCAGCATGAGGAAAGAGAGAAGGAAAGACAGCAGGAGGAAAGAGAGAAGGAGAGACAGCACGAGAAGGAGAGGGAACAGAGACAGCACGAGTTGGCGCTTAAAACTCTTGAGTTCCAAAGTCGTGGTGCTGCCTCTACCTCCAGCAATGGAGAGTCTTCTCCTCATTCTTCCTTAACTGACCCTGCTAACACTCAATCCCTTCAACTAAATGCTATGTCTTTCACTCTTGAATCTTTTCCTTGTCCAAATGAGAAGATTGACACATGGTTAGAAAAATTTGAGAAAATTGCAACTCTGTACGGGTTAGAGAGGTCGCGTTGGAATATGAAACTTTCCCAGGCCCTAAAAGGTTCTGCTTATGATGTTTATTCTAAGCTGGAAAGTAGCCAACAAGACGACTACGATGTGTTGAAGAAAGCGTTACTGGAGCGCTTTGAAATGAACGCTCGCAAGTTTTTGCAACTGTTTCGCAACAGCCGGAAAGAGAATTCTGAAACTTTTCACCAGTTCTCATCTCGTCTTAAGGGATATCTAACAAAGTGCCTTGAGCTTTCGCAGCTCCCCTCTACCTATGAAGGTCTTGAGGAACTTGTTCTAACTGAACAAATAAAGAACACTTTGTCTGCTGATACCCGGAGATTTCTCGCTGAGCAGGGGGCAGAAAAACTTGAAGACATTTTGGAAAAGTCTGAGCGTTATCACAATGCGCTGGCTGAACTACCGGCCACAAAGCGGAAACCGACAGAGGAGCATTTTCGAAAACATAACCTAGAGCAATCTTCTCAGGCTTCTAACCAAAACAACCACAGAGAAACTGGACCTCAAAACCCCCCTCCTGAAAAATCCAAGTTCTACAAGAACAAGTACCCCAACCACCCCAAACAGTCTGATCAACCCGACCGCCCTACATGGCAGAGTAGCCAGAAAGGACAAGGTGGCAAAGGGAGAACCCCCGAGCACGGGACATATGATCAGACCGAGCACACCGAGCCTAAACGCATCGGATGCTTATTAACAGTCTCGCAAGGCGGAATTATTGACAGTGATTCCCAACCTGTTGGGGATAGACCCTCAACGCGAGGTATTGTTATTTTGAACGGTTCTCAAACTTCTTGCTTATTTGACACGGGGCTTTCTTACGATTGCATTGTTGCCAGAAACCTGGTTAAACCCGGTCAAGAGACAGGAGAGACCGTCAAACTTTGTGGAGTTCGTAAGAGTGATGCACCTACAGCGCTTCCCATCGCATTGGTGGAGATACACTCTGACTTTGTCAGAGGTGTGATCAAAGCGGCTGTTATGGATGATCCCATCTACCCAGTCATACTTGGCGGGAGATACGTGTGTATTGGGAAACCGGAAGAGCCGATTGTGGCAGCAGTAACTACAAGAGGGCAAACCAAGAAGGAACGGGAGCCTGCGCCTAATTTGTTACCTATGGAACTTAAAGAAGCGCAATACAAGGACCCTACTTTGGCACCCTGCTTTAGGAAACTGCCCATGGCTAAGGAACCCAAACAGCACGGGGACATTTTTTCTGAGGATGGCGTACTTTATCGGAGAACGGGCAAGCCTGACCAAGGTTACAACCAGCTCCTAGTACCGAAACAGTACAGAAGCCAAATCCTAGAAATGGGGCACTCTCTTCCCTTTAGCGGACATATGGGACAGAACGCCACAAACCAACGTATAACCACTCATTATTGGTGGCCAGGAGTAAACACTGATATTATCAGGTACGTAAAATCCTGTGCCCAGTGCCAACGGGTGCCACCCAAGCAACGGGCACCCCCAGTTTCTTTGGGTGAAATGCCAATAGTGGGTACACCATTCGAACGGGTTGTGATCGACATTTTAGGGCCTTTCGAAAGGACTAAAAGAAGGAACAGGTTTATCCTGACCTTAGTCGATACATGCACTTTATGGGCAGAAGCTATCCCGCTAACATGCGCAGATGCCAAGCATGTCGCAGAAGCCCTCGTGCAGATTTTCACTCGGTTGGGATTCCCGCAGCAAGTGTTGACGGATAATGGATCTCCATACCGAAACCTGTTGATGGATGAGATCGTTAAGATCTTGAGGACCCAACACATCCACACTAAGCCATATACTCCGGCGGGAAATGGGCTCGTGGAACGTGCTAATGGAAACCTCACCATGATGCTAAGTAAGCTGGCACAAGTGAAACCTGAAGATTGGGATCTCTGTATTCCTGCAGCATTATTTGGCTACAGAGAATCTCCTCATACTTCCACAGGATTTCCGCCAGCTACACTCTTATTTGGCAGACCCATTAAGGGCCCGCTTGAAGCCTTACTTCAGTCTCTGACAGACGAGAAGGCGGATGAGACAGTCGTCTCAGCAAGTAAATATGTGTCGGTTTTAAAGGAAAGGTTGAAACTAGGGTGGGACCTAGCAACGACTAACTTTAAGCGAGCTCGCGCAAAGCACGCTAACCGATACAGGAAAGTCGCGGAAGAGAGAGAACTGGAAGCAGGAGAGAAAGTTTTGGTGTTACTCCCTACTGAGAACAACCAACTGAAGATCGGATGGCAAGGGCCGTTTACCGTCCTGAAAAAGATTTCTAAGGCTAACTACCAGATCTCTATTGAAGGAAAGGAGAAGGTTTTCCATTTAAATCTCTTAAAGAGATACTTGGAAAAAACCAGTGCCAACCTCCGACCATCTCCTGACGATCGCCAAAACTGACGAAGATGATGATAGTGGCAGGGATATTCCACCGCTATCACAGGAAATCTTTCAAAAATGTCAGAAGCGGCGACGCTCTTTCAAGCGCGCATGGGAGACATTCCGGGGGAAGGAAACTTTGAGGAGTGGACTTGAGTAGGAATTGGACAGAGATGGAGGGGGAAGAGGAGAGGGAGAAGACAGACACCCCGAAGCTACGGTTATAGGAAATTAAACTCCATAACGTAGACATGGAGTGCTTCCATATCTTAAAGGGGGGAGGCTCTGTCACGTAGGGTTTATATTCATTTAATTTCCTACATCTTTTTCCTATTCTTTCTCAAATTCTCTCTTTTATTATCTCTGTCTGTTTTTCTTTTTTTTTTTTCCTGTGTATATTTTTTCATCCATTCGTTTTGCGAATATTATTTTCATATAATTCGCAAACTTTACCTGTTTTCCTTTCTCTTAAACTGAGAATCGCGCTAGGACGATATTTACGTAGATGTCAGGGCTGCAGGGCGTCAGAAGGCGTGATAAGTCGGTTCGCTGAACATAGGACGTAGCAAATCGTCTACATTCTCACCGAGCGCGCGAGCTTCTTCTCGGCATTAGTCCCGGTGAGGTGTGATACTTTTACATCTGCACCGGTCAGTATCCAGACATTTTGTCTGGATAATCCCAAACTGACACGGCGCTCACTTGGGCCATGGTCAGCTGTAGTGTGAAAACTGCCCTGCAATGGAGTCAGGCTGTCTGGGATTTGAAACTGACACGCGTACATCGTGGTCAGTAGGTGAC
The DNA here is from genome assembly GCA_024509875.1 of Oreohelix idahoensis. Taxonomy (NCBI): domain Eukaryota; kingdom Metazoa; phylum Mollusca; class Gastropoda; order Stylommatophora; family Oreohelicidae; genus Oreohelix; species Oreohelix idahoensis. Next base: position 275,548 of record JAMPIV010000528.1, read on the forward strand.
AGTTACGACACGCGTTAAGCGGACGTAAATGTTGGGAGTAGGGGAGATAATTTCGCTTGGCGAAATAAGTTTGGGCCCTTTGTCTGATTTTAAGATATTGGCCAAGTTTGAAACTTTAATTTCATTCTCGCTCATAGACTCCACAGTAGATAGGTCGCTCGAAAAACAGAATAGCTGTTAGCGAAGATCTCAGTTTGTTTCGGCAATTTGTCGAACTTCTAGACTTCCAGAAATATTTTCAGCATTTTTATTCTTAAGTTGTGCGACTACCTGTAATTCTGTGGTTGAGGTAATTAATATGATAGATATATAGATTTTGTGAGTGTTAAAGTGTTAAATCGCTTAATTCATTTTAATCTATTTCTTTAGCGCAGAAGAGAAATAAAGTGGTAGGCTATTATATTTTCTAGGGAAGCATTCAGTGGAAAGCAGAATAAAATTAAAATTTCTAGCTTATAACGGCAATTGTAGCTATTTATAAATTTAATTTAACTGCTAATACTCAGTCGAGTGTATTTTTCTAAACTAACGTATAAACTCTAGAATCCAGCCTCATGAATGGTGACGGAATACGCACGTGTTCTTAATTTATGAGGATTGCTGATTTTTAAATATAACTTACGTCACGGGAAGTTTAAATGATAAGCAAAGCTCTCTGCTTGCAAGTTTAAATGTAAGTTTTAACCAGTACAGATTCTGTTTATTATATTATATGTGTTATTTTTCCTCCACACAGTGAAAGTTTTGGGGTGACCCTAACTTTACCAGCACCTAGTAGTAGTTTCCATACTTGTGAAGAAATAGACAGTCCTTATTTTGAACCCACGTGGGTTTTCTCAAGTAACACTGATCTGACGGTGCAAGTTAGACAGAAATACTAATATCCCTATAACGGGTTTTCAAAGACTGTAATGATAAATACTGGACCTTGGAGCCAGCACTTAATTTCTTCTAGAAACTCTATATAATTTGCAGCCTGGTGGCGTGAAATATTAACAATCATTTCCCGACTAGATTATATCTTGTGGACAAATCTGTGGTGTGACTAAAGTGAATCCTATACTGAGGGAAGGCACCGACCTGACATTCATCATTTTTTAGAAACCTACGCTATTGACACTGTGCTCTGCTAACTCCCGCGCCTGGAATAATTGTTAGGTGACTTAATCAGACATTTGAACAAATTTGCATACCCAAGTAGTCGTTCCCGGAGACTCCAAGTTAAATACGTCTTTTGGAACTGGGGACTTCTTGGCAGAAGACTGCATTTTTTTGAGTCTGTGTGAAAATCTAAAATCAATGTGTTCCAAGAGGCAGCAAGCAAAGTCGTGAGTACAAGTATGAGAAGCCATGGCGGAATGAATGAGTGTACGCTGGTTTGAGTGATATTTTTCACTATTTTATCTTTGACACCCTGTTGCTGTCCTAATTTTTTTTCAATCTGCATAATTTGTTGCTAAGGCTAGAGTTCTTGTGTTTTTGTCTTAGGTTAAATCAGATTTTTTTTTCAAACTCTGTGCATATAATTACGAGATAAAACAAAGAAAAAACTCTTAGACTCAAACCCTATGTATCTGTGACTCGGGCGCCATCATCTGTTCTCTTAACGGGGCCGGGCTAAACCTAGAGTTAACACTATAAAGGGGGCTATCATCCTTGCAACATTTCCTTGATTTTTTTTTGACTATGTGTATATGTATTTTCCTTGATGTACTTTCTTTGATGTTGTGAGCCGATTTTTCCTGATAATAAAATCGCTCTTGAACTTAATAATCGTGTTTGGTCAGCTCGTTCTAGATAATATATATATATCATTGTTATAGTTTTCCCACGTCTGTGTGTTTACCTGTCGTCACGTGTATGTGCGTGCCTGTGAGTGATAGAAATATACGTAATATGTATATTGGTGTAGTCTGTCTGACGCTGTAACAACTGTTGTAGAAGAGAGGTGAGAGAGAGAAGAATTCTTTTCGCTTTCAGAGACAGCCACTATATCAAATCTATCATCTCACGTGTGTGGAAATTCTATTACCTTTCACTAACTCTCACTGAGTCTATCACCTATTCAAACCTATTCAGAAGGGACCAAACCTAGTCTTAATTCTCCTATCGGAAATCTACGACACTGATGTCAGAATTGTTGTGACATCCATGAATGCTTTAAGCGGTTGCATGTGACTCTGTAGCAAAGTTTAATTTGCTGGAGAGGGAGGTTATGATGGTAAAAGATAAGAATGATAGAGTTAGATGTGTTAACCGTGTGAGGTCAAGCTATGTAAGACCTTGAGTCTAGTGGTTGAAGATGATGAGTTCTCAAGGGACCTAACGCTACCTCTCAAGATCTCACACGGTGCTGTAAATTAATTCTAATGTATGGTGTTTGATGTGGCTAGTGTCTAGGGGATGCAATGAAATGATGGTACATCAAAACAACACAGTATAACTCTCTAATAGAATCTTAATAACTCTGTTGTTTAGTTTTCAAATTGGAAATATTTTTTTGTACAATTTATTATGCCTGTCCTGCAATCTCTTTTGGTCAGGTCTTTTAAAACTGAACGAAATTGTATGGTTACCACTGAATAAGTGAACTGAAAATTAAGGACTCTTGGTTAAAACACATCAATACGATTAATATTAAAATTTTCCGTAACGGTGTTTCAAAGGCCTTTTATGTAAATTATTAATAATGTCGAGTCAGTTATAGAGTAGGGCCTGTTTATGTAATACTTTGCCCCACCGTGAGTTTCTGTTAAATGTGTAGCGGAATCTGTTTTATCCAGTGAAAAGTCTGTAAGACTTCGCCTGCATCTGTGGCTCCATAACCATGAACATTTCCTTCGTCGTTGTTTCCTTCATCGTTCGTGTGCCTTGGAGATTTTTGTTATGCCCCAAGCTACTCCTGTGATAATCAGGCGTTTGTATGTTTCATGTAGGAAGAGGGTATGGGTAGGTATGCGAGGATAGACCGGTCACGGACTGATTGAAGGCGATAAGGATGAGGTAATAGGTAAATTTTTATAATCCCTGATACATTTAGGACCACCAGCGGAAGGGAGATGTTGAGGGGTGTGGGGGGAACGACTTACGTGACCGTCCTGGTTATGCTGGGTTCTGCATTTCCTCAGGCTGCTTGGTCAAGTGAATAAAGAACTAAGTTGTTTTTTGATATCTCAAAGGGTTGTTATTTTTTTTTATGTGGGGGACATATTAAGGATGCGGCAGAAAACATGTGGGAAGTGTGAAATAGGGGAACACTGGGGTATGTGGAGGAGGATTATATTGGGGTTGTGGAAATCTAAGGATACATAGGTCATGAGATAAAGAAATTACTTTAACACCCAAACCGTCAGATAAGTAGTGTGTGCTCAGATTCGCTCAGATGTGTGTACGATGTGTAGTATGTCAGTGGGTCCGTGTGTTGTGTGTGTGATCGTAACGCTGTGTGTAGTGATCGCTAAGTGTGTGTTTCGTAGATGGGGAGGAGTGAGTCAATGCATTATGGTGTTTCAACCGAGAAATGGAATCTCGATTTGTGGGAGCAGCATCACACGGAGGTTATATGTGCAGCCAAGGAGTGGAGGTAGAGGCGTATGCCGTAGGTGGTAGTTGGGAGGTTTGATCTCTATATTATTCGGATTGTGGATTTTATGGCCTTTGATTTGTGTATAGAATAATTTTTAGCGGAGAGGGTCGGATGGGAGGTATAGGAGAAATAGGCTGGGGGCACAGGGGATAATGTTCGGGGTTAATGTTGTTGTGTGTGGTGGAGGGAAAAACACCCCGCCCAGGTACCTGTTATGCCTTCGGTCTATTATGTTGAATATGCTCGGAAGAATCGGGTAGTGATATTTTGTGAAGAAGGATCGCCGAGGATAGAAACCCAGGGAGACGTGTCCAAGACTTTGGTATCTTGATTAGGGGCGTCGGGGAGTGGGTATTTTGTTTTTGGGATCAATAGAGAGGCTTGGTGTATGGTACAAAAGGAAAGGACTGGGCTCCATTTAGGAGCCGAGAATGTATTTTGGATTTTTTAATAAAACAGTTTTAGTTTGGGTGAATGTTGTGTTTTTGGAACAACCAAATCAGCAACAGGCCGAAGGGAACAAAATTGATCTAACGTGAGTGTTATGGTAACCCTTGAGGCCCGGAAGCATTGGGGCGTTAGATGTTGGCGGGTCCTTTGATTTTTATCCAATTAGATTATATTATTTAAGTAAGGGCTGTAGGGGGGGTATTTATTCTGAGGTGATGAAGCATAACGAATGGGAGAGTGAATGGCGGAGTAGGACAGTTTATGTGTGTGCGGGGGATCGTGGAAGTTGAACTCGAAAAATTCTGGGCGAGACCGCAGAAAAAGTGGAAGCCATCAAATAAGACAGAATTTACTGCCCTTGATATGGCACAGCGGAAAAGGGAGATGGGAAAATATTCCTATTAGAGCGTCATTATTGCGGGGCATTTAGTTCCTGTCGGGTATCCTCGCACCTCTTTATTCTTAGGTACCTGGATTATTATGAATGGCCGACAGGCGAAGGGGGGCAACCACAATCAGGATCGTTATATTAACATGATAATGGAGCGGGGGATTAGATTAGGGAAGCACGTGAAGGTAGGAGGGGTTGGAGGGCGAATGGCGACGGATTTATGTGGGCCGATGGATATGGTGTCTGGTGTTAGAATAGACTTTTCCTACAGTTAGTAGGGGGGGTGGGAATACGTTTAACGTGGTTGTTTGTTCACTCCAACTGGAAGTGTGTGGGGAATTGGTGGGAGGGATACCAGAAGGTCGAGAGGATCTGGGAATTTAGCTGATAGGGCTCTTCGGGTAGACACTGGAGGGGAGCAAACGCAGAAAAAGAAGTGGGGCAACTATTAGGTCAATTATCTCAAGTGGATGGTGGATGATTTTTTAGGCGTTTAGAGGATGAACTGCAGAAGTACTTCCTAACTATTGAGCAAGGGAGGGCGGGGGGTGTGAGATTACTATCGTAGGTGAACGTTTTGGACGTTTTTGTGGGGGGCTGAGGGAGGAGACATGCCGACAAACCAGGCCCCACCAACAACAGAATTCGGCACGAAGCCTGGGGGGTTACTTGCGAGTACAAATTTGAGGGGGTCTATAAGTTTAGTTATATGGACGTTCCCGGGTGACGGATACGACTAGGGCGGACGGGGGTTGAGTCCGGACTTGTTTTTGAGTTAGATGGGTCTCTGGTGGGTGGAATGCGAGACCGAGGAGAGAAAAAACAGAGAGATAAGCATAGCGGGTGAGAGTCTGGGTTGGGACGAAACCTGGGGGGTGGAAGGGGTAGGGGCAAGGAGCCCCCTGGATAATACAACCTCATGCTTGTCCCCACGTTTTTTTTTTACTATATGTCTAAAGTCTAACACTTTGAGGGACGTGTTCCATGTTTAATTTTACTATACCACTTGCGCACCCACCGGATTTGTAGGTTGCATATCTAACAGTTTTTCTAACTAACGTATGACTGGCGCGAGGGAATATTGATATAGACGCAGTTACAAAATTTTTCTAGTTTTGGATTTGGTGGGGCGTTATATTGAAAATATTTATTTAGGATTGTAATCGACTGTTTATATGCACACTTTATGGAAAATTCTGTCCTCTCCTCCCCCCCCCACCCAAGAACATCTTCGCAAATGTTGCACGTTCCTATACATTTCAAGTGACTACTCATTGTGCAAATTTTTACTCTCAATTTCGCTTTCTTGAATATTCTGATTTGGCATAAAAGGCCGTTGGACATAATGTGGGTCTTTCTGAATACAAGTTAGGTGGTAAAAAACATGGGACGGTTTGTAGGGTAGTTGTTTGTCTTTGGGCTGTTGGCTCCTGAACCTAGTAATGAGGTTTTAACCTTGTTTGAGCTCGGCGTCAGTGCATTGGACAGAAGCATGCGCCACACAGATTCAAGAACCACCAGTCCAATATCAGAGGGTTACCCTTGCATTTTAGTCCACCCGGGCGCGAGGACCCGTTGTTCAGTGTGTTTATTTAAAGATTGGGGAGATAATGGAGAGAGTTTTTGGGGTTGGAGGTATGGACTGAGTTTAAGTATAGCGATTAGGGGAGGTCGCCTATGGTGATGTAGTGGTTAGTGGAATCTGTGCCGCGGTGGGAGTCTGTGGGGACTAAGTGGATTGATTGGTTTAATTTAGTGCCGAGAGTGACCTCGGGTGTTGAATTTAGTTTGTGATGGTATAATGTTGATTGGTTTTGTTGACGCGGATGGCCTCAGAAGTTTTGACGGAATTTTAAGGTATTTGATGGATGTTAGGATGGATATAATCAAGGTAACTGGGACGGGACGAATGGGCCCAAAAGGTCTATCATTTGGGTAGACAAGTGATTGTTATTTTTTTTTGTCACATTTTGAGGGGTGTTTTTTGGGTAGTAATGTATAGATGATGAATATTTTATAGGTTGGATGGGGTGGGGAGGATTTGATATTAGATATATATGGGGTTTTAATGAAAGTAGTTTTTAATGAAAGGGGAGGTAGAATCGTGATCAATGTTGAGTTGAGAGAGATTACTTATTATTATTTTTTTTTTTGGTTGGTGAGGTATACATTGATGATTTGTGAGGGGGGATGGATATTGGGGGTTTGGGGGTGAGCCCTAGTTTTGGGGGGTGATGTGGCGTGGGTGGTCTTTTGAAATATAACTTAAGTATAGTTTGTGGCGCAGATAGGACGGGCGGGGAGCGTTGGTGGACCCCACGAGGCGCGGCGTCAGAGATTTGGCGAGATTTGAGGGAGTGGGACCGCGGCACACCCCACTACATGGGATTGGGAGGAATGGGAGTTTTTGTGTTTAATTTTTGGGTGAAGTGGTGGAATTCCAGTTGGGAGTATTAGATAAAGTAAAGTGTTGTTAAAGAGTGTTGGAGCATAAACGGCCGAATATATTGGATGTGTTTGACGAAAGTGAAAGTAAGGGGTAGTTGTTGCATTTCTGATTAGTATTTGTTGGAGTTTTAGTGGGAGCAATTGATTAGGCTGGCCAGGTGGGTTGAAGTGAGATTTAGGTGTGGATTATCCGTATTTTAGCGTGTAGGCATTGGCGTAGTGGTGGATTTAGCGCGTTTTATAAACGAGTACGGATTATTTGGCGGAGACGACTTGATCGGTTTAAGTTAAAGATTTCGGGGGGAGGTTTTGCATAAACAGGGGGGGGGGAAATGGTAATGGCATTAACACCTTATAGGGTTCTTACGTGGGGACTCGGATGATTTGTACTTAACGTAGTGATGGCCATCATCTATGGACCCATCTTGTATGGAGGCTCATATGGATTATTTTATGGTATATGATTAAGCATCTTGCTCACTGATTCACTCCGTTCAGCCAATTAATTTTTGCACTTGTCTCACAAGCCTGCAGGCGGGGATATATTAGTGATGTTTTGTGTTACAGTGCGGGTGTGGGTCTACAATAAAGCGTGCGAGGAGTGGAGTAAAATGTCGGAAAATAGGTACGAAAGAGAGTTGGCCCAAAATCAGACATATTGCTTGAGGCTGGGGAACCGACATCCCTACCGCTAGGCGCGTCTATATTTTTTTGCCATTATACCATTTTATGTTAGGTATGAGGAATTGGAATTATTGGGGTCCCTGTGTGGGTTATAATAGGGAAGGGGGTATCCCACTTTGAAGATTGATAGAATCTATGAATAGTGTCATGTAATCTATAAAGGAATTGTCGCCAGGTAGGCCAGGATATCAATGTTAGTGGATTGGTTTTTTTTTTTATATTTTTGGGGTGGCCCGGAGTGTCCCTGGGGGTAGTATGGGAATTGGTCGCCTCTGAGAATTAGAGATTAATAAGATATTGTTGTGTTGCAAGGGGGGAGAAAGAGTTATGGGATAGTCTCAAAAGGGAAGTCAAGTAACCCCTTTTTTTTAGGTGTGAAGGCCGGGTTAACGAGTTAATTGAGTTTTACACCATTGGGTGGGGTAGGGAAGCTCAAAGAGATTTAGTGTTGGAAAGGGTGGTTTTTGTTTTGGCGGAAGAGTTGTTTGTGACCCATATTGAATTATTTTGTTGTAAATGTAGTGGGTGATATGCGTTGTTACGCTAATGGGTTGTTGATATATTTTGGAATAAGTCTCTGGGTGTCGTAGGGGGTTGAACCAAATGCCCCAAACTATTAATTGAGTACAGAGGTGGGGTAGTGGGGGCATTGCAAACATGGGTGAGTAGACGATATTGGTGATGCTTCGATTGGTGGTGAATGTTTTTGAAAATAGGTAGGGGAATACCAGATTGGGATCCAGTTGAGTTGGAATTGAAGGAGGGTATTCGTATTATATGGTCGTGGTAGCCGGGGGGGGAGTTGGGAAGGAGAGCGTGTGGCTGTTGGGTTAAAAGAGTTTAATGTAGATGTTTGATGATCTGGTTGTTGGTATGTAGTTACATGAGTGGGTTAGTGGTGAAAAGGGTGGGGATGGGGGTCGAAGTAGATGGGAAAGCGCCGCAATACGGGTATGGTACTTGTCTTAGTAGAATGATGCAGTTAAATATGGTTGTCGCGGAAGCGGAGATTGAAGACGTCTTATGTGGAATTTCCCGATACGCAAACAACGCAGCGGGCAAGTATTGGTCCCACGTATCAGGTTTCTCATGTGCCAGCTTTCTCAGGATAGAAATGAGAGTCCCGTTGAACCTCTCCACCTGGCCGTTCCCTTGGGGGTGATACGGACTACAATGAAAGTGCCTGGCTTGGAAGATCCTGAAAACTTCTTCCGTTAGTGTCCCCTTGAACTGTGAGCCGTTATCAGTCAAGATTTGATGCGGGAATCCTAACCTAGTGAATATTGTAAGTAATGCCTCTGCGACATGATTCGAATCGATTGACGACAGGGCTACCGCCTCTCCCCACATAGAACAAGTGTCCATCAGAGTAAGGATGTAACTGTTCCTCCTCTTGGTCCGAGTGAGAGGTCCCACAATATCCACTGCAACTCTCTCAAAAGGTGTTCCCACAATGGGCATTTCCCCTAGAGCTACCCTTTGACATTCTGGCAGGATTTTACATATCTCTTTATATCCTCCGTTATACCTGGCCAGAAATAATGTCAAGCTATACGCTGTCCTGTTGCACTGATCCCCATATGACCACTGAAGGGAATCGCATGTCCTAATTCCAACACTCTCTCCCTATATGAAGTAGGAAGTACCAGTTGTCCATGGCCATTTGTTCCAGTTCCGGTCTTCATATATAACAATTTGTTCTTCATATAATAATCCCCTTTGCTTGGAGGTGTGTAGCATTTAGGTAATTTTATAAAACAAGGCTTGAATGTCCTGTCCTCAGCCTGTGCCTTCCTCATCTCCTCTGGATGAATATTTATTGGTTCATCTTCTTCCTTTCTGGATTGTGATCGGGTCTGGACTGCTGCCAAGACCACAGATCTCTTGGGATTCCACAAGTACACATAACGACACCCCAATATCAGAGGGTAGATGGGTGCGTCGATCACTGCTGCTCTGATTACTCCTTCCACATAGCGAGTTTTCACCGTTATCCTGGCAATGGGAAGTGTCATAAGTGGTATGTCTTTGGTCGCCCCTTGTATCTCCACTGTTTCTGTGGTATACTGATCTGGGTTCACCAAGTGCGAACTCACAACAGAATCAAAATCTAAACCTGTATCATAAAGGCACCTAATGGTGACCCCATTACATACAACATCCTCACACACCGGGGGTGATAAGGTTCGTGCTGTCCAGCAGGTTTTACCTTTACTTCCTTTTTCCCCAACCTCATAGCAGCAAATCCAGCAGGTTTCTTAGTACAAACTTTGGTGTCATGTCCTTCCCTCTTACACCATCTACAATATAATCTACCTTGATGAAAGGGTTTTCTTTCCTCATATTTCCTGTCATTGAATTGTGGGTCTTGACATATGGATGCGAGCCAAGGATCCAGACCTCGAGGACGACCCAGAGTCCGCTGGGAGGACAACATTAGACAATCTTTGAAGGACCGAGGACTAGAATGGAACCAGGCCAGGAGGAAGACAGCCGATAGAATAGTCTGGCGCTCTCTCTTCCAAACCTCTGCACCTCACGGTAGAAGGGGAACGACTAAGTAAGTAAGTAAGAATTGTGGGTTTTTATTTCTATAATCATTGCGTGGCCTATCAAAATTTTGCTTACCCTTGTTACTCTGATCTTTGTTGTCAAATCTATTAGAGTTTTAGAGCCATATAATTGTCTACATGTTTCTTTTTGGCGCCAGCTACCTCTGCATGGGCTGCCTGATACCTCTCAGCGACATTAAGTAACTCACCCAGCCTCTCTTCACCTTGTTCCATGAGAAACTTTCTCAAGTCTGGAGCCATGGACTCTCTCAATTGCTCAATAAGGATCATTTCTTTAAGATCTTGGGTTTTCCCCAGAGCAGTCCATTTCTCCAAGTAAGTCTCTAAACGTGCAGAGAACTGGTGATAGGTCTCACCCGACAGTAGCTTGGCATTTCTAAACTTTTTCCTGTAAAATTCTCCATTCTTTTCATACCTTAGCAAAAGAGCCTGCTTTAACTTGTCATAATTGTCTTGGTCATCTGTGCTCATTTTTGCAAACACTTCATAAGATGTTCATCTAAGACCCTGGGATAACTTTAAACTCCACCTATCTTTCTCTAATCCATAGGTGGTGGCTAAAACCTCAAATCTGAATAAAAATGATTCAATGTCATCGTCCTTCTCAACAAAATGGTCTAAATGGAACCCCATGGCTGAGGTTGAGGCTCCCTGACTAGCAGTGGCATCGGAGGTAGAAGGGCTGTTACCACCTTCAGGAGCATGGTCCTGTAATTCCAACTCCATTAGTCGTAACTCGTGTTCCCTTTGCAATCTCTTCTCCTCCCTTTCTGCTTCCCTTTCGGCCATTTTTTCCAACTGGAGCCGTTTAATTTCAGCCTCCCTATCCGCCTCCAATGCCCTAGCCTCCTTGTCAGCCTCAATCTGCAGTCTTTTTATTTCTTTCTCTACTTCTAATTTCTTCTCCTCCGCTAACCTCTTATCTTCCCTATCAGCTTCGAGCTGTATTCTTTTCTCCTCCTCTCAATAAATTTATCCACCTCTGACGTCACGTATTGAATCAGAAGTGGGCCCTCTAGACCCATTTCTTTAGCAGTCTGGAAAGTTACAGATCTGAATTTTGCCAAGTCTACCATAATATCAATTTTAACAATGTTATAAATGTACTACAATAATATTAATATAAACTCTAATTAAATTATTCCAGGCTCTGACACTTTATCAACTTCCCAACTCCTGGGTAATAATTATACTGCGGATTCCCTGGGTTAATAATAATGGTGTTCCTAAGTATAATCCCGGGACAGGAGACCCCAATTTATGTAGCAAAGTTTAATTTGCTGGAGAGGTTATGATGGTAAAAGATAAGAATGATAGAGTTAGATGTGTTAACCGTGTGAGGTCAAGCTATGTAAGACCTTGAGTCTAGTGGTTGAAGATGATGAGTTCTCAAGGGACCTAACGCTACCTCTCAAGATCTCACACGGTGCTGTAAATTAATTCTAATGTATGGTGTTTGATGTGGCTAGTGTCTAGGGGATGCAATGAAATGATGGTACATCAAAACAACACAGTATAACTCTCTAATAGAATCTTAATAACTCTGTTGTTTAGTTTTCAAATTGGAAATATTTTTTTGTACAATTTATTATGCCTGTCCTGCAATCTCTTTTGGACAGGTCTTTTAAAACTGAAGAAAATGTATGTTACACTGAAAAGTGAACTGAAAATAAGGACTCTTGGTCCAACAATAATACTATTAATATTAAAATGTTCCGTAAGGTGTTTCACAGCCTGTTATGTAATAATTAATAATGTGAGTCAGTTATTAGAGAGACTGTTTATGTCATCATTTCCCCGAGAGTTTCTGTTAATGGGTAGGGAAACAGTTTTCTCCAGAGAAAGTGTCAGATTGCCCAGATTGTGGCACATAACCTGAAATTTCCTTCGTGAAGATTCAATAGTTGATATGGCTCTGTAAAGAACATCAGCTCTCAGAGCTCCACTTGACAATTATTATACAGAATACGCTGTACTGGAGAAGTTACTGTCTTCACTCGTACTTCAGCTTTCCTGTCACCGGCTGGTAACAGGAAATAATAACCCTGCAACATAAAGGACACCCTGGCCTTTTCATATCTGTTATATTTTTCCCTCAACTCTCTACATGACATGATGGGGTTCAGCCTCGTGTGCATTACAAGTGCACCAGCCCCTACGTTTTTTTTGAACTCACATCTTATTGTGACCACACCTCAGGTCCATATGGCAGATACGCCACTGTCATTTTACATAGTCTTCTTCAACACAATTTAATAGGAGTATGTACATCTCCTTATATATATATATATATATATATATATATATATATATATATATATATATATATATATATATATATATATATATATATATATACGATTTTCTTCTATTACAGAATATAAACGCTCCAGGCAATCAATAGTGTTCAGTGAACACAGAGGCTTGCTATTCTACTTTAGTCTTATAATAATTTTTAATAACAACAATGCAATATTCAAACATAAATCAAATAGATATTCCCAAACTGTCTCTTTAGGCATGTCATACACTTTCCCACTTTTTGCCTTTGCACATATTACATAATAATATAGATATTCTTCTTACCACAATTCAATGAAATAAGCACAGATGCGATGGATGGCACAAATTCAGCTTTGCTGCTGGCTAGACTATGACAAATACTTTTTAGTTTTAGTTACAAATAAAAGTCACACTTCTAGGATCACATCGACCTGCTTCAGGGACAGCTTTCTACAAAATGGCAAAAATCTAAGTTTTCCATAATATAAAATGCGTTGGCCAATCAGATCGGAAGACTAAGCTTTTCAATTTGAATTTTGAAAATAAAAGCAAAAACAGACTTGATTTTTTGACCTAACAAGTTTTCTCCTCACTCATTCTTAGATTTCTACTGCTAAAATATATTTTGTGTTAAGCCATCCCATAATTTCTCTCCCCTTGTCTACCCCTCCTCCAACAGAATACATGCTTGCTTGTCTCATTTCCAACAACGCGTTCAAAATTGTAATCGTTAGTGAATGCAAAATGAATGCAAAACAGCCAGTCTGTCCGTTTGTCTGCACGAACAAATACAGTCTTTTGTCAATAACTTTCTTATCTACTGGGGAATTTTGTATTTTTAAACATATTATTTATCAGGAGAAGATAAGCCATCAAACTAACTAGGTTTTATGATCCTAAACCTATTAATAAAGAAGTCCATATATTTTCCAGAGTTAGTTTCAATTTCCACTATCATATAAATTACGCCATCTTTTCTCCTCTCCCGCGTTGTCCAAAACTGAAACAACTAGTCTGTTACGTCATAAAATGAACTCTTTTGCAGCGAAAGCGCTGTCTGTGTGTTTATATATTTCCTCAGTGTGCCTATAGTCCGAAAAAGTGGTGGGTTTTGCGGGGTATTTTTAAATTCTACAAAGCTTGTGCCACGTTACCGAACACAGGCTAACTGTATCGTCTCGCACTGTCGTCTTGGGTAGCTAGTCCAAGAATCTAACGCTTGACAATTGGTAGCAGGTGTTCGCTCTCTCTCTCACTTTTATGCGTTCGTTTATGCCTCCCCTGTTTTATTCTTACTGTCTTTCTTGGAACAACTAAGCTTGTCGTTTTTTTTTCAAAATTGTTACCGTTAACCCTTTGCGGGCGAGTTATAAATCCAATACCACTAGCGCGGCAATAAGGTTTCACACTACGTTCTTATCTCCACTCGATGACTGGCGCGGGGAAAGAAGACGCGTTACAACTTTACTATTTCTATTCATATTATTTTGACTTTTACCTATAATTAATGATTTTATCGATGTATCAATGCACTTTATGACACATCTTTCCACCTAAGAACATGCCTGATGCAAGTTCCAACAACAGTGATACACATAGATAAATTTAACTCCTTACGCCTTTTGAATATTCTGATTTGGATCACAGGGATGCCTACTGAGGAAATCTGCACCCACGTTCTGTGACCACGGGATGTATTCAATAGTGAATGAATATGGCTGTAGGAGCAACGACCATCGTAATAAACGAGCATTTTCGTGCTTTGCCTGTGATAAGAATACGAGGGGCTGATGATCCGTTTGGACCACGAATGTTCTACCATAGAGATAGATCTGGAACTTACGTATTGCCCAGATTAAAGCTAAACATTCTTTTTCGCTTGTTGAATAGTTTTGTTCGCTCTGTTCAACTTGCGGCTAGCATAAGCAACTAGGTTCAGTTCCCCATCTTGTGAAGAGGACCTTTGTAACAAAGTGGCCCCCAGGCCCACATTGCTTGCGTCCGTTCTTATCACAAATTCCTGAGTCAAATCAGGCAATTTTAGAATAAGCTTGCTCGTAAGTTTCTCTTTTAATTCCTGGTATGCTAATTCACACTGAGCTGACCAAACAATTCTATCAGGATTTCCCTTGCGAGTTAACTCAGTCAGAGGAGCACAAATAGAGTTTAAAATTTTTGATATATTTTTGATAAAATCCACACAACGACACGAAAGATCTCACGTCTTTTTTGGTTTGTGGCCTAGGTGCTCTCTGCAATTTCTCAAGGTTCTTGGGGTCAGGGGTCATGTTACCCTGATATACAATATGTCCCGAGAATTCCAACTCTTTACACCCTATACAACATTTTGTTGGTCTAGCCGTAAAGTTAGCCTCTCTTAGTCTATCAAACAGCATAGTCAAAGAGTTAATGTGTTCCTCAAATGTTTCCGTAGCAATGAGGATATCATCCATAAAATTGGTGATGCATGGGTTATTCAGGGGATTCAACAATTTTCGCATCATCCTAGAAAACACACTCTGAGCATTTTCAACCCAAACGGCAACATGTTGAATTCATAATGTCCTTCCGAAGTGCTAAATGCCAAATAAGGTCGGACCTCAGGCTTTACTGGAATCTGATAATAGCCTTTGCTCAGATCCACCTTCGAAAAATATTTTGCCTTGTTCAGCCTGGCAAATAGCTGATTTGTGTCCGGTAATGGATCCACCTGATTTTCTGTGACAGCATTCAGTTTCCTGTAATCTATGCACAATCTATGTTCTCCAGAGGGTTTCCTCAGCAAAACCACACTAGAACTATACGGAGGTTCGCTATGAGAAATAATCCCTTCTTTCAGTAGGTACTCAATCTCCTCTTTCAAAGCTTTCTCCTTGGCAAACGGGATCGTGTAGGCTCTTATACAGATCGGTGTTGGGTCTACTAGTTTCATATCATATTCCAACAAATTCGTGAGCCCCGGTTTGTCCGTTAACACGTCCGTATGATCAGTCAGAACCTTTTGAACCTGTTCCCTCTGTTTTTTCGTCAGGTGGTTACTGACTTTTACATGTGCAGGGGTCTCACATGTTTTCAGGGGGTACTCATGAGAGGTGAGTGGTTCATTTTTCATCCCCGTTGCTATCGACAAAGACATCAAATGTGTTCCTTCCTGGATTTCCCTGTCCAGATACTTCTTTAGAAGGTTCACATGATATACTTTCTCTTTCCCCTTCTTGTCGATTTTATAATTTGTTCTAGACACCTTCTCTAGAACAGTATATGGACCTTGCCATCCAATTTGTAATTTGTTATTGCTGCCGGGTAGTAGAAGAAGCACCTTCTCTCCCACAAATAGTTCTCTATCCTTAGCTTTCTTATTGAAATAAGCAGCATGTTTTTTCCTGGCTTGTCTGAGATTATCATTTGCAAGTTTCCAGCCAGTTTTAAGAAGGGTGATCAGCTCGTTTACATATTGATATGATGAGCTAACAGTCTCTTCTGCCTTCTCATCTGTCCATGTCCTCAACAAGGCTTCCAGTGGACCTTTTATTGGCCTTCCAAATAACAGGGTTGCGGGTGCCATCCCGGTTGAATTATGTGGAATTTCCCGATACGCAAACAACGCAGCGGGCAAGTATTGGTCCCACGTATCAGGTTTCTCATGTGCCAGCTTTCTCAGGATAGAAATGAGAGTCCCGTTGAACCTCTCCACCTGGCCGTTCCCTTGGGGGTGATACGGACTACAATGAAAGTGCCTGGCTTGGAAGATCCTGAAAACTTCTTCCGTTAGTGTCCCCTTGAACTGTGAGCCGTTATCAGTCAAGATTTGATGCGGGAATCCTAACCTAGTGAATATTGTAAGTAATGCCTCTGCGACATGATTCGAATCGATTGACGACAGGGCTACCGCCTCTCCCCACATAGAACAAGTGTCCATCAGAGTAAGGATGTAACTGTTCCTCCTCTTGGTCCGAGTGAGAGGTCCCACAATATCCACTGCAACTCTCTCAAAAGGTGTTCCCACAATGGGCATTTCCCCTAGAGCTACCCTTTGACATTCTGGCAGGATTTTACATATCTCTTTATATCCTCCGTTATACCTGGCCAGAAATAATGTCAAGCTATACGCTGTCCTGTTGCACTGATCCCCATATGACCACTGAAGGGAATCGCATGTCCTAATTCCAACACTCTCTCCCTATATGAAGTAGGAAGTACCAGTTGTCCATGGCCATTTGTTCCAGTTCCGGTCTTCATATATAACAATTTGTTCTTCATATAATAATCCCCTTTGCTTGGAGGTGTGTAGCATTTAGGTAATTTTATAAAACAAGGCTTGAATGTCCTGTCCTCAGCCTGTGCCTTCCTCATCTCCTCTGGATGAATATTTATTGGTTCATCTTCTTCCTTTCTGGATTGTGATCGGGTCTGGACTGCTGCCAAGACCACAGATCTCTTGGGATTCCACAAGTACACATAACGACACCCCAATATCAGAGGGTAGATGGGTGCGTCGATCACTGCTGCTCTGATTACTCCTTCCACATAGCGAGTTTTCACCGTTATCCTGGCAATGGGAAGTGTCATAAGTGGTATGTCTTTGGTCGCCCCTTGTATCTCCACTGTTTCTGTGGTATACTGATCTGGGTTCACCAAGTGCGAACTCACAACAGAATCAAAATCTAAACCTGTATCATAAAGGCACCTAATGGTGACCCCATTACATACAACATCCTCACACACCGGGGGTGATAAGGTTCGTGCTGTCCAGCAGGTTTTACCTTTACTTCCTTTTTCCCCAACCTCATAGCAGCAAATCCAGCAGGTTTCTTAGTACAAACTTTGGTGTCATGTCCTTCCCTCTTACACCATCTACAATATAATCTACCTTGATGAAAGGGTTTTCTTTCCTCATATTTCCTGTCATTGAATTGTGGGTCTTGACATATGGATGCGAGCCAAGGATCCAGACCTCGAGGACGACCCAGAGTCCGCTGGGAGGACAACATTAGACAATCTTTGAAGGACCGAGGACTAGAATGGAACCAGGCCAGGAGGAAGACAGCCGATAGAATAGTCTGGCGCTCTCTCTTCCAAACCTCTGCACCTCACGGTAGAAGGGGAACGACTAAGTAAGTAAGTAAGAATTGTGGGTTTTTATTTCTATAATCATTGCGTGGCCTATCAAAATTTTGCTTACCCTTGTTACCCTGATCTTTGTTGTCAAATCTATTAGAGTTTTAGAGCCTTATAATTGTCTACATGTTTCTTTTTGGTGCCAGCTACCTCTGCGTGGGCTGCCTGATACCTCTCAGCGACATTAAGTAACTCACCCAGCCTCTCTTCACCTTGTTCCATGAGAAACTTTCTCAAGTCTGGAGCCATGGACTCTCTCAATTGCTCAATAAGGATCATTTCTTTAAGATCTTGGGTTTTCCCCAGAGCAGTCCATTTCTCCAAGTAAGTCTCTAAACGTGCAGAGAACTGGTGATAGGTCTCACCCGACAGTAGCTTGGCATTTCTAAACTTTTTCCTGTAAAATTCTCCATTCTTTTCATACCTTAGCAAAAGAGCCTGCTTTAACTTGTCATAATTGTCTTGGTCATCTGTGCTCATTTTTGCAAACACTTCATAAGATGTTCATCTAAGACCCTGGGATAACTTTAAACTCCACCTATCTTTCTCTAATCCATAGGTGGTGGCTAAAACCTCAAATCTGAATAAAAATGATTCAATGTCATCGTCCTTCTCAACAAAATGGTCTAAATGGAACCCCATGGCTGAGGTTGAGGCTCCCTGACTAGCAGTGGCATCGGAGGTAGAAGGGCTGTTACCACCTTCAGGAGCATGGTCCTGTAATTCCAACTCCATTAGTCGTAACTCGTGTTCCCTTTGCAATCTCTTCTCCTCCCTTTCTGCTTCCCTTTCGGCCTTTTTTTCCAACTGGAGCCGTTTAATTTCAGCCTCCCTATCCGCCTCCAATGCCCTAGCCTCCTTGTCAGCCTCAATCTGCAGTCTTTTTATTTCTTTCTCTACTTCTAATTTCTTCTCCTCCGCTAACCTCTTATCTTCCCTATCAGCTTCGAGCTGTATTCTTTTCTCCTCCTCTCAATAAATTTATCCACCTCTGACGTCACGTATTGAATCAGAAGTGGGCCCTCTAGACCCATTTCTTTAGCAGTCTGGAAAGTTACAGATCTGATTTTTGCCAAGTCTACCATAATATCAATTTTAACAATGTTATAAATGTACTACAATAATATTAATATAAACTCTAATTAAATTATTCCAGGCTCTGACACTTTATCAACTTCCCAACTCCTGGGTAATAATTATACTGCGGATTCCCTGGGTTAATAATAATGGTGTTCCTAAGTATAATCCCGGGACAGGAGACCCCAATTTATGTAGCAAAGTTTAATTTGCTGGAGAGGTTATGATGGTAAAAGATAAGAATGATAGAGTTAGATGTGTTAACCGTGTGAGGTCAAGCTATGTAAGACCTTGAGTCTAGTGGTTGAAGATGATGAGTTCTCAAGGGACCTAACGCTACCTCTCAAGATCTCACACGGTGCTGTAAATTAATTCTAATGTATGGTGTTTGATGTGGCTAGTGTCTAGGGGATGCAATGAAATGATGGTACATCAAAACAACACAGTATAACTCTCTAATAGAATCTTAATAACTCTGTTGTTTAGTTTTCAAATTGGAAATATTTTTTTGTACAATTTATTATGCCTGTCCTGCAATCTCTTTTGGACAGGTCTTTTAAAACTGAAGAAAATGTATGTTACACTGAAAAGTGAACTGAAAATAAGGACTCTTGGTCCAACAATAATACTATTAATATTAAAATGTTCCGTAAGGTGTTTCACAGCCTGTTATGTAATAATTAATAATGTGAGTCAGTTATTAGAGAGACTGTTTATGTCATCATTTCCCCGAGAGTTTCTGTTAATGGGTAGGGAAACAGTTTTCTCCAGAGAAAGTGTCAGATTGCCCAGATTGTGGCACATAACCTGAAATTTCCTTCGTGAAGATTCAATAGTTGATATGGCTCTGTAAAGAACATCAGCTCTCAGAGCTCCACTTGACAATTATTATACAGAATACGCTGTACTGGAGAAGTTACTGTCTTCACTCGTACTTCAGCTTTCCTGTCACCGGCTGGTAACAGGAAATAATAACCCTGCAACATAAAGGACACCCTGGCCTTTTCATATCTGTTATATTTTTTCCCTCAACTCTCTACATGACATGATGGGGTTCAGCCTCGTGTGCATTACAAGTGCACCAGCCCCTACGTTTTTTTTGAACTCACATCTTATTGTGACCACACCTCAGGTCCATATGGCAGATACGCCACTGTCATTTTACATAGTCTTCTTCAACACAATTTAATAGGAGTATGTACATCTCCTTATATATATATATATATATATATATATATATATATATATATATATATATATATATATATATATATATATATATATATATATTATTTTCTTCTATTACAGAATATAAACGCTCCAGGCAATCAATAGTGTTCAGTGAACACAGAGGCTTGCTATTCTACTTTAGTCTTATAATAATTTTTAATAACAACAATGCAATATTCAAACATAAATCAAATAGATATTCCCAAACTGTCTCTTTAGGCATGTCATACACTTTCCCACTTTTTGCCTTTGCACATATTACATAATAATATAGATATTCTTCTTACCACAATTCAATGAAATAAGCACAGATGCGATGGATGGCACAAATTCAGCTTTGCTGCTGGCTAGACTATGACAAATACTTTTTAGTTTTAGTTACAAATAAAAGTCACACTTCTAGGATCACATCGACCTGCTTCAGGGACAGCTTTCTACAAAATGGCAAAAATCTAAGTTTTCCATAATATAAAATGCGTTGGCCAATCAGATCGGAAGACTAAGCTTTTCAATTTGAATTTTGAAAATAAAAGCAAAAACAGACTTGATTTTTTGACCTAACAAGTTTTCTCCTCACTCATTCTTAGATTTCTACTGCTAAAATATATTTTGTGTTAAGCCATCCCATAATTTCTCTCCCCTTGTCTACCCCTCCTCCAACAGAATACATGCTTGCTTGTCTCATTTCCAACAACGCGTTCAAAATTGTAATCGTTAGTGAATGCAAAATGAATGCAAAACAGCCAGTCTGTCCGTTTGTCTGCACGAACAAATACAGTCTTTTGTCAATAACTTTCTTATCTACTGGGGAATTTTGTATTTTTAAACATATTATTTATCAGGAGAAGATAAGCCATCAAACTAACTAGGTTTTATGATCTAAACCTATTAATAAAGAAGTCCATATATTTTCCAGAGTTAGTTTCAATTTCCACTATCATATAAATTACGCCATCTTTTCTCCTCTCCCGCGTTGTCCAAAACTGAAACTCTTAGTCTCTTACATCATAAAATGGATTCTTTTGCAGCGAAAGCGCTGTCTGTGTGTTTATATATTTCCTCAGTGTGCCTATAGTCCGAAAAAGTAGTGCGTTTTGCGGGGTATTTTTAAATTCTACAAAGCTTGTGCCACGTTACCGAACACAGTCTAACTGTATCGTCTCGCACTGTCGCCCCTGTTTTATTCTTACTGTCTTTCTTGGAACAACTAAGCTTGTCGTTTTTTTTTCAAAATTGTTACCGTTAACCCTTTGCGGGCGAGTTATAAATCCAATACCACTAGCGCGGCAATAAGGTTTCACACTACGTTCTTATCTCCATTCGATGACTGGCGCGGGGAAAGAAGACGCGTTACAACTTTACTATTTCTATTTCTACTCATATTATTTTGACTTTTACCTATAATTAATGATTTTATCGATGTATCAATGCACTTTATGACAGACTCCTTCCACTGAGCTTTGGACCTATCGCAAATCCTTCAGCCGCTTTGAGGATTACCTGCATAGCCAACACGAATAGTTTCAGAGAGATGGTACATCCAAACGCAATTCCAACTTGTAGGTCAATCCACTTTGCTGTGTACTCTCTAGTTGAAAATCCATACACGTTAGCTAGATCAAACCAGATTAGATGTGATTTGGTCTGTCAAACTTAGACTTTTGAATTGCTTCCCAGATTATTGTGGCATGTTCTAGACACCCTGGTGTACCTGGGATACCTCTTTTGTGGATGATAGTGTCAATGTATCCATTCTCCAGGAGGCACGTGGGGAGCCTTTTAGCCATTACTGAGAAGAAATCTCCCCTTCTACATTAAGTAGTGAAATCCTTGCATATTGTCAAAAATGGGGCTAGCTGTGTTTGCTAACAAAGACTGATCTGCAAACTACCTACATTGCATGGCCATGCAACTATAGAATTTATCACCCAATATATATATATATATATACTTCTGTCCACCAAAAAACACAGCGAGGCCCAGAATCTATACCTAAACACCAAGAAGACCAAAGTATTGACAACAGACAAAGTAAAGACCAAACCAGAAATTGAAATTGATAACGAAGAACTGGAAAGTGTCAATGAATTCGAATACTTAGGATCAATCATTAACAGCTCTGGCGACTGTGCAGTAGAAATTAAAAGAAGACTTGCAATTGCTTCACATAAGCTAATACAGATGAAAAACCTATGGCAAGGCACAAGCAAAGAAACAAAGTTACAACTGATCAGAGCATGTATATTCCCAGTAGCAACATACGGCTGCGAGACTTGGACACTCAATAAAACAGTTGCAAAAAAGATTACATCATTCGAAATGAAATGCTACAGAAGGATGTTGAGAATACCCTGGACAGAAAAAAAGACCAACAGAGAAGTACTGCACTCACTAAACGTACAGGAACATTGGCTCCTAAATACCATCGCAATAAGGAAGCTGAAATTTTTCGGTCATATAAAAAGACATAATAGTCTGGAAAAAACAGTGATGGAAGGCATGGTCCCTGGAAAAAGGGGAAGGGGTCGACCTAGACGACGGTGGACCCAGGACATCACAGAGAGTCTGAACTTGTCTTTGGCTGATGCAGGTCGACTTGCCCAGAATCGTGATGCGTTCAGAGCAGCTGTAATGGAGACAACGTTCTGGAAAGAATATGTCACATGATGATGATGATGATATATATATATATATATATATATCTATATATATATATATCTATATATATATATATATATATATATATATATATATATATATATATATATATATATAGTTGCGTGTCTTTATAATATATTATATGTATAGTATGAGTAAACGTCTTGCTACTCTGGCCAAAGATCACATAGGGGTAGAAATGATAGACAACGCACACAGCAATTCAGATCGAACTATTAATGTCACCACAAAGGCAGAGGGAACAATCCACACAATGTTTAATACAATAAACGTTGCTCCACAGGTATAATTGGCACTAGGTATAATCTGGAAAGCCATTATATCTTATGGCGTCACATATACAGTCATCAGTATAGCTCTGTACCGTCTGTAGCTAGAACACTGTCCTCGAAAGTTTTACAAATATTTATTTAATTCAGACTCACGTTCTCCACAGCATTCATAATTCCTGTTACAAATATACTAGCATCATCTCACGGAGATATATGGATGATCTAGTGATGGAATACTTAGGAATATGTCACGAAATATGATAGGAAACTCTATACAGAGCGATACAACAGGAGGCAATCTGATCATCAGAAGTGGTCCCCCGTCGAACGAGTGTTTCGGCCCTATACTCCTTTACACTCTAAAGGAGGGGGGGGGGGCAGGCCCACTTGGGTCATGACTCCCAAGTGTCTCAGCCTTCTGTTGTCTTGTATCGAAAATAAACCATTTCACTTTGGTAGCAACTTTAAAATCCACAACTCCGCCAGCCGTGGAGGCAACTGTGAAAGTAACCAAAAAGAAGACAAATTATTCCGTTCGTTCCGCCGCACATCACGACTAGGAACAGACACTGACACACCAGCACGAAGTCGACGAGGCTAGCCACTGCGCGCTAGCAACTGTAATTCTGTGCCCAACACCTCTTATAATATACGCCGCGTATTGCCTGTCAGTCACAGCCCTTTCACCAGCACACCGAAAAACTCAACGTATTGTGGACTTAGACAAATTCCTGATGTTTTCTGTACCGCAGAGTTTACTGTCCCGAGGTCCATAGCCCATTGCGGTTGTTCCACAGCCAGCATGATGCCTTTTCGGCAGTTTCACTAAGCCTCTTCAGTGCCCTTGTTCTCGACTGTCCCCTCAGCCCCAACAGTTTCAATAAATCATACACTGATGCAGCCACGAGCTCTCTTGCACCCACCTCAACCGCCATGACCCTTGCAGTGAACCCATCGTGTCTCATATCTGTGGCCAGATCACTATACTTGGCTGCTTTGAACAAAAGTTGCTCTTCCAATCTGGATTCAAATGGCACGGCCAGTTCAATCAATATAACCTGGTGCGATGATGAAGAATGCAGCACTATATCCGGCCGTTTTCGACATTTCCTGATACTCTCTGGATATGCCCCTCGTCCAGGTAGGTCTACCGCCATCTCCCAGTCATTTGCACAGTCGAGGAGAGATGGTACACTACTATCTGATTTACTTAATTTTGGGTGTGCTGAGTTTCCTGCTCTCGGAAAGTATGTGTTTGCGGTGTTTGGCCTGACATTGCTATTCGCCTTCATCCTTGCCAGATCTATTGTCGCAGCCAGCTCATTTAGCACTTTGTTGTGGCGCCATGTGTATCGCCCTTGCCCTAATGACACCTTGCAAGCTGAGAGCACGTTTTCAAGTGTCTGCCTCCCATGGCACAAAGGGCACTGCTCATCATCCGGCTTTCCCCATCTAACAAGGTTTGTGACCGATGGCAGGAGGTCATACATTGATCTAACAACGAAGCTGAGCCTAAGAGGTGCCATATGCCATATATCATTCCATGTCAAGGACCTTTGCAGGGCTCCTTCCCATGTAGTCCATTGTTCTTGTTGGGCCTGCTGTACTGCTTTTTGCAACCTCTTATCGTTCTCAGCTCCTCGTATCTCCTGAACTACCATGTCTCTGCGCTCCCTGCTTGATGCCTTGGACTACCAGCGGATGTCTCCATGACCAAATCCACGTCTATTCGTTTGTGTGTATCCGATTACCTCCCTCAGTTTGAGCGACTCTTGGGCAGCATCAACAGCGTCTTCCACTCTCCACTTCCTTCCCGTTTTCAGTGTGGGCTGAATGTACTTAAACACATCATCTACTGACTCGCGTAGCATCATTGCAAGCCTTGCCTTTCCAACTTTGTACTCTTCAACAACTGACTTGAAAGAAAGCAGAAGTTTTGACTTTTTGCAGTACAGTTCTACATCTGGCAGACCTGGTGGTACCCCTAGCCATTTCCTCATAAACTTGTTGACCTTCTGCTCTATAGCTTCCACTGTACTTGTGCTTATTTCATATATAAGCAGTGGCCACAGCAACTTAAGTATCAACATGAACTGGAGGTACCACATTTTCCTAGGAGTATGCTTTGGTCTATGATCTGTAGCCCTCTGCCTGCCATTTCTATTGTCTGTTTCACTGCCTACGAGTCTTTTAATGAGGCATCGTACACCCTGTCAAGACTTTTAACACGTTCCTCAATGACAGTAGGGATTCTTTGGTTAGAAACCATGAATATGACCTCTGCTATCTTCCATTTCCTGACTGATAGGCTTCTCGACTTCTTGGGTTTGAAGCTCATTCTGCACCAGCTGACTAGTTCATCCAGGCGTGCTAACATCCTCCGGGCCTGATGTTCATCTGATATCAGAATTGTTGTGTCATCCATGAATACTTTGAGCGGTAGCATGTGACACATTCCCCCGAGCTTTGGACCTATAGCCATTCCTTCAGCCGCATTGACGATTACCTGCATAGACATCACGAATAGTATCGGAGAGATGGTACATTCCATCGCAATTCCAACTTCAAGGCCAATCCACTTCGTTGTGTACTCTCTGGTTGAAAATCTGACAGAGAACCCTGCGAAATACAGCTTCAGCATTGCTGCAATCTCTTGTGGAACATGATACATTTCTAGGTCCTGCCACAACATCTGATGTGGAACGGATCCATAAGCATTTGCTAGATCCAACCAGATTACATGGAGGTTTGTTCTGTCAGACTTTGCCTTTTGAATTGCTTCCCAGATCATTGTGGCACGCTCTAGACATCCTGGTGTACCTGGGATACCTCCTTTCTGAATGGAAGTGTCAATGTACCCATTTGCCAGGAGGTATGTAGTGTGCTTTTTCGCCATTACTGAGAAGAATATCTTCTCTTCCACATTAAGTAGTAAGATTGGCCTGAACTGACTAATGTCTGTGGGATTTTGTTCCTTCGGGATGTAGACTCCGTTCGTCTTTCTCCATTCCTTGCTTACAAGCTGGGTTTTCCACGCATTCTTCAGTAAACGGAGCAGTCGTTTGAGCACCTCAGGGCATCTCTTATACACAACATATGGAACACCATTAGGACCTGGAGCTGACTTGGACCGAGCTTTCTGGACAATGCTTTCTACCTTTTGCATCGTTGGGGGCTTGGTGTTAAATTCAGCTCCTGGCTTACTCGGCCATTTAAGGCCTGCCATGCTGCTGAGCGGCTCATCTTTGCGACCATCTGAATATGTCATTCTAAGGTGGTCTTCCAGGTCTTCTTTCCTGATGTTTAGCGTACCCGACCGTGGCTGCTCAAACAGTTCTTTGGCAAACTTGAAGGGTTCCCTGAAGAATCTTTCCCTATCCCTTCGTGTCTTCCTTCTCTTCCTGCACAACCTTTCTGCTCTACAAAGGGCATTATGTTGGCCTTTCAGGTGCTCCCAAACCTGTCGTAACCCTTCCTTCTCTGTGGCAACTGCGTTCTTGAACAGTTTTCGGGCATGCTTCTTCTGTTTCCTGATTTCTTCTATTTTAATTTGTCTTCTACTTTTTCGTGGTGGGTTACCTTCCCTTGCCTCCCTGACTCCGAACACTTTGCGACAGTGAAGATATATTATGTCGCCGAAGATTTCTAGCTTCTTCTCCAAAGTAATCTGCTTCAGGTTGTTATCTAACTCTTTTGCCAAGGCTGTTCCCAAAGCCTTTTTGCACTGGCAGGTGGAAACTTGATTGCATCTCTCTTCCCGTCCAAGAAGTGTGTGAGATCATCATCAGGCAGATCAACTTGAATGTACTCAGCACTGTGGATTGACTCCTGGTTGCGTTCTTCTAACGTCTTACCCGTCAAGACAGAGCGCTGTTGATCTCTCCGTGATGAGCTCCCACACCTATAAGTCTCAGTAGCTCAGAGACACACGTCCACCTGCCACAATGAAACACACAGAAGACCCTAGCAGACGATCGCTTAATTTTGCTGATCCCAACCTTAACGTCTGCGAACTGCACCTCGAGGCAATGGCGTAACTTCCTGTTACCAAGGACTACCGATAATAAACAAACATGAATCCTTGTCGAACCATTTTGATATCGATAGACATGTTATGAATTTTACTCATAACACTACTCCCTAACCCGTAAAATAATAGAAACAAAGTTTTCGTTATTTCCGTGGTGTGAGTATAACATCACTAGAGTAATGTCCAAATAAATTATTGTCACAATCCATGATTGTCTTCCATGCAATAGTATGTTCGTACGAATCCAAATGTTAATATCCAAAGAAATTGCAAATCGAAAAACCATCACATAGGAAATTTTTTGGTTATTTCCCCTGATTATGCGAGTCATCCTACAGTTATGTCCCTTCATCTGTAGACGACGGTATTCCAATTTAAAATGACACTACATGTCCGTACGAAATATCTTCAAGTCACAACATTTTCAACATTCCACATAATTTGCGTGCGTTAGCTGGTAGATCGATTATGAGCATTGTCATTAAGGCACAATATGTGTACGTAATGCGCTGAGTTGAAAGAGATACTACACCACCTTGAGCATTTCAGCATACATCAACATCAAGTGCCGTGTGAACCGATTAATCTTATAGGCACTGTCACATAAGTCACTGAAACATTTTCTTTAAAATGCGAACATGTAACATAGTTTTCAGCATTGGTAGCTTACAGCATGTTATGGTATCCTCCATCCTTGGACTTTTGTTCAAATGTAGTAGTGTCAGACCAACACGTCATCATAAATGTAATATTCCACGGATCACCATATCACGAAGTCAGTTCATAGGTTAGATTCAACATTATAAGTCACCTGCATTTATAGATTTGATTGGTGATATAGGGTCCTTGATAGAGCGCGACAGGACATCAGCCAAAATATTCTGGCTTCCTTTGATAGCTCTTATGTCATACTCGTAGGGCTGAAGTGCAAGTGAGGCCCTGGGAGCCCTCTCATTTCGGAATCTCGCTAACTTTAGATAAGACAGCGCTTTTTGATACGTCTCCAAGGTGAATCTCGCTCCCGTAAGGTAACGTTGAAGTTTGGCGAAGCAAAAGACAATCGCCAACAGCTCCCTCTCAACAATGGGGTACTTCTGCTCTGTTGGAGTCAATTTCCTACTGACATATAGAATTGGATGCATAAAACCTTCAAACTCTTGCATAAGCTTTCCACCGATTCCTGATCCAGAGGCGTCAACTCTGAGGGTAAAAGGAAATCGAACGTCAGGTAATCTCAAAATTGGTGATTTGGAGAAACAGATTTTCAATATATTTAAAGAAATATCACACGCATGAGACCATACAATTTTGTTTAGCGAGTGAGTTCTTTCTTAACAACGAAGACAGAACTGAGGTAATTTCCGAAAAATTAGGCAAGAATTTTCTATAGAAACTCACTAAGCCTAACAGACTGCGAACCTGTTTCTTAGTTCTAGGAATTTCAAGATTCAAGATTTTAGAGATAGTTGAATCTTCAGGTTTAAGAAAACCATTTCCTACCTTATGACCAAGAAAAGAAATTTAAGTGAATCCTATTCTTGTTTTGGAAGGTCTAGCAGTAAGATTATGAAGAGACAAGGTATTCAACAACGACTGAATTCCAAGAACTTGTTCTTCCCAAGATTGATGAAAAAGACAAATATCATCAATATACGTAATTAAGTCATCACGGTCAGAGAAAAGTTTGCGCATCATGCGAACAAAGGTAGCAGGAGCGTTAACGAGACCGAACGACATAAAATTAAACTGAAACAATCCTAGAGGTGTAGCGAAAGCTGTATAAGGTTTAGTTTTGTCTGATAATGGTACCTGCAATAGCCTTTTGACAAGTCAAATTTAGTAAAGAAAGCAGCTGTAGCTAATCTATCCAGAAGAGAATCCAACAAAGGTAATGGTTCTGCGTCTTGGATAGTCACGGCATTTAAGCGTCTGAAATGTATGCAAATCCGAACGGATTTGTCTTTCTTCCTAATTAAGACCATAGGAAAACTGTATGGAGAATGTGATGGAGCAATTATATTTAACTTTATCATCTCTTGTATTTCTTCCGGTAACTGTGATTGCAAATGAATAGGTATAGGATATGGTGTCAGTTTGATAGGTTTGAAATCTGTCAGCAGGATATCATGTTGAATGATATCTGTATGCCCAGGAACATCCGTGAGCACATCAGAAAAAGATTGTAGTAACTTTGATCTCTGAGTTCATTGTCTGCTAGCCTTTTTAATTCTTTTTCATGCTCAGTGGATGCATATGCCTTTAAAGCCTCACCTTCCATACCACATTCTTTTCCAATCTTTATAAAACACTCCAAGGTAGCCATAATTCACTATTATTATGCTTTCAAATCACCCGTGTGTTGCCGGGGCCCGAAAGGGGAGCAAAGAATAGTAACACTGCACCCTACCACGCATGTCGTAAAAAGCGACTAAGGAGGGTTGGGCATGGGGCTGTTTACCCCATCCTGTAAAAACTTCGCACAGTGGGCTGATCACCTGCTTGCCAACCAATCTGATTACGGAAACAACGATAGATTGTTTGGTCTGTTTCTGTTCCACAAAGACGCCACTAGGCGTGGTGGAAACAGCGATAGATTGATCAATTTGTTGTTGCCCTAAGACGCCACTAGGCGTACTGGCCACATACTGCTTTGCCGGTTGGTGGCTAAGGATGGAAGAAGAAGAAGAGATGCTTTCAAATAGCGGAACAATAAAGCAAATATTATATAATGCATATGTGAGCAATATTAGCAATTATTATTTCACCTCTCACAAGCAAACAACTGCATGTAATATTAGATGTTATTATAGGAGCAAAACAATAGATACGAACAAGATGACAGAATACAGTGACAAGAGCCAAATCAAGATAATACTACTGATGAAACAAGGCAGAAATGTATGAATTATAGAACAATGCAAAAAATTTTAGCTCTATCACACTTGTGACAAGACAAGCACAGTTTCACAACATATATGATATCTAATAAATGAGGGATAGCAAGAATAGGCCAACAATATCACAAACGATAATGGAGAAAAACTAAATAAAAGTTACAATTAACTTTACAACAATAACAAACTTGCCAAATAACAGGACCTTCACAACTAGACAGATATTGGATCTGGTTAATTCAATTAAGGCAGTAACACTCAGCTATGTTCGCCGGCCCCTTAATTTGAACCAAACAGATGCATAAAACTAAAGAACGCCCATGAATTTCTCGACCATACAATGAGGTATTGAAAAAATTCATGAGTCCCTCCAACCACCCACTTAGTACAGAACCATATATATATATATATATATATATATATACGAAAATACATAGAACATAGAAAACGAACTCTGGCAAACAAGATTCTCAGCATCACACGCTGTCATCGTATAGCATGTCCTTTGCAGAACGTCGCTCTCATCACAGCCCGCCTGAAAGACTCTCGATCTCTAGCCAGCCCTCCTGCTTCCTCCATTGTCATGTTCAAGGTGTCTTCAATGTCATGTGTCCACCGTCGTCTTGGTCGGCCCCTGCCTCGCCTTCCAGGTACCATACCCTCCATCACTGCTTTCTTCAAGCCACTATGACGTTTAATGTGGGCAAAATATTTCAGTTTCCGGGACATGATATTGTTTATGAGCCAGTTTTCCTCGATGTTCAGGTCGTGTAGGATGTCTATATTTTTCGTCTTCTTGGTCCAAGATATTCTGAGAATTTTTCTGTAACACTTTGCTTCGAAAGATTCGATTTTTTTTCTTTAATGTTTGTGGATGTATTCACATCCATACGTTGCTACCGGAAAGATGCACGTTCTCAGAAGTTTTACTTTTATTAATTTGCTGGTGTTATGCCATAGGTTCTTCATTTTATTTAACCTGCATTGCTATGGCCAGTCTCCTTCTGACCTCTTTTGAGCAGTCTCCATTGTTTTTAATTATTGAGCCAAGATATTCGAAATTTGTAACATTTTCCATTTCCTCATCATTTATGGTAACTTTTGGTTGACATCTTGTTTTGTCTGTGGACATTATCTGGTTTTTTTTTTTGTGTTCAGAAAAAGGTTCTGTTCCTCACTGTGTCTTTTGATAGACAGGATTAACTGTTCTAGTCCCTTGACACTGTTTGAAAGAATAACTGTGTCACCTGCGTACCTGAGTTCTGGGATCGCATTTCCACCAATTGTGAACGGGTCGCAATGTTCACATTCTTGGTCACTCCGAACATTTCTCGTTATATTTTCTGCATAGATGATAAACAAGTATGGAGATAGGATGCAACCCTATCTTACTCCTCTTTTCACCTCAAACCAGCCTGATGTTTCCCCCGCTTATCTGACAGCTGCTTGTTGTTCATGGTATAATGTTTCAATTAGATGGATCAAATGCGCCGGAAACCCCATGTCTCTCATGATGTTCCACAATTTATGATGTTGTACGCAGTCGTAGGCCTTGGCGTAATCTACAAAACAGGCATGAAGATCTACATTGTATTCTCTGCATTTCTCGAGGATGTTTCTCACATTAAAAATGTGATCTCTCGTACCTCTGCCTTGTCTAAAACCCGCCTGTACTTCATGTATTTCATGTTCTAACTTTCTTTCTATCCTCTTCATGATAATCCGCCAGAGGATTTTGCTGGCATGACTTACTAAAGCAATAGTAAGATAGTTGGTACACAGTTTTACATTGCCTTTGCTTGGGAGAGGGATATACACAGATCTTTTCCATGCTTTGGGCCAGATTGCACTGTTCCAGATCTTCACACATAGTGCATGATAAACGAGGACACTGGCCTCTCCTCCTGCTTGGATTAGTTCAGTTGGTATATCATCGCATCCTGGTGATTTCACTTTCTTTAGGCTTTTGATTGCTGTACGTACTTCATCTAATATAGGTTCTGGCTCTCTCTCTCTTCACTTTCAATCGTCATGTCTGGGGTCTTTGTACTATCTTCATACATTTCTCTACAGTACTCCTTCCATCTCTCCAATATATCCTTACTTTCTGTTAATATGTTACCTTTTTTATCATTGATTACTTGTAATGATGGTCTAAAATCATCTGTTAGCATTCTAATACCATTGAACATATCCCAATCTTTTCCCTGAAATTGCAGCTTTTCTATTCTATTGCAGGTGTTCATTATGTACTGTTTCTTGTCTTTCCTAATCTCTCTCCTGATGTTTCTTGTGCAGTTTTTGTATTTGTCACTGTTCCGTTCTACCCCTGTTTGCTTCAATTTTCTTCTTTCTTCTATGAGCCTCAATGTTTCCTCCGTGATGTATATCAGCTTCTTATGCACTTTTCTAGGGATCATGTTTTCTGCTGATGTGATGAGAATATCTCTCGCATGTGTGGCAAGCTCATCCGGTGTCATATCCTCTTGTAGAGCCATCAGTGCTTCGAATTTGTTTTGTACTTCTATGTTATATCCAGGTGGTATGGCGCTTACATCGAGACGGAGAGGTCGAGCACCTTTCGTCACTTTTTTTCAATTTTAACTTAAAATCTACAATTAGTAGCTCATGACCTGAATCACAATCTGCTTCTTTGTAGATGGTATACCTGACCTCCATCTTTGTTGTATCAAGATGTAATCTATTTGATTCCTGCTGTTGCCATCTGGTGAGGTCCATGTGTAGAGCCTTCTGGGATGTTGTCTAAATAGGGTATTTGTAATAGAGAGGTTATTTTCTAAGCAGAATTCGAATAGTTTTTCTCCTCTTTCGTTTCTATGTTCTATACCAAATGGACCACACACCTTTTTCTCTTCCTCTGTTCTTTCGATGCCAATTTTCGCGTTAAAGTCGCCCATGATTATCATGATATCCCTTTTTTCCACTTTCCCTAAAGTCTCTTGTAAACTGTTGTAAAATTCCTCAATTTCATCATCATCTGCTGCAGATGTGGGTGCATACACTTGTAAAACTGTGATGTTCCTTTTCTTTCTCTTGAGTCTAATCATGAGAAGTCGATCACTAATTGGATTGTATCCAAGTAGTGCTATAGATGCTTTCTTTGTCAGGAGGAAACCAACCCCGCTCTGACCGCCCTTTTCCTTCCCTGAGTATATTAAGGTCTCTCCTGTTTGAGTTATAAAATGACCTTGTCTGGCCCATCTATGTTCCGAAATGCCCAGTATGTCTGTTTTAGTTCTTTCCATTTCTTTACTAATGATACAACGTTTTACCTGATGTAGGCTTCTTACATTCCACGTGCTTATTCTTAATTTTTTCTTTAGTCCGAAGTCAGGGCTTTCCGCAGTAACACAGTCAGGTTTTTGGCCGTCATCACTATTACTTGTACCTGCTCTGGCATCGTTCTCTTCCCCAGTTTGCATGGTCGATCTGCCTGGCCTGGGGGCCACACCATTAGATCTTTGTGTTTCGAGATTCATCATTCTTGGCTGTCATGATTTCTTGGCAGTATTCATTCAGTAGTTTGCCATTGCTTTCTGAACGGTTCTGGCCGCTTACCAACTTTGGTCCCTGGTGCGCCCTGAAGCCCGATACCAGGCCGAGCCAGCTCCTGCCTTCAAGTCGTTGTCGAATAAATCGATCATCCATCTCTTCCGCCAGCAGCTGTGTGTACTAATTAGGGGGGAACTCCCTTCTTTACTTTGCTCAGCGTAGTTTAGCCGGCTAGCCAAAGCCGTTGCCCGGGGGTGGCGCTGCCGTGCACAAGCAGACTCTGGGAGCCATACGTGAGCTGGGCAGAAGCGGAGGAACCAAATAGGATCCAGGCCATCCCAAAAGGGATGTGGCTGCCTCTCACCATGAGGTACTATCCCTTACACACTCCTGCCCTACACACGCTGTATGTAACTTTAAATACACTTATCTGAATGCCAGTAACAAATATCCTGCTGGATTTCGCCTCCTTCCCAAGGAACGATGAATACACTCCGTGTAGACCAGGTTAGGTTTAGAATTCGCAATCTGCGCACTTGACCAGGACTGCCATTTTGTCCGTCGTCTTCTTGATATAAATGGTGAACAAATCTTGAGTGTAGGCCATCATCGGGCATAAAACTTTATGTTATCACCGTAAATTTTATAGGAAAGTCTTTTTCATTCAACAACTTCACCTTCTAAAGTAAATACTTGAAAATAAGGACAACAATTAATGTTCTTTCATCCCCACACAGGTCAGCAGACGACACACACCGAAATTTTGAAAATTTCTGATTTTTTTCAGAAAACGAAGTCCAACGACTTGAAAAAATTCTCCTGAAATCAGCATTCTACATTTGACTCAGGATTATATTATATGTATAGTATGAGTAAACATCTTGTTACTCTGGCCAAAGATCACATAGGGGTAGAACTGGTAGACAACGCACACAGCAATTCAGATCGAACTATTAATGTCACCACAAAGGCAGAGTGAACAATCCACACAATGTTTAATACAATAAACGTTGCTCCACAGGTATAATCTGGAAAGCCATTATATCTTAAGCATCACATATACAGTCATCAGTATAGCTCTGTACCGTCTGTAGCTAGAACACTGTCCTCGAAATTTTTACACATATTTATTTAATTAAGACTCACGTTCTCCACAGCATTCATAATTCCTGTTACAAATATAATAGCATCATCTCATGGAGGTATATGGATGATCTAGTGATGGAATACTTAGGAATATGTCACGAAATAATATAAGTCTCAGGAGCTCAGAAACGCACGTCCACCTGCCACAATGAAACACACAGAAGACCCTAGCAGACGATCGCTTACTTTTGCTGATCCCAACCTTAACGTCTGCGAACTGCACCTCGAGGCAATGACGTAACTTTCTGTTACCAAGGACTACCGATAGTAAACAAACATGAATCCTTGTCGAACCATTTTGATATAGACAGGCATGTTACGAATTTTACTCATAACATATATAATATATATATATATATATATATATATATATATATATATATATATATATATATATATATAATATATATATATATATATATATATATATATATATATATATATATATATATATATACACATTGGTGGTTATACAAGAATACAACACCCGAATAAAAGAGAAACGCATGCCCCTTGTTTTTTTAATGGAAAGCAAAGGAAATAAATCTTTGAGCACACTTAGAATTGAATTGTAAGTTATATACAAATGTTCACCCCTTGTGTGAGTGAAAAACCCACGTGAAAATACCTGTAATATACCTTAAGTACATAAATAATATTAATCGGTTTCTTCAAACATTAAGTAACCTTACAAAAGTGTTTTTTATCATGTAAAGTGATTTACACCGACTAAACAAAAATAAAATGAAAAAGAAGTTGGATGACTGTTACTGACTGTATATGATTCATGTATATGAAACCACGAGACCTCTTGCATTCCACCATGAGGAATCAGTTGAACACCTACTGCTATAGTGCCCAAGACTAACTGAACTGCGACACCAGCTACTCCCATCACACCCAACCATCCACAATACACTCTACACATCATCACAACAACTGAGGAAGACTTGTACCTTTGTTGTCAGAGAGGCTGTGGCCGTGCATATCGGATTTTCTTCAGAAATAGACTATACCCTACCAGTAACAGAAAGAGGCACAGATTAACATAAAATAAATTCTTATAAGAAACAGAAGATATAAAGAAATCTTGACACAGATTTCTAATTAGGCCGGCTTGGCTTCGATAACGCATTGGTCATGTGATCTCCAACCAATGGGAAGGCTCACTTCTTTATACCGGCAGGAAATGTAGAACAAGACGCCATAGCAGTAATGAATTGAGAGCGGTCGAGTGAAGACTTGTTTTTCATGCTCAGTGTAAATTCCAGTTGAAGAGAATCATTTGTTCATAATATGCAGTTGTGTATATTCCATTATGTATTGGAAGTGTTTGTGAATTCTTTAATTCAGTAAGTACTGTCAAATCAAATGCTTTATAAAGAAAACTGTTAGCGCTCACGGTACTAACCCGAGCAGAGTCACGCTCGAAGATGTGCAGCAATGAAAGCCTAGGTTATATTTAAATGAAATACTTACGGAGGAAAGTCCTTAAGTTGAGAGAACATTTAGGAATACCTACGAAGGCTGAGTGACTCAATATATGACAAAATGGAAGACATAGAAAAAAAGGTCGTCGAGCCTAGAAAATATAATAAAATGAAGGAAAACTAGAAAGATAGAGGAGCCACGCTATTCCCTGAAAATTGAACAGATTAACAGATGCAAATGGGAATAGGCATCAGTGAGAACATATTAACCTGTATATACCTATGTTTATTACTGTCAGCATGCTATGTTTTGCAAGAACTTTTTACAATTTGACTTAAACCAGTTCCTGTTGAGAGTT
This sequence comes from Oreohelix idahoensis, assembly GCA_024509875.1. Classification (NCBI taxonomy): domain Eukaryota; kingdom Metazoa; phylum Mollusca; class Gastropoda; order Stylommatophora; family Oreohelicidae; genus Oreohelix; species Oreohelix idahoensis. The sequence goes on from JAMPIV010000528.1 coordinate 311,711, forward strand.
GAATAAACATCTGTTTCATTGAACACAAATGCTGTTGACGAATCATATGCTTGCAGTTTGCCATCATACCAATTAATTAAGGTATCATATAAAAGCAAATCGCTACAGGTGCAACATAAATAGAACCCATCTGCTCTAACATAAAACATCATAGAGGATTATCCCCGAACCTGGTTGAATCCTGTAAGACTGTAAGAGAGCAATCACCGCCTCTAGCAGGCTAGCTAGTAATCTAAACCTAACACTCTCGACATAAACAGCAACCCCGAATTCCCTACCCGGCCACAAGGCAATAGGCTGTCAAGAGCTACCTGTTCACAGCTAAAGGGATTATTTCATCATCATCACTGACACTGACTAGTATGAACAATAGCTAGCATTAATTTACAATCTAACGACTCGGCTAGTTTTCTAAATCTACGGTGTTTGCTAACTCCGTCACGAGGAAATATTCATGAAACTCCTAATCCAATAGAGGGCACTAAAATTGTTATATGTATTTTTCCACAAGACAACAAGGAAATCTCACTGACTAGAAGGCTAATGCGCCATTGACCAAGATCTCAAACGATCTAAATGCAGGAATACAGGTTGGAAAAAAAGAAAGTCGGTTGATTGCGGCTACCTTGGTCAATTATTGTTCGTCTCTTGAGTGACGGACGAAGGACACGAGAGAGAGAGAGAGAGAGAGAGAGAGAGAGAGAGAGAGAGAGAGAGAGAGAGAGAGAGAGAGTGAGAGAGAGAGAGAGATGGTCACTGTACAAGATTGACGACTGGGAAAACGAGTTTATGCAACAGAATGAGCCTATGATAGAGCGGGTGGGATTTATCATAAAGAGAAAAAAAATTAAGCAGAGCATTTCGGGCGAAAAAGGACAGTGTATAGCTGTCACTCTATGACAATACCCATGGCCCACATGGTGCACTAAGATATGGTATTTTATTCTACCAACTGTCGCCTCGTACACCATTTAGGTTTTTGTCAGATTTCCTCGTGTGTGCAGTTTATAAGTCATTATTAAAAAAATAGAAAGAAAAAAAATATTTTCTTCCGTATACGGTTAGAACCCTACAAAATATTCCACAGGAAATGTACAATTATTTTGCTTATTCTATGAAATATCTTCATATAAATTGCAGTGTGTACCTTAATTTAAGCTCATTACCTGTGGAAAAAAATGTGGTACCTTGTGACGAAATGACCTTTATCGTTACATTTTCTGAGCCATCCTTTAATTCATTACGTGCTCTTCCCTTTCCTTTTTCTCACCTCTTACATATTTGTTGCTTTCGCTATATAATTCGAGTTTTCTTATCATGTCTGGACTGAAATTGACCATACTTACTCATTATTTTAACCACTAACTTTTGTTTGAACCCATATTGACTCCTGAATCTGTAGAGCGAAAAGTTGTTTCCGATTGCGTAACACATTTCCGACCAGACAGTAAAGGCACGGATTACGGCGTAGATGGGAAGCGCCACTACCAAAATACGCAAGTTGTTTGCTATTGGTTTGGCATTTGAGATTTTAAAATACAACACCTATGAGTGGGCTTTAAGTCCACCTGGCAATGTGGATGCGAGGACCGAGTGTTGCTTAAAAACTACAACATTTTAAGGTTACCGCACTGATAATTCAACTCGTCAAGTTCAGACAAGCCAAGAGATGATGATGCGTAGATGGCAGAGCGGATAGTGTTATTCGCTTGCATGGCTAGGCGGGGTTGTCGCACGGAAGGTCCAGTGTTCAAATCCTGGGTAAGCCACTCATGTCTGTTGTTTTTCTGTTGTCTGGTGTTCTACTTCTTTATTTCCTGCGAGTGCCTGATAACATACCTTTATATTTGTTTCATATTAATTTACTGTTTACAGGCCTCAGGTTTCCCTCCCTTATTTGTAATAAATGTTTGTACAATACCAAACCTACCCACTATCCTGTTCTCACTGTTCTAGTCTACTATCATTTACTGGACACAGTATTAAGGTCCTAAGGGTCTTGTTGGATTCGGCCTATACTGCTTGATAGAAATACAACAGAAGTGATTGCGTCATTAATAGGCTGAACTGCCCATGGAGGACTTCTGGTGTCGTGTATTGTGGTTCGCACTATTGACCTGCCATTGAAACATCATTTTTTGATGATGCGTAGATGGCAGAGCGGATAGTGTGATTCGCTTGCATGGCTAGGCGGGGTTGTCGCACGGAAGGTCCAGTGTTCAAATCCTGGGTAAGCCACTCATGTCTGTTGTTTTTCTGTTGTCTGGTGTTCTACTTCTTTATTTCCTGCGAGTGCCTGATACCATACCTTTATATTTGTTTCATATTAATTCAAGAGAAAGAATAGAATCAGCATTTCATTTTAAACGACTGGACAACATATTTGAACATCAACTGGACTTAGACAGTAAGAAAACTCTACCTTTACTAATACGGAAAGCCCGAAATCATGGGAACCTGAATACGAAGTCATAATGGGCTTCTATTGTAAAGTAATACATCAGACTACGTGTAAGAGGCATCTTAAAAAAGTTGCCGAAATTATTTCCCTGAGCTAGAAGTCTGTATCTCCTAATTTGGGGAGAGTTGTACATTTTATAATTCTATATTTTGCATTATTAACATGTGAAAATTGCTAGTAGATATCCAAGTTCATACGACGCTGGCAACCTCAGCATATAGAATAATGGTTTCATGAACCACCGCTGCAAGATTTGATTACTTCTTTCAAATTCCTCATAGAGAACCAAACGCACAGGTAGTCACAAGTTCCATATGGAGCAGATAGTGGAGGATGACAGACATAATGTACATAATTCTTATATTTACCCTTTTAACCAGCGCATATGTATAAGTAAAAATGTTTTAAATAAAGGCAATCGATGTTTTCCAATCACTGTGATTACTATTAATGCTCAGAGAGGATACCTTTCAGAGGTAGATGGGGTGGTGGAATGAAAGGGGAGGACATCAGGAGACCCAATATTCAGGAGGGGTATTTCTTTCTCTCTCATTTCATGATTCTAGCCGGAGGTACCAATTGAAGGTACTAGTCTGTGGACAAGTGTGTAGGATACGTTGCCTTCAGCCAAAGCTAGACACCAACATCCTATGGGCCCTGAAGACGCTTCGGAATTACCCCACGAAACTACGACGGGCGTGTTGCGTCCACCAGCCTTGAGCAGTGACGAGAAGAACTAGTCTACAACCTGCAAGGACCAACATCGGCTGGAGCAGAAACAACCGACACAATACTGGCAGTTAAGTACCTACTGAAAGCTGCCAAGTGAACTCTTAAAAAACATTTCAGAACCTAATCACATGTGATGAATCCTTAAAACAATTTTTTCCCATCAACACCTATATCTATTTTCTCCCTGTTCAATATAATTGATTATTAAATTTTTAATCTGTATATATACCAATTTAAAGTTGATTTAATCATTTTTTGAGTGTACTGCACCCGTATGTCTCAGTAATTTTAAATGCATATAAACCGAGCTATTGAATTAATATTTTACTGAATTAAATCAGTTGGGGGCTTATCAAAAGAGCAAAATTCTCTTTTCGTAGAAGGTCTGGGAAGATACTAAAATTTATTACGGCTTTGATAATATCAGCTATGGGTCTTGATTTCTTAAATTCTTATGAGGCTCCCTAGAATTGAAGCATCATTCTTCAATTCAAATGTCTGCCAAAAGTAATCTTGAGCGAAAGGTTGAAGACCCACGGTAGATAATCTGAAATTTGGTCATTGTTGGACCATCACTGCAGAGCAAGTGCAGAAATCCCGTGACATACCTGGGCAAACTACAAACTGTTTGGGACAGAGGAGTTTAAAGAAAATCATGGATTTGATGGTCGTCTGCATACTTTCTACATGGTTAAATGTGTAATGTCTTTATTGTCTTGTGTTTGCTGTGCTTTCTCATAGTTTCCCCCCCCCCCCCCCACTCTTTTTGTCAGCCATTTGACACATGCATCGAACTGTCGTTGTATTAAGGCATTTTTTTTTTGTTTCGTGTGATATATTTCTTGATTGTATATGCTGTATGTGCTTAACAGTTTAACAGTGTATTTCTTCCCAGCGATGCTGTCACGCTTAAGTTTGAGTTACTGTTGACGTTCTGATGTTTTTTAGTAGCTCGACTGTGTCATGTCTGACATGGCGTTTTCTATTAGGCAGCCGTGTATTTATATCGCTCCTGCAAAAGGTTAGCTCGTTTGTTCCCAGACATCGTATCTATTCTCGTCAGCCCCATCTCACTGACAAACACCATTTTTCTTTCTTATATAAGAATAAATGTTCTTAGGTCAGTTTCTTGCGCTGATTTCAAATCTGAAATCCGTTTATCTCTATCACATCGGGTTCTTAAGATATTTGTGAATAAATATATTTTTGGGAAACCGTTATTTGCTCCGTTTCATTTTTACTATATAACTTATTAAAAATTAATAAAATGCAAAATAATTCTACTTTTTATACTGCTAAAAGATGCATGACATATGTTACGCTATTTTTCAAATAGTTACTGTATTTTGAAATAATTCTGAGCAAAATATGGCTTCTAGAAGTTGTAGAAATTCGGCTGATCTGTTCTGTTACGTGTGCGGATATTTTACCGATCGTGTTCACCAGAAAAACTTTACACCATTACTAAAGAAAGCATTTGAACTTTATTTCGATTCGAAAGTTGATGATGCAAATAAATCTTGGAAGCCAAATGCAGTTTGTTCGACTTGTGCAAATACATTGGCAGGTTGGTTACGAAAATCGCCGAAGCATAAGTCGATGCCTTTTGGAGTGCCAGTAATATGGCGTGAACCGACAAATCACGCTATTGATTGTTACTTCTGTCAGATCTAATACGTGATCTCGCTCTTACCAAAGGACAAACGGAATTACTCGGTTCGCGACTCAAAGAATGGAATCTTTTAGCGCCCAATACTCTGATATCTAAATTTCGTTCTGGACACAGAGAACGATGTTCAATACTTTGAGATGGATGATGACATTTGCTATTGCAAAGATGTAAACGGTCTAATGGTGCACCTCGGTCATGAGCACATAGTCAACGAATGGTGACTTTTCATCGACTCTTCCAAGACTAGTCTAAAAGCCGTGTTATTGCGTAACGGAAATGTATTTTCATCAATTCCAGTCGCCTACTTTGTTCATATGAAAGAAACTTATGACAATATGGCTATACATTTGGCAAAAATAAAGTACAATGACTACCAATGGCGGATTTGTGGAGACCTAAAGGTCATTGCAATTCTCACGGGCATGCAGACTGGGTATACTAAATTTTGTTGCTTCCTATTTGAATGGGACAGCCGCAACAGACAGGAACATTATGCAAGAAAAGTGTTGCCTATCAGGGATCGTATGCAGCTCGGCCATAAAAATGTAATACACGAGCCATTAGGTAACAAAGACAGCATCATTTTACCACCGATACATATAAAGTTGGGGCTCATGAAGAATTTCGTAAAAGCGTTAGATAAAACGAGCAAAGCTTTCACTTATCTTCGAGAAAAGTTTCCGCAAGTTAGCGATGCAAAGATAAAGGAAGGTATCTTTGTAGGACCTCAGATTAGGAAAGTTATTGCAGACAAACAATTCGAGAACTTGTTACATGGTAGTGAACTTCGCGCATGGATGGCATTCAAATCGATCGTCGATAACTTTCTGGGAAATCACAAATCTGTCGACTATGTGCATATTGTTAAGCAGTGCATAGATGCATACAGAATTATGGGCTGTAACATGTCCCTCAAAATCCATTTGCTCGATTCGCATCATGACTTTTTTCCTGACAACCTTGGCGAAGTCAGCGATGAACATGGAGAACGATTCCATCAAGATATCGCCGTATTGGAGTCACGTTATCAAGGACGGTGGAGTGTGACCATGCTTGCCGATTATTGTTGGATGCTTCATTGCGATGTACCACATGCCATTCACCGACGAAAGTCGACTGCAAAGAAATTCAAGCTTACATAACTGTTATACTTCTTGTACGAATGATGTTGTAATGCTGTATGCGTTGTTAAAAACCTTCAATTGCGTATTTCTAGAGATCCCGACCTGATAGAGAAAAACGGTTTGCAAATTTAAAACAGCGCATTAAAATTGACCAGAAATACATAGAAATGTTAGAGAAAGAAAAAAAAAATTTTTTTTTGTTAGCCAGTGTTATAACCGTTGTTTCTGCCTAATGGGATTTTAATCTTTGTCTTCTCAGATGACAGTATATATAAAATACTGGTTTCAATGTGTCATTATATAGGTTGTTTCCGAACAGTTCTTTTTTTATCCTTAGCCGCCGACCGTCAAAGCACTCAGTGGCCATTACGCCTGGTGGCGTCTTGTAGGGTAGCAACAAATTGATTCCACTTTGCTCGGTCGGTGGCCATCCTTCGTACAGTGCCCCAACTCTGGTTCATTCTTTGCATCTCAGCCTCTACAGTCCTCCGCCAAGTTGTTCTCGGTCGGCCTCTCTATTGTTTTCCTTTCGGGGTCCATAGCATAGCTGTTCTTGTGATGGCATCGGGGTCGATTATTCCTTTGTTCCACTCCATTGGTGTTGTCCCTGTTTTCAGACTTGTGCAAATAGTGGTTCTAAAAGTTCTGCTGCTAGCTCAGGGTCTGTCTTAAATAGCTCTGCATTTAAGTTATCATTGCCAGGAACTTTTCCATTCTTTAACCCTTTGATTGCTGTGATGATTTCTTCTTTTCGTGGAATGTCTGTATCAACATCTAGATCGTTTTCAGCCTCAGGAACATTCAACTGTGTATCTGGTGGTTCCTTGTTCAGAGTTTCTCTGAAATGCTCTGCTTATCTTGTTTCCTCTGTCTTGCAAGATCGTCAAGGAAATGCCTTTTGTTGGATCGGGTTTGGCGTTTAACTTCCTTGTCCAGCTGACTGTATTGCTCGCTATATAGTTGCTTTAACCTGGGGGACTTCGCTTCTGTTTTCTTTCTTTTCATTTCGTTTCTCATCGTTATGGTGTTTAATGTTTCTGATGTTATCCAGTCTTGCTTCTTCCTTTCCTGGAATCCCAAGCGTGATTTGCTGCTTTCTTTATATATTGTTGAAATGGTGTTGAATTTCTGGTCTATATCATCAGTCATTGTCTTTTCCTGACTTTTGGCAAATTGATATCGCTTCTTTATATCAGCCGCAAAAGCTTTACTGGTAAGGGGGTCCTTCAATTTGCTGATGTCAAACCTTTTCTGTGTAGTTACAGTTGGTCCAGCCGATCTGAGTTTTACTTTCAGTTTTGTTACTACTAAATGGTGATCACTTCCCACATCCGCACCTCTTTTTACCTTCACATCTTGTAATGCATGTCTCCATCTACCATTAATCATAATGTGGTCTATCTGGTTTCTGTCCCGACTATTTGGTGATTCCCATGTTAATTTGTGAATTTCTTTGTGTGGGAAAAGTGTTCCTCCAATGACCAGGTTGTTAATGCTACAGAAACGTATTAATTTATCCCCGTTTTCGTTTGCTCTTCCGTTGCCACATTTCCCCATTACTCTTTCATTATGTGTTTTGTGTGTTTCGAACTTTCGCATTGAGGTCTGCCATTACTACTTTTATTTGTAGTTATTACTATAACCGTCTTGCCCTACCTTTCCTTGAGTACCATAGGTCTTCAATGTATACCACGCCTTCTCGTTCCCTGCCAGATGACAAGATAATCTTCTATTTATCTTCCTTTTTTTATGGAAATGAATATTGTACGAGTATTCAGCGGAATGCAGTAAATATTGGAAGTGTTTTTTCCCAGATTCGAAACAAAGCAATGGCAGTGTGTATTGACAGTCCAGCAGATGACGGCAGTTATGATAAGTCTGTGAACATGTGGCCTTGTCATAATGAGGGAGAAAATCAGGTTAGTCTCATCAAACACCCCTCCATAGACCACATTTCGCTAGACTGAATTCACTTTTTTTTCCTGGATGTGAGAAAGTGAGGATAGAAAAGAGATTTTGGTCTAGGTTTCTTTGGTAGAAGGAGCTTGCTTTTTTTAGGCACACTATAAAAGAATTAAATAAAATAAAACAGTGAATACGGATTAATAATTTAGTTTTATTATAAAAGAGGCCACCCAATTCCGTTTACGTGTTTGTCGTGAAGGTGGTTGAAGAAGATGACAGGGGCTAATTAAATTGCGAACTGACTTCACAGTTGACAGATATAGTTTCACAAATGTAAATGGAGAGTGTTGTATGATAGTCAGGAGAGAATATATATATATATATATATATATATATATATATATATATATATATATATATATATATATATATATATATATATATATATATATATATATATATATGAGCTTGCTGCGACAATAGATCAGGCAAGAATGAAAGCGAATAGCAAAGTCCGGCCAGACACCACAAACACATACTTTCTGAGGGCAGGAAAGTCAGCACACCCCAAACCGAGTAAACCTGGTAGCAGTTTACCATCTCTTCTTGACTGTGCAAACGACTGGGAGATGGCGGTAGACCTACCTGGACGGGGGGCATATCCAGAGAGTATCAGAAAATCGCGGAGACGGCCGGATATAGTGCTTCATTCTTCAGCAACGCTTCAGGTCATACTGATTGAACTGACCGTGCCATTTGAATCCAGATTAGACGAGCAGCATTCATTCAAAGCGGCCAAGTATAGCGATCTAGCCGCGGATCTGAGACACGATGGATTCAGTGCAAGGGTCATGGCGGTTGAAGTGGGCGCAAGAGGGCTTGTGGCTGCATCAATGTATGATTTATTGAAACTGTTGGGGTTGAAGGGACAGTCTAGAACAAGGGCACTGAAGAGGCTTAGCGAAACTGCCGAAAAGGCATCAGGCTGGCTGTGGAACAACCGCAGTGGGCAATGGAGATCGTGACGGTAAACGCTGCGGTACAGAAAACACCAAAATTTTTCTGTCCACAGCGCTGAGTTTATATGGTGTACTAGTGAGGGGGCTGCGACTCTGGGGCAACAGGCGATGTATACTATAGGGAGTGTGTCAGGTACAGAATTTCAGTGGCGTGCGGCGCGCAGTGGCTATGGTTCGTCGGCTGCGCGCTCGTGTCTCAGTGTGTGTCCTTAGTTGTGAAGGGCGACGGAACGAACGGAATAATTTGTCTTTTCTTTGTTACTTTCACAATTGCCCCCACGGCTGGCGTTGTGGATTAAAAGTTGCTACCGTAAGTGAAATGGGTTCATTTTCGATACAAGACAACAGGAAGCTGAGACGCTTGGGAGTCATGACCCAAGTGGGCCCGCCCCCCTTAGAGTGTAAAGGAGTAATCGGGCCGAAACACTTGTCAGATGGGGGGACTTCTTCTGATGATCAGATTGCTTCCTGTTGTATCGCTCTGTAAAGAGTTTCCTATCATATCATATATATATATATATATATATATGATATATATATATATATATATACATATATATATTTATATATATATATATATATATATATATATATATATATATATATATATATATATATTTATATTTATATTTATATTTATATATATCTTCTTCTTCTTTGATCCATAGCAGCCGACCGTCAAAGCAGTCAGTGGCAATCCCGCCTCATGGCGTCTTCTTGTGGGGCAGCAAGAAATTGATTCCACTTTGTTCGGTCGGCGGCCATCCTTCGTACAGTGCCCCAACTCTGGTTCATTCTCTGCATCTCGGCTTCCAGAATTCTCCACCAGATTGTTTTTGGTCGGCCTCTCTTTTACTTTTCTTCGGGGTCCATAGCAAAGCTGTTCTTGTATTGGTATCAGGTTCCCTTCTGAGGACGTGACCAACCCAACTCCAGCGTCTGCCATCTTTGATCGTGTGCATGTCCTCCTGGTTACTCCGAATAAGCAATTCTTGGTTGCTGATGGTATTCGCCAAAAGATTCGGAGAATTTTCCTTAGGCAGATTGTGTGGAAGGAGGACAGTTTCGACATTTCCTTCTCTGTTACTCTCCAGCATTCCGCACCATAGAGAAGCACAAAAAGTACACAGCTCACATACAGTCTCAAGTTAGTGTTTGTGCTGTACTGGGAAGATTTCCAAATGTTGTTGAAACTAGCAAAGGCTGTTCTCGCCGTATTCATTATGTTGTTAATGTCCTTGCTTGTTCCGCCGTCTTTTGTTACTATGCATCCTAGGTAAGTAAATATGTCTGTCTGTTCTAACTTCTGGTTCCTTATTGTTATTAGCTCAGGATTGCCCACATTTAGTGTCATGACCTCTGTCTTCTTCAGATTGATGTTTAGACCAACCTGCTAACTATACTTATTCAGTCTATTGGTTTTTTTTTCCTTGGATGTGTTGATATGAATGTGCTACTATTGCAATTTCATCAGCATATTCCATGTCTTCCAGTGTAGAAAACGTTGTCCATCGAATTCCTCTTAGATTGCCCTCTGTGTTCTGGCGCATCACCCAATCTATGGCTGTCAACAATAATGTTGTTGATAAGGGGCATCATGTCGTACTCCTGTTTCCACTTTGAAATAGATTACTCAATCCAACACTGCATGTAAAGTTAGAATAGAGGCTTTTTATAATGGAAACAATGCAGCTGCGAATTCCATAAGCCCTCAGTATTTTCCATAGGGTCTACCTGTGTATGATGTCAAAAGCCTTTTCAAAATCAACAAAGTTAATCTCTGCCATTCTGAGCATTGCTCTTTGATGTTCCTGAGGGTGAATATATATATATGTGTGTGTGTGTGTGTATGTATATATATATGTATATGTAACAAAATTAGTCGTGAGCAAAGGAAAAACAAGAATAGAAGAATGCTAGCAATAAAGTATAACAGTCCTTCTTAAGGACGTCCAAGAACTTTAACACTCCAAATACTCCAAAGGGTGGTAAACCGCTAAGGCCGTGTCACAGTCTTTAAGTTCCGTCCCCTTCTAACTTATTCAGATGTTAGAGCAAAAAGGGAAATCCAGCGCATAGGAAATACCTTTCTTCCGCGCAATCTGTTTACTCATATGAGTGAGACGCTGTTAGGTTTGTTAATAATCCACAGTACATTGGACGTTGGTTCGGTGGTTTACCGTCCCAAATTCTTTGCTGGTAGAACAAGCCTCGGGTGTTCGTTGAAGACCTGGCGTTGCCTTGGTTTATGGGAAAGATGTTTACTTTGGTAGGAAAAAGCAAGTGACAATGACCACTGAATTTAGGGCACTGCTAGTTGGCTGTCTTAATGAAAACACACCGATGGTATCTACTCACTGCCCAGTGGCGATGAAAAAATAATAATGCTTGGCGATACAATCGCCCAATAAGACATGGGTTTACTGTAGAATAGAAAAGGGGAAATAACAGGGCTGTCTGTTTCCAAGAAACCATGGAATCGCTCTGAAAAACACAAAGCAGATTCCCCATATCAGCCGAATTATATCAGTTTTACAAAATGCCATACAACAGATATTACAAAAAATAAAAATCTCTCTGCCCACCCCTATCGGTGTTCTGGACCTCACAACACGGGCGCGAGCCTAAATCACGTTCGGCTGTCACGGTCAATTGGCTCAGCTATTTATCGATCGAAAGTCGTAGGAAAATTAACTGTGTGCCACAGGTCCACTTAATAACTATCTCGGAAGGGGAAATGGGGGGGGGGGGGGGGGGCAGGGGACATGAGGCTTACATGTATATTCTCACGTGAAAAGGGCGGAAATGTAAATATATAATGTTTAGTCTCAAACCTCTTTTGCCGACACTTAATAAGTTTGGTCAACTAGAGCAACAATCTAAAAGACGACAGGAGGAAAGACCCCCCCCCCCCCACCCTCCCCCCCCCCCCCCCCCCCCCCCCCAAAAAAAAAAAAACAAACATAAAAAAGAAGAAGAAATACCTATTAAATCTATATTCTGAAATTAAAATCATAACAACGCTAACAGTAGTAAAAAGGCTATATCATCGGAAAGATATAACACAACCCAGTAGAAAATAAAAACATAAATAAACTACAAACCACTATTAGAATCATGCCAGCATAGACACAAATGTGCTTCTGAAAAACAACAATCGGAACTATTCTCCAAAATGTAAGAAACAAAAAGCCCTACGTGAGGAATAATACAATGCAAAACGTATAATAATCACAATCAAGAAAATAGCACATTGCAGGAAAAACAACGTTCTGATATAACCAACAGTACCATGTATATGGTAAATGGTTGAGAGTGTCATGCTACGCAAAGGAAAGTGGCAAACACCTTGAAAAAAATATTTTTTCCTCATGTTACCAGACTGCCAAGTGTCTTCCATCTGCAGAGTGGAACTTATGTTACTAAGCCTGATACTAGTTGCATAATAGAAAGGAGAATTTCTTGTAATTTTGGTAAGCGCACTCAGTTATAAAATAACTACATTAGCTTTACAGTATACAAAATAACTAAATTCATCAGCGGAAAACGAGGTGCAAACAATATTACATTAGTAAGAGATAAGCAAGGTAATCTCATCACGACAGCAGAGGGACAAGAAACAAGATGGGCAGAGCTCTTCAGAGAAACTCTGAACAGGGAACCACCAGAGACACAATTGAATGTTCCTAAGGCTGAAAACGATCTAGGTGTAAATACAGACATTCCACGAAAAGAAGAAATCATCACAGCAATCAAAGGGTTAAAGAACGGAAAAGCTCCTGGCCATGATAACTTAAATGCAGAGCTATTTAAGACAGACCCTGAGCTAGCAGCAGAACTATTAGAACCACTATTTGCACAAGTGTGGACAACGGGGACAACACCATCAGAGTGGAACAAAGGAATAATTGTCAAATTGCCCAAGAAGGGAGATCTTGCAGACTGCAATAATTGGAGAGGAATCACTCTTCTCTCAGTTCCCAGCAAAATACTAGGCAGGATGATTATACAGAGAATTTCAAAAGCAGTAGACCACAAATTGAGGAAAGAACAAGCAGGATTTAGAAAGAACAGAAGATGTGTAGATCATATATTCACTCTCAGGAACATTATAGAGCAGTGCTCAGAATGGCAAAGACAGCAACATTAACTTCGTTGATTTTGAAAAGGCTTTTGACAGTATACATAGGGACAGTTTATGGAAAATACTGAGGGCTTATGGAATTCCAAACTGCATAGTGTCAATCATAAAAAGCCTCAATGCCAACTTTACGTGTAGTGTTGGGCAGAGCAACCTAACTTTTGAGGTGAAGACAGGAGTACGACAGGGATGCCCCTTATCAACCACTCTATTTTTAACAGTCATAGACCGGGTGATGCGCCAGACAACAGAGGGCAGTCCAAGAGGAATAAGATGGACTACATTTTCTACATTGGAAGATCTGGAATATGCAGATGACATTGCACTACTAGCACATTCACATCAACACATCCAGGAAAAAACGGATAGACTTAATAAGTATAGCCAGCAGGTGGTCTTGAACATCAGTTTAAAGAAGTCAGAGGTCATGACGCTCAATGTGAGCAACCCTGAGCCCATATCAGTAAGGAATCAGCAACTGGTACAGACAGACACCTTCACATACCTAGGATGCATAGTAACACCAGACGGCGGGGCAGGCAAAGACATCAACATCAGAATGAATAAGGCAAGAACAGCCTTTTTTAGCCTAAACAACAGCTGGAAGTCCTCTCAATACAGCACAAGCACAAAATTAAGATTATATCAGAGCTGTGTGCTTTCTGTGCTTCTCTATGGTGCAGAATGCTGGAGAGTAACAGAGAAGGAAATGTCGAAATTGTCCTCTTTTCACACAACATGCCTAAGAAAAATTCACCGAATCTTTTGGCCGAATACCATCACCAACCAAGATCTGCTTGCTCGGAGCAAGCAAGAGGACATGCACACCATCATAGCTGGCAGACGCTGGAGCTGGGTTGGCCATGTCCTCAGAAGAGACCCCGATGCCATCACAAGAACAGCTATGCTTTGGACCCCTGAAAGAAAACGAAAGAGAGGCCGACCAAAAACAACCTGGCGGAGGACTGTGGAGGCTGAGATGCAAAGAATGAACCAGAGTTGGGGCACTGTACAAAGTATGGCCGCCGACCGAGCAAAGTGGAATCAATTTGTTGTTGCCCTACAAGACGCCACTAGGCGTGATGGCCACTGACTGCTTTGACAGTCGGCGGTTAAGGATCAAAGAAGAAGAAGAAGACATTAGCTTTAAACTTGTAAATAACCACGAGTTAATTTTTTTATATTAATTTTCCTAATAACAGTGTATTTTAATGCTAATAAATTCCAACCAGTCAAATCACTAGGTGTTAATTTTTACAAAGGACAGTGTATAGCTTTGTTAATCGAAATATTGTTTCTACCAGTTAATTTACTACAAGTAAATTATCATAAGGATGTTTGTACCTCTATAAAGATATTGATTATAATAATGTTCCTAGCAGCCCGATAAATCCTCATTTGTGTTGTATATTTATGATGGGTATATTACTTTTTATACAACGGTCAAATCAAATGTTGGGTAAATTACTGCGGGAAGTAATTCATTCTTTGGAGTGATTACCTGGGATCCTGTCGATTCAGTAAGCAAAGACAAATTGTTTTTTCTAGGCCTCTCTTTCAATCAGGGAGGTATTTTTCTTGTTTCGTCAAGAGAGATCTAGTTGACCAAACTTATTAAGTGTCGGCAAAAGAGGCTTGAGACTAAACATTATATATTTAAATTTCCGCCCTTTTCACGTGAGAATATTCATGTAAGACTCATATCTTCCCTCCTCCCCTTTTTTTTCCTCCTTCCGAGATAATTATTAAATGGACCTGCAACTATGCAACCAATAATGCTTGAACCCAGATTATATAGCCAAGTTCTACAGTAGGTTCAGTTTGATAATAATTGAAAAGTTTAACAGAAAAGGTTCATCATTGATGGATAGTAGGTTCTATGGGAAAAACGTTCACTTTGGCAGCTTATATATTGCACTTAGCTGCCTGTGGTTGTTTCTGCTCCCGCTGGGTTGGTTCTTTTAAGACTGCTCACGCTCGTCGCTGGTCAAGGTTGTAGGGTGCAACTCGTTCCGAGGAGTGTCAGGGAGAGTCTACAAAGTTGGTCACTCGTCTTAAAGCTCAGGCCACTGTTCCCTTATTGTTCCAGAGATAGTACCCTTCAACTGGTACCACCACCAACAACTAAGGTAAAAGAATAGAAACGAAAACGCTCTCCTGAGTATTGCATTTCCCGACACATACTTATGTGTCCCCTATTCCTATTCCATCATCCTATTTACTCAGAATTTACCCTCGGTGTGAATTAACTTTAATCCCTTGAGAGAAAACTTTCTTTACATTTAAATTGAATAGCTTTTACAGTTACTTTACATTTACATGAAAAGGTTAATAGTACAGATAGAATATGTTTACATTTCCACTGATTGAAAAGTGTTCATAATAAAAATTGAATACGTTTTCATTTATGTTTACACTGATTTGAAAAGTTTGAAACTTCAATTAATTTTAAAGGGAATAGGTTAACATCGACATTTACACTGGTTTGAAACTGTAAGTATTATAATTGAAATGTATATCATTTCTTTCATCTTTCCCTCCCTGCTCCATATGGAACTTGGGACTACTTTATGCTTTTAGTTCTCCTTAAGAAACTAGCAACAAAGCAGTCGCCAGCCCGTGCAGTGGTGTTTCATGAAATCATCACTCTATGCGCTGAGGTTGCTAGCCTCAAATGACTGGGACATCCACTAGCGATTTTCATATATTAATTTTCACATGGTAATATATGCATATTTGTTTACATGTTAGTAATGAAAATATAGAATGTAAAATAACAACTTACGCCAATCCTGGCTCACAGACATTTTGCTCAGATGAATGAAGTTAAGGCACTAGCCGATGCCTTTTTACACGTGTACTTGGGGTCGTTAATTTTAACTTTAATTCCCTCTCTGACTTCATGTGTTCAGCTTCCTCGGATATTCCGGATTTCCTTATTTAAAATGATAGAGATTTCCTGGGCTATTTTGTAAGTCCTGATTAATACTCCATTAAAAATGTCCGGTCTGATAAAATGAAATTCTGAATTCTAAGCTTCACTCTGGCAAAGTCTGGTTGTGTCGTCTTGGCAAGCGATCTTCATAGTAAATTTAACTGACTGAAGCGTCAGGTTATATTCACTGTCCTCTCCTGCTTTGTTTGTTATGAAGCTAGGCAAAAGTTCCAATCATTCTAAACTACCTGGTTTGGGGGGGGGCAATTTCAAAATATTCCTTACATGGAAACATTTTGAACATAATGCAGAGGTAGAGTCTTCCGTATATGGAATGAACACATCCGATTGCCTGGCAGGCGAACTCACCATCACATATGTTATTTTAGATGTAACTAATTATTACTATCTAAAGTAATCTGGCCATAACAAGTCGGACAGGAAGCGATTATGTCATACGTGTCTGTCCAAAACGTGTTGCATAGACGAATAATCTTGTTATCTCTCGCTTAAGCACACAACTCTACGCGAAAACTAAGCAGAATAATATGGGTTTACCTGCGCTTAATCTCAGCAACGCTGTGCCGTGCCTAGCAAATGTGAGATATACAGCAACCAACAGTGTCAAATGTTGTGACAATATCAAATATCTGTTGCGTAGCAGAGAAAGAAAAGGGTGCGCCCCGGAAAAATCGCAATGAAATCAGTACAACAAATGTAACTGATTACTGCCGTAGTGACAGAGAGATTGAGAAGAGGTCGCCCCAAAATTCATCTTGTGACAATGTGTTGATGTGAATTTGTGAGTAGTGCAATGTCATCTGCATTTCCAGATCTTCCAGTGTAGAAAACGTTGCCCATTTTATTCCTCTTGAACTGTCCTCTGTTGTTTGGTGCATCACTCAGTCTATGACTGTCAAAATTAAAGTGGTTGATAAGGGGCAACTGTCTTCATCTCAAAAGTTAGGCTGCTCTGCCCAATGCTACATGTAAGGCTAGCATAAAAGCTTTTGTTGATGGAAACATTACAGCTTGGAATTCCATAAGCCCTCAGTATTTTCCATAGGCTATCCCTGTGTATGCTGTCAAAAGCCTTTTCAAGGTTAACGAAGTTAATTTATATCTATCTTCCATTCTGAGCACTGCTCCATAATGTTAGTATGATGGTCTGACACCTTTATTATGATTTGCACAACTGCTGTTCTTTCTGAATCCTGCTTGTCCTTTCCTCAGTTTATGGGCTACTGCTTTTGAAATTCTCAAGATAAATATCCTGCTTAGTATTTTACTGGGAACTGAGAGGAGACTAATTCCTCTCCAGTTGATCCAGTTTGCTATGTCGTCCTTCTTGGGCAATTTGGAAATTATTACTTTATTCCATTCCAGGTGCTGTCTCTGTTTTTCAGACTCGTAAAATAGTGGTACTAATAGTTCTGCTGCTAGTTCAAGATTTGTCTGAAAAAACTCGGCATTTAAATTGTCGTGACCAGAAGCTTTTTTCCATTCTTTAACCATTTGATAGATTCGTTTATTTCTTCCCTTAGTGGAATGTCTGTATTTACGTCTAGATCATTTTCAGCCTCAGTAGCATTCAGCTTTGCCTCTGGTGATTCTTTATTAAGTTTTTTTTTCTGAAGTGCACTGCCCTTCTTGTTTTTTTCTGCCCCTATGCCCTAATGATGAGATGTCTCTAAATGATGTATTATTGTTTGCGTTCGGTTTCCGCTGATGGTTTTAGTTATTTTGTATACTATGGTTTGTTCCTTTCTCTACAAAGAAAGCCTCGTCTATTGCTGCCAAGGTATATGTATGATTCTACATCTTGTAGTGGTGTTTCTTCAATAGCCTTTTTGTTAACGTTTCTGCATTTATTCTTATTATCTTTGTTTTCTGCCTGTGCATTTGTACGCCCACTTGTTGTGACCTCACATCTAGTATTTTTAACGTGTCTTGCATCTGATTACAGTTATGGCATAGAAGAGCTAAATCTAGATCATCAAGCTGTGTAGTCTTTGGATTTCAATGGATTCTATTTTTTTGAAGGAGGTCGATGTTTTCATTACCCAATTTATTGCTAGGACGAAAAAAAAATAGAGACAGGAGGCATCCTGCGCACAAAGAAACTACCAGGCAAATACAGACGATGATGGTGTTTACTCTAAGCTTCTTTGTGCTATAAACTCTGCTGTATTTTTAATTAATCAAAACACTGGCATAAACTACATGAGAGAAGTGCATAAATGGTCTCCTTATATGTTTAATGTTATCATCAATACAGATTATCACCTTCATGTCAACAAAACCCTTGTAGCATTTTTTCATTCTTCTAATCTCATAGTTCTGGATGCTGAGCAAACAAGGGGAGATCAGAAGGGAGGATGGCTGTTTAGATTATCCTGGAGGAGACAATGTTATTATGAATCTTTGCCATGGTAATAAGGATAACCAAGAGTGGATGTATACAGAGGTATGGTCCTTGATGCAGTGCTCAATTTTTTTCGTTGGTTTTTGTTTGTTTATTCGTTATTCTACCTAATTTTAGCAGGGAGTTCTGAAAGTTTGATTTCATTAATTATGTAGGGAGAATGGGTGGAAAGTTAATTCAGCCATTGCCCTTTAGATGTCTGGAAACATAGGTCTTCAAGAAATTACACTGAAACAGGTCTTTTCTAATTGTACATGTGTAACCGGGCTGGTTACAACATTAATGTAAGAATGTGTATGACCGGGTCAGTTGGCCAGTCAATTGTGTTGTGCGCAGGTAAAATGTATTGACGAGAGCTAATCCTTTAATACGTTTTTGTTCAAGTGTTTACAGGCCTTCCGCCTGAGATGGTGTTGCTGTCATTTTCGACGGAGTCATCTGTCAAGTTATTTGCTTATGTTTTATCATAAGTATAATTGTGTCTTTACCTGCGATGTCAGGTTGATTAGGGGTTGTCTTCCCTTGTTTATTCATTCATTGTGTTTTGACCTTTAGGGTTAAAGGTTGACAGTTCGGGCGTAGGCCTATGGGAAGGTTTTTTAAGCGGGAGAGAGTGATACTTCCGGCAAGCCGGGAAGGTCCTGTTTTTCTGAAGGGACCAAGAGTCCATTGTTTTTCGGGGAGAATCTTCGAAGTAACTGCTATGGCTGTTTTCCCCAGTGAATCTCTGTGCGTCGGGATGACGACAGAATTCCTTGTTATGTTCTGAGGATTCATTTTCCAGGTAATACCGACCTTTATGCATTATTACGCTTTTCGGTGGCAGAACATGTAAAAGGATTACTTAGTGTGAACTGCAGCTCACCGATCCTATATATTTCAGAACTTATATATTTGTGCTCGAGGTAGCCATCCAAGACTGTTAGTCTTTAGCTTGTCCAGAAATCCAGTGACAAAGATATATTGTGGGAACCGCAGATTGGCGGGATTTATGTCTACAATAAGCATTACTGCAGGGTTGATGATAACCTATTTAACAGAAGTACACAGCCGACGTCCGAACGAGGCCTGTGCTTTCGGCTATTATACTACAGCCTGATAATGTGCAATTGGCGGGGAATGCCAAGTTGCACCTATGTGTCAAAGTGACTAAGGCATCTGACGCGTTTAGTCAGAGACGCCAAGGGCGACGCTACGAACTTTCATTATTGAAGAACTTTGCTATTGACCATGCACGTCTATTCTGATGTTTACCTTTTTGAATGCCAAATGTATACCTATCGATTTCCGGTCAGCATGACCTTGTTACACTGACTGTTCCTGTTGATACTATGTGTGTTCTCGTCATTAAATGTTTTGAAACATGCCTGCAGTGTCCAAGCATCCTTGATTACTGCATGTGAGAGTATGGGTTGCAGGGTCTTCATATATACGAGCCTAAACACATTCGCGCCTTCATTCGCACCCACACTCAGTTCATCATACGCTCGCACTACACATCTAACAACAAGTATACTGTCTTGGGCCAGTGATCACCTCAAAAAGAGAAAAAGACAGTTACATTTCTGGTGGACCAGTTACGTGGGCTCTTCTGATACATTTGTTGTTGCCAATGTGGCCTAGAAACTTACATTTCTGATGGACCAGATCTGTGGGTTTAAAAAGAACAGAGCGAGCATTTGACATTATTGTTGACATTAATGGATCCAGAAATTTACATTCCTGGTTGGCTGTTACATGTATGATGTCTCCAGTTTTGTCCAGAAAGTTACAAGAAGGACAAGTACACATTACACTTCTGATCTGTGGGTCTAAGCTACACACGGGACAGCCGTAACACACAGCGCTAATTCTACACTTGCAAGTTTTGGCTACAACAGGACAGAAATAGGTCATCAACGGTTGACCTAGATAAACAGTGCGGGCATTTATATTATAATGCTACATAAACCACAACAAGACAAGTACTGAAGTTAACATCTAGGCATTTGCTACGTGGACCATAACTGCATAGAAGGCGGGTTCCTATTGTGAACAGTACTGCTGGTTGTTACACGTTTCAGTCAACAACAGACTTTTCTATGTGCGAGCATTCAAGCTACATTGTTCGAGGTCAAGTATTTGTAAACAGTACGTGGAAATTGTAAACATTCAATGTGCAAGTCCTAATTCGAGAAGGTCATAGTAACTTTGGTTCGTGAATACCACTTTATGCTACAGTGGATTTGACGTTCAGTGCGCGTTTGACATTTCGTTTCTGTGTTCGCAAGGAGCAAGAAATTTATTTTAGTTTCAGCTGTGACTGAACTTGTTCTGCAACACATTGAAATTGATTGCTATATGTTTATGTTACTTCTACTGTTTTTGTGTATTTTTCTGCGGGTTTTCGGTTGGTGGGTCTTACAGTAAATATGCCACTTAATCGAGGCTTACTGTAAGCGTTCTGTAGGTGCAAATTTTCTTAATTTGAAAATTTGCTAGTGATAATTGGTCGCTATTGATGTTAGCTGTGATGTAACTGTACTTAACGTTGTTTTGTAATATTTTGTCTGTTTTTCAGTTTTGATTTTCGATTTGTTTTGTTTGTATTCTGTAGGTCTCTCCTTTCTTTTTTATTTCTCTACACATTTTTGGTTAAAACAGTGTTGCCATTTGTATTGTTTTGTATCTTTGTCTTTGTTTTTTTTTTTTTGTACTACATTACTGTCATGCACAGTCTACATACATATACTTGGTCATGTATTGTTATTATTGATAAGGTAGACTCTTCATATAGAGTTTGTTAATAAAATATTATTATATAAGATATTTATGCAAGTTCTTTGATAAAAGACTTGTTATCTACAAAGATTGAGACAAGGTGAAATACATATTCGAGTTCTTTATAAAAAAGACTTGTGCCCATAGTGAGTGGGATATAAGGGATTTTTTTTCCACAGGTACTCAAGTGATTTTTGGGTTACATTATAAACAAGAGGACCATACAAAGTCTTTGTCTAAGACTAAGAGAGTGAAATAAAGTGAAGTGAGTATACAAGTCTAGCATTTCAGACTTGTCCCCCATTAAAGTAAGATAATTTAAGTTATTTACTTCTGCAAGTTACTAATCTCAGTAGACAAGATGTCTACATTAGAGTACTTTATTACACAAGGGAGAGCCCTTGATAAGACTGGTCAACAGTTAGAACAATGGGCTGTTGCTCAGTATGACAAAGCATTAGCTGCTGAAGAGAGAAAAGCTGCTGCAGAAGAAAAAAAAGCTCTGGCTGAAGAGAAAAGATTAGAAAGAGAAGCAGCTGCTGAACAAAAAAGACTAGACAGAGAAGCTGATGTTGCTGCTGAACAAAAGAAATTGCAGATGCAGGTGGAGGAAAGGAGATTTGAAGCTGAACAAAAGAGATTAGACAAAGAAGCTGCTGCGGAGCAAAAGAGATTAGACAAAGAAGCTGCTGCAGAGGAGAGGAAAGCTCAAGCTGCTGCAGAGGAGAGGAAAGCTGAGGCTGAAATTAGAAAAATGGAACATGAGGAAAGAAAACAGAAGATGGAACTTGATGAAAAACTCGCAACTTTGGAGTTAGAGAAATTGAAATTGGCGAGTACGGGTGCTCAGCAAACAACTTCGAGTACGACAAAGGAGTTTGTTAGTAGGATTAAATTGCCTCATTTCAATCCTCTAAAGGATGACGTAGCAGATTATCTAGATAGATTCCAATTTTTGTGCGATACGCATAACATAAAAAAGGAAAAATATGTTGAACAACTGATGCCATTTTTTACAGGTGACACAGTGACTACTCTTATGACAATAGTCGAACATGAGAGGACTAATTATGATGTTGTCAGGGCAGCTTTGCTAAAAAAATACCAACTAAAAGAAGAAGATTATCGTCTTCGTTTTAGGACAATGTTGCCAGAAAATGGAGTAGATTTCTCTGATTTTGTTACAAAGATACGTCGTACATTTACACGATGGGTTGAGTTGTCTCAGACTGAGAAAACATATGAAGGTCTAATGGACTTATTATTGCGAGATAAGGTTTTGTCATCTGTTAATGATTCTTTTCTTGCATTCCTTCATGAGCGTAAGCCTAAAAACTTAAAAGATATGGAGGAATACTGTTGTCAGTATGCCACAGCACATCCCCATGCTACAGTTAGCAATTCTAAAGTGAAAGAAGGGTTGCCAGCTGCTTCGGCAACACCATATGGCCCTAATTTCAAAAAAAAAATTTCAGGGTGCTCAACAAAACTGGAATAGGGGAAGTAATCAAAATTACACCCAGAAGCGGAGTAATCCAACACATGATGGTTCTTCGTCTATGTATTGGAGACAAGATGGTAGTTCTCGTAATTTTAGTGGTAATAATTTGAGACACTTTCGCAAAGGCTATCCAAATAATAACTATTCGAACTTTCGAGGTAATCATTCTCGACGTCAAGATTATGACGATGGTGAATTTAGAAACCGGGATTCAAACCGGAATGATGATTACAGTAGACAATATGATAACAATTACAGGGGAAATGATAGTCGAAATAATTACAGGGGAAATGATAATCGAGGCAGACCTAGATTTAACAAGAAAAGACCTTTCCAACAGGCGAACTCTGCACAACAAGAGTTTGATGGAGCCTGTAATACAGTAAATGATAGTGGTAACTCTAGGGCTATCACTGGTTGTGCTTTCGATTTTGGGAGAGCAACTGAATGCCCCCAATGCTTAACATTGTTCGACTCATCGACTGTATCTACGCTAAGTTGTGGTCACCCTCTTCCGGCTCTACCTGCTACAGTTGCGCATGATGGGAGAGGATCTCTCATCTTACATAAAGGTCTAATAAATGATAGGCTAGTCTCAGTACTTTTCGATTCGGGATGTACTACCGTCGGGGTTAGGGAGTCTCTGATAGATCCTTGCTGTGCCACTGGAAAAACAATCAAATGTGTTACATTTGGTGGTACTATGGAAATTTATCCTACTGCTATTATTAGGATTGACACTCCTTTCTTCACAGGAGAGGTCCATGCATGTCTTCTTCCTAATCCTATTGCGGATCTTATAATCAGTCGTATTCATGGGGTTAAGGAATGCACCCCGCAACAAATTTCTAGTTGGGAAGAAAAAAACATTCAAACGGTCAATGCAGTGGTGACAAGAGCTCAAGCTCTTAATCCCCCAACTTCATCTGATAATAGTAATGAAGTTGATAGCCAAGACGAGCACTTGGTGATTTCCCATGACTCGTTTGTTAAACGTCAAGAAGAGGATCATTCTTTGAAGAAATTCTTCCTTCTTGCAAAGAAAGGGGATCCCAATCAAAATACGAATCACAAATCGTATATCACTATTAAGAATGGTATATTGGTACGAATGGTACAACACTCGGACAAGTCTATGCACTCGCAAATTCTTGTGCCTAAGTGTATGAGAGCCTTAATTCTTCGGCATGCACACGATTCTCAGTGTGCTGGACACATGGGTTTTTCCAGAACTAAAACTAGAGTCCTTGCGTCCTTCTTTTGGCCATTCGTGAATAAAGACATCCGAATTTATTGCCGATCTTGCAAAATTTGTCAAGAGGTCAAGTCTAGGGGTCCGAGACATGCTGCTCCTATTCAGGCTGCAGATATTCCGATTCGGCCTTTTCAGAAAATGGCTATAGACATCATTGGTCCGTTCAAAATTAAGTCAGCCAGAGGACACCAATTTATCCTCACTTGCGTGCACATGTGCACGCGTTGGCCAGAGGCTATTCCTCTGAAGAGCATATCAACTGTCGATATCGCTGATGCTCTTTGGCTCGTATTTTCTCGTCTGGGATTCCCCGGAGAAATACTGTCGGATCACGGCACTCAGTTAATTTCGGACGTTATGTCTCAGGTAATGGCTACGCTAGACATTAAAAGGTCTCTCAGTAGTATTTATCATCCAATGTCCAATGGATTGGTAGAACGTCTTAACAGGACACTAAAGAACTTACTTGGCAAGATAACGGAGGATCATCCTGAAGATTGGGACAGGGTTTTACCTGCAGTCCTCTTTGCCTATAGAGAGGTTCCCAACGAGCGTACAGGGTTTTCTCCTTTCGAACTTGTCTTTGGCGCGCAACCGCGTGGTCCGATGTCCTTGTTACACGATTTGATAACTTCCGATAATATTGACGATGATACACAATCGTCATATGAATATGTCATAGCTCTTAGAGAAAAGATTATCGAATCGTGCAGGTTAGCAACTTCATCTTCCGAATTTGCGAAAGAAAAAGCTAGGCGATTTGCTAATAAGAAAAGACGCCTACGTCAACTTTGTCCTGGAGACAAAGCATATGTCTTACTGCCCTCAAGAGAGAATAGACTTCTCATTTCATGGAAAGGTCCATACACTATAGTCTCAAAAATTTCCGATGTCGACTATATTGTCGATGTGGATGGAAGGCATAAAACCTTCCATATAAATATGCTAACAGAGTTTATTGAACGTCCAGACTATTTGCAGCCTATTTTCCAGGCGACGGACGACTCTCCAGTCCAACATGGTCACATCTCATCCCTGTCCGTTATACAGGATGAGGAAACTATTTTTTCTGACGTGAACTTACCTCTTCCTGCGATTCCACTTACTTCAACGGAATCGTGGAGAGACGTTACAGTCTCTTCCAACTTGTCTTTTGAGGAACAGCGTCAAGTATCCTCTACGTTACAATCATATCAGGATGTCCTTACCGACATTCCTGGACACACAGATGTCATAGAACATGACATCATACTTACTGATCGTAATCCGATCAGAGTAAGACCATACCCAATACCTATTCATTTTCAAGCACAAGTCGAGAAAGAATTGGATGAAATGATTCAACTACAAATAATTGAACCATCCACTTCAGCTTATTCTTCGTCGATAGTTATTGTTCGAAAGAAAGACAATAACATACGTCTTTGCGTTGATATCGCAAATTAAATCAAGTTACGAAGTTCGATGCTGAACCTATGCCGTTATTAGATGATCTACTTATTAGACTTTCTAAAGCTAAATTCTTTACTAAACTAGACTTGTCGAAAGGTTATTGGCAAGTCCCACTGACGGAACACGCCAAACCTCTCACTGCTTTTTCGACACCTAGGGGTCTGTTTCAATGGAATTTTATGCCTTTCGGGCTTATGAACGCCCCAGCGACTTTCGTGCGCATGATGCGACGAATTCTATCAGATCGTGCAGATGTCATTGCATATTTAGACGACATCTGTCTTTTCAGCGATACTTGGGAAGAACACTATTTGGGTCTAAAGGAATTGCTATCTACTCTACGTGAGCATAGTTTGACTGCTAAACCCTCTAAAGCTTTTGTTGGGTTTAGTGAAATTTCCTTCCTAGGTCATCGAGTTGGTCATGGTCTGTTGAAGACAGAGGACCAAAACATTTCAAAGATATTAAATATCTCGGTTCCGAAGACGAAAAAGCAAGTGCGTAGTCTCTTGGGATTAATACAATTCTATGGAAGATTCATTGAGAATCTGTCCTCCATTATGGCACCACTTTCAACGTTATTGAAAAAAGGTTCTCCTAATATGGTGCGGTGGTCCCAAGAATGCCAATCTTCATTGGATCAGGTTAAGAATTTGTTCTCATCTCATCCTATCTTAAGACTACCAACGATTGATAAGACTTTTGTCCTTCGTAGTGATGCCTCTTCCACTGGGATTGGAGCGGCACTAATGCAGGAATATTCAGGAACTCTGCATCCTGTAATGTATATTTCTAGGAAGCTAAATGCGGCAGAAAGGAATTACTCGGTTTTGGACCGTGAATTGTTGGCTATGGTTTGGTCCATTCTTAAGCTACAAAGGTTCCTTCTGGGCGCGCATTTCTTTATGGAAACCGACCAAAAAGCTCTTACGGCTATGCAAAGTAAGGATTTGAAGAGCTCGAGATCTACTCGTTATGCTATTGCTCTTCAGCCTTTCCATTTCACGGTGCGAGCTATCCGTGGTTCGGATAATGTGATGGCGGACATATTGTGTAGATGCCCACATGATTCCAGTTAAATCTTGTGTCCTAGTTTTTCCTGATACACTTTCAGACTTAGGTCTGTCCTTAATATCATAATATGTTGTAATACAAATGTATTTGGATGATGTTTAGATAATTTAACAAATTTCATTTTGTCCATCCATCAGTGATATGTTGCTAAAATAGCATTGACATTTGTATATTGCTATGATTATATTATTTAGTAATGTTTGATATATGATTGGTATTGCCAGCAACTTAGGTTTCTTGAATGGTATCCCTTAGTTTGTTTGGCTTAAAGGAAATATTTTCTCCTATGTTGAGAGATGATTTGTATTCTCTTCAGACGCTTTATTTATGCGTCTATTGTACCTGATATTAGGTTCAGTTTTTGCATGAGCACAGAAGTGATACTGGTGCTATCTTGCTCATGGACATATTAAAAAAAAAAAATTTCATTTTTTTTTACAGGGGGGTGGTAGTAATGTTGCTGTCATTTTCGACGGAGTCATCTGTCAAGTTATTTGCCTATGTTTTATCATAAGTATAATTGTGTCTTTACCTGCGATGTCAGGTTGATTAGGGGTTGTCTTCCCTTGTTTATTCATTCATTGTGTTTTGACCTTTAGGGTTAAAGGTTGACAGTTCGGGCGTAGGCCTATGGGAAGGTTTTTTAAGCGGGAGAGAGTGATACTTCCGGCAAGCCGGGAAGGTCCTGTTTTTCTGAAGGGACCAAGAGTCCATTGTTTTTCGGGGAGAATCTTCGAAGTAACTGCTATGGCAGTTTTCCCCAGTGAATCTCTGTGCGTCGGGATGACGACAGAATTCCTTGTTATGTTCTGAGGATTCATTTTCCAGGTAATACCGACCTTTATGCATTATTACGCTTTTCGGTGGCAGAACATGTAAAAGGATTACTTAGTGTGAACTGCAGCTCACCGATCCTATATATTTCAGAACTTATATATTTGTGCTCGAGGTAGCCATCCAAGACTGTTAGTCTTTAGCTTGTCCAGAAATCCAGTGACGAAGATATATTGTGGGAACCGCAGATTGGCGGGATTTATGTCTACAATAAGCATTACTGCAGGGTTGATGATAACCTATTTAACAGAAGTACACAGCCGACGTCCGAACGAGGCCTGTGCTTTCGGCTATTATACTACAGCCTGATAATGTGCAATTGGCGGGGAATGCCAAGTTGCACCTATGTGTCAAAGTGACTAAGGCATCTGACGCGTTTAGTCAGAGATGCCAAGGGCGACGCTACGAACTGTCATTATTGAAGAACTTTGCTATTGACCATGCACGTCTGTTCCGATGTTTACCTTTTTGAATGCCAAATGTATACCTATCGATTTCCGGTCAGCATGACCTTGTTACACTGACTGTTCCTGTTGATACTATGTGTGTTCTCGTCATTAAATGTTTTGAAACATGCCTGCAGTGTCCAAGCATCCTTGATTACTGCATGTGAGAGTATGGGTTGCAGGGTCTTCATATATACGAGCCTAAACACATTCGCGCCTTCATTCGCACCCACACTCAGTTCATCATACGCTCGCACTACACATCTAACAACAAGTATACTGTCTTGGGCCAGTGATCACCTCAACAAGAGAAAAAGACAGTTACAGATGGAAATTCTTGACTGAAGTTTATTTTTCTTCCCAAGTTCGTTCTTACCCTTTAAGGTGTAGTGATACGCAATATCGTATAATGGTTTTCAAATGTTCCAACTGTACGTTCCAAATAAAACACAGCAATGTAGAAAATTCAATCAGAGTTTATTTTGATGTCATTAGACAAGCACTGCAAATTTCACAATGAAAATATATATCCACATGGAAATTATATATCCAACAGGAAAATATATATCCAACAGAATAATATAAAAACTTGTCAACTTAAAAAAAAACTTGTCTACTAAAAAAAAACTTGTCTTGATAATCTCAAAGACGAAGTTCACCTTAGTACTATAACTGCCCAGCAAAAATTTATATCGATCTAATCCTGTCTATCGTCCACATCTCTCCTTTTTATACAGCTCCTGTCTTTTTCCCGCCTTTTCCCACACGACTCATTCTTTTTTTCACACGTTACAATTTTCTACACACGTCTCTCTGTTTTCGACAATTTGCGCACGACTTTCTGTTTTTCGACGTTTGTGACATCTTTCCATCAACAATGGAAAAAAACCAAAATAGCAACTCTCACTTCACAAAATTTTCCACTCAAAAACACGCATTCAATATTATTTTTTAGGACTGCACTGTCTTACCCTCTTAGAGCCCTGACTGCTAACTGAATTTAAAATTTATACTGCGTTTTGTGCAAAAACGCCTTATCTGCTTAACGTCCGTTATTCTTATTCTATGTACTGTTATAACTCGTATAAATGGTAGTGTATGCCAAGCGTCACACACGTCCCGGGGCCACAAAAATTTATCCCAGGTGGAGACATTTTCGTCCTATCAACTAAAAAATATCAAGTCCCTAGCATACATACTGAAGCAAAATATGAAATGGGGGCATATACTTATGAGCCAATTGGCAATGGACAATGGTTAAGAAAACATTTTTGTTACTGGTACAAGTCATTGGATGGGGGCCTACGCATGTGAGCCAAATGAGAAAAAATGAATTTACAAGGTCTCAGTATACATGTGAGCCAGAGAAAAATTAAAAAAAAAAATTTTTTTTTAATGTTTTCAAGATCTCAGTATACATGTAAGCCAACTAAAAATTTTTTGCAAGATCTCAGTATACCTGTAAGCGAACTAAACAAAAATTATTACAAGATCTCAGTATACATGTGAGCAAACTAAAAAGAAAAACAATTGTGTTCGTAAAACGAGGGATACCATTAGATTTATAATGCGTAAAACGGGGGACACATACAAGTTGTTTATACATTATGTCATTAAACAGTATGGGATATGGATAGCAATGTGCAATACGCAATGTAAATTATTCATGTATTAATACAATACTTATGTAATCTTTATTTAACACACGCTAGTAATAATACATGAAAACATGGAGTTATGATATTAAATATACATAAATAATATAAGTCTATTGAACTTTTTTTTCAAGTCACCACATATAAGGTTTGGTTATGCCAAACAAAACTCGAACTTTTAATCAATCTTCAGGACAATAAATGTATCCTACCTAATATATGCATGTGAATCGTAACTGACCAGAACTATCATTACGTTTGTACATGACCTCCGCGAGTGTCAACGAGAGCGGTGAAAGGTCACGCTGTCTGGATATTTGAACTCTCATTGACGGCACAGTGTGGCGTCAACTAAGGGAGAGGGGGGAGGGGGGGTTGCTAGATGAATGAATGTGAGGCGTGGGAGAAAAGGGGAAAAAAAGAAGAAAAACGAGCATGGGGAAATTCACAGTTAGTGTGTGTGGGGGGGGGGTAGAGAAAGTAGTTCCGGTTTGGATGGATGACATGAGAGGTTGTCATACCACGAAAGTAGAGGGTAAAATTGAATAGAAATATTCTCAGTGGTAAATACATCTTTAGAACAACACAGAGGTGTTGTTGAGTTCACAACGTATGGACGGGGTGTGCGTAGAGAAGGGGGTGAAGAACCAGAGGTGTGGGTTAACGTTATAAATACGCATTAGAGCATAAATAAATTTCACTGTACGAGTACACATCTGTGTGTCTCGACCGCAGTAGGTTGGTAAAAAAAACATGATATATGGTACATAATTACTTATGCGATATTCATTAAATTCAAACAATGTATAATAAGTAATGATCCATAGCATATGTCTGGTTCAGCAACTCCTGAACAGACAAGTAGAAAAAATTTGTTAATTGAGGGGAAAAAATGCTCTGTGTATTTTTTCACTATTTGTGATGCTCTGGCTAACTACATGTGTAATAATGTTTTGGTTTTCCGCCAAAGTCTTAATATTATGACATAAACTGTCATAGTTGTGGTCGGGTGCAGTGCCAACAAAAAACTGTAGCGCATTGTCTACAAACGGCAAAATCGCCCGTTTTGGTTGATGTGCTTGTCTTAGGATCAAGCAACGTCTTCTTAAGCTTTGAGATTCTGCCTTAGTGGCTAATAATACATCAATGTGACCCATGTGTTTGGTTATCTTATAATGTACAACAATGTTTGATATATATATTTCTAAGTCCAAAAAAATGTTATTTAAATCTTCTAATTCTGAATATAATGGTTTGAACGCTGTAACAAGAGTAACTGTGCATGTTGAATAGAGTTGCGCCTCTCCAGATTAGTTTCTCTTCACTGGCGGTTATGACTGCCGCTGATAGCATCAACAGGACGACATAGAAGGTGGCTGGCAGCATGTGAAAAAACTTTTTAGAGCAGCCTACCGAGAGCAACCTGGCCGACTCTAAAATAGCAGTGCCTCTCCTGGGCAATGTGCTATCGCACTCGGACAAAAAAATGAAACCATTTAGAGTAGCCTAACGAGAGAAACTTGGCCGACTCTAAAAAAGCAATGTCTCTCCTAGACAGTTTGCTATCGCACTCGGACAAAAAATTAAAACCATTTACAGTAGCCTAGCTAGAGCAACCTGGCTATCTCTAATAGAGCGTTTCTCCTAGACAATCTTCTATCGTATTTCTTCTCAGTGTCTAAAGCAGTGACGGTTGATGCAGTGTTATGGGTAGGGTGTTGCGATGTTGATGCACTGTGCTGTGCGATGTTTTGTCGCTTATGTGGTAGGGTGGGCGAGATGATGATGATGATGTTGTGATATTTGATCACTCTCTTGCACACTCGCAACCAACCCGATTCAACAATAAAACTTTGATTCTTAAGGCAGGGGCTGTATTTATTTTTACAACCCATTCAGTGACTAAGGGCACACTGAAGCAAACATTAAACAAATAAACCAACAAACAAAACACCAAACAAACACCCAGCCTGTGCTCGATTGCTAATCTGAAGAAGCAAACAAAGCAACGACTGGTTAAAATCATAGTTAAATAATGATACTCTCACCTGCCAAACAGTCCTTCCACGCCACCTGACACCCTCAACTATCACACACGCAAACACTCATGCGTGTCGTCCAATGCGACTAGTATGGTGTTGTGCATGAGGCTGGCAATCTCACCATGTAACACAGATTGCTACCGAAACTACTACTGCACGAGCATCTGAATGCTTCATACGGAGGCAAACCACACTGGTGGCCCCATGCTCCCTCAGGAGCGGAGAAGAGAAATATATAGCTCCAAGTGAGCCCACGTGCTCTCACAAACTATTCTACACATAACCATAATTAAATAATAATAACATGGACATAAAATAATATTCAACTGTATGTACAACAAATACTCTCAATAATGAGAATAAACCACCACCTCGCAACTGATCCATCTCAATATTCATCCCTGCACTCTGAAGCATGTCGTATGTGACGACTGGTGCGCCTGGCAACAAGCGTGTCGTATATGACCACTGATGATCCTGGGAATCTCATCACATGAAACACATCGTTACCGAAACAACCACTGCAATAGCATAAAAATGCTTCTTGTCTGCCTGTGATGGACACCAGCTGCATTGGTGTTTCCATGCTCCACAAGGAGCAAACAGAGAAACACCTGTCTCAACGTGCCTTACGTACCAAGGAGTGCCTCGTGCTCTCCAGCAATCTAAATACATATTCTCACCTCACTCAAAGTAACCCACTAAAGATATACAGTAGAATTATGATAAGTAGGCTATCGTGAAATACACTCAATTACAATAGCATCAAAGAATAAAATATAATTATTCTTAACTTTAACAAAACCCTAAATACATCAACTAAAGGAAATTTAACACGAAAACTCTCTCTTCTATTACTGGGGAAAATTACATTTAACCTACTTTCACCCACGTGTCAATTCACACGATATAAAACTGCGTAACATTAAGTGATAACTAAGAGTGTTAAATGCAGACTCCTTGGCGCCTCCTTTTACGCATGGTCATCAACACGTGGTCCTTCCGGTTGCCATCTTCCCAACTAGTAAATATTATCTAAATTCAAGTAATAAATCGCTTCTCTGCCTGGTTTCATGTATGAAATACTTTCATACTATATTTGCCTTTCTGGTGAATGAAATAATTGCTACTAAAACTCTCACATCTGTGATTTGGACTTACACTATTAAAATCAATCCACGCATATTATTTTCACTCATTTATATTTCAAGACTAAATTATAAGGTCCTGAAAACACATCAATCTATCTATTTCATTAAACATTAAAACAGACACGCTCAATATAATTTCAGAATTAAAGAACACTAATGCTATTCTAAATTAACTCACGTGCTCAAGGCATTTACAGCTTAACTCTGGTGTCTAACTTCGTTTCTCTCTCGTCTGGGCGGCTCTTGAAAGAATAGGCCTGTTTGCCGCTCGCTATCTCTTTATATAAGCCCTCGAGCGACTCACTCAACTTACTGCGCGGCGCGTAGTAATTGCGCCACGCAAATAACACTCGCGATTATCGCTCTAGAAATAGCGAAAACACAAATAAAACCTACAGCTATCAAATATAACACACGACTATCAAATATAACACAATTATAGTTTAGGCTTTATTTTGGCCTAAACTAATATATCTTCTATCACTTTTCACATCCCAGCGTGCTGCGCGCACATCGAAAATATATGGGCGATAAATATGCCTTGAACATGAAGGGGGAAGCTAGGGTGTCTTTACGGCCCCATCACATATCTTCCTCCTGATTTTGTTGTCGTCCCGACAACATCACTACCTCTGGCGCTTCAATTGTAACCTCTCAGATCGTTCGTGCTGCGCATGACTCTTTCTGAGCGGCGATGCTTTGGGCTGAGCTTCTGGAATAGGTACAACCCGGCTGGGGACACTCTTGGTCGTCATGTCCCTCGTTGTCCGTTGTTGGGCTGTCAGCCGCTGTGGTCTAGAAGACTCGCTCACCTGTGCCGCGTCGCTGCCTGCCCGTGACATCTGCCTGTCAGTGCATGCAGCTGTCGACTTTGTAGGGGGATCGCTCTTGACGTGTTTTACACTCATTTTGTGTGGACGGTGGCTTACGTTCCCCACAATCTGCTTTAGATGAGTTTCCTCTTCTGAACCTCGATGTGCGCTCCCTACTATCTGCTTAGGACGGGTTTCCTCCCCTAAACGACGACCAATTTTCTCGGTTCCCTTAGGGTGACAGTTGTCACGGCCATCTCTTGGTTTACATACTGTTGGCAACCTAGTTGTGACAGTACGCCTATGGAAAGAGCTCCTTGAGGGACAGGCAGATATCAAGTGTTCTGTAGACTTGCATCTAAAACATCGTTTTGGAAGAGGGCCTTGAGGGCATTTGGCTGCCATGTGGCCTGAGAACTCACCACAATTATAGCACCTCAACCTGGTAGGCTTTCTCTGTGCCATGGGTCGCCTCCTACTTCCTTTGCATTCTTGAACGCCAATGCCGCACACATAGACTGCTTCCATGCCATGGACAGATGGTTTGCTGTCAAATTCCACTCTCTCATTTCTCGCCAGACTCCTGAATCTCTTTCTGAAGATCTTGGTCTGATGTATGAATACATCAATACCCCCATCATCTGGCGTGATAAACCCCCATCCCCTGTGGACACTGTACCACTTGCAAACCCCTTTTCGCCTTGTCGGTGCAACTGCGATTGCTGGTATTGTCAGCTCACTGCCTTCGTTGACAACAGCCTGACTCTCACATACAAGAACACGCACCTTCTCGTCGTGCTTTGGCTGTTCTCGCGGTTGGCCTGGTTCTTTCTCTCTTTGCACCTCCTCTTGTTCTGGCAAACTGGTCTCTGACATCTGTGCTATCTGGGACATTAGGAGGGATAATTCTGCTCTGAGTGCCTCCTCTTCATTGTGAGCTTCTACACTGGCTACCTGCACCAGTGTATCAGGCTGTTTACCTTCACATAAAACAGCATATTCCCAAGGTCCCTGACTCACGGCCTGGAAATTCCTGGTCATCTCACTGACTGGTGGTTGCTCGCTGTAGGCTTCTTCTACTATCTTGAGTAATTGCTCAGGGCAGGCCTTGGCTCCGCCACGTATCCGTAATTCCCTAGAGACCACTGGTGTAACGTTGTTCCAGATCACGTCTACCTTGACTTCTGCGCAAAAGGGCGCCATCTTCCACACGGCCTCTACATCTTCCATAAACTCTTGCCAAGTGGGATTTGACTTTCCATCAAATAGCCTTACCTATGGCACCTCCACGTATACTACCTTCACAGGCGCATTGATCGAAGCCATCTTGCTGCAAGACCGCACTGCTGGGTGTTTACACTATTATATTTGCTCGTTTGCTGTTTGCTCGGTGTCACTGTCTGTCTATCCTGTCGACGACGCCAGTTGTGGTAGGGTGAGCTAGATGATGATGATGATGATGATGATGTTGTGATATTTGATCACTCTCTTGCACACTCGCAACCGACCCGATTCAACAATAAAACTTTGATTCTTAAGGCAGGGGCTGTATTTATTTTTACAACCCATTCAGTGACTAAGGGCACACTGAAGCAAACATTAATCAAATAAACCAACAAACAAAACACCAAAAAAAACCAGCCTGTGCTCGATTGCTAATCTGAAGAAGCAAACAAAGCAACGACTGGTTAAAATCATAGTTAAATAATGATACTCTCACCTGCCAAACAGTCCTTCCCCGCCACCTGACACCCTCAACTATCACACACGCACACACTCATGCGTGTCGTCCAATGCGACTAGTATAGTGTTGTGCATGAGGCTGGCAATCTCACCATGTAACACAGATTGCTACCGAAACTACTACTGCACGAGCATCTGAATGCTTCATACGGAGGCAAACCACACTGGTGGCCCCATGCTCCCTCAGGAGCGGAGAAGAGAAATATATAGCTCCAAGTGAGCCCACGTGCTCTCATAAACCATTCTACACATAACTACAATTAAATAATAATAACATGGACATAAAATAATATTGAACTATATGTACAACAATTACTCTCAATAATGAGAATAAACCACCACCTCGCAACTGATCCATCTCAATATTCATCCCTGCACTCTGAAGCATGTCGTATGTGACGTCTGGTGCGCCTGGCAACAAGCGTGTTGTATATGACCACTAATGAGCCTGGGAATCTCATCACATGAAACACATCGTTACCGAAACAACCACTGCAATAGCATAAAAATGCTTCTTGTCGGCTTGTGATGGACACCAGCCGCATTGGTGTTTCCATGCTCCACAAGGAGGAAACAGAGAAACACCTGTCTCAACGTGCCTTACGCACCAAGGAGTGCCTCGCGCTCTCCAGAAATCTAAATACATATTCTCACCTCACTCAAAATAACCCACTAAAGATATACAGTAGAATTATGATAAGTAGGCTATCGTGAAATACACTCAATTACAATAGCATCAAAGAATAAAATATAATTATTCTTAACTTTAACAAAACTGGAACTAAATACATCAACTAAAGGAAATTTAACACGAAAACTCTCTCTTCTATTACTGGGGAAAATAACATTTAACCTACTTTCACCCACGTGTCAATTCACACGATATAAAACTGCGTAACATTAAGTGATAACTAAGAGTGTTAAATGCAGACTCCTCGGCGCCTTCTTTTACGCATGGTCATCAACACGTGGTCCTCCCGGTTGCCATCTTCCCAACTAGTAAATCTTATCTAAATTCAAGTAATAAATCGCTTCTCTGTCTGGTTTCATGTATGAAATACTTTCATACTATATTTGCCTTTCTGATGAATGAAATAATTGCTACTAAAGCTCTCACATCTGTGATTTGGACTTACACTATTAAAATCAATCCACGCATATTATTTTCACTCATTTATATTTCAAGACTAAATTATAAGGTCCTGGAAACACATCAATCTATCTATTTCATTAAACATTAAAACAGACACGCTCAATATAATTTCAGAATTAAAGAACACTAATGCTATTCTAAATTAACTCACGTGCTCAAGGCATTTACAGCTTGACTCTGGTGTCTAACTTCGTTTCTCTCTCGTCTGGGCGGCTCTTGAAAGAATAGGCCTGTTTGCCGCTCGCTATCTCTTTATATAAGCCCTCGAGCGACTCACTCAACTTACTGCGCGGCGCGTAGTAATTGCGCCACGCAAATAACACTCGCGATTATCGCTCTAGAAATAGCGAAAACACAAATAAAACCTACAGCTATCAAATATAACACACGAGTATCAAATATAACACAATTATAGTTTAGGCTTTATTGTGGCCTAAACTAATATATCTTCTATCACTTTTCACATCCCATCGTGCTGCGCGCACATCGAAAATATATGGGCGATAAATATGCCTTGAACATGAAGGGGGAAGCTGGGGTGTCTTTACGGCCCCATCATACTTAGTTAGAAGTTTCCTGTACAGCTTTGTACGAACATGCTCCTGTGGAAGGCGTATAAACTTTGTCACTGTTACCGAGTCTGATGAAGATGAGTAAGGTCGTTTCGAGGCGAACCGAATGGATGTATCCATATTATCTTCGATGTGCTCATTATCATCCTCGTTATCATCTTGTTGTTCTTCAGTGTCAAGGTCTGACTCATCTCGTTGTATGGAAGTAGGAACGGAAGCATTTCGTTCAGTTAATGAGGCAGATGATAACTCTGTATCAGAAGGCTGTGGTGTATCTAGATGGGTGTCGGTATGTTGTACAGTCTGTTGTTGTTGGGCTAGTCGTTCCTGTAGTATGTTAAGAGGAATGTTGTCTTCACTACTTGTAGGCGAATGTGAGTGGTAACAGCTAGTACCGGAGTTCGGTTGATTTGCAGTACAGTACTTCTGTGCTTTTTCTGCATGTAAAGATGTGTTGCTATGACTGGACAACGACGAGTTTTGTTGGTAATTATCTGCTTGAACTCGAACATTTCTTGATTGAATTCTCTCACGTAGCCCCTGCAAAGGGATGTCATCTTCACTCGTAGAGGTGTCGCGACATCTATGTAGTCTGTCGACAGCATCGTGTGTGGGGTGATGAGAGGAGTTTGAGATTTCATCGTCGCAATGGGACACATCAGATGTAGAGGGTGATGTGGGGGATAAAGGAGGGTGGTTTTGCGAATCGGTCTGGTATTTGCGAGGATAGGCTGGGAAACAGGACGATGATTATCTTTCTTGATTTGTGAAATGTGGGCTTTCGTCCTGATTTTTCTTTCTTCGTGCCACAGGATAAAATTTGTTGGTGTAGTCTGTTCTAAGATTTTGAAGCCATCGATCCATTTGTCGTTAAATTTGGAATGTCAAACGTGTTTTTTTTAAGTAAACTAGATCTCCGATTTGAAATTGTTCCAGTTTTGTGTTTTTATCGTGTGTACGCTGTTTCTTGCTGAAAGCTTTTTCTGCATTTTGTTCGCAATTTGATGTGCTACATGTTTTTGTTGTAGGATGACAGCTATTGGGTCCTCTCCCATATATTTGCGTTGTGGTTGGAGAAGGTTGTCCATAGGAAATACCGGCCCCCTACCGTAAAGTACGTAAAATGTCAAGAAACCAGTAGTGTCGTTAACGTTGACTCGTATTGCTTCTAGTGCCTGGTTAATGTATAGATCCCAATATTAGTCGTTGCCTTCGATGTGTTTGGCTAGGATATCATGAAGGGTTGAGTGCATTCTTTCGTTTCTTCCGTTACCCTGCGGGCGATAGAAACTAGTTGTGGTGTGTTTGATGTTTAACTTGTGTAATATTGATTTAAAAGGATTGCCAACGAACTGTTTGCCATTGTCCGTGATGATTCTTCTAGGACAACTATGTCTAGGTAGAAATTCTTGCAAAAAGAAATCGGTGACAGTTGTAGAAGTCACATCTTTCATAGTGAAACTCTCCGGCCAAACAGAGTACTGGTCTACAATGTGCAACAAGTACCTGTTTCCTGACAGTGTTAGGGAGTATGGTCCAGAGATGTCTAAACTTAGTTTCCATGGGATAGTTGGAAGGTTGCATTTTTTGTAATGGGTTTTGTTCGCCTTCATATTCCTCGTTTTGCAGATTTTACAAGTGGCCACTTAATCAATTATATCTTTATACATGGTTTGCCAGTAATACCGTTTCTTAATGACGTCTATCGTTTTATCTCGTCCCAGGTGTCCATTTTCATCGTGGAACTGGATGAGGATGTCAGGTATTAAATGAAGTGGAATATATTTCTGTAATCTTCCATCTTGTTTGGAGTCAATATGATAGAGTGCTTGGTCATGAGGAAAGATGGTAAAATCTTTGACTTTTGCTGGTGTTTCTTTAATTTGTTTCATTAGCTTAACGACTTCCGGGTCTTCCATTTGTTCCTATAGGATGTCAAAGTTGTCTGTCCGATCCTCTTCTGACAATTGATCAGTGTCTGTGTGAGTGTCCGACTGATCGGCAATTCGGTTTGAATTTATGACATTTATTTGTCTAGTATTGTCATTTATGTCTGTTGCAGCTGCTTCATTTTCTCTGTGTCGGGTTGTCAGGATATGGAATTCTAGAAAGCAGGTCAGTACATGTATTGAGGGTTCCGGCAAAGTATCCTACTTTACGTGTAGTGTTGGAAAGAGCAACCTAACCTTTGAGGTGAAGACAAGAGTACGACAGGGATGCCCCTTATCAACCACTCTATTTTTAACAGTCATAGATTGGGTGATGCGACAGACAACAGAGGGCAGTCCAAGAGGAATAAGATGGACTACATTTTCTACATTGGAAGATCTGGAATATGCAGATGACATTGCACT
Organism: Oreohelix idahoensis; assembly: GCA_024509875.1. Classification (NCBI taxonomy): domain Eukaryota; kingdom Metazoa; phylum Mollusca; class Gastropoda; order Stylommatophora; family Oreohelicidae; genus Oreohelix; species Oreohelix idahoensis. The sequence goes on from JAMPIV010000528.1 coordinate 350,929, forward strand.
ACTAGCACATTCACATCATCACATCCAGGAAAAAACGGATAGACTTAATAAGTTTAGCCAGCAGGTGGGTTTGAACATCAATTTAAAGAAGTCAGAGGTCATGACGCTCAATGTGAGCAACCCTGAGCCCAAATCAGTAAGGAATCAGCAACTGGTACAGACAGACACCTTCAGATACCTATAATGCATAGTAACACCAAACTGCGGAGCAGGCAAAGACATCAACAACAGAATGAATAAGGCAAGAACAGCCTTTTTTAGCCTAAACAACATCTGGAAGTCCTCTCAATACAGCACAAGCACAAAATTAAGATTATATCAGAGCTGTGTGCTTTCTGTGCTTCTCTATGCTGTGGAATGCTGGAGAGTTACAGAGAAGGAAATGTCGAAATTGTCCTCTTTTCACACAACATGCCTAAGAAAAATTCACCGAATCTTTTGGCCGAATACCATCACCAACCACGATCTGCTTACTCAGAGCAAGCAAGAGGACATGCACACTATCATAGCTGGCAGACGCTGGAGCTGGGTTATCCATGTCCTCAGAAGAGACCCCGATGCCATCACAAGAACAGCTATGCTTTGGACACCTGAAGGAAAACGAAAGAGAAGCCGACCAAAAACAACCTGGCGGAGGACTGTGGAGGCTGAGATGCAAAGAATGAACCAGAGTTGGAGCACTGTACGAAGGATTGCCGACGACCGAGCAAAGTGGAATCAATTTGTTGTTGCCCTACAAGACGTTACTAGGCGTGATGGCCACTGACTGCTTTGACAGTCGGCGGCTAAGGATCGAAGAAGCAATGTATTCTATGGTAGTGTCATAGTTCTGCAAGTTCATCGCCCAAGTTTGAAGCTTCTTTGGCTGTTCGGATGTCTTCCTCAACCAACTAACAAGGGGTTGGTGATTCGTTCAGATGATAACCATTGTTCCGCGGATGTAACAATCCAGTTTCTGCATAGCGTAATGGATGGCAAATGCTTCCTTTTCTGTTATAGTCCAACGCTTTTGGGACTTACTTAATACGTGTGACAGAAAGGCAATTGGCTTTTCGTTGGGTACATTTGGGATAATAGGGGTTTCATCAGAATGGTTTGGTTGGACAAGACAAGCTCCTATAGCGTTATCAGAGGCGTCTGTGTAGAGGATCATTGGTTTGGTGGTATCAGGGTGTGCCAACATTGGAATGGTTGTGAATGCATTTTTTAGGTAATCGAATGCTTGTTGACATTGATCCGTCCATCTAAACCTGGCATATTTCTTAGTTAGTGCTATTAATGGCTCCGCCGCCTTGGAGAAGTTGACGATGTAGCGTCTGTAACAACTACAACACCCAAGAAAACCGCGTACGTGTCTCACAGTTGTAGGGCGTGGCATCTCTCTGATCGCTCGTACTTTCTCGTCGTCAGGGCGAATTCCACTGCCATTAATAATGAAACCTAGGTATTTTTTTTTTCCTGTTTTTGGAATTCACATTTCGAGAGTTTCAACTTTATGTGATGATATTTCAGACGATCAAAGATTTGTTCAACTCTTTTCAGATGTTCTTGTATTGTACCTGGCGTATGGACTAGGATAACATCCATGTATGCTTAGGCAAAGGGCTGGATTCCTTTCAAGACCTCATCCATGAGTGACAAATAAGTAGCGGGGCTTCCTTTAAGTCCGAAGGGCATCACATTCCATGCAAAGGTTCCGACATGCGTACAAAAGGTAGATTTTTCCTTTGCCTCTGGTGACATTGGGATGCACCAGAAGCCGGATCGTGCATCTAATGTTGTAAACCATTTGGAATTTCCAAGCGTCGCCAGTATATCATCCATCCTGGGAAGTGGGTATGATATCGTTTTCATTATCTTGTTAAGTGCACGATAATCTCAGCAGAAACGGTGGCTGCCGTCTTTCTTTGTGACGATGAGAATGGGGGAATGACCATTGAGATCTTGATCTTTCAAAATGCCAGCTTCAAGCATCTCATTTATAGATTTCTCCACTAACTCACGGCTCTTAAGGGGAGTGTGGTAAGGTTTGATGTGTACTGGAACATTTGTTATGGTGTCTATATCCATTTGGACTGTAGATGTGCGCTCCAGTTCCATGTCATTGATGGCAAATGTATGTTGGTGTTTGGTGACAAATAGTTGAAGCCTATTGACATGAGGTTCCTCTGCATGCAAGGTTTCAAATAATTTTGTGTGCCTGTCTTCCCTAGTCTTTTGCACATCAGTTGTACTGGATGTTCCTTGAGAACTGCTTTCTTGCTGTGGTTCGGTGGTGAGGCGTTGATGATCACTCTCGATCTGTCCTGCACTCCGGCAGTATCGTGGTTTGTTCCGTTGAAAGTTAGTTTCGCTTCCTCTACCACTACGGCAGTACTGTGTATTTAGCTGTCGTTGATTTATCGAAGGTTTGTTTCCCTGAGTGTTTGTCTGGGTATGCACTAGTTGGTTACGTAGCTGGTTTGTCATATTAATTAAGCGGTGGTATCTGGGGGTTACATGTGTTACAAGATTTATCTCATGGAAACTTCTGCGTTTCCTATGATGTATGCTGTCATTATCAGTTCCTGGATAATATCTTTCAGTGCCAAATCTGTTGCCGTGATAAGCCTTTCTATTCCCTGCCCGCTGTTTTCTCGTTTAAGCGTAACATTTCCCTGGAGAAGTTCTGTCATTTGTCTTATAAGGCGGTAAGTGTGCTGGTGTCAGAGGATTACAGTAGGCATCAATAACTATTTCTTGATCTATTACATCCGCATAATTCAAGTCGTAATCAATTATAGGTTTTCGCTTCTGCATCTCTGTAAGGCAGTGAATATTGTGGTGTGTACGCACACATTTCTCTGGGTAGGCACGTGGAAAGTTACGCTGTTCGTTTGTTCGGCGTCTATAATTTGTATGTTTACCCATGTTATCCTTGTAATAGCTGTGTTCGGCTTCACAGTGGAATCTTCTTCCATACGGTCTGTACGGAACGTAGAGTGAATGTTTCGTGACAGGACATGTATCCCGGCGCTGTGATTCTTCAAAGTTCGTATGAGGGCATGGGAGAAAGTGTGGGGACTGACGAGGAAAATGGAATGGGGGAGGGTGACTCTGATCATCAATGTGTGTTTCTTTCTTGATGGTGGGGGTCGAAAAAGATTGAACCTTGTCTGTTATATTTGTGTTCACAAATTTACTTGCGCTATAATTGCACCACGTGCAACTGATGTCGCCTTCCCTGAGGTTTTTAAAATCATTACCGGGAAATCACGGGTGGTGGTAACTTTCGCGATTCCTTCAGTGATACTTATGTGGGGATCTTCGTTAATTGCATTATCTGTTAAAGGTTGTACTTCAACTGTGTGTTCTGGACTGAAGTATTGGGATCCCTTAATACGTCCTTTTACTATAGTAAGAGAGTTTGGTTGTAATGTCACTGGTGCTGTTAGTCGTACTAATGATGCGATATGGATGTCCTCTTACAACATAATATATTCACCGTTCATCTTTATTTTGTGCAGATCAAAGTAAATTCTTGCCTGATGTTTATTCAAGAAATCACGTCCTAATTTGAAGTTTCGAGACATGCCTCTTGTAATTATAAAGGGATGAATACGTTTTTGATGTCCTATCTGAAGTGTCACATAAGCAGTTCCAATCGATTTTAACTGTTGGCCAGTCACAGAAGCCATATAGGTTTTTGAAGGTTCAAATCTGACATGTTTCCTGATCTGTAGGTATAATTGCTCTCTCATCAAACTAATGGTGGCTCCAGTATCTATCAGAGCTCTGTAATTTTTTTTATAGATATTATGCATGAACTGGGATCAGGTGATAAATTAATATGATTTATTTATGTTAGCTGTGGTTTGCAATCGGTACTATGATGTTAAGGTTTGTTTTTGGTGGTGTAGGACCTTTGTTCATAACTGTTGTTTAAGTTATGTCTGCTGTGGTCATACCGAGTAGTCCTGTTTATCGGTTGACATGAGCGTTTCCCTGACATGGGTTGTAAGATCTGGGCTGGCTTCGATTGAAGGAATGATTTCGTTGAGGGTGAGGTCTGTGTTGATCACCATTTGCATAATAAGAACGTGGTGAGTGGTTCTGATACTTTTGCGGATGTGCTCTGTATTGATTGTAACTCTGTTTTTGTGTGCATTCGTAAGAATTATGTCCTCGGCGTCCACAAATAAAACGAGTAAAGGCATTAACCTGGTGCACATTCTGTTGATGTCTTCTGGGTTGTTGATGAGAATGAGACTGTCCTGCATGTTGGTTGGGATGATTGTAATTTGATTGAACTCTGTGGGAGCTGTTCCTACTCCATTGTGGTCTTGAGTGGCCAATTTCCATCGGCTCGTGGTATTCTTCGGAATAGTCTAGTTTTGGTTCCCTGCCAATTCGTTGCTGGAACCTTTTACGAATATTTTCTTTAGTCACCGCTAGTTGAATGGTCTCAGTAATGGTCTTTGTATCCTTTCTAAGAAGATGGAGTTTACGGTTATCTGCGTGTAACCCGTCAATAAAAATGCCAACTAAATGTCTTTCAAGCTCTTGGGAAGGGATATTCCCGTCTAGAAAAGCATCCTCAGCCAAGTTGAGTAATCGATCAGCATAGAATTATACTGGTTCGTGTCTGTCTTGGTGTATTTTGCGAAGTAAAGTCCAAGCATGTTGTCCATCGGTTATATCACTATAGCGTTGTGCAAGCTCTTTCCTCAGTGAATCAAAGGTCTCATTTGGACGGAGAAAATCGGTCACCAAAGAATCTGAAGAAAGGTAAGCTATTCGTTTGCGGTCCTCATCACATGCAGCGTTTATAAGAGAAGTAAATTTGTCAATGTTCACTAGCCACTTCCTGAAAGACTTAGCATCCCCAGCAAATGGAGTTACGGCAGTTCAGACCTGTTGGTTCTTGGCAAAATGGTCTACATTACCCAAAGTTTCCTTTATTTTCTGTAGAGCAATCATAGCTGGCTCTGCGTCGTCTGGAAGGGGTGTGTGACTTGGTAGAGCTGATAATTGCTGTTGCTGGATATTTATTAATGTGTGTGACTTGGTACAGCTGATTGTTGCTGTTGCTGTTGCTGATATTTATTAAGTTTTGTTGTTGTTGCAGTTGGAACATCAATGTAAGAATGTGTATGACCGGGTCAGTTGGCCAGTCAATTGTGCGCAGGTAAATATATTGACGAGAGCTAATCCTTCAATACGTTTCTGTTCAAGTGTTTACAGGCCTTCCGCCTGAGTTGAAGATTCTTGACTGAAGTTAATGTTTCTTCCCAAGTTCGTTCTTACCCTTTTAGGTTTAGTGATAAGCAATATCGTATAATGGTTTTCAAATGTTCCAACTTTATGTTCCAAATAAAACACAGCAATGTAGAAAATTCAATCAGAGTTTATTTTGATGTCATTAGACAAGCACTGCAAATTTCACAATGAAAATATATATCCACAAGGAAATTATATCCAACAGAATAAAATACATATCCAACAGAATAATATAAAAACTTGTCAACTTAAAAAAAACTTGTCTACTAAAAAAAAACTTGTCTTGATAATCTGAAAGACGAAGTTCACCTTAGTACTATAACTGCCCAGCAAAAATTTATATCGATCTAATCCTGTCTATCGCCCAAATCTCTCCTTTTTATACAGCTCCTGTCTTTTTCCCGCCTTTTCCACACGACTCATTCTTTTTTTCACACGTTACAATTTTCTACACACGTCTCTCTGTTTTCGACAATTTGCACATGACTTTCGTTTTTTCGACTTTTGTGACATCTCTCTTTTCCATCAACAATGGAAAAAAAACCAAAAAAGCAACTCTCACTTCACAAAATTTTCCACTCAAAATCACGCATTCAATATTATTTTCGAGGACTGCACTGTCTTACCCTCTTAGAGCCCTGACTGCTAACTGAATTTAAAATTTATACTGCGTTTTGTGCAAAAACGCCTTATCTGCTTAACGTCTGTTATTCTTATTCTATGTAGTGTTATAACTCGTATAAATGGTAGTGTATGCCAAGCGGTGACACATGCGCCCTAATATAACCAATGGACCATGTGCCTAGACACATTAAAAAAAAAGACTTCAACAAATTCGCGCCACAACTTCCTGTCTTGTGCCATCTGCTCAGGATCTTTCCATGTCTCATTCTTCCCTTTACTCTTGTCAGTGTGTTTTTTTTTTTTTCAGTTTCCTTTTGTCTCACTTACCTCGAGGGATTCCAGGACTGCCCTGAAATGCTGTCAACAAGTTTCCTCAATGTGCTTGTTCCTTCCATCGCCAGCTTATTCTTCTCATCTTTTCACATTTGCTACTGTTTGATTGTGTTATCAGTTCCACATTAGTGAACTTACCATGCCATTTCAATCCTTATGTTCTACACAAATACTAATTTGTGAAAGGATGTACCATCTTAGTTGTTCTGTTTTGTTGTTTCCTGACCATTATTGAAAATATAGTCACATCAAATAGAGAGTAACGTTTCATTTTTCATGCACCATCCCTACACAGAGAGCCTGATGGAAGGTGTGTCTCTGTTGTACATTGTTGTTGTCCTAGAATGTAGTCACCTTTTTACACCCCATCACACCACCGATAAGGAACAAGATAGAAAGCAGATTTAAACAGAAGTAAAGTCAGGTTACACACCCAAGGTTCATGAAATATTCTTAGAAGTGAACAAGGAGGAAGAAACAAGAGAAAATATTTTGATGAGTGTCGTAAATTTTTAGATAGATAGGTCAGAAGATATTTATGGTCCCGTCTGAGCAGAGGTGATAGTGGTAAGTATGTGAGAATAAAGGTGTAAGAAATAGATTTTCACGAGGGGATAGTGTAAGAGGAAGATCAGTCTCAGGAGTGAGTAGTTCCTCTAGTCCAGCCTATCTATACGACTATATTTTATTATCAGACGACCTTTCTCTCCCTATATGAAATATAAGTTACACTACACACCCACACACACACAATTATGTGACAACAAGACACACAAACGTGACAAACTATGGATAATTGGGTATGGGTCTGACCGACACACTAAATTAAGTTTTTGTTTAGTTTATTATCACTTAAACTTTACAACATCAAACATATGCAAATCAATATATTCATGTTTACAGACATAGGAAAATAAACCCAATAAGTGCCCTCCCCCTGTTGAGAAAAGATCCCAAAAGAAGTTAATAACCCAAAAGGTCAAAGATTAACACTATGGTATAGAATAGACAGTAAAGAAAAAGAACAAAGTTCCTACTTAAGCTATCCAGTAAAGTACTCAGGTTAGCGAAATAAAATAAAAAAGTAAAGTTAGTATAATGATTGTAACAAAGGAAACTATTTACTCTCTCTCTCTCTCTCTCTCTCTCTCTCTCTCTCTCTCTCTCTGTCTCTCACTTTGTTATCTGTAGCCACAAACACGCTTGCTTACCTAATACTGGTGCAGTCATCCCTTGGAAAATTATTATAGTCTGAACATATATTGTCAGTTGGGTTGCCAAATCCGGCCCCAGACCAGCCTTGGTATCTAAAAATAATTACAAGATGATCGCCAAAGTTGGTGGTTTAATGTTCTCTGGATGAAATCACTGTCACCACAAATAGTTACTGAAGCAAGACGTGCTCTGGACGTTCTCAGTTGAAAAAAAGAGGAGAAAGTAGTTCCCGTATTGCTAAGCATCTGGTTGCGAAGCTAAACGTTAACATATGTAAAAAACCCTGATGATGATGGTAAATCCTATCGGCTGACTCTTATGGTGAGTACCGATTTTGAAACAGCGTAGTTTTATGTATCACTCCGTTGCCACGACTGTCAAACGTCAGGAATATATGTTCTTTCGTATGCCTAGTGGGCTGGAAAATTTTGATAAATAATTATGGGTAATGTATCGTCCAGTTACGATTAATCTTGTTGTTTATATTTGGTTTCTCTCTGAATGAATAAAGGGGACCGAACAGATCCAACAAATCGAAGTCCGAATAATAATAATAATGTTACTGGTGATATTAAAACCGCTGGCCGCTTGGTTTTGATCGAGTGCTAGATAAGGAAGAAAAAAAAAACATACATACTGCTACTCATCTGTCCGTAAGTTTTCCCCTATGGCATGTCGGGAAAGAAGGGTATGTGCCCTCCCCCGTATTGCCTGCGAGAAAGAGAACAGCGCACACAATCCTTTATTCACTTTATCTGTACGCGAACTTTAACAAAATCTGCCTGTCACCACTAGCTATTTGTCGGCGGCTGTTGTTTAGTCGCATAACATTACTCTAGTCACTTATTTAATTTCACACAATGAAATATAATGCGAATTATATTCGGTCACTGATCCGTCACACTTAATAATCTCAGTCAGCTAATCCGTATCTTCTTGTGTAAGAAAAATTGTGTGTTTGAAATTACATTACTTTGAACGACTGGCAAGAAATATCTACGCGTTAGGTTATTTCACTAGTTTTATACGCTAGGGAATTATATTGAATAAAATGGTAAACCTAACACATTTTAACACTTAAGCACAATTTCTATTACCACAAGCAGAAAATTAAATCCCCACGGGACAATTTAACACATTTAGCGAAGAAATGGTTCTAGTTTGGCGTGGTTAGATTATCCAAAATTTCTGAGCATTGACTGATATTTGGTATTGAGGGACGCAGTATATATACAGATTTGAGTGATATTATCTTAATATAAAAGAATAAATGAAGAGATGAAAAAAAAAAACATATTTAGGAACTTCTCAATATACCAGCTATACAGATCTCCCCACCCCCCTTTTTTTCCAGGCATCATAAAAGGAGTTACGCGTTAAAAAGGAGTTACACCGACACACTAAATTAAGTTTTTGTTAAATAAAATTTATTTATTTAAAAGAAAATAAATATATTAAATATAAATAAAATATAAATATAAATAAATAAAAATAAAATATAAATATAAATAAATAAAATATAAATATATAAATATAAATATATAAATAAAAATATATAAATAAATATAAATAAATATAAAATATAAATATAAAATATAAAATAAAATATTAATGAAATAAAAAAAAATTTATTTATTTAAATAAAATAAAAATAAAATAAAATAAAAGGCCAAATTAGGAAGAAATAAAGTAAGCTGTAAAGATTCTAAAAGATGGGAAAATAATTACTAGATCTGTACTTTATTATAATATTTATGAGTAGGGTTATGATTTCAATATTACCCACCTCTATGTTTATTAGGTTTAAACTGTGTCTTCCTTAGTTTTATTTTTTTGGGTTTTTTTTTGGGGGGGGAGGGGGAGAAAGGGGGGGGCGGGGCTTCCTTCTCTATAGTCTCATTTCCTTTTATTCTACAAAAGCGAAATAATATAAATAATGTTAATTACAATAAATCAAACAGTAAAAGCTGCAATAAACCAAACTAAAGGAAAAAAACAAAAGCTGACACGTTCCTCCCCCCCCCCCCCCCCCCCCCCCCCCCCCCCCCCACTCCCCCCAATAATATAGCGAGATATAGTAAAAACCATGTAAAGGAGTCTGTCATATACATTATAGAGATAATTAAACGCCATAATAAAACCATCAGAAATAGCAGCCTGGTCTGTGTGGAAGAAACAACAAATATGTTGAACTAAGTAAGTGTATCAGGCTGGCAACCTCATCATTGTAATAAAGATTTCCAGCAGAAACCACTACAGAGAGTAAAGGTTTAGGTTTAGGTTTCCAACAAGGGGTCAGCTGTTGTGGTGGCTCCGTAAGGAGTGAAATGAGAAATGATGAATGATGACACAAATAGAATATAGAACACTATATACCCAAATTATAACCCACTTGGGGTTAAACGAGTATTCCATGCATGAGAAATCCCTAATTCTTCTTCACAAATCCAACAACTGCAGAGGAATACTGTTACTATCAGTGTCGGGGAACATATTAAACTGAATCATCCTTGAGAGATTAGAGGAGTCCATAGATACACAACATAAATGGGTGCTTACATTGGATAAAAGGATTGAAATATTGCGGACCTATTCTTAGAAAAAATGTACACTAAACACATAAATTTAAAATGTTACATTCTAAATTTCAGATTACGTAATGACCCCCCATGGACGACAAGTTAAGAAACCCTGATTAGAAGTTTTAAGGAACTTTTTTATTTATTTCCCTAGCGCAAAATAAATGTATTCTCACTTCCTCCCTCCCCCCCCCCCCCCCCCCCCACCTTTCCGCAGTCTTCTTGGGTATGTTTACATAGTGGCAGCCTGTGACTGTTCACGAAAGCAAGTCTGTCTCCTTGAATGTTCGTCTAACAACAGTGTCCAGTAAGTCTGATCAGCTCTAAAACGCACAAATACATTTTTGTACGCACTGTGACGTCTCGGTGATATCTCTTTAAGTAAAACAATTTTAGGATTCTTTTTAATTAATAGTGCGTTATGACTGAGGACGGCGAATCGGTTCACCGAAATTAGGAAAGTATCAAATCGAGTTCAGTCACTAATGCCTACCTCATGAGTCGATGATCGTATCGAATCGCTCTGGTGACTATATGAGTCCGATTCGAATAACTCAAGTCTACAACTATGCTGAAGAGTAATTATTGAATGATGATGGACCATACAAACTTCTCTTTTGCTAATACTTCTTTGCCTGTGAAACATTTATATAATATATATATAGATTTACAAGAGACTTAAGAATTCTCAATTTTCAACATAGAATACTAGACATTATTTTACTTTTAAGAACAGTATTTCCCAATCTTTTTCCCATGATAATGAGGTTGATCAAGAGTTGTGTATTCCTTAATAACAGTGACGCATACGTCATCTTGACTCTAACTTCATCTTGTTGCAGATTTAACCATTTCTGTTCATGCGAATTTGGATGCTATTTAAACCATTATTGTTTAGTTGATGATCTCCTTCTGCAGGATAATGCCTTACTACACTTGAAAACCCAGAAATGTGCAGAAGTGTCTGTAGATGGTAAGAATTTGACAATGAAGGATTGTTCTAAAGTTGATCGACAGATCTGGCTGTGGAGACGGAAACCGGCAGGTGGAGATATGTGAACAGAATTAAATTAGTTCACTGTGAGCTACATGTTTGTAAATGCATTTATTCATCTTCATATGATGCTGTGATCATGTTTTGTTTACTGTTAAGTAACATTCTATATACTTAATATCTTCCACCCTTTTACACTTGTTTTACTTAACGATACTTACTGACACTAATGTTTCATAATCATGCCAAAAGTCGTGTGTATGATTTGTTAAAAAATATGAGAGAGTAAATATTTTTTTAAAGTCTTTGTGAGAGATTTTTGGATTTGTAACGAAGCTCTGTGTCATTGATAGCATGTGGTACTTACACAATTATGTTTCATGTTTGAACTTGAATGATGTATTTGTGCTTGTAAATGTGCACTATTCATACAGCATATACTTTACTTCTAACTTCTAAGCTGATCTAATTTTAATGAGAGATAAAACCATTTTTTAACATTAATTTGAATTATTAAAACTTCAAGATTGTCAAAATGGGTGGATTGTTTTGTAAAGGTTTTGTGACACTTAGTAAACTGAGCAATGGAAAAGATCATATCTTTTTTAAAGTTCTAGTTCCTCTTTACGTACCATGCGAACTAATGTAAGATAACATCTCTCCACAGTCTCCTATCTCTTATGCTGTTCATCATTTTTGTTGTTGACTTCTTTCCATGCCATGATGTCAAACGTCCAGTATTTTTTCTTTTTTCCATCCTTTCTTGTTCCTTCAATCTTTCCTAGAAAATGGACTACCTTCTAATAAGAGTAATAAATTTCATTTGCCCACTATCGTCTTTTAGTTCATCCTCCGTACAAATTTAAACTTCCCATAGAATTCTTAAAATCCTTCTGTAAAACCACAACTCTGTGGCCTCCAGGGATTTTCGTGCTTGTTTACAATTGTCCATGACTCACTTCTGTAAGTCAGAATTGGGTCTGTATATACCATTGAAGAATTCGCTTTCTTATTTTCATTTAAAAAGATTTGTTGTCGAAAATGCTTTTCGCTTTATTGTGTGCTGCTTTTTCCAGGGCTATAATACTCTTCAACTTGCAAGATGATTCATCTTTCGCATGATGTCATTGTTGTCCCCAGGTATTTTAATCTATTGACAGGTTTTAAAAACTGTTCCATTTACTTTAATAGTGCATTCTGGAGAAGTAGATTTCTTCGAGATGGCCATTACTGCTGTCTTTTTGCTATATAGGGTATGTCCTTTATTTTCACTTTCTGTCACTTTTGTATCAGTCATTTCCTGTAACTATTTTTTCACATTGTGCTGTTGTAGCAAAATCTGCGAGAATAAACGCTCAATTCAGTAAGATTTAGGCATAAAACGATAATAAATACATTAGCCCGCATGTGTCTGACGGTTGGCATCTTCGACGCCAGCAGCGCTGCTTTTTGCACAGTGCTAAGCCTATAGAACGATTTCACGGTAATAGTCTGACACGCTTTTAGTTTCGTTTTCGAGAAACACTACTAATATTTAACTTTTGCCCGAGCTGCTGCATACACTTTGTAGTCTAGCCTTATAATTAACGATTGGCGGAAGCAAACCGAAAAATAACTATCTGAAGTAACGCTTTCTGTCAACTGTAACGCAAATTTAGTAGCAATCCTTACATTGTTTGGTAGTATTACACGATACAATACTAATTAGTAACGCAAATTCTTAACCCTCCCCGTCTACACCCCGCTTCGCTGACACAGTCTGCAACGCATATACACACACTGCGAAAAGCCAGCTAAAGCAAAACCACGCAGACAATTTTATTTCCCTCCTAGTGGTAGCATTTCTGACGTAACTAAAACAAGTTAGTTATTTGAAAAATACATGCTCGCAAGATGAAGGAGAGGAAAGATGGCGGACTTGTGCAAAATTTTAGTTGACGATTGACGATGACAAAAATTGGAAATTTTAAACCATTATGAAGTTCCCCATAAAAATTATATGGTAGTATGACGTAGAGTTAGCTGAGTAAGAATGTACTTTAAATAATATGATAGTCCCAGAATTAGAGAAGTTATTGAAGAAATACTAATATCTAAGGACACTCGACCAGACAGACTGGCGTTCCTGCTTATGTTTTTTGTAACGTTAGGGGGACGCGAGCTTGGAAAAGAGGCAGGGAGGTACATTCAGATTCGCTTGGGTAAAAAGAGTATGACTGAAAAGGGGAGCGGTAGGAAAAATGTAATCCTAAACGTAATATCTTTTTGTATTGGGCATGACTAAAGCAGACTGGCCAATCGACCACCAGACGCAGAAATTATTCGAAATTATTTTGGTTTTTCATTCAACCTGCATTTGAATTCAAGTAGTCGAACGTTTCGATTGGCCAGTGCTAGTAAATATTAGCAAAAGGCTTTGACTATTCATTGCCAGTTGAACTAAAAATTTTATTCAAATACGCTGAGAAACAGCTGTGTTAATTCTAAACTTAAATAAAGAATAAATTCACAGTCTGTGCAGTTCGGAGGAAGCTGAGGCCATTTCTTCACACAGTCAGCGTCATTTTTTTATATATTTCTTGATTGTGGTAAGGATATTTTTATGAAATTTAATATGTTTGGTCCAACTACAAAGTTAGATACTGCTATTGGGAAAAAAGTGAAGGACATGTCGGAAGCAGACATTGTTGAGTCCTCACATTAAACGGTATCTAACTGATGTATGTTGTTATGATTATGTTGTCATATTATTGTATTAAAATAGATAAGTAAGCCTCTGTGTTCAATGAACACTGTTTACATGCCTGAAGCAAATATAATTGAAAAGAAAATAAGAGAATATCATATCCAAAAAAATGTGGTTACGCCACATTATTGTATTGATGAAAAGTATGTAAACGTACAGTGGCGTATCTACTATAAGGACCTGAGGTGTGGTCACAACAAGGTGGGAGTCCTGTACAATTCGGGGCTAGTGCACTTGTAAGGCACGCGAGGCTGACCCCATACCCACGTAGGAAATTAAGTGTTAGATTAAGTGATCAGAGATAAAAGGCCAGGGTGTCCTAATAAACGCCAACCAGTCTCCAACCAGTCTTATATGCTGTCGAAGATAACAGTAGGAGCTTTGGCGAGTGGTAAAATTGAACTTTCTGCAACTACACATTGAAATATCTTACAACAAGGACTCCCAGGTGATGAGTTAGACATCTGGGGCATCTCTGACATTTTCTTGTGTTTCAAAACAATACACAGGACGTTTATGGGGGTAGGATGAACTACAGCCCTCATATACAGTGACTCTCTCTTTAGATAAATAAAGTGAACTTTTTTAATATTTCCTACAGGAAAGACATATATAAATACATAATAACTTTCTAGTTATTGGGCAATTTGTCCCAAAATTTTAATTGTTCTTTTCTGTAAACTATCTTGTCCTTATTTTCAAAGACCTGTCCACAAGCTATGAATGGACCGGCAAAATAAATTGTTAAAAAAAAAATTTGTTCAAAGAAAAACTTAACTGCTAGTTTTATTATCTTCTTTATAGAAACTTAAAGTGTTTGACTGTTGTGTACCATCATTTCATTTCTCACCTAGACACTAGGCACACCATACACCATACACTAGAGCCAGAATAGTGACCGTGTGAGACGTAGGGAGGTAGCGTTAGGTTCTCTGCACATAATTCATCATCATTTATAGAGTCAGAGACCTACATGTGCTTGACCTTACACGGTTATAGCAGACACCTTTTGATTCTATTAGGATACCATCATAACCTCCCCAGCAAAATCAACTTTGCTACAGCTGTTAATACTGCTTCATATGCTTATCTCTATGGAAATAAAGAGCTCGAACTGCAAAGTGGTTGGAGACTTCAACAGCCACTCGGAAAGATGGGGATGCACAGGTACAGATAGTAGAGGAAGTGGAGGACTGAGAGATGAATACACATCTTCACCTTATCAACAGAAAAGATGATCAACCCAGTTGTTACTCCAGAAGATAGCACACCCCTCCCACACCAGTCCTAGCTTTTGCCACAAAATTGACCGACAAATACTTGACCAGCTAACAGGCAGCAACCACTGACCAATAAAGCTGGTAGTAAATATGGAGTATGTTCCCCAGGAAGTAAAACCATTGCCCCAATGGAATTAAAAAGAACCGACTGGAACAGTTTTGCAGTGCTGATAGACAGGTTTTGCGAGACAATTAACACACGAAACAAAAGATGAAAACTATAATTGAAAGCCTTAATACTTCAAGCAGTCATCGAGACCATTCCTAGAGGGGCAAGAAAGAACTACAAACCCTACTGGACTGAAGAACTGCAAAAGCATGAAGATGAAATAACAGAAGCCAGAAACACAGCAGAGACAGAACAAACAACTGAAGCAAACATCCTGCTCAAAGCCACTACTGCAAATGCAAAAGAACAGTAAATCAAACAACAAGAGACTGCTGTCGTAGATTTGTGATAGGTGATTAAGACTTAGTTTGGTCCCTTCTGAATAGACATAGAGATAAGCGATAGCTCAGTGGGAGGTGGAAAAATAGAAAATAGATTTCACGAATGAGGTGGAGGAAATATAGTAGATTCTGTCTCTGACACTCGAGAAGCTCCTCTCAGTCAGCCTATCATCTACAACAGAGTTAGATTAGTCAGACAAATCTAATATAATATATATTAATATAACTGTCCTCACATACCCACACACATAAGTGACGACAATAGACGCACAAACACATGAACCTATGACAATGAAAAATATAGATATTTGGGAACGAACTGACCGCCACACTGATTAAGTTTAATTGTGAAGTTTAATTATCAAAATAAACTTCCATCACAACATATAAAATTACATTTAAGCATATACAAATAGTCATAAAGTCAATGAATTGCTACAAGAAAGATAGACCCATTGGTATGATCTTTTCCCCCGATGTATAGCCCACATTCCTGTTAGAAGAAAAGTGATAGCCACAAAGAGTCACGGATACATATGATTTAGTCTAAGATTTCCCTTTAAAGGTATGAACAGACTTGGATACTCTGATCTATCCTAAGGAAAAATATTGTTAGCAACAAAACAAACTTGCATAAAGAAAGTTAAGACAGCAAAATGGGTGCCAAAATACAACAATAAAGGAATCACTCAGTCCTGCATTCACTCTATTCAGTCAGCCGTGATCACGTGCTTTCATTTGTACTCACAGCTTTGGTAGCAACTTCATGAAACACAATTTTTAGGACATGCACATACAGACTCTCCAATGGTAGACTTGGCCAATAGAACCCCAGTTCCAAAAAAGACGGGTTGAATTCAATGCTTCAGGTACCGTTTTCTTGGTTATACTTATTTTAGGATATCTGGTTCTGTCACATTAAAATTGTCCAGGCACGAACGTTAACAGCGAGCACAGTGTCAATAGCTTAGGTTTCTAGTAATTAGGAATGTCAGGTAACTGCCTTCTCTCAGTATAGGACTTTATTTGGTCGCACCACCGCCAGTCAAAACTTCGTCGGAATGTTACTGATATTAATACTTTGCTTGCCACAAGGGCTGACATTTACTTGAGTTTTTTCTCTGGAAGAATTAAATCTGACGCGATAGGCCCGCTACTTTATTTAAATCTTAAAGTTTATGGACTGGGTACTCTGTCGTTCTGGATGCCAATGCAATGCCAGACAGGTTTTACGTGATACACCCACGTCTTTAAGAATAAAATGTTTATGTTCTTCACAGATACTAATCAGTACTTAACGCTGGTAGAGTTGGGTCACCCCAGTTTTCACTGAATAAAGAAAAACACCATATAAAATACTTATACATACTATGTACTCAGTTATAACTTACATTATAAACTGCAAGCGGAGAGCTCGACTTATCGTTTAAAACTTCCCGTGAAATAAGTTATATCTATAAAATCAATCATCATGAATTAGAAATGCATGTGTATTTCGTCAATACTCAATGATGAATCAGTGCAGTTATCAGTTTGTTTAAATATTCTCGACTGGTTATTAGCAGTTAAATTAAATTTATTATTGCTGCATGAGTTAAGCTAGAAATTTTAATTTATTCTGCTTTCCACTGAAACACGTCCACTAGAGAATATAACAGACTTAATATTACTTTCTTCTGCACAGAAATCTAACTAGTAAAATGTAATAAGCGATTTAACACTTAATCACTCGCAAAATACTAGATTATATTTACCTCAACACAGAACTACTAAGAACTAAATCCACTTCGACCTACTAAATGTCAACTTCTATCAACAGAGATTCTTAGGAATCGAACGTAGGTTGTTCTAGTCTTGACTGCGAAATTACTGAGTGAATGAAATCTAAAACTCTGGTTAAGATATATGAAATAGACAAAGGATCCCACATTATATCGAAACCCCCCCCCCCCCTTCACCCCCCCCCCTTTTCCCCCCGTCTTCCCCTCTCCTCTTAACACTTACGTAAACCAAGAGATTGCCATAAACTGCCACTTCGCGTCTTTGACACCTCCGTCTAAGAAACTGGCCGTAGAGTGCCGTGTCAGATGGAAATGCTAGACGAATGTCTCATTTCTGGTCGAGGCAGATGGCAGTTTCCACACCTCGCCGAGAACTTTAGCCGTAGAAGCTACGTGTCCGATGGAAATGCCAGACAAATGTCTCCTCTCTTGTCTGACTAGACGGATATTCACAGTTTGTCGTCTACCTGCAACGACTGACATCTGATGTAATAAATGCGTTACCAGTGTATGAGAAAAACGGTAAAGTCAGAATGGGAAAGAAATATATTTTTCGCAAACGAACGAATGCGAAAAATACAGGAAAAGGATAAAAGAGCGATAATAAAGTAGAGGACACGGGTAGAAAAGAAAAGAATATAGAAAATTTATTGATCATAAATTTCTATGTGACAACTGCTGAAAGCAAACAACAGAAAATCTCACCCTAGGTAAATAAGGGAACAAACTGTGGAAACAAGTTAGAGCTTTGACCAATGAAGAACCCTATAAAACTCACATCACAATCAAACAAGGTGAAAATATGATCTCGGGGGGAAAAAAGCTGCAAATGCACTCATGGAACACTATGCCAATGTTATCCACATAGATGTCCCGATAGACAGGAAAAAGTTAATCATTGATGAACAAAGGAGTCATGACAACAAAAAGATTGCACCAGATCACGTGATGGTATAGTCAACAGTGGAAGAAATGGATGAGGCAATGAGGGCACTAAAGATAAAAAGTCACCTGGAAAATATGGGATAATAAATGAATAAAGGCAAAAACGAAGCTTCTGGCCACCCTAAACTGCAGCTGGAAAAAAAGGAATAATACCACAGCATGGAAAGACGCTATACTGATTCCAATATCAAAGAAAAACAAAGATCAGACAAACCAAATGGCTACAGTCTACTTAGCTGTGTAGCAAAACTGATGGAGCGCATAATTAATGACCGATTGATGTGGCTTGTGTAAGAAAAACATCTCTTAGCCCCACAGTAAGCAGGATTCAGAAAACATTGATCTACTGAAGACCAGATCACATATATAGCTCAGAAAATAGCGGACGCCTTCCAAAACAAAAAGCGCACGCTGGTTGTTTCGGTTGACTTAGAAAAAAGCATTTGACACAGTGTGGAAAGATGTACTGAAAGTCAAGCTGCAAAGAAGTGATGTGTGTGGGAGAATGTACACATGGATCAACTAATACAGTGAGAATAGGACTGCCAGAGCACAACTGCGGGGACAGACCAGTAGTAAGATAATATTTGAACAGGGTGTTCCCCAAGGGGGAGTCCTGTCGCTGTCGTGGGTTGGAGTTAGAAGTCGTTTGTTGAGTTATATAACTAGTGAAATGCAAAATTTATAGTAGAGAAAGCTAGAATCTTAAGACAGCCTGGAAGAAGATCTATTAAAGCTATCACTCTTTCCAACCCCCATCTCACTTATGTATTTTTAAGTTTCACCTGCTCTCTCTTCTTTCTCATTGGTAGACAGAGAAATAATAAGAGCTTATGAAGTTGCTTAATAACAGAAATTGATGAAGGTCTTGAAGAACAGCATTAACAAAAGAAGAAACAGAATAAACATCTAAGCAAATGACAAGTGATCAAATAACAAAGTTAACAATTACATCAATTCTTCTTCTTCTTTGATCCTTAGCCGCCGACCGTCAAAGCAGTCAGTGGCCATCACGCCTGGTGGCGTCTTGTAGGACAACAGCAAATTGATTCCACTTTGCTCGGTCGGTGGCCATCCTTCGTACAGTCCCCCAACTCTGTTCATTCTTTGCATCTCAGCCTCCACAGTCCTCCGCCAAGTTGTTTTTGGTCTGCCTCTCTTTCGTTTTCCTTCAGGGGTCCATCGCATAGCTGTTCTTGTGATGGCATCGGGGTCTCTTCTGAGGACATGGCCAACCCAGCTCCAGCGTCTGCCAGCTATGATGGTGTGCATGTCCTCTTGCTTGCTCCGAGTAAGCAGATCGTGGTTGGTGATGGTATTCGGCCAAAAGATTCGGTGGATTTTTCTTAGGCATGTTGTGTGAAAAGATGACAATTTCGACATTTCCTTCTCTGTAACTCTCCAGCATTCCGCGCCATAGAGAAGCACAGAAAGCACACAGCTCTGATATAATCTTAATTTTGTGCTTGTGCTGTACTGAAAGGACTTCCAGATGTTGTTTAGACTAAAAAAGGCTGTTCTTCCTTTGTTCATTCTGTTGTTGATGTCTTTGCTTGCTGGTGTTACTATGCATCCTAGGTATGTGAAGGTGTCTGTCTGTTCCAGTTGCTGATTCCTTACTGATATGGGCTCAGGGTTGCTCACTGATAAAAGTTATTTGTATAATTATGGTGGATGTCTTTATGGTGAAGAAGGTGAGTGTGTTTTGGGACAGTCACTCACAGTAGATACACACAATAGAAGCATGGAATGTTGTAACGGCTGGTGATAGTTAACGAATGTTTAATGCACCACGACACGTCATGTTAATACAGAATACACAGTTATAGCCAAACTACAAGTTATAGCAATACAATAATAAAGTACTTCTCACATCTCAGAATCATGCAGATACTACAATATCCATGACCTCTTTAAAGATACTCCTCAACTCAGCGCTATCCACCTGTCCTCACATTAGCGCTATAATATTCTAAATGTGGCCTCCTCACAGATAGCAAACGGACATCATCGCCGTGCTACTGCATCACTATGGTATCCTCCAGATACTCCTCCTGCGCTATAAAATATAATAATGGATCCGTAAATATGGCCTCCTCACAGATAGCAAACGGCTCACATCATCGCCGTGCTACTGCATAAATAGCATCCTCAAGATACTCTCCTGTGCTATAAGATATAATACTGGATCCGTAAATATGGCCTCCTCACAGATAGCAAACGGCTCACATCATCGCCGTGCTACTGCATAAATAGCATCCTCAAGATACTCTCCTCACATAAGCGCTGTCATAATCTAATGAGTCCTACCAGCAATTTCTCACACGACTCCATACCTGGCAGTCTGCAATAATCTCGCCTTTACTCATCTTAGCGCTATTATATGACATGTGTAAGTTAATGGATCCTTATCAAAATATTCACAATACTGCTCACCCAGCAGTTTGCAATAATATCACTTATCAACATGTCTTCACATAACACAATTATCCTCTCTAAGGAAATAATGGCCTTACATAAATCATGGCCTCTTATATTCAGCACTGTACAGGCTTACCATCCAAAACACACACTATGGGGCGACCTCTCCAGATCGATGCCCAAAACTCACTGCCCACGGGAATACACATCTTCCCCCCTAAAACCGCTACGAGACCCGGCTGTTCAAAAACACCGTTCAGTCTCACTACTTGCACGGGCTAGCCACAAATAGCTAAACACCCGTAGCTCAAAACAGTTCGGAGTGAACAAACCTCCACAATTGAACTGACTAGCGTTCACACGCTGTGTAACCTTACTTCTACTATTACAATTTAACATAACATTAAAGACAATCACTTCTTCAAGCAATGACAACCCATAATCTAATCTGCTCACCTAATATTTTCCAGATCACGTCCCCTTCCATTAAAATTACTGGTAACACTCACATTGAGCGTCATGACGTCTGACTTCTTTAGACTGATGTTCAAGCCTACCTGCTGGCTATACTTATTAAGTCTATCCGTTTTTTCCTAGATGTGTCTTTGTGAATGTGCTAGTAGTGCAATGTCATCTGCATTTTCCAGATCTTCTAATGTAGAAAATGTAGTCCATCTTATTCCTCTTGGACTGCCTTCTGTTGTCTGGCGCATCACCCAGTCTATGACAGTTAAAAATAGAGTGGTTGATAAGGGGCATCCCTGTCGTACTCCTGTCTTCAAGTCAAAGGTAAGGTTGCTCTGCCCAACGCTACAAGTAAAGTTGGCATAAAGGCTTTTTTATGATTGACACTATGCAGCTTGGAATTCCATAAGCCCTCAGTATTTTCCATAAACTATGTATACTGTCAAAAGCCTTTTCAAAATCGACGAAATTAATGTACAGCTGTCTTTGCCATTCTGCGCACTGCTCTATAATGTGCCTGAAGTAAATATATGATCTACACATCTTCTGTTCTTTCTAAATCCTGCTTGTTCTTTCCTCAGTTTTTGGTCTACTGCTTTTAAAATTCTCTGTATAATTATCCTGCCTAGTATTTTGCTGGGAACTGAGAGAAGAATGATTCCTCTCCAATTATTGCAGTCTGCAAGATCTCCCTTCTTGGGCAATTTGACAATTATTCATTTGTTCCACTCCGTTGGTGTTGTCTCTGTTTTCCAGACTTGTGCAAATAGTGGTTCTAATAGTTCTGCTGCTAGCACAGGGTCTGTCTTAAATAGCTCTGCATTTAAGCTATCATGGCCAGGAGCTTTCCCATTCTTTAACCCTTTGATTGCTGTGATGATTTCTACCAGAAACATTGAACACCATAACGATGAGAAAGGAAATGAAAAGAAAGAAAACAGAAGCGAAGTCCTCCAGGTTAAAGCAACTATATAGCGAACAGTACAGTCAGCTGGACAAGGAAGTTAAACGCCAAACCCGAGCCAACAATAGGAATTTCCTAGACGATCTTGCAAGACAGGCAGAAGATGCAGCTCTGAGAAATGAACAAAGCACAGTATACAAAATAACTAAAATCATCAGGGGAAAACGAGGTGCAAACAATATTACATTAGCAAGGAAATCTCATCACGACAGCAGAGGGACAGGAAACAAGATGGGCAGAGCATTTCAGAGAAACTATGAACAAGGAACCACCAGAGACACAATTGAATGTTCCTGAGGCTGAAAACGATCTAGATGTTAATACAGACATTCCATGAACATCAATTCATATATCAAGAAAATAAAACCACCCTTTGGGACAACGGCAGAAAAAACATAAACAAAGAGCTAAGAATCCTTCAGCTGCTTGTGGAAAAAAAAACTGAGTCAGTGTCTTTTTTTTCTGCCTCCAAGTTGTGTGGAGGGGGCTATAAATTCATTGAATAAGATGATTCCATACAATCGATACAACGCAACCATCACCATCACGGGAAGACAGCACTATACTAAAACGAGCGTCCTTTTCAGGGCGAACACAGCCGTCGGAATTCACTAACATGGGTCGTACCAAGCCACAAGCGAAAAAGAGGAAAGTGTATAGAAGCCCTCAAACACTTGTCAGCAGCATCAAACAAGAACCTGCAAAGAACAAACAGAGTCAACCAGATAGCACGATTACACCAACTACTAGCGTCGTGGCCGGTCCCTCTCAGAAGCCAGAAGCAAACGGTTCTGACCTAGATGATGAAGACACAGAACGTAAAGATATATTGAGAGCGTTACAACAGCTGGAGCAGACGACGGAAAGAATAGAGAAAAGAAAACAGGAACTTAGATCCAAGCTGCCACCACCATACGTACCCGACTCGTCAGCAGAAACCCAGTCTACCACAGAGAAGCTGCACCAGACAACGATGACACCACCACACGATGCCGAGATGACAGCAGACCCACCTGCAAGCACTATGAAAGAAGTGATAGAGACAGCTCCTCAACACAGACAGGTGCAAGAGGAAGATATCGCAGAGACCATTATAGATGCACTTCGAAGAATTGAAGACGGAGACGAGTCCCTTCGGCTCGCTCTTCAAGAAGCGATAGTAGAAGTAGCCCCAGGCATGCTGGACATCGAAACCGCTGAGCAGCAAGCTACCATTCCTGGTCCTGAGGAAACAACAGCTGACAACTCAAGGGCTCAGACGCTGGATATGACACCTTGTGGCAAAGAACAGGAACAGGATTCGAGCCAAGCCTGTAAAGGGAAACAAAGACCAAACAACAAAAAGACAAACAACTCAGAAACGATACAGGAGAGGATCGTAAAGATCACCCAGACGTCAGGAAGTGAGGCCTCACTCTGGGCCCTACCCGACAACAAAGTGATCAACATCCTCGAGGTGATAACTGGAAGGAGAGGTATCGCCAAAGTAGGGAGACACGAAAAGGGTGTCCTGCTTTCGCTCAACAACACAGACAAAACAACCTCGCTGATGATCGAACTGGAATCCGGTTCAAAAGAAGTCCAGTTGCCCCACAAAATAAAAGTGGTGGTGGAAAAGTACAAGACAACAAAGAAGTTGGTCATCAGAGGGGTGGATACCAGATGTTCCGAAAGGCTAAAAACCTGGGCCAAGAAAGATACCAATCTGATGATAGTAACGGTTGAAGGATCGACAAGACCCGAGAGACTGACGCTACAAAAAACATCAAAAAAAGACAGAAGCCTATATCCCTCCGGTGATGCAGTGCTCAAACTGCCAGCAGTTTTCACACACAAAGAAAACATGCAGGAGAGACGCAGTCTGTCGATATTGCGCGGGAAACCACCAATATGGCGACTGCCCCAGGGCGAAGGAGGACCAAAACTACAAAACAACTAACGCAAACCGCACCTGTGCAAACTGCCTCGGAAACCACGGGGCTAGGTACCGAGGCTGCCCGATGTTCCAAGAAACAAAGAGCATCTTGAAGGAGGCCGTGTCAAAAAACATTCCCTTCAGGGAGGCAAAGCACAAAGTGACTGCGGATGTTGCAGAAAAACGGCGCATGATTGACAGACGACAGGTACACAAGCTGACCGCTGAAGTCAAAGAAATGAAACTACAGATCGAAAACAAAAGCAAGCAGGCTCCCGAAGAACCAACCGACAACAGTGAAGACATAATAGACCTACAGAACGTCAGAGATATGATGGAAGAAATGAAAAGAATGCAGCAGCAGATAGAAGCAGATGTCAAGAAGCTGAAGGAGCTGAAAGAAGAAAATGCAGAAATACTCAAAAGAATCGAGACAGAACGAAGAACCATTGAGGACATTACACCAAACAACACGCGAGAAACTAACACGAACAACCAAACAGAAGAAGAAATCATCGAGGAAACTTTAGAAAGACTACTCCCAGCAATCATAGAAAAAGCACTATTACAGATACAGGAAAAGAAGAAGACACAAGAAGCAGAAACGAGGAGGGCAAAAACTCACAAAACCTAACAAGCCAGATAGGGAGGCAGCAAATGAACACCATGGACACGCCACGACATCACGAACGGACAAGAGCAAGGAGGTATCCTGACAGGCAGCTAGTGGTCCTTTTTAGGACCAGTCCTTTTCAGGACTAACAACAGGCTAGCACCGAAGAAAGTAAACACACAATATACCCCAATTATAACCAACTTTCAGGTTGAACAGGGTATTACAGCAACATAGTAGACGAAAACAACAACAAACACAACAACAACACGCTTCTTTTTGCGCCGTTTTCGCAAGAATGCTCTATCCTAAACCTAGGTATGGACTGTCAGTTTACTCTGGTATTTCCTCTGACAACTAATAAAGGCAGGTATCGTACCGATCAGAAGACGTAACTAAATCGATGTCAGCCCGGGGCATGTGTATTCCTTGGCACTACTTTCCTTGCACACTGAATAAAACATACGTGCCCAGTATCTGAAACTTGATGGCGTAATCCGGTGGTTTTTGTTGGGTCCTTTATTGAGACCGAGTACTCCGTACAAAAACATGGGGCTACAGTCGCAGTTATGCTGGTTAAGCTACGTTGAATAAGATATAGGATGCCACTACACTCTGGCATATAATGCTTTGGCGAGTAAGAAACCGCTAGTGCACAACGATTGGAGGCGTAAGATTGTGCGTACTGGTTCTGGACTGCAATAAATGACATTCACGTGATTGCCACCCGTTTAGTGGACTGTTTTGAGCAGTGGGTTATAAGTTGGCAGGTAATTTGACACTCTTCGAGCAATCTGCATTTTGAAAACGTTAGACAGTAGGAAGAATGGTACGTTCCCTCCGATGATTGCTTGTTGCATACTTTGTTCGCTCTCTTTTCCTGTCCGGCAGTTCTGATCTACCTTTATTGTGCGTACTAATTATGTGCGCCATTAGATTATTGGCACATTCTATTGTCTTACCACCGAGAGTGTTTAGTGATTTCTTGTCAATTTTTATACTTCTTCCATTCATATGTGTCATGTTTGACTGACCATCCCCGCGGAGATGAGCAACAGGTAAACCCATATAGGCGACCAGGCATTTTCGAGTAATGACGCCAGGTGTTTGTTTGCATAGGGAGTATCGGTCAACTATCAATCTGGTGGCATATTACAAACACTCCTGAGACGTCGGAAATGCGGTAGT
The DNA here is from genome assembly GCA_024509875.1 of Oreohelix idahoensis. Lineage (NCBI taxonomy): Eukaryota > Metazoa > Mollusca > Gastropoda > Stylommatophora > Oreohelicidae > Oreohelix > Oreohelix idahoensis. Next base: position 376,701 of record JAMPIV010000528.1, read on the forward strand.
AAACTTATGGACAGGCTTGTTTTAAGCACGATAAATGTAAGAAGGTGCAGTGGTAATCATTACCGAGATTTGACGAAATACCAATTCTATATACAGAGAGTGACCGTTTGAATTTTACAAACGCATAAGTCATGCAGAAAAGTCCTCGATGAAAGTTATCATAACATGCACTTTCGAAAGCTATTGGCGCAGCAGTTTAAAGGCTAATATACATTCACGTTGATCGGAAGTTTTGTCGGAAACGCCAGGCGTGAGCATGGGCAGGAAAACTGCAATATAACGTACAACATTTTAAACATACAACACTGCATTCCAGAATCGTCAAAGCAGACAGCTCGGACTGAAGCCAGGAAAGAATAGAAGTTAGCATTCTAAACTTATAGTAACGGAAAACAAGTATTGGAGCATCTTTTGAATAATACAGTAAGGAAACTCCACCTTTTAAAACGGAAACCGGACTCCTACAGGGCCTACTCACAAAGTCACAGCGTGATTATATAATAGAAATAATACCCCAGACGCGGTTTTGAGTCATCTATATCAAGTTGCCAAGAATATTCAAAGGAGCAAAAAGTCTATGTCCCGGTTATTGGGGTGGGGTGTAAAATATTTTATATAATTTGAATTTAACATGTTTGAACTTGCTGATGGTTATACAGGTCCTTACGGGGCTGGCAACCTCATCATGTGAAAATGATATATTCATGAAATACCACAGCACAGCCCTGTCAATTGCTTCGTGCTAGTTCTCTCAGGGAACCAAAAGCAGAGATAACCCCATACTCCACCTGAAACTACATTCAGCCGGTTGTGAAGATATCTGCCTTCACCAGGAGACGTGCCCTCGCCACAGAGACGAATTGACGGAAACAGCAGCATCAACACTCCAGCATTTTGGAAACTAAGTGGAATTTTTAGCAGACTAATGTAACAGAACGTATTGATCTATATTCTCCAACTAAGCTTCCTAAAGCCGATATCGGTTTTCATGACGAAACCTATTTTTTAGTAATCACCAGTTCATATTTATTTACAAATGTTCCAAAGTAATTGATCATTAAATTTGTTATATGTTGTTTTTTACAAATTTATATTATTCACAATTGATTTAGCTATTACAGATAGAAGTGCACACGGATGAATAGGCATCTTTATTAAATGTATATTTACACCTATAGAGCCAAATAATAATAAGAATGTCACTGTTAATTCAGTTGGGGCTTGTAGGAGCTAAATTTAAAAATATATAATGCCTCTTCACAAAAGGCGGCGGGCAGATACAAGTTAACATTGCTAAGATACATTCAGCATTGTTCTTGACTTCTGAAATATCTTGTAAATTCTCCCTCGAGGTGGAAGCATCATCATCCTTCTATCTGCATCTCTTACTTACTTAGTCGTTCCCCTTCTACCGTGAGGTGTAGAGGTTTGAGAGAGATCGCGCCAGACTATCGACTGTCTTCCTCCTGGCCTGGTTCCATTCTAGTCCTCGGTCCTTCAAAGATTGTCTAATGTTGTTCTCTCAGCGAACTCTGGTTCGTCCTGGGGGTCTGGATCCCTGGCTCTTTGTTTCCCATGCTTGTCGTGGTAACCGATCTTCTCCCATTCTACAGACATGACCAAACCATCTGCAGGGGGTGGGATTTTAGGCCTTGACGTATCGTCTGGTTGCGGACCATGTCTCTTCTTGTTAATTCAACCACCTTCCTCAGATACCTCATTTCTGAGGTTTGGATCTGGCTTTTGTGGGTTGTAGTCATTGCCCATGACTCGCATCCATATATCAGACTGGGACATAGGTGGAGCGGTATACAGCCATCTTTGTTTTCTTGCCAACCTTTCTCTTGCTGAGGAATCCTCGATTTATGGCCTGAAAAGTCTCCAACCTGCTGCTTTTCGGGTGGCCAACTCTTCTTTGATGCCTCTTTTTCGGTCTATAATAGCTTCAAGGTATTTAAAGTGGTCGACCTGCTCCAGGACCTGTTCTCCCAGCTTAATCTGATGTCTTCTTTCTTCTCGTGATATCACTATGGATTTTGTTTTAGAGCTGCTTATGACCATCCCTCTCTTCTCCAGCTCTTCCTTCCAGACTTGCAGGTTGGATTGGAGATGTGCCTCTGATTTAGCAATCTGGGCAACATCATCAGCAAATGCCAGCTCTGAAATACAGACCTGTCTCATCTTCTGAATACTTTCTTGTTCTCTCCTTACATGCCTTGATGACATCGTCCATGAGGAGTATGAAAAGATAAGGTGACAGGAAATCACCTTGTCTTACACCAGTGGTGGTCCTGAACTCTTCTGACTTATGGTTTGCTGTCCTCACATAATTTCTGCAAGAATTGTAGAAGCTCTATATAGCATGAATCAGAGGTGCTAGAATGTTCTTCCTTGCCAAACAGTCCCAAAGTTTGCTCCAGGGGACCCTGTCAAATGCCTTTTCCAGATCTATGAAACAAAGATGGATCTCACTCTTATACTCAAGGGCCTTTTCACTCAGCTGTCTGAGTGTGAAGATAAGGTCTTGAGTACTTTGGTTTGCTCGGAATCCGCACTGGATCTCATTCAATTGTGGCTCAGCTAGGCGTCGGAGTCTCTGCTCAAGGATTCTACTGTAGAGTAGATTTTACCAGGGACACTGAGAAGGGATATGCCTCTATGGTTTCCACATTGTCGATTGTCACTCTTTTTGAAAATTGGTGTTATGATGGCAATCTCCCAATCCTTTAGTATGGTCTTGTTGCAGCTCGCCGCTTGTAGCACCCTTAAGAGTAATAGGTCGCCTGATGCTCCCACGTACTTAACCATTTCTGGTGTTATACCATGATGCGCTGCTGCTTTGCCCATCTTGATTTTCTCCAGTGCTGCCTTCAGTTCTTCCATCTTTATGTCATCTTCACCATCATTGGTTTTCTCTTCTGTGCTAGTGGTTATCATTTCTGATGCTTCACCATGCTCACCATCCAGGAGTTCCGAGAAATATTCTTTCCATCTTTCCATTACTTCCTTCGGGGCAGTAAGCAATTTGCCTTGTTTGTCTTTTATAAATTTGAGAGGGCATTGTTTTTCCTTCCTCGTGTTCTTTAGGGTCTTATAGAACAATTTCTGGTTTTCTTGCGCATATTTTTCTAGCTTTTTTCCAAATTGTTCACAGGACTTCTGTTTTGCTGCTAGCACTTTGTTCTTTGCTTCTGTTCTGAGTATCACATATTCTCTATATTTCTCCATTTGTCCTGTTGTGTTTTAGCTCCTAAGTATTGTTTCCATGCCGTTTTCCTCTCTCTTATTTTCTCACTGACTTCCTCTGTCCACCAATGTGTCCTCTTTCTCTTGTTCCCAAGTCGGACTTCACCACATGCTTCTGCAGCAGCTGTCTTTATGATGTCCTTGAATTTAAGCCAGAGGGTTTCCAAGTCAATAGGTTTTTCTTCTGTGTTGCTCACCGCTGCAGCAATAAGCCCCTGATATCTGGTCTTAATTTCTGGCTCTCTCAGCGTGTAGGTCTTAATGCTCATTTCTCCCGTTCGTTTACTTAGTTTCTTGCGTGATGTTGGGCAGTTCCTAGGCTGAGCAACTCTTTCAGTTGTTCTTTCAGTTGTTCTTGTTTGCTACTTCTTTATTTCTCACGAGTGCCTAAAACATACCTTTATGTGTGTAATTTTTATTTATTTACTGTTTACAGAACTTGGGTTTTCCTCTTTATTTGTTTAAAATGTTTATACATTAAATTTATCACGAGTGTCCGAAACATATCTTTATATGTGTAATATTTATTTAAGATCTAGTGTACTCGTTATTTTCCATACTCTGGAATAGAAGGTGTGATTATCATCTGGCTGGTTTATTTGAACTAGTATATTCTCCTGGAAAGTCTAAATTATCACAACTTAGACTATGGAGGACTGAAGGCAGAAACGAAAATGGTGATGAAGACAAGAAAAGAACGAGCTAAGGGCACGGGCAGGAGGCATCGGCATGTGTTTATTGAAGGCCTATGCTTTTTGGGCAGCTAATTGGGATTGATTGATTGATTCATTCATTCATTCATTCATTGGTTGATCACATCACCACATATTGCCCACGACGTGGTAACATTTGAGGGAGAGAAGAAATATATGCAGCTTAAAACGTAGGACGTTTTGTCAAGGTTACCAAAGACAAGAGATTTGCAAGACTGCACAAATCACAGAAGAGTAATGTTATTACTGGTGCCAGGGATATTATTTGACAGGATCATCGTTAAGACATTGAAAGAGGCCAGAGACAGACAACTGAGAGAAGAACAAGCATGTTATTAACAAAACCAATCCTGTGCAGACTAAACAGCCCCAATGTGCATAATAATTGAACACAGCTTGGAACTGAATTCACAGCTTTACATTAGATTTGTAGACTCTGATAAGGCCTTCAAAAGTTTACCACAATTTTCAATTGTCAGCAGAGTATTTCACTGGTACAGACAATAAATATTACAATTCTTGCATGCTAGGAGATATTTTTGGAAGATGTTATGGTAATTTTGTTGTTTACAAGCAAACAGTTTCCTTAAGCTGCGCAATGTTCTTGCTTTTGTTTATTCTGTTCCAACCAAGAAACAGCTGTGTACTTACCCCTATGAAACTGTTGACCATTACTACCTCTTTAAGTGCCCAGCAATCAAAGATGTTAGGAAAATACTATTTCCCCGAGTCTCCGAGGCCAGATAAAGGGATGATATGCGATGAAACAACAACTTACAAGCACGTGCAGATACCACTACATCGATTGATTGTCGCTGGATCTATAACAACAACAACAGCCATTTGACCCTTATATTTTTGTATTGTACATAACATTTTCAACACATTTATGTGATGAACAGTAAGGTTCTTCATTCAGTAAATTAATGTTGTGAATAATTTTAAATATGGAATTTTTGTTTCTTGTGAGTAATAAAGGTTATATTTTGCCAAAAAATCTAAAAGCAATAAGTACTGAAATTTAGAGGACTAGCAAGTCAACTGTTCTTGTATGTGACGGGTAAACTTCTTCTTTACAAGTTGTTTTTCTGTTGTCTGGTCTTCTACTTCTTTATTTTTTTCCACTGAGTGCCTGATCATACCTTTGTGTGTTGTTTGTTTATTTATTTAATGTTTACAGGCCTCGGGTTTCCCCTCCTTATATGTTTATACGTTTATAAAATACCAGAAACCTACATTCTGTCCTTTACTTGGAATGAGAGCTTTACGGGGAGTAACAGTATTTTGCGAACCGCAGACCAGCAACCAACTAAGAATGGTCTTGCTAAAACACGAGAACTAACTCTCTTCAGACAATGAACGCTCTGTCACATTTTCTGTTGTCTAGTGTTCTACTTCTTTATTTCTACGAGTACCTGAAAACATACCTTTATGTTTGTCTAATATTTATTTGCTCAAAACCTACTGCTTGAAACTCTATCTCATATGAGTGGCAAGAAGATCATGTCGAGTGGTAAAGTCTGTAACTACAGACAAATAACCAACTAGGCTGTTTCTAACGCTCGAGGACTAACTCTTGACACGATGCACACTCTTTCACATTTCAAAAACTACTGATTAAATCTTAACTTCTGATTTGCAAAGACAACTTTCTTCGAACAATCTAGAACAGCGGTTCTTAACCAGTGGTCCGCGGACCCCCGGGGGTCGCGATGTCCTCAAAGGGTCGGCTAAGGCTTGAAGAATTGTTATGAGCTTTTACAGTTAAAATAGAAAGAAAGAATGAATGAATGAAAGAGAGGAAGAAAGACAAGGAAACGAATAACGCAGTCTTAATTTCTGTCGCTTGTTTGTGTAAAACCTGGCTTTTCTAACCTACCGCCTCTATTAAAAACAAAGAAAAGTAAAAATCAGTTATGAAAATAACTGTTTGATAGCAAAAAATGTACTCAGCCCTTGATACTTCTGCACGCGGTTAGTACATGCAAGCGAATGACGCTGAGTGGCTGAGAGAAAGCACGTGACATTTCTTGCTACCGCGCATACAGCCAGAAGCCGCCTTCGTAGCTGCACCGAACTCTAGTGTTGTCCACGTTGTGCCACCACATTCTCGGAACATCTATTGCTTCCCGGAATTCTCTAGCTGTGTCGTGATTGTTCTCAAAGAAATTCGTGTATAAAAGGAAGACCGTGTTCGCGGGAAGAGAGAGTCAGAGTCAGTCAAAATTAATCGTGTTTCTTCTTCGATTTCTGTGAATAAAAGCGTTTGGTTATTGTCGGGTAAAGTGACCTTCCGATGTTATCGCGGTGAATTTATTATTAATACATTTTGGCTGAGCCTCAGGATGGATCGCTCTCTGAATTTGAAACGTAAAAGTACTAATGATGTTGAAGATGGTGCATCCTGTTAAAAGCAAAATGAAGCTTCTTCCAGTCATCTTAAAAAGTGCCGCCGTTATAGCAAGGAATATGTGTCGATTGGCCTAACGTGTACAGGCCCAGAATACAAGCAACTACCACAGTGTGTATTATGTTACGATATATTGTCCAACGAGGCCATGAAACCGTCAAAATTGTGAAGACATCTCGATACTCAACATAAAGAACATGCCACAAAGAGCATCGATTTTATTCAAAAGTAAGGAGCAGGAGCTTTGGGAAAGTAAGAAAATGGTTAAAAAGACTTCAACTGGTTGTAACAATCAAAATGCAGTGAGGGCCTCATTTGAAGTTTCTCAAATAATAGTAAAAACTGGAAAACCGCACTCAATAGCTGAAGAACTTATATTACCTGCTGCAAAAATCATGGTTTCTGCATTGATCAACAAGAAAGCTGCCAAGGACCGTTCCTTAATGCCTTGGTCAAATGACACAGTTAAGAAGCGAATATCAAGGAACAGTTATTAGAAAGAATTCTCAGGTCCCCCTATTTTGCTCTGCAACTGGACGAAAGCACAGACATAACAAAGTGACCTTATTGTGCTACGTTAGATATGAGCACGAGAGAAATATGTTCGAAGACTTACTGTTCATCTCCTTGTTGGTACACACTACAGCTAAGGAAGTATTAAACAGCTTAAACGAGTTTATAACATCTCATGACATGGATTGGTTGAAATGCGTTGGAATTAGCACAGCCGGGGCACGAGCAATGTCTAGAAAGCTTACTGGACTTGTAGCACGGATTAAGGAAATCATACCGTCGGCGACTTGGTACCGTTGCTGCATACATAGGGAAGCTCTAGTTGCTAAGAAAGTACCAGCAAAACTAAAACAGACCTTAAGTGAATCAATCAAAATTGTCAATTTTATTAAAAGGAAATCACAGAATTCAAGACTGTTTGAGCAGCTTTGAAAAGATATGGACAGTGAACACCATCAACTTTTGCTTCACTGTGAAGTTCGTTGGCTATCACGAGGTAAAGTTTTGTTTCGTTTTTGGGAATTGAGAGACGAGTTAAGATTATTCCTCATGGAGCAGCAATTTCACCTCAGCGATCGTTTGACAGATTTTTCCTGGTTAGTAAAATTAGCACATCTGTCAGATATCTTCACCCATTTAAATATGCTCAACTTAAATCTTCAAGGAGAAAAAGTTACAGAATATTTTCCTGTTCCTGATGCAAGCAAAAACTGGATTATAGATCCATTTTCAGTTAATGTGTATGTGACGATGAAACTCAGCCGACCCTGAAGTATTAGATGCTTTGGTAGAACCCTCATAATATCTGTACCCCCGAATATTGTTGTAATTTTATCGTCAACGGGAATTCTTCCACCTGGGCTCATTAGCAATGCACAACAGAAACGTGGAATTCCACCTGGGCTCATTAATATGCGTCAGAGCAGAGTGGATTCGCCACCACGTTTGCTATTAATATGTAGACTGTTATCTTCCGTGCATTCTGGACATTGCTTTGTCTAAAGGGGAGGTAAAACCACGCCTACTGAAACCTCTAGAGCGATTATAAGCAAGCATTTCGCTACACCTTTCTTTCGTACCTGCCTTAAAGGCGTTGCCTAAATCAAACGAAGAAAGTGGCTACGATCAAAGCAGTGATGGTCCACAGAAGCAGCGTCTCAGCGGCATTTCGCGTCTCCGTGTTAACCAGAGGAGAGCGCTGAAACGCTCGAAGACTAAGACGAACGGGAGAGACGAGCCGGTCAGGAAGTGAGTAATCGGACGAGGAACGGGCGGCTAGAATCTCGATTTTACCATAACTTCAAGAAAGGTGTTAGATTCTAACATGTCCCCCTAATCTGTCATTTCATTTCATATATATAGAGACCGTGTAAAATGCCATTTTATCACTCGTTTGCCAGATATTTACAGAAGCACTAGCTATAGCCAAATCTTGTTAGATTTCCCCTGGAATTGTGGATATATAGCAGTGAATTATATTCTGTGCTAAACGGTATAATATATATTAGTTTCTATTGATCAGTGGTCTAGTACATACATTTTTATTTCACTGGATTTTGTGTTGATTTAAATCTATTAAATTAAACCTATCTCAAAAAGTTCCAGTTGAAAATTTAATGATATATCTATTACATTATTTCCAAAGATAATAGATGCTTAAACGTTTAAATTAACTTTTAAAGTCGCGAAGGAATTTATAACTAATTAATTAAGCTAAGTCCTATATATAGATGTGTGTTCTAACCATTAGACTCGCGAAGTGTTTTCTTAATATATATAATTAATACGCGAGTGTATATAATAGTCTTAACGGTAAATTAATCGCGCTTTAGAATGTTATTTGATTTTTCGGTATGATTACATGTTTTCTATCTTTAATATAGCTTCAGAGCTTGATGAATCGCTTCACTAAAGCATGCAAGGACTTTGGCCTCACAATAAGTCTAAAGAAAACGAATGTGCTGAGTCAGGATGTGGGTGCTGCACCAGTTATCACTATCGATAACTATGAATTGGCAGTGGTGCACCACTTCACATATCTAGGGTCTACCATCAATGACAAACTCTCACTGGATACAGAAATCGACAGCCGCATTGGCAAAGCTGCAGCTACCTTTGCCCGCCTCACATCGCGTGTTTGGGGAAACTCTAAACTCACAATGAAGACCAAAGCTGCGGTATATAATGCCTGCGTCACCAACATACTCCTATATGGCAGCGAGACCTGGACGACCTATGCTAAGCAAGAAAGAAGGCTCAATACCTTCCATTTGCGGTGTCTACGCCGCATCCTCGGCGTCTCGTGGAAAGATAAAGTGACAAATGTCGAGGTGTTGTCACGTGCTGGCCTTCAAAGTATGAATACGCTGCTTAGACAGCGCAGACTTCGCTGGCTTGGCCATGTTCGCCGCATGGAAGATGGTCGCATCCCAAAAGATATCTTCTACGGACAATTAGCAGATGGTAAGAGAACAGTTGAGCGACCACAGCTGAGGTTCAGAGATGAGTGCAAGAGAGATATGAGGGCACTGGACATGGATCCAGCAACATGGGAGGATGAAGCTGCCGATCGCAATAAGTGGCGATGCTATTTACGGCACCACCTCAGATTGGGCGAAGAGAGGCTCACACAAGAAGCAGAGGTGAGGAGAAAACGTCGAAAGGAGCACCAGGAAAATAAGCAGCTGAGGGCTGCCACCTCAGGGGCGCATTCCCATAGTCAGTTATGACTGAAGGGGCTATTATTATCTTTAATATAGGGTGATCATAACCTTTGCGTCCCAGCAAAAACATTGTATAGAGTCCTCCAGACTCGGTTCTAAACAACCTCCAGATATTTTGATGAACAGTTTAAATTTTAATCTTGAGACGATCCTGTTGGTGTCCAGCTATCTGAATTTTCCAGAAATAAAGTAAATCCAAGAACAATTTACCACGTCATCAATTATATTAAGATTAACTGAAGAAGAACTTTGCCAGAGCTATATTTATATTTTAGTTACTGCTCTACTGCGAAAGAGAATAGAAATCTTCTGAACACTGACTGTGCATATTTTTCTTCACTGGATTTTAAACCCCTAGAAGTAAACCATACCTCACTGGTCAGTTGTTGTCATCTAGCGTGAGAAGTTTTTTTACCACCAGCGGTGAAATCAAAGAGACCACACCATTATCTCCACCTGTATCCGTGACCGTGGCATCCCTTAGAAACTTTTCCTCTAATCAAAAACCAACAGAACACTTAGGCTTCTTCTTCCAGCGATTACGAGAATATTTGCTACAAGCCAACCTCGCTAATCTGGGGCTGAACGAAGGAAAGACATTTTTCATTTTGTCTAGTGTTTAACGGCTGTTGTGTATTTTTCTATGGAGTGCCAGACTCGACGATCGGTAAGTGTGTGTGAGTAAATGAGTGTTGGCCATGACGAGCGTGCATGAATAACATGAGATTTATTTTGCAACCATTTTAATTTGCCTACCTGGTAAATACTTTTACTGTATTTTCTTGTTTGATCTTTAAGTGGGATTTTATAACTCTGTTTATTCCCCACCCCCTTACATTTGCTTAGTAGAAGGGAAAACAATTGAGAATAACAGGACTATTTCTACCACCCATACCTAGTACTGTAACAGCTCTTTTCAGAGTAATTAAATTTACTGTTGGGTTACATTATCTATTTTTTCTGATAACTACCTATCTTTGGACTGGGTTTATCTTTTTGTCTATTACAAGCGGGACGGGCAGATTGGATACTCCTCCTCATCCCCCCCCCCCCCTCCCCATCTTGTTATTTTTATTTTCTGTATCTATGATAATTTTCTGTTATCTGATAAATGTTGTGATTGATTTAAATGATAAATAAACATTATAAAACTTTTAGTACTGTGTTGGAAGACCCAAGCCCAAATTACCCATATTTGTTTACAATAGTTTGTATTCACGTAACGTCCGTGTGTTTGAAACACCAAATTGGTGTGAGCGCATGTGTGTTTGGAAACTGGCAAATAATTGTTTAGCCAGGAGAGTTTAAGGAGTAGATTGGGAGAAAAGGATTGTCGTAAAGGAGTCTGTCCTTACTCTCCCCAGCACTCTGTGAAGCAACTACTTACTTTCTAACCCTTTCTATCATAGAGCCTTCACCATCATTCTTCACTTTAAACGGGACCACTATTTCTAAGACGTCTCTCAAAACAAATTTACGACAGTGTATGAACTAGAGGGGCTCACAGCAGCAGATAAAGGCAAGCTCATAGAAATATCCACGGATGGTGCTCTGAAATTGCAGTTCAAAGAACAGCCCCTTCCAAATTTCTGGTCTCACTTACAAGCGGATTTTCCGGAACTATCGAAGAGGGCTATAAAAGTATTGATGCCTTTCGTAACGACATACTTGTGTAAAAAATCTTTCTCTGCTCTCGTTTAACTTAAAAATAATTATAGAAACCGTTTGAAAAACGTAGAGTCAGAACTCAGAATACAAGTTTCAGCTATTAAGCCCGATATAACAAGGCTAGTAAGTGAAATGCAGCACCAGCCTTCTCATTAATTAATTAATTAAAATTAACAAGTAATATTAGGCCATGGTTCAGTTTCAAGGTATGATTATTATTATTTTTAATTTGTATGGAATCATTCCAATAAAAATATTATAATAGGAGTGTGTGCATGTACTAATTTCTCCCTTCTCTCCAAATTTGAAGACCTTTGATGAACAACTTTAAATAAATAGTTGGTGCACTTGAGGGTTTTAAATCTTGAGTTAAGTCTTGGTGGTCCACGGCAACAAAAGATATTTAAAGGGGGTCCATGGTAAAGAAAAGGTAAAGAACTGCTGATCTAGATCTTAATTTCTTCCGTCTCATAAACAGTTCACCTATTTTTCACGTGAATCTCAATCGCTCACACAAACAAGAATGTACTTTGTGACTTAAAGGGATGTAAGACCTACCCTACTCTACACCCGTCTATCTACGCTATTTCCCTTTGAATAACTCCGGCTACATAGTGAGTATTGGATGTACTATGAACGACTCTGATTTACTGAACTGATTTTGTAATATCTTTGTGACACTACAATCAAATTGTTTATTTCACTTGAATAGGCTAATATCTTGAGGTTATGATAGGGTTAAAAACATTATTTTTGTCACGGCCTAGATTTGATGTCAGCAATGGAGCAGAAATCCGCCCTTATTTTCTCATACGATTGACGTATATTAATAAGTAATGCAACTTGTTAAGAAAATTGCGCACTTTCTGGCACACGGCATTCGTCAGGGATTGGAAAGAAAGCAAGAGATACAAAATAATTGACAAGAATAATTGAACAGAACATCACCTTGTCGAAACAGGCCGCCGCCATTCGTTGTGTTTTCGTACAAGGCTTTTCACTGTACAATGCCAATATATTGAAGAGGGTCCAGGTATCCAGTGACATAAATTTTCAGGTATACTTTTTTATTACATTGGTAGTTGTAATACTCATTGTCACCGCTACAGATTTGATGTGTACCTACCTTGAATAACCGGTTGCCACATTACTGCAGCAGTGATAGTAAGACCATTCCACTGGTTATAGGCATATGAGAAGAACAGTGTGCTGTAGTTAAAATTGTGTAACACAAAGGCGAATGGGGACAGAAATTCGTCATAGAATGTCAGAATCGTGTGGGAACAGTGCTTTCCTGAACTAGGTAGTTTATACAAATGGAGTTCAAGAGCTTAAAACAACGTTTTTCGCTGCATAATGTGAAAGTGAGTGGTGAGTCTGCGAGTGCTGATGCTAAGGCAGCAGAAGATTTTGTCGAAACCATAGATAAACTACGTGTAGAGGGAGGTTATTTGCCCCAGCAAATTTTTTTAATTTGGACGAAACCTCCTTATTCTGGAAACGAATGCCTGAAAGGACCTTCATCCATAAGGAGGCCAAGTCAATGCCAGGCTTTAAGGCTTTTAAAGACAGTACATTAGCTGAAATATAGTACTGTATGTGTACAGTATCTTGGCTATTTAGTCAATACGGTATCCCATATAACTTTGCTAAGTATAAAGTATGGTGTTCGCACAACGTCCAAATCGCATATTTTCCTATTTCACAGAACGTATATATATATATATATATATATATATATATATATATATATATATATATATATATATATATATATATATATATATATATATATATATATATATATATATATATATATATATATATATATATATATATAATATATATATATATATATATATATATATATATATATATATATATATATATATATATATATATATATATATATATATATATATATATATATATATATATATATATATATATATATATATATATATATATATATATATATATATATATATATATATATATATATATATATATATATATATATATATATATATATATATATATATATATATATATATATATATATATATATATATTTATATTTATATATATATATATATATATATATATATATATTATATTTATATTATATTTTTTATATTTATATATATATTATATATATATATATATATATATATATATATATATATATATATATATATATATATATATATATATATATATATATATATATATATATATATATATATATATATATATAGCCCGGCGGAACTGTTTCCACTGACGGGAGAAGGGGCAAAGGCGAGCGACTGGCGCCTTAAAATCAGCAGCTTCGGGCAGATAGGGCTCGTGATCCTTGGTTGGTAGCTTATCTAAGAGAAGGAACTCTGAATTCAAACCACCGCTGCCTTGCGGGAATATCCATTTATGGAATTGGCTTCGGGAGTAAACCCTGAGGATAAATCCGGAGTCGGAGTCCCTAAGGCAGTCTAATGTCGATTCGACATTATTCTGGCAACTCCTGCGACATGGCTGGTACCAAACTGTATCGGCTACTGCCGTTCCTTTGGATCTACCGGCTGTGTGGAGAGGGGGAAAACGCTGCATGGGCAACAGCTTGATCTACATATAACTGTGCCCAAGCTCGCGCCCTGGAGAGGACACTCCAGCTTCACCCTATAGGTGTCGGCAAAACACGGGAAGTAGCAGTTACCGGTTATAAGCATTTTGCCCAATTGGCGTAGGGCATGGCGCCAGGGGCTACTTCCGACAGTGGGAGAGGTTCTAGGATCTCACTGGACAGCTACCGCCCGCTTCAAGCTGGGCAGCCCCCAGTCAATAAGGTGTTGTCCCGCCACTGTCTGCTTTCCCCATTGGGTGCATAGGGATTAGGGTCAAACCAGCACTGTGGACAGAAAATTTTGCACCAAGCAATTATCGAAAAAACAGAGATAAGCAAACTCTCAGATTGGGATGCTGGAACGTCCGGACTATGTTGACTGGACTATCCGAAAACCTACAGGATGTAAACGATGTAAGGAAGACAGCCATAATTAATGATGAGCTTAAACGACTTCAGGTGGATATAGCTGCACTTCAGGAAACGCGCCTGGCGGGCTCTGGAACGGTGAGCGAGAAGGACTACACATTTTATTGGCAAGGGAAAGATCTTAATAAAGCTAGAGAACACGGAGTAGGTTTTGCGGTCAAAAAATCGCTAACTAAAACGGTTGAACCAGGCGAGAATGGATCAGAACGCCTGTTAACGCTCCGCCTGCAAACTAGCACAGGTCCCATCACCCTTGTCAGTGTGTATGCTCCTACTCTGTACTCTGCCTCAGAAGCTAAAGATGAGTTCTACGAGAATCTAACAGCAATTATCAAAAGCATACCTAGGCAAGAACAGCTTGTTCTCCTTGGTGACTTTAACGCTAGAGTGGGTGCCGATAATGTTTCATGGCCTTCATGTCTGGGCAGGTTTGGTATTGGCAAGATGAATGAAAATGGACAACGGCTCTTAGAGTTGTGCGTCCACCATGACCTCTGCGTGACCAACACCTACTTTCAGACAAAACCCCAGCATAAGGTGTCATGGAGACACCCGCGATCCAAGCACTGGCACCAACTTGACCTGATTCTCGTCAGAAGGCCACTCCTCAGGTCTGTGCTCTCCAAGCGCTCGTACCATAGTGCAGACTGTGATACAGATCACTCCTTGGTTTCCTGCAAAATCAGAGCACAACCAAGAAAACTCTATCGTGTCAGACATGAAGGGAAACCACGCATTGATACCAGATGTGATGGCACCTGTCCTTGAAGCTAAGTGCTGTGCTATGAATGAATACAAACGTTCACCGAGTGCCAGAACCCTACAGATCCTGAGGGCTACGAGAAGCAAAGTTCAACAAACTGCTCGACGCTGTGCAAATGACTATTGGCTCCAGCTCAGTGAGAGCATCCAGATCGCAGCGCAAACAGGCAACATTAGACAAATGTATGACGGTATAAAGAAAGCACTTGGCCCCCATAAAAGTAAGACGGCACCGCTAAAAACCATCAGCGGAGAGAAGCTAACCGGTAAGGGTAAGCAGATGGAAAGGTGGGTCGAGCACTACTCTGAGCTTTACGCTAGAGACAATACCGTTACGCCTGCAGCCCTTGATGGTGTCAACAGTCTGCCAACTATGGAGGAGCTGGATGCCGAACCAACATTAGAGGAACTCAGCAAGGCCATTGATAGCTTGGCCTCTGGCAAAGCACCAGGCAGTGATGGGATTCCTCCTGATTTAATCAAATGCTGTAAGAGCACGCTATTACATCCCCTGCATAGGATGCTGTGCCAGTGCTGGGAAGAGACAACTATTCCTCAAGACATGCGAGATGCCAAGATTGTAACACTGTATAAAAATAAAGGAGACAGAAGTGATTGCAATAACTACAGAGGCATCTCTCTTCTTAGTATTGTTGGTAAGGTTTTTGCCACAGTCATCTTAATGCGACTACACAAGTTAGCTGAGCGCATATATCCAGAGTCACAGTGTGGATTCCGAGCTGGCAGATCAACAACAGACATGATCTTCTCTCTCCGCCAGCTTCAGGAAAAATCAAGAGAGCAGAAAAGACCATTATATATCGCCTTTATAGACCTCACAAAAGCATTCGACCTGGTTAGTAGGGATGGACTCTTTAAAATCCTCCTGAAAATAGGCTGCCCTTCTAAAATGCTGGAAATGATAAAGTCATTCCATGACGGCATGAAGGGAACAGTCCAATATGCTGGAAGCACGTCACAGCCCTTTGATATACGAAGTGGCGTTAAACAAGGCTGTGTTCTGGCTCCGACCCTCTTCGGAATCTTCTTTGCCTTACCCTTGAAACATGCATTCAGAGATGCAACTGAAGGAATATGCCTTCACACTAGGTCAGATGGCCGTCTGTTTAATCTTTCAAGGCTGAAGGCAAAAACAAAAATCAGAAGGGTCACTATAAGAGACTTGTTGTTCGCTGATGATGCTGCAGTCGTCACTCAAAGCCAACAGGAGCTTCAGAGCTTGATGAATCGCTTCACTAAAGCATGCAAGGACTTTGGCCTCACAATAAGTCTAAAGAAAACGAATGTGCTGAGTAAGGATGTGGGTGCTTCACCAGTTATCACTATCGATAACTATGAATTGGCAGTGGTGCACCACTTCACATACCTAGGGTCTACCATCAATGACAAACTCTCACTGGATACAGAAATCGACAGCCGCATTGGCAAAGCTGCAGCTACCTTTGCCCGCCTCACATCGCGTGTTTGGCGAAACTCTAAACTCACAATGAAGACCAAAGCTGCGGTATATAATGCCTGCGTCACCAGCACACTCCTATATGGCAGCGAGACCTGGACGACCTATGCTAAGCAAGAAAGAAGGCTCAATACCGTCCATTTGCGGTGTCTACGCCGCATCCTCGGCATCTCGAGGAAAGATAAAGTGACAAATGTCGAGGTGTTGTCACGTGCTGGCCTTCAAAGTATGTATACGCTTCTTAGACAGCGCAGACTTCGCTGGCTTGGCCATGTTCGCCGCATGGAAGATGGTTGCATCCCAAAAGATATCTTCTACGGACAATCAGCAGATGGCAAGAGAACAGTTGGGCGACCACAGCTGAGGTTCAAAGAAATGTTGCAAGAGAGATATGAGGGCACTGGACATGGATCCAGCAACATGGGAGGATGAAGCTGCCGATCGCACTAAGTGGCGATGCTATTTACGGCGCCACCTCAGATTGGGCGAAGAGAGGCTCACACAAGAAGCAGAGGTGAGGAGAAAACGTCGAAAGGAGCACAAGGAAAATAAGCAGCTGAGGGCTGTCACCTCAGGGGCGCATTCCCATAGTCAGTTATGACTGAAGGGGCTATTATTATTATTATTATATATATATATATATATATATATATATATATATATATATATATATATATATATATATATATATATATATATATATATATATATATATACTGGGAACCGCGCTGGTGTAATGGCTACGACGTTGTACTGGCGACCAGGTGTTCATGGTTCAAACCCGGCCGTCGGCGTTTGAAGAAATGTTTACGACCGGAAATTTGATTGAATAACCTGAACGGCTCCTGCACATAAATCCCGTGTGGATGGGAAGGAGCGAACCTCCTGACCGGGTTGGAAGGAAAGTCCACTGACCCCCCAGCCTCGCAATGACATGTCATTGGGCCGAAAGAGCTGGAAAGCTCGAGTGCCGCTGGTTATAGGGAAAAAATATATATATATATATATATATTTATAGGGATAAATTAGGGAGAAGGGAGAAATTGAAGCAACACGGGGTCTTGACTCTATACGATTAAGCTAGAACCCCAATAAATTAACTTAAAAAAATATGGTGTGCTTTCCAAGCAAGGAATGTAATTTCCGCACTACAACTTTATATAAGCTCTCAACTGTAGTCTTACGAGAGCGAGTTCCCGGTCGCCTGGCGAGTCGAGGAAAAAGACGTAATATTTACAACTCTGTTCCGTTCTACCAGCGTCCTGCGCTCGGGATGACAGACCGAGGACGGCATAAAATAAAAGACAGAGCATTCCACGTGTCAAAGGGACAAGGTACATGCCGTTTCCCCAAGAAACGCTGAATAAAAAACTTTTGGCAAAAATGCCGTTTTTCCCCATTCAAACTGGTGGGACTCAGCTGGCCCATAAAAAATTGGCATGACCAACGACAGAAGTAGACCTGTTAGAGTTATAAGTCAGGAAATTGGAAGTTGAGAAGAATTAGAAAGAAACCATGGCAGACCACTCAGACAGAAGTGGCAGACATTTTCTAATCAAATCATGACACAGAGGTAGAGGATGCCACGCTCCACATGAAGAAGGACAAAGCACCTGGACCAGAAAATGTAACAGTAGAAGAAATGGAAGCTTTGGAAGAATTTGGAGTAGAAGTGATAACAAAAATCTTAAATGACATCTACAACAGTATTCATAGCTTTGATAAAAAGCCATGGAATGTGAGGAACATCGCACCATTAGTATAATGAGTCATGTGACCAAAATATTATTACAAATTACCATTAGAAGAGAGAGAAATAAAATTAAACCAGAAATCAGTGATGAACAGTGTGGATTTGTAGAAGTTAAAGGCATAATCAATGCTTTATATATTATAAGAACATTAATAGAACGAGCCATAGATTACACTAAGTCATTTGACGAAGTGAAACATGAGGAAATTATCAAAATGTTAGAAAGCATCAACATTGATGGTAAAGACTTGAGGATAATAAAGAACATATACTGTCAACAAACAGCAGCTGAAAGAATAAGCAGCCAAATAGGAACGTTTCAGCAAGTAAATAAGGATGTCAGGCAGGGATGTGTGCTGGCACCGGATCTGTTCAATCTGTACAGTAAAAATTTAATGAGATCTTTATGATGATAGGAAACTCTTTACAGAGCGATACAACAGGAGGCAATCTGATCATCAGAAGGAATTTCCCTCCGTCGAACAAGTGTTTCGTCCCGTTATTCTCCGTTACACTCTAAGGGTCATGACTTCCAAGTGTCTCAGCCTCCTGAGAAAATGAACCCATTTCACTTTGGTAGCAACTTTTAAAATCCACAACTCCGCCAGCCGTGGAGGCAATTGTGAAAGTAACAAAGAGAAGACAAATTATTGCGGTCGTTCCGCCACACACCACGACTAGATACAGATACTGACACACCTGCGCGAAGCCGACGAGGCTAGCCACTGCGCGCTAGCAACTGAAATTCTGTGCCCGACACCTCATAATATACACCGCGGGTTGCCCATAAGTCACAGCCCTTTCACCAGTTCAACGAAAAACTCAACATATTGTGGACTTAGAAAAATTCCTGATGTTTTCTGTACCGCAGAGTTTACTGTCCCGAGTTCCATAGCCCATTGCGGTTGTTCCCCAGCCAGCATGATGCCTTTTCGGCAGTTTCACTAAGCCTCTTCATTGCCCTTGTTCTCGACTGTCCCCTCAGCCACAACAGTTTCAATAAATCATACACTGATGCAGCACAGAGCCTTCTTGCGCGCACCTCAACAGCCATGACCCTTGCAGTGAACCCATCATGTCTCAGATCCGCGGCCAGATTATTATACTTGGCCGCTTTGAACGAATGTTGCTCGTCCACTCTGGATTCAAATGGCACGGTCAGTTCAATCAGTATAACTTGAAGCGATGCTGAAGAATGCAGCACTATATCCGGCCGTCTCCGCGATTTTCTGATACTCTCTGGATATGCCCCTCGTCCAGGTAGGTCTACCGCCATCTCCCAGTCGTATGCATAGTGAAGAAGAGATGGTAAACTGCTACCTGGTTTACTCGGTTTGGGGTGTGCTGACTTTCCTGCCCTCAGAAAGTATGTATTTGCGGTGCTCGGCCTGGCTTTGCTATTCGCCTTCATCCTTGCCAGGTCTATTGTCGCAGCCAGCTCATTTAGCACTCCGTTGTGGCGCCAAGTGTATCGATCTTGCCCTAATGACACCTTGCACGCTGAGAGTACGTGTTCAAGTGTCTGCCTCCCCTGGCACAGGGGGCACTGCTCATCATCCGACTTTCCTCATCTCACAAGCCAGGAATATCAGTCGGCGGACATAATATAAACAACTTCAAATACGCTGATGTTACAGTCTTAATAGCAAACAGTGAACAGGAGCTGCAGGAAATGGTTGATACAATAGTGATAGAAAGTGAAAATAAAGGCTTTAGCCTTAATAGCAAAAAAGACAGAAGTAATGGTCGTCTCACAGAAAAGGGCTTCCCTAGAATGCACTATCAAAGTAAATGGAACCGTTTTAAACAAGTCGAAAAATTCAAATAACGACACATTAATAACAACGGATGGAAGATGCATCTCAGACGTGAAGAGCATAATAGCTCAAGCAACAGCAGCAGTCTATAAAATGAAGAGATTTTATGCAACAAGTCTTTGTCATTGGAAGTAAAAAAGAGAGTTCTTAATTGTTATATAGAACCTATCCTGACATATGGGAGTGAGTCGTGGACAATTAGTCAACACATAGAGAAGGCACTAGAGGCAACAGAGATGTAGTTTTATAGAAGAATGTTAAAAATACCATGGACAGCCAAAAAGAGTAATGAAGATTTCCTGAAAAAGGGCAATGCGCAAAGAAAACTTATTTCACAAGTTAGAAAGAAGCAATCCACGTTTTAGGGAATGTTACGAGAAGAGGAAAGCTGGAATATGTCGTAACAACAGGTAAGATTGAAAGAAAAAGAGATAGGGGAAGACAAAGAGAGCAAATACTGGACACTTTGGCATCGTAGCATGGAACGAAGTCAACAGCAGAATTGATAAATTGTACTGGAGACAGGAAGTTGTGTAGATTCATGATCTCCTACGCCCCTAGGCAAAGTATTTGAAGAAGAAGAAGAACTTTACGAACACTTTTGATATTTCCCAACCAATCATTATTGATTTTTCTTTTTCGTTATTGAAGACTACTTTTTGCACTTAGCCTCATAGCTAAATTTGCGAAAGGATGTTTTTACATTACTTCTATTCGTTAATGGTTAATTAAATCAAAGATTTTTCCTCTAGGATAATATAATGAAGTAACTCATAGTTATAGACTTCACCTTCATCTAGATTGTTAGATCATCATTACAGACTTACATCAGCAGATACTTTCATTCTCAATATATTTAACACTTGTTATGTGCACCTCATGTCATATATCATAATAAGAGAATTAAAAACAGAGTGATCGGCTAGGAAGAAGCAAAAGTGAAGAATAAGATAAAAGAAAGTCAACTATCGATAGTATTTATGAAACTTACGAAGCAACAGGATCATCCTCGAGAGATTAAAAAGAGTCCATAGACAAGAAACCGGGAGATGAACAAGCAGGATTTCGACCAAAAAGATCCTGTGATAACCACTTTGAGAATAATAGCTGAACAAAGTCGTGAATGGAATTCACCACTGCACATTGGAATTGTGGACTACGAAAAGGCATTTGACAGTATAGACAGAATCACTTTGGAAATTGATGAGGCACTGTTGAGTTCCCCTGAAGATCATTAATTTAATAAAGAAAACTAAAGAAGAAATGACATGCTGAGTTCTTCATGAAGGACAACTTACAGAACCGTTTGGGATAAGAACGGGAGTGCGACAGGGGTGTGTTAAGTCATATTTTGTTAGTAGGAGTTAAGTGTTAAGGATTTGTATGTACAGGGCGGATTTTTGTACACACGCTAGTAAACACGCTCTTTGTGATGAGATGATTTTTTAGTTGGGGGCTTTGTGCTCTGTATTGTTGCCTTGAACATTGCTCAACCGAGTAGGTGTTAGTTTTTTTTTAAAGAAATATGATAAAGAAAGTATTCGAAGGTTCTTAGTGATAATTTGGGGGAAGAGACGGTTAAGCTGAGCTGTAGTCTCACGCGGTTAGTTAGCGCATGAGTAGTTTTTACTGAGTTGTACTGAGATACGGAAATCTCGGGGAGTCGGTTGCTGGCAGGGCTTCGAGATGGTCGCCCCATCTCGCTAGTGGGTTCCAGTATGTTTTATTCCTGTGAAGGGGAGAGTTTGATATTGAAGATATCTTTTGAGGCCATTCATTGTACCGGCCATTATTATTATGATTCATATTTCCTATGATGGATTTTCCCCTGTGATTGGAATAGATATATTGTGCTCAGAGTTGCTGTGTGTGCAACTTTTTGATGAATAGTTATTGCATGGATTTACTGTTATAATACTATGAAATGAGAGCTGCTGTGAACTGCAATGGATGCAGTCCTTTTGACGGATATTTTTGCTGTATTACTATGAAATGAGAGCTGCTGTGAACTGCGACGTATGCAGTCCTTTTGATGGATATTTTTGCTGTATTACTATGAAATGAGAGCTGCTGTGAACTGCGATGTATGCAGTCCTTTTGATGGATATTTTTTGCTGTATTACTATACAATGTGAGCTGCTGGGTTTTGCAGCCTATGTACTTCGGATTTTGTGCCTGTAACTGAGTTTCTATGGATTTTATTTACCTGATGCTTCATGATTATGCTGTGAACCGTTTTGCCATGATGTCTACGTTACCGTGTCGTCAATAAACTGTATAACGTTAAAACTAGTTTCATGATTTCCTGACCCCCTACATTTCTGTGGTGTGTGATCGCAGTGTGGTTAGGTATGTACGAACTTACGACATTCGCACTTATAGAAGATTCACACATTTACACAGCAGCAGAAGTGACGGCCTGTGTGGCCTGCTGTGGTTGTTAATAAAATAAACTTTAACATAAAGTGGTCGCCAGTAATATGGGGTTTTCGATACCAACTACACAAGGATATTATCTAACAAGTTCAACAATATCCCCAAGAACAGCCACTAACAAATGTTTTTCGTGATTTCAAGTCAAGTCTTACAGTGTTCCCTGTGCGAGTTGTCATATGCAAGTGTTTTGCAAGTTGACGTCATCCAGTGTCAAGGACCTGAGAACCTAAGAGATCCTGTAGCCATCAACGTTCTACTTTATTGTGATACCTGATGTCCATCATTGTTGTTGTTGCGGAGGCCGGAAGTTTCCTTTTTTTGAAGATAAGTGGTGTTTCGTTTGTAAACTGTACCACTGTTCTATGTTATCCAGCCTTCCTCAGAACTTAGTCTATTTATTCTATATCGTGTTCTATGTTATATGTTCTACGTTTAGGTGGGCGGTTCGGTAGGTGACTTACGTTAGGATACATCCCAGTTCATCCAGGGCCTACGTAAGCGTTCTGTAGGGACATTTTGCGGATTTCCCGCAGTGGAAATTTCCAGTGAATTTTTGCTGAAGCATTACAGTCCACTGTGTTTGGTAATCTGTGACATCATTGTTTAGGTGTGACGAACTGTCTTATTGTTGTTATTGTAGTATTTTTTCTCTGTACCTTAGTTTCTCGATTACTTATTGTTGTTGTTTAGTCTGTACCTTAGTTTCTCGATTAATTCGTTTGTAGTTGTCATCCTCTATCTCTCTATTGTTTATTTCTATACAAATTTTTTTGTTTATACACTGTGTTGTTATTTGTCTGGTCATTCCATTTGCAGTGTCATTGCATTCTTTGCATCTCTCTATTGTTTATTTCTATACAAATTTTTTTGTTTATACACTGTGTTGTTATTTGTCTGGTCATTCCATTTGCAGTGTCATTGCATTCTTTGCAATATTTTTCTTTAGTTTGCTTTCTTGTTTAGTTGATTCTGCGAACGTAGTCATTTGTTCTTTATATCTTGTCTTTGTCACTCTTGTTTACATTGTCTATTTTTCTTATGATCGGATAATATTATAATGTATATTTTAATAAGTAATTAATAACATTGTTAACTGTTGGAAAGGTAATTGTACAGGTTCTTAAGCAAGGACTTGCCACCCACTAAGTTGGGATAAAGTTAATTTCTCCAGATATTTTGTATAAATTACATATCTTATAAAATCGAGCATAATGTCTACATTAGACATAATGTCCGCGCTGGAGGATATTCTCCAGGATGGTAAGGATGATAGTCTACAAGGCCCAGATCTGGAAGATTTTGTATTAAACCGTTGTTTATGTAATACGGCATCAGATCTTGAGGAGTTTGTGGATTTTAATTTTCATTCTGTATATCATATATTCATTGCTAAGAAACTAGCAGAATTAATGCGTTGGCATCTTCGTATTTTTTGGCAAAATACCTCCATGTACCACATGGTCAGATATTGAAAAACATACACTACGCTATACTGAACGACGAGTTTCACGAGAATCAAATAACAGACGACAAACGGTGTCGTCAGGAAAAGGTACAGTTGTTGGAGGATATTGCTGAGGAGAGTGAGTTATATGTGACACAGTCCAATTTTGAAAGTGATCTACACAAATTTAACTTGGAACTTACTGGTTCGCAAGTTGCATTGAATTCAGCATTGTGTAAGATTAAAGATTTGGAAGCTCAGATGGAAAACAAGCATGTCGAAGTGAAAAATCTCACGCAGAAAGTCCAAAAATGGAAGGAGATGTGTGAGAAATTAAACGTTTTGGCCCATGAACGTGAGAATTCATGCTGATCTATTAAATGATAATACATATCTCAGTCACCAACGTAAAAAGAAGAGTACTGTAGTTCCCGAGAAGGTTAATGATCTGATGAATAGCCGTCATAGCGCTATTGAGGCACTCCAACTGGAACTGGCACAGGAAAGGGCCAGAAATAGGGAATGTATCCAACCGCATGTGTTGATAGCACAAAAGAAGAGATTAAAGAAATTGGCACGACAAAGGAGAGCAACGAAAGAAAAGGATGAGAAAAAGAGAGTAGAAGAATTAACTATGGAGAAAGAAAAAATGGCTAAAATTTAGAAATCACTCACGGAGAAGAGGTGCAAAATTTTAACATTTGATAATTTAAATAAGAGGCAAAGTGAAGAAATTTCACTCAGAAATTTAGAAATTACCGAATTAAAAAAAAGAGTTGATGGATTATTAGATATTCTCTTAAACAACAAAGTGTTGTCTACTGTCAAAGTTGACAGTGTTAGACATAAAGTTGGTGATCAACACTTCACAAATGCAAAGAGTCAGCCATATGCACTCAATGCTAACTATAACATTAAACAGGGTTTAAACAAATCTTTTCGTGGCAAATATAGTTTCCCACGTAATAACAATACTGTTTCTAATAGTAGTGATTCTTGGCGTCAGGCCAACAAAAATAATCCTATTGTAACAGTCAGTCCTTTAGATCACGGTAAAAACTCTGATAAATTTCATGTCAAGGCCCCACAGACAAACCGTGCATCGACTTTTTAAAGTCCTGATAAATTCATAACAGGGGACAAAACTATTAGTACTCGTTCCCAAAATAATACCCATTACGTTGGTAACAATAAGGATTCTACCATTCCTGTACACAGTGGTTTCGCTGATGCTGTTACTCATCATACTCAGCACAGTCAGTGTGATGCACCTGTTAAGCACATTCCCACATGCAAAAATACAAGCAATTTTGGTAGGAGAGATTATTGTGATTTTAGACAGTACCAAGAGGGTCCATCACGTAGTAATTTTCCTTCTCCAAGAAGCTGGAGACAATTTAACAGACCTCAACATTTTGGTTCCAACAATTCTGGAAATTATGGAAGGGAAAACTACACTAGGGTTTATCAACCTTACAGTAATTTTTCTCGAAGACAACAAAATCCATCTAATAGATATTTAGATCCAAGGGGAAATAGTAATCACAACTATGCTAACTGGAGTTCAAATCAGATCAATGGTTTCAATAGAGGAAATAGCAATCGTCCCAATAGAGATAATAGTTGTGATAGATCTCGATATGACGGTAGATCTCTAAATGATAGATCGCATCGCCATGTTAACTCTGCTTTACAGGAGCCCCAGGTTATTGGTAATCAAGGTAACAATGATAGGAAACTCTTTACAGAGCGATACAACAGGAGGCAATCTGATCATCAGAAGAAGTCCCCCCATCAGACAAGTGTTTCGGCCCAGTATACTCCTTTACACTCTAAGGGGGGCGGGCCCACTTGGGTCATGACTCCCAAGCGTCTCAGCCTCCTGTTGTCTTGTATCGAAAATGAACCCATTTCACTTATGGTAGCAACTTTAATCCACAACTCCGCCAGCCGTGGAGGCAATTGTGAAAGTAACAAAGAGAAGACAAATTATTCCGTCGCACACACTGAGACACCATCGCGAAGCCGCCGAGCCTAGCCACTGAAATCTTGAAAAGTTTTCGGGCATGCTTCTTCTGTTTCCTGATTTCTTCTATTTTAATTTGTCTTCTACTTTTTCGTGGTGGGTTACTTTCCCTTGCCTCCCTCACTCCGAACACTTTGCGACAGTGCAGATATATTATGTCGCCGAAGATTTCCAGCTTCTTCTCCAAACTTATCTGCTTCAGGTTGTTATCCAACTCTTTTGCCAAGGCTTCGTCCAGCTGTTCCCAAAGCCCTTTTGCACTGGCAGGTGGAAACTTGATTGCATCTCTCTTCCCGTCCAAGAAGTGTGTGAGATCATCATCAGGCAGTTAACTGTTTTCTTTCAAATCCTACCGAGGACATTGTGTTATTTCCTTTTCATGCACCATGTCACTACCATATTATTATTATATGACTGTGTTGTGATAAACGTTGTACGTATGACAATTGTATTGATAATACCATTTAAACTTAACTTATCATTGCGATACATTTCGGTATTGTACATTTTAAAAAGGTGTTTTTTCTGACAGTGTGAGGTATTTTCTTTACCCAGCGCTTGGTTGTGCGCCAGGGGTAACTATTTATAGCGGTATTTTTTTTATGTCTATAATAGGTTCATTATTAGTACTAAGTGAGTTTATTGGCTTGTTTAAATTGCCTATTATACTTTATTTAGATTGTAGCTTTCTTTTGGGTTTTTTGTATATATATGCATTGCCTTTCTGTTTTGCCATAATTTTATTTCTTTATACAATGCATTGTTTAATTTAATTGTTACCATGACGTATCATTGCTTTCTTTCCCTATTCTCATTTCTTTGCTTTCTTTCATTACTGGTCATTCTTCTTTTCACTTCATCTTTTCTTTCACTTTCCACTTATTATCTCATAGTTAGTCTATACGTGATATACTTCATCTTTGTTTGAATTTGATTATCTTTGTATACTTTTGTTTCTTACTTTATACTTACTTCCATCCCTCTATTGTTGATTTAGTAATATGACTTAACATAGTGTAATTCTTTGTTGTACATATTAGAATTTCATCGGCCTGGCATTTTTGTTTCATGTAATTTTTTTCAACAAAAAAAATGATGATATCATTTTTTTTCCCGGGGGTCGGTGTAGTCTGTTAAGTCATGTTTTGTTAGTAGGAGTTAAGTGTTAAGGATTTTTATGTACAGGGCGGATTTTTGTACACACGCTAGTAAACACGCTCTTTGTGATGAGATGATTTTTAGTTGGGGGATTTGTGCTCTGTATTTTTGCCTTGAACATTGCTCAACCGAGTAGGTGTTAGTTTTTTTTAAAGAAATATGATAAAGAAAGTATTCGAAGGTTCTTAGTGATAATTTTGGGGAAGAGACGGTTAAGCTGAGCTGTAGTCTCACGCGGTTAGTTAGCGCATGAGTAGTTTTTACTGAGTTGTACTGAGATACGGAAATCTCGGGGAGTCGGTTGCTGGCAGGGCTTCGAGATGGTCGCCCCATCTCGCTAGTGGGTTCCAGTGTGTTTTTTTTCCTGTGAAGGGGAGAGTTTGATATTGAAGATATCTTTTGAGGCCATGGATTGTACCGGCCATTATTATTATGATTCATATTTCATATGATGGATTTTCCCCTGTGATTGGAATAGATATATTGTGCTCAGAGTTGCTGTGTGTGCAACCGTTTGATGAATAGCTATTGCATGGATTTACTGTTATAATACTATGAAATGAGAGCTGCTGTGAACTGCGATGTATGCAGTCCTTTTGATGGATATTTTTGCTGTATTACTATGAAATGAGAGCTGCTGTGAACTGTGATGTATGCAGTCCTTTTGATGGATATTTTTGCTGTATTACTATAAAATGTGAGCTGCTGGGTTCTGCAGCCTATGTACTTCGGATTGTGTGCCTGTAACTGCGTTTCTATGGATTTTATTTACCTGATGCTTCATGATTATGCTGCGAACCGTTTTGCCATGTTGTCTACGTTACCGTGTCGTCAATAAACTGTATAACGTTAAAACTAGTTTCATGATTTCCTGACCCCCTACATTTCTGTGGTGTGTGATCGCAGTGTGGTTAGGTATGCACGAACTTACGACATTCGCACTTATAGAAGATTCATACATTTACACAGCAGCAGATGTGACGGCCTGTGTGGCCTGCTGAGGTTGTTAATAAAATAAACTTTAACAGGGTGCCTCTTGTCTCCATTTCTTTTCTTATAAGCAATAGACTGGGTTATGAAAACATCGACGATACACAACAGAAATTAAATCCAGTGGAATCTGATTAAACGGTTAGATGATCTATATTTTGATGATGATTTGGCTCTCCTGTCCCATAACTGTAATCAGATGCAGGACAAAATTAAAACACTCGATGAGAGGTCACAGTAATTGGGTCTGAAAATACACAGGGAAAATACAAAAATAATGAGAATAAATGCAGAAAATGATAACAGGGTTGAACTTGAAGAAACACCACTACAAGATGTAGAATCGTACGCATATCTTGGCAGCAATATAGACAACGTTGGAGGGACAGACAGTGAAATAGAAATAAGAATACAAGAAGTAAGAGGAGCTTTCATTGCATTGAGAAATATATGGGGATCAAGAGAAATCGGGTACAACACAAAAATAAGAATTTTCAACTCAAATGTCAAGTCAGTACTATTATATGGCTCTGAAACATGGAGAACAATAAAAACAACAACTGAAAAGTGTGGCAGTTAGGGAACGATTTACAGTCAAAGGGAAGGAATAAGGAGAATTATGAATGGGAAGGTTCAGATAGAGTACAAAAAGGAGATGCGCAAACAAGGATGCGCATGACAGAGGTGAACGATAATCTAGTGAAGCACGCTTTCTTAGCAGGCAGTCCAGAAGCGTGAGGCAGAGACGGAAGCCGCATATACGCGGGTAGCCATGTTAATGGCCGTACTCAAGTAGTTTAGGTGATAAATATTTCATGGACAAGAAGTAGTTTGGGTAATGATTAACCCGAAATATTGAATAGTGGGAATTCTTGTCTAGAAGGAGAAACGGTGTGAGTTAGATATTATTCAGAAAGGAAAAGGTACGTAGAGTGATTTACAATACATATAGACAGTAGTCATATTCTTCAGTGAGGCAAGGGAAATTAACAACCCCGGAGAGGCCCGATCCCATCAAGATAACATGAACACTGAGAGGATATAATCAATAATCTAAGAAATTTTAAGGAAGAAAGAACAGAAATAGAGACCATAACACCTGAATGATCACTGATGGTTAAAAGGTCAGAAGGTGTTAATTCGATACTGAACGAGAGAGAGTGAGGAAAGAAAGAACTTACATTGTATATTCGATGATGGACCAAATGTGGAGGTCAGAGCAGACAGCAATGATCTTCTCATATGTAAATAAACAGTATTCAAATTACTATGGCGTTATCGCATCACGTGCTGTGTGTGTGTATGTCCGTTGTGGTTATGCAGCATATCATTGCTAACCACAGAGGAAAAGAACCTGAACAGACATTGTCACATAACAGTCTTCATAATACAAAGA
Organism: Oreohelix idahoensis; assembly: GCA_024509875.1. NCBI lineage: Eukaryota > Metazoa > Mollusca > Gastropoda > Stylommatophora > Oreohelicidae > Oreohelix > Oreohelix idahoensis. The sequence continues at coordinate 406,279 of JAMPIV010000528.1, forward strand.
ATCACGGGCTGCCACAAAAGCTACAAACTTTCATAAATGGGTGCTTGCGTAGAATAGAAGGATTAAAATGGTATGACACGGTTACTAATGTGGAACTGATGACAAGAACCAGACAAGTGCCAACGGAACAAGAGATGAGAAGAAGATGATGGCCATGGATTGGACACACACTGAGGAAACCTGTTGATAGCATTCCAGGCAGTCCTTGTTCTGGAACCCCCAAGGCAAGAGAGGCAGAGGTAGACCAAGAAGCACATGGAGAAGATAGCAGGAAATAGAGGTAAAAATGATGAGGAGAACGTGGAAAGAACTTGAGATGATGGCACGTGACAGGAGGACTTTGCATGTATTTGTTGAAGGCCTATGATTCTTGGAGAGCGGAGGGTTATGATGATGTTGTGCCTTCAGTCCTGCAGATGTCTAAGTCTACTCACTACATGTTTGACGCATAACTGGAAAGAAGCTAGCAAAGCAGAATTCACAAGATATGAAATCATACGCTTCCTAAAGATCTCCACTCCCGCGTGTGTAAATGTATGTGGCGCAGATTTTATTCACCTGTTTCTGAAATGCTTACAAGTTGATTCGCATATACATTTATCAAGTTCAACTTACTCAGCAGCTTACCGCTTGAGATAAATTAAAGCATGCACAAGTTGATTCTTTTAGATATCAAGTCCAACTCACTTAAAAGCGTTTTCCCGGAATAAAGATTACCCACTCACAAGGTAATATATATCAAGATCACTTAGTAACAAGGTGATTTGCCAATATAAAAAGTTCAAATCACCAAGTTCAGCTACTCACTACTTCAGTGCATGAAGTGAATTCATCTTTCTCATCGTCTATTGCACTACGTAAATTCACTCAGATAAGCTTCATTGCAAGAAATACACTTGTTACCAGAAGACCACTTCTTGAAGAGCGCCGTCTAGGCAGTTCCTGTACAAGATCGGACAGCAGACATTCTTCTGAGAAAACTGTCAACGGGTTGTCGAAACTAGAAAGATTTCCAAGCGTTGAGGGACATTACATCTTACAAGTTGTCACTACAACACGTGCAAGAGTGTCAGCTATACTTACTTAGGTTCGCCTCATTATGTAAAGCAAAATGCTACATAATCCATCACTATAACTGCATACGAATGCTTGGTGCAGGCTTCCTTTGCCTGATGCTCCACGAGGAGCGACAAAGTAAATTATGATAAATCAAACATTTAAACTGTGATGAAAAAACGAAATACGAAATGTGAAGTACTATGCACTAAACGGTAACAGTAGTCTCATAGCAGAAACTATCGTAGGGGAGTAAGGTGTTAGAGATTTTACTGTACCATGTCCTGCTATATGAGCTCATTTGATTGGTTTCCTTCCGCGCTGTCTTTGCTTGTCCTAACTCACGAGCACAAACAGTTACCCATTTTCAACAAGCCAGATCAGAGCGTGAAGATACCATGTTTCGATCCCTGAACCCTATAATTTTTGCCGCGAGAGGCAAGAGTCCTAACCACATAAGCCAACAGTTGAAGAGAAATTGATTGAGCTATATAAGTTCGAAGAAGATCGATTCTCATGTGTTTTCACTGTTTTTTTTTTTTCACATTTATTTTAAATCCCAAATAATCCTAAGCTACTTTACTTTATTTATAATAGATTTTTTTGCATGCTTTCCACGTGTTTGAACACTGTCTAACCATAACTGATCCAGTCAGTTAATCGTATCATTCTGATGTTATGAAAACGTCCGACCGTTCATTTTCTTCTTCTTCTTCGTTCGCCCTGAAAAGGACGGTGGTTGCGTTGTGTCTGTTTACAACGTAGCTGTGATATCTGCACCTTTCGGTCGACACATCCGACTTCTGCACGGCATTTTTTAGGACCGGGTTTGCCTTCCCATTGCGATCCGTGCTCGCTCAGCCAGCCTGCACTGCTGCAGACTGTTTCCAGGACCACCACGTGGAGGTGGAGCACGGTCTTGACCAGCTCTGGTTCGCTGGTCCTGACGCAGGCAGTCACTGACAGAAAAAAAGTAATATTAGCCCTATATCTTAAGATGTATCGATTTTCTGGTCCGTGATAAATAATACCAAAGTCTCGTATTTGTAGAAATATACTACTCGTCAAAAGTCAAGGGCCACTTAGAAAAATCTTGGTTGAAACTGTCGTGAAATATTGTAATCCACATATATAAATTATCAGGTAAATGTAAAGCCTAACAAATAACTTCAATAAAAGGAAAGAAGAATGGTAAAGAACAGTGCTGTCACAATGACTGTACTCGAAATCCCCCTTGTTTTCTACTTCGTCTGCAAATTGTAACGTTTCACGTTGATAGTAAAAGCCTACTGCTTCAATACCCGCTTTCTACGCTAAAACGTGTACTGCCTTTCTAAGAAAAACCTTGAGATACGCAAGTTGACCTAGATTTAAAATTCCATTCATGTCGTTTTATACACTACGTTACCCAAAAACGAAAGACAGATGGACTAAAGATAGAAAGAAGGGAGGGCTGAAAGCAGGGACGCATGCAACACTAAACACGCGTCTCGCTATACAATTACTACCATCACGCGTGTAAGGCCACATGCACTAGCTTTTTTCAAATCGACAGTGATAAAAAACACTACCCATACCAGAGTTAGGTTTTTAAAACTTACAAAATTCTTATTAGGAAATATGACATTATACTGGTTTACGTTTGAAAACATGACAGTACCCAGACACCCTAAAGTTTGGAAGTGAGGAGGTAGTAACAGCACGACTATCCTAGAAGAAAATGCATATTGGCTCCATTAAATATATATATTTGGGTTCCTTAGGACTTTGCTGACAAATAATATGTTAAACGTTACGCAAATAGTCTAGGAATTAACAAATTATAGCGAAAAGAAAATAGTGAGGGTGTCAGACAACACCAAATTCAGAATCGCTCAGTTAAATCTGATTTGATTGGAGCGCAATAAATGTAAGGCTAAACACGATTAGTCGGGCTATAAATACTATCTTTTGTTGTCAGGGGAAACGGGAGTATGAGTACTTTTTTCAAACGATTGGGTAAACATGGCACGATTGGTTAGACCCGCGAATATAGTCAATTAGAAGCGTCAGGTCAGCACCACATTTGCAAATAAACTTACTACAGAACCAGTGCGTTGAGCACCAGTGCATATTTTTCTAAATAAAAGCCTGAGACATCGGCAGATCGAAATTGTGCTATATTCAGTGCCAGTCAACGTAATTCTGTATTATTTCCATGAATTGTGGTAAGCTTGAAATATTTGATATCTTTTAAGGAAAATTGAATGTAAATTGATAATTTATGTCTGTATATATATGTGGGTCAGTAGCGAACATGAGGCAAGGCCTATATAATGCTCCAACCTGAACAGAAGGTGTCGGAGGAAAGTAAAACTACATGGAATTGCCAAACAGTACAATGACACCTATCTTATCGACTAGAAAGAAATAATGCTGGAATTGCAGAGGCGTAGTAACCATTAGGGAGGAATATACTGGTGAAAATTGTTTCAGATGAAGATAGCAGTTGGCCTACCGCTCTGAACTCAGTGTTTGTTATGTATTGTGCTCAGTGTAGAAATAGAGTATAAATTAGTTCTGAAGTAGGAGGTACAACCTTCTTGTTTCAGGGACTGTGGTCCTAAAGTTATTGAGCAGCACCTGGTCAGAGCTTTGCTGAATCCAGAGGCGGACAGCATACTTGTTAAAGTACTGTCCGCCCGTTCGTTTATTCCCGTGTATTAAAAGAGTTTGTCTGCATTTGATATATGTATACCATCATTATTCCCATATGTGTCTATATGAATGTTAGAACATTGGTATACAACAAAAGTGTCACGCGAATGTTTTGTTCGTGGGTGTGCCAAAAACTGCACTGTATCGTCCCTGTATTATTTATGCAGTGTTCTCTCACAAGGGATCACGAATTAGTAATGTCTCAGATATGCCCAACAGCTCAACTATAACCAGGTAAGAAGCCAATGCTGTTCCGGTAAATTAACAACACAATTTAATGAAAACTCATGATCCATGAGACATGATGAACCGTCCTTAGTTAATGTCATTCTGTCTATTCGTAACATAGTGTTATACTCCTTGACGGTAATACATTGTTGCTTATTAGTCCCAATACTTCTATACATCTCTATGTATTGATTATATCCGTGCCCTTCTCCCGTACCTTCTGTTCAAACTCATTTAACTTCATTAACATGAATTCCCCCAAAAGTCAGTACACATTAGCGACAGAGCAGGCAGGATCTTTAAGACTCCGATTTTTACGGTGTATAGACCTGCCAGTCTAAAAAATGCATAAGCATCACATTATACATTATTAATAGTACTCATCCTGGTATACATTCCCATTCATGGCACGAATCAATATAACCCTTTTCTATGGGTTTTCAAGCAAACCAGCACACACAAGGCTGTTCGCGTCTTGTTTATTTCTTGGGTCCATTTTTGTTCTCCACGTCATTGTTTCAACACACAAAAACTCCTACGTCATCCTTTTTTACTGCGCGCATGAATAATGCACCTAAGTGTACTATTCACATATCATCAAATATTTTCCCCAAACTCAACTCAGCGCTATTTGATGCGCAACACCAGAAATGTTGTAAAAAACCATACGCAACAATTACCTCCTACCACCGTTAAGAAAAAAGACACGTAGTTTCTTTTTTCTTCAAAAATGTACCACTTAAGGTAATTTAAAAAAAAACCATACCAACATAATACTATCCTACGTCTCAGTAAGTCTACGTCAGCTAATGTCTCATAATATAATCAGTCAGTCGTCGATGAGATGAAAAGGTGATAAACAAGTCATAATAATCTACTGCCTTATGAATAAAATCCATGTAGGAAGTAATAATATTACTAAATTAAAACAAATTACGCGGAATCAACACCGCCCTCTATTACCTCTAGTATCAATAATACTAGAACCAAAACTTATATAATAGGGTTATATCTAATAGGATTACCTACCCATCGGAAAATGATTGCAATAATGTGTACCTCCACAATACAGAGTACACTGCAAATCTCATACATATTTATTCCTGATCAAGCCCCAAAAAAATAGCAAATACATGCATAAATTGGTCCCAAATTACCTATTTCAATGCCCCTAGGAACCTCTATAATATACACGCAAAAATTTATCGCTAAAGACTATCATTGCCGTACAGTCATATTATAGTACACTGTATGTGCACCTTACACCATACACACCAAATTGTGTTCCGGATAAAACTAATAAAAATTCAATGTCCCAATTATATCACCACTACTGTTGACCATGAACTAACTGTCATTAAAAACTTGTGTACTGTCTTCCTGAGGGCACCTCGACAGTACGTCTGCAACCACATTGTCGGACCCTCGAATTGCTTGAATAGTATAATTATACGGCTGCATCAGAATCGAATAACGGGCTGCTCGGGCGCATTTATGGTTCTTCGTCTTTAAATACGCTAAAGCCTTCTGATCTGATTGTATTACGAAAGATACACCTAACAGATACTTCTCTAATTTGGTTACTGCCCATACCACTGCGAGAAGTTCCTTTTCCAACACCGAATAATTCATTTCCGCCTTGTTTAACTTTCTCGAAATGTACGTGATCGGATGCAGATGTCCATCAAATTGTTGAAGCAACACAGCACCAACGCCCTTGGACGAAGCGTCTGTTCGAAGAGTATAAAGATTATTAAGCCTGGGTAGTTTTAAAATCGGTGGGGATGAAAACAAATCTTTAATTTTAAGAAAAGCAGCATTGCATTCTGGAGTCCACCTAATTACATTAGGAGCCCCTTTCCTAAGTAGAGTGGACAGATCTGATGTAATTGAAGATAAGTTAGGAATAAATTTACCATAATATTGCACTAGTCCTAACACACTCCTGACTTGTTTTTTTTTTTTTTGTCCTAGGAATGGAAAGATTTAGAATCTTGGAAACATTCTGCTCCAAAGTTTGAAGATTCCCATGACCAATCCTATGACCTAGAAAAGTAATCTCAGAGAATCCAATATACACCTTAGATGGTCTAGCAGATAACCCAGCAGATCTGAGCGTGGATAATAGAGAGTGTAAACCGTGAAAGTGTTCTTCCCAAGTGTTGCTAAACAAACAAATATCATCTATGTACGAGATTATATCTTGTCTATGCGAGAAGAGAATTCTCATCATTCTAGTGAACGTAGCAGGTGCGTTCATCAGTCCAAAACACATAAAATTGAACTGGAACAACCCTCTGGGAGTAGCAAAAGCCGTAAAATGTTTACATCTTTCCGCCAACGGGACCTGCCAATAACCTTTTGACAGATCGAACTTACTGAAATATACTGCATCTGCTAATTTTGGTAAAAGATCATCCAATAATGGTAACGGTTCGGCGTCAAAAATTGTGACCTGATTTAATTTTCTAAAATCAATGCAGAGCCGAATGTTATTGTCTTTTTTTCTTATTACAACCATGGGAAAAGCAAAATTACTTTGAGAAGAACTGATTATACCTAATTGCAGCATGTCATCTATTTCTTTGTTTACTTTGTCTTGAAAGTGTAATGGTATCGGGTATGGACGCACTCTAATAGCCTTTTCATCATTTAAAATGATGTCATGTGTGATGACATTTGTTTTGCCTGGTATATCTGTAAGTACATCATGAAACGAATGTAATAATTCGGATACATGTGTTTTGTTCTCAAGTGTAAGATTCGGACAGATTGTCACGTCCTCCCAAGTTTCGGTAGATTGAACTGGTAGACTAGGAAACGTCATTGATACAGCTGGGAAAGAAGATTCTTCTTCCTGAATAACTGATAAAGACGCCCAGCTCGTTGGATGTGAACCTACATTATCAACCGCGTGAAAGACTGCCTGAAGATGTTCAGGTCTTGAGTGAAACTCTTTCAACATGTTAATGTGAAAAATCTTTCTTTGTCCCTTAACATCAAGGACATAATCGACATCTGAAATACGTGACAGAATCTTGAATGGACCACACCAAGTTATCAGTAGTCGATTCTGTTTGCTCGGTAAAAGCACGAACGCTTCGTCGCCTGGTACAAGAAGACGAAGACGTCTTGAGTGATTCTGTAACATACGAGCTTTTTCTTTAGCTCTCTCCGATGCATCTGTTGCCAGCTGGCATGCATCCATGATTTTTTTCCTAAGATTTACAACATACTCGTAAGACGATTGAGTTTCTTGCGATAAGGAAGAATCAATCAACAAGTCTTTGATCAAGGACAATGGACCTCTAGGCTGAGCACCAAATACAAGTTGAAATGGACTGAAACCTGTATGCTCATTCGGTATTTCACGATATGCAAAAAGTACCGCTGGTAAAACTCGGTCCCACTCTTTAGGAAAATCGATTGTAATCTTTCCTAACATCTGTTTTATTGATCGATTTAGACGCTCCACCATCCCGTTTGAGGCGGCGTGATATACGGAACTCAGTGATCTGTCTATATGAAACATTGCCATAACCTCACTCATTGCACCTGACACAAACTGAGAACCTCTGTCCGACAACAGTTTTCTCGGAAATCCGATTCTAGTAAAGATATGAAACAAAGCATCAGCTACATCCTGCGTAGTAATGTTCTTGAGTGGTATGGCCTCTGGCCAACGCGTGCACAAATCTATGCAAGTTAATACATATCTATGTCCTCTCGATGACATTATAGGAAGTGGGCCAATAATGTCCACGGCCATCTTCTCAAATGGACGCACCGGAATATCGGCCGCTTGAATTGGAGCCAAATGACGTGCCCCTCTAGACTTCACCTCCTGACAAGTAACACAAGAACGGCAAAACATCGCAATGTCTTTCGACATTCCCGGCCAGAAAAAAGATGCCAGAATTCTAGATCTAGTACGAGAGTATCCCATGTGACCTGCACAACGGGAATCGTGAGCATGACTCAATATATAGGATCTCATTACCTTAGGCACCATGATCTGAGTAGTAATATGACAAGATTTACTATCTCTGAATCTTCGCACTAATATGTCATTTACGATAGTATACCATTGTTTGTGAGAAGTATGACCATTTGTATCATCCTGTTGGACTAAACTAAAAAATTTCTTTAATGAAACATCACTGTTTTGTAAAGTAGAAAAAACGTCCTTGTTGATGTTACTGTGTAACACATCATCATTAACTAGTGGCACAACATTATGTTGAGACTGCTCCTGTGCTCGAGTAACCACAACATTAGCACTGTGTACGTGTTCTCGTTCCCAATCATTTATTTGCTCAAGAGTACACTCTTTAAAACCGTGAATGCGACCAAGAACTAAATCGCAAACTGGATTCGGCAACAAACATACTTTTATTTGTCCCGTAAAAAATGGCGTCGCGATATGAACCACCGCAGTTTGAAATTTCTCAATTCTACCACCAAACGTAATGCACTTAACCCATGTGCCTGTACAACAAGAAGAATCAACCAAACATTGTCGCACACCTACCGTCGTGCAACCTGAATCCTTTAATAAAGTTACTGGTATGCCATTAAGTAAGCCCTTGTGAAACTCTAAAGACCCGGTTCCTTCATGAGCTGACATTGCAGGTAACGCCGGCAATGGGTGTCCACATCTCAGTCTGGATACCACTTCAGGCTGAAATAGATTCTTGCACTCAAAACATTCTTCCGCATTACCAAAGTCAAATGAACAGCAAGCATTTGCTTGACTAACAGCGTTGTTATTATTATTTGTAATATCATTTTCTGCTCTCTGTACCGAATTTCCATGATGAGCAGACCGATGCGAACTATTTGAACGAAATGCACTGCCATTATCTTGATTATTGCCATAAAAATTTCTCCTGTAATTCTGAGAATAACTAGATCTATTATTAATATTACCATGTTGATTATTTAGTTGCCCATTTCCTCTCTCTCTGTGTCCAAAATAATCGTGATGACCATTATCAGGTCGTTTATTTCTCCATCTTCGGAAATCTGGTGATTTATTTCTATTTCCAACTTCAAAATGAGAAAAATTTCTTTGGTAATTATTATTTCGATCTGAACTGGCACTTCTATAACGAAACCTATCTCTGTCACCACCATTCGATCTAAATTTTCCCTGTCTGTTATTTACAGTAGCAACACCCGCTGACTGTAACGATTCATGTAGTTTAGTGTTTCTGACATTCAAGTTCGGATGAGCAACCGAAAACTGGCGCCCTAGGGTCTCAACTTCCGATAACGATTTAGGATTCCGCTCCTGTAAAAATGCCAAAAAACTTATCACTTACTGAGGATAATACCTTATCCCGTAATATTAAATCTGCCAGATCTTCAAAATTCCGTTGTACTTTTTCAAGTTCGATCCAACGATTAAAAGTTAAACGAATATCCGAAATGAATTGTGAGAACTCTTTTCCTGTTTCCGGCAACAACTCTTTTAAAACGCCTTCTATAACCTTCAGCTGTAAGCTGATATTTTTTTAATAGCGTAGCTCTAGCTTCCTCATAGTTTTGATTATCGCCTTCTAACGAAGCGACTGCACTTAACGCCTCTCCTGATAAAAAATTCATTAGTTTGCTACACCACTTACTTTTATCAATTTTATATTCTGTGCATACCAATTGGAATCTTGACAAGAAGAACGTAATATCGTCGACCCCTGGTTTAAACATGGGCAAATGGATTTTAATGTCACCTTTTTGACCATCATTCTGAGTGTGTGATTGACTAGTAGTAGCATTTCCATTTTGCAACTTCTGTCTTTCAATTTCTAACTGCAACATTCTCTCTTCATGCGCTCGTTTTTTCTCCCTCAAGTGTAAATTCATATTGTCTCCTTTTCTCATTTTCTTCCATCTCCAAGAGTTTAATTCTCTCTTCGTTTTGCCTCCTTTTTTCATTATCTTCCATTTCCAACCGTTTCATACGTTCCTGGTTGGCTAATTCTCTATCTTTTAATTCTAACTGACGTTTCTCTCTTTCCTGCGCCTCTTTATATTCTGTTTGAGCAAACTCTTGTAATTTGTCTCCTGATAAACCAAGAATTTTACCCTGTTTAATGAAGTATTCCGCCGTCGACATTTCAAATTCTGAATTCTAATATTTACCTCATCAAATAAACTGTAGTCTTATAAGTAATATCTTATAATCGAAACCTTATCGATACTCATTATTGGAGATTAATCATCTTTTATTTAATAAAATATGCAGCTATAAATCAATCAACTAAGAAATTATACAAGATAATAGTACTACTGAAAACATAATGATCCATGAAGAGAATCAATTACATAGAAATATACACGTTAGCAATGACAATCACCGAACCTCAACAATTAAAGAAGAGATCATATCGTAAAGAACCACGGAGTCAACACAAAAATCTACAACATTTCAGCAGCCCCAAAGAAATTGGCTATAAGCCTTTGCGATTCATCGACCTGAAATCAACCTAGGAAAACACCTCAGGACACCTATGATGAAGAACAAGCATCTTACGAGTTAAAATGACAAAGAAAGGTGCTCACTAATAATAACCAGGGTACTGACACCATAATAACAATGTCTACTTATCTGAGGGAATCCCAATACTCCTCGTACATATTTCGATCCAACACAGGTTATGAAATTCATACAGCTGAATTCAAGGTTAGCAATTCTCCAAAACGAACAGTAATTTGCTCTGGTTGAAAGTATCTGTTACCGAATGACGTCACTCAATGTAACCTCCGCAGGTACACAGCAGAACTTGAAAATGGAAATCGAAAACTGTAGCATAATTCCCCCGGCACAATTATGATACTTCTCTGGAGACTTGAATATGTACATCACACGAACGTTGACCTTCTAAGTCAAGGTTACGACTTTGACATAACGATCGATTGATTGAGCCTGCAACAAGTGTCATTGTTCCAATATGCGTGGCAATTAATTGAGCTCCAAATATCTGAATTTATAGAACGGGAAGGTACATTATATGGCCACCATGTTAAAGTACTGTCCGCCCGTTCGTTTATTCCCGTGTATTAAAAGAGTTTGTCTGCATTTGATATATGTATACCATCATTATTCCCATATGTGTCTATATGAATGTTAGAACATTGGTATACAACAAAAGTGTCACGCGAATGTTTTGTTCGTGGGTGTGCCAAAAACTGCACTGTATCGTCCCTGTATTATTTATGCAGTGTTCTCTCACAAGGGATCACGAATTAGTAATGTCTCAGATATGCCCAACAGCTCAACTATAACCAGGTAAGAAGCCAATGCTGTTCCGGTAAATTAACAACACAGTTTAATGAAAACTCATGATCCATGAGACATGATGAACCGTCCTTAGTTAATGTCATTCTGTCTATTCGTAACATAGTGTTATACTCCTTGACGGTAATACATTGTTGCTTATTAGTCCCAATACTTCTATACATCTCTATGTATTGATTATATCCGTGCCCTTCTCCCGTACCTTCTGTTCAAACTCATTTAACTTCATTAACATGAATTCCCCCAAAAGTCAGTACACATTAGCGACAGAGCAGGCAGGATCTTTAAGACTCCGATTTTTACGGTGTATAGACCTGCCAGTCTAAAAAATGCATAAGCATCACATTATACATTATTAATAGTACTCATCCTGGTATACATTCCCATTCATGGCACGAATCAATATAACCCTTTTCTATGGGTTTTCAAGCAAACCAGCACACACAAGGCTGTTCGCGTCTTGTTTATTTCTTGGGTCCATTTTTGTTCTCCACGTCATTGTTTCAACACACAAAAACTCCTACGTCATCCTTTTTTTTACTGCGCGCATGAATAATGCACCTAAGTGTACTATTCACATATCATCAAATATTTTCCCCAAACTCAACTCAGCGCTATTTGATGCGCAACACCAGAAATGTTGTAAAAAAACCATACGCAACAATTACCTCCTACCACCGTTAAGAAAAAAGACACGTAGTTTCTTTTTTCTTCAAAAATGTACCACTTAAGGTAATTTAAAAAAAACCATACCAACATAATACTATCCTACGTCTCAGTAAGTCTACGTCAGCTAATGTCTCATAATATAATCAGTCAGTCGTCGATGAGATGAAAAGGTGATAAACAAGTCATAATAATCTACTGCCTTATGAATAAAATCCATGTAGGAAGTAATAATATTACTAAATTAAAACAAATTACGCGGAATCAACACCGCCCTCTATTACCTCTAGTATCAATAATACTAGAACCAAAACTTATATAATAGGGTTATATCTAATAGGATTACCTACCCATCGGAAAATGATTGCAATAATGTGTACCTCCACAATACAGAGTACACTGCAAATCTCATACATATTTATTCCTGATCAAGCCCCAAAAAAATAGCAAATACATGCATAAATTGGTCCCAAATTACCTATTTCAATGCCCCTAGGAACCTCTATAATATACACGCAAAAATTTATCGCTAAAGACTATCATTGCCGTACAGTCATATTATAGTACACTGTATGTGCACCTTACACCATACACACCAAATTGTGTTCCGGATAAAACTAATAAAAATTCAATGTCCCAATTATATCACCACTACTGTTGACCATGAACTAACTGTCATTAAAAACTTGTGTACTGTCTTCCTGAGGGCACCTCGACAGTACGTCTGCAACCACATTGTCGGACCCTCGAATTGCTTGAATAGTATAATTATACGGCTGCATCAGAATCGAATAACGGGCTGCTCGGGCGCATTTATGGTTCTTCGTCTTTAAATACGCTAAAGCCTTCTGATCTGATTGTATTACGAAAGATACACCTAACAGATACTTCTCTAATTTGGTTACTGCCCATACCACTGCGAGAAGTTCCTTTTCCAACACCGAATAATTCATTTCCGCCTTGTTTAACTTTCTCGAAATGTACGTGATCGGATGCAGATGTCCATCAAATTGTTGAAGCAACACAGCACCAACGCCCTTGGACGAAGCGTCTGTTCGAAGAGTATAAAGATTATTAAGCCTGGGTAGTTTTAAAATCGGTGGGGATGAAAACAAATCTTTAATTTTAAGAAAAGCAGCATTGCATTCTGGAGTCCACCTAATTACATTAGGAGCCCCTTTCCTAAGTAGAGTGAACAGATCTGATGTAATTGAAGATAAGTTAGGAATAAATTTACCATAATATTGCACTAGTCCTAACACACTCCTGACTTGTTTTGTTTTTTTTTGTCCTAGGAATGGAAAGATTTAGAATCTTGGAAACATTCTGCTCCAAAGTTTGAAGATTCCCATGACCAATCCTATGACCTAGAAAAGTAATCTCAGAGAATCCAATATACACCTTAGATGGTCTAGCAGATAACCCAGCAGATCTGAGCGTGGATAATAGAGAGTGTAAACCGTGAAAGTGTTCTTCCCAAGTGTTGCTAAACAAACAAATATCATCTATGTACGAGATTATATCTTGTCTATGCGAGAAGAGAATTCTCATCATTCTAGTGAACGTAGCAGGTGCGTTCATCAGTCCAAAACACATAAAATTGAACTGGAACAACCCTCTGGGAGTAGCAAAAGCCGTAAAATGTTTACATCTTTCCGCCAACGGGACCTGCCAATAACCTTTTGACAGATCGAACTTACTGAAATATACTGCATCTGCTAATTTTGGTAAAAGATCATCCAATAATGGTAACGGTTCGGCGTCAAAAATTGTGACCTGATTTAATTTTCTAAAATCAATGCAGAGCCGAATGTTATTGTCTTTTTTTCTTATTACAACCATGGGAAAAGCAAAATTACTTTGAGAAGAACTGATTATACCTAATTGCAGCATGTCATCTATTTCTTTGTTTACTTTGTCTTGAAAGTGTAATGGTATCGGGTATGGACGCACTCTAATAGCCTTTTCATCATTTAAAATGATGTCATGTGTGATGACATTTGTTTTGCCTGGTATATCTGTAAGTACATCATGAAACGAATGTAATAATTCGGATACATGTGTTTTGTTCTCAAGTGTAAGATTCGGACAGATTGTCACGTCCTCCCAAGTTTCGGTAGATTGAACTGGTAGACTAGGAAACGTCATTGATACAGCTGGGAAAGAAGATTCTTCTTCCTGAATAACTGATAAAGACACCCAGCTCATTGGATGTGAACCTACATTATCAACCGCGTGAAAGACTGCCTGAAGATGTTCAGGTCTTAAGTGAAACTCTTTCAACATGTTAATGTGAAAAATCTTTCTTTGTCCCTTAACATCAAGGACATAATCGACATCTGAAATACGTGACAGAATCTTGAATGGACCACACCAAGTTATCAGTAGTCGATTCTGTTTGCTCGGTAGAAGCACGAACGCATCGTCGCCTGGTACAAGAAGACGAAGACGTCTTGAGTAATTCTGTAACATACGAGCTTTTTCTTTAGCTCTCTCCGATGCATCTGTTGCCAGCTGGCATGCATCCATGATTTTTTTCCTAAGATTTACAACATACTCGTAAGACGATTGAGTTTCTTGCGATAAGGAAGAATCAATCAACAAGTCTTTGATCAAGGACAATGGACCTCTAGGCTGAGCACCAAATACAAGTTGAAATGGACTGAAACCTGTATGCTCATTTGGTATTTCACGATATGCAAAAAGTACCGCTGGTAAAACTCGGTCCCACTCTTTAGGAAAATCGATTGTAATCTTTCCTAACATCTGTTTTATTGATCGATTTAGACGCTCCACCATCCCGTTTGAGGCGGCGTGATATACGGAACTCAGTGATCTGTCTATATGAAACATTGCCATAACCTCACTCATTGCACCTGACACAAACTGAGAACCTCTGTCCGACAACAGTTTTCTCGGAAATCCGATTCTAGTAAAGATATGAAACAAAGCATCAGCTACATCCTGCGTAGTAATGTTCTTGTGTGGTATGGCCTCTGGCCAACGCGTGCACAAATCTATGCAAGTTAATACATATCTATGTCCTCTCGATGACATTATAGGAAGTGGGCCAATAATGTCCACGGCCATCTTCTCAAATGGACGCACCGGAATATCGGCCGCTTGAATTGGAGCCAAATGACGTGCCCCTCTAGACTTCACCTCCTGACAAGTAACACAAGAACGGCAAAACATCGCAATGTCTTTCGACATTCCCGGCCAGAAAAAAAGATGCCAGAATTCTAGATCTAGTACGAGAGTATCCCATGTGACCTGCACAACGGGAATCGTGAGCATGACTCAATATATAGGATCTCATTACCTTAGGCACCATGATCTGAGTAGTAATATGACAAGATTTACTATCTCTGAATCTTCGCACTAATATGTCATTTACGATAGTATACCATTGTTTGTGAGAAGTATGACCATTTGTATCATCCTGTTGGACTAAACTAAAAAATTTCTTTAATGAAACATCACTGTTTTGTAAAGTAGAAAAAAACGTCCTTGTTGATGTTACTGTGTAACACATCATCATTAACTAGTGGCACAACATTATGGTGAGACTGCTCCTGTGCTCGAGTAACCACAACATTAGCACTGTGTACGGGTTCTCGTTCCCAATCATTTATTTGCTCAAGAGTACACTCTTTAAAACCGTGAATGCGACCAAGAACTAAATCGCAAACTGGATTCGGCAACAAACATACTTTTATTTGTCCCGTAAAAAATGGCGTCGCGATATGAACAACCGCAGTTTGAAATTTCTCAATTCTACCACCAAACGTAATGCACTTAACCCATGTGCCTGTACAACAAGAAGAATCAACCAAACATTGTCGCACACCTACCGTCGTGCAACCTGAATCCTTTAATAAAGTTACTGGTATGCCATTAAGTAAGCCCTTGTGAAACTCTAAAGACCCGGTTCCTTCATGAGCTGACATTGCAGGTAACGCCGGCAATGGGTGTCCACATCTCAGTCTGGATACCACTTCAGGCTGAAATAGATTCTTGCACTCAAAACATTCTTCCGCATTACCAAAGTCAAATGAACAGCAAGCATTTGCTTGACTAACAGCGTTGTTATTATTATTTGTAATATCATTTTCTGCTCTCTGTACCGAATTTCCATGATGAGCAGACCGATGCGAACTATTTGAACGAAATGCACTGCCATTATCTTGATTATTGCCATAAAAATTTCTCCTGTAATTCTGAGAATAACTAGATCTATTATTAATATTACCATGTTGATTATTTAGTTGCCCATTTCCTCTCTCTCTGTGTCCAAAATAATCGTGATGACCATTATCAGGTCGTTTATTTCTCCATCTTCGGAAATCTGGTGATTTATTTCTATTTCCAACTTCAAAATGAGAAAAATTTCTTTGGTAATTATTATTTCGATCTGAACTGGCACTTCCATAACGAAACCTATCTCTGTCACCACCATTCGATCTAAATTTTCCCTGTCTGTTATTTACAGTAGCAACACCCGCTGACTGTAACGATTCATGTAGTTTAGTGTTTCTGACATTCAAGTTCGGATGAGCAACCGAAAACTGGCGCCCTAGGGTCTCAACTTCCGATAACGATTTAGGATTCCGCTCCTGTAAAAATGCCAAAAACTTATCACTTACTGAGGATAATACCTTATCCCGTAATATTAAATCTGCCAGATCTTCAAAATTCCGTTGTACTTTTTCAAGTTCGATCCAACGATTAAAAGTTAAACGAATATCCGAAATGAATTGTGAGAACTCTTTTCCTGTTTCCGGCAACAACTCTTTAAAACGCCTTCTATAACCTTCAGCTGTAAGCTGATATTTTTTTAATAGCGTAGCTCTAGCTTCCTCATAGTTTTGATTATCGCCTTCTAACGAAGCGACTGCACTTAACGCCTCTCCTGATAAAAAAATGCATTAGTTTGCTACACCACTTACTTTTATCAATTTTATATTCTGTGCATACCAATTGGAATCTTGACAAGAAGAACGTAATATCGTCGACCCCTGGTTTAAACATGGGCAAATGGATTTTAATGTCACCTTTTTGACCATCATTCTGAGTGTGTGATTGACTAGTAGCATTTCCATTTTGCAACTTCTGTCTTTCAATTTCTAACTGCAACATTCTCTCTTCATGCGCTCGTTTTTCTCCCTCAAGTGTAAATTCATATTGTCTCCTTTCTCATTTTCTTCCATCTCCAAGAGTTTAATTCTCTCTTCGTTTTGCCTCCTTTTTTCGCTATCTTCCATTTCCAACCCTTTCATACGTTCCTGGTTGGCTAATTCTCTATCTTTTAATTCTAACTGACGTTTCTCTCTTTCCTGCGCCTCTTTATATTCTGTTTGAGCAAACTCTTGTAATTTGTCTCCTGATAAACCAAGAATTTTACCCTGTTTAATGAAATATTCCGCCGTCGACATTTCAAATTCTGAATTCTAATATTTACCTCATCAAATAAACTGTAGTCTTATAAGTAATATCTTATAATCGAAACCTTATCGATACTCATTATTGGAGATTAATCATCTTTTATTTAATAAAATATGCAGCTATAAATCAATCAACTAAGAAATTATACAAGATAATAGTACTACTGAAAACATAATGATCCATGAAGAGAATCAATTACATAGAAATATACACGTTAGCAATGACAATCACCGAACCTCAACAATTAAAGAAGAAATCATATCGTAAAGAACCACGGAGTCAACACAAAAATCTACAACATTTCAGCAGCCCCAAAGAAATTGGCTATAAGCCTTTGCGATTCATCGACCTGAAATCAACCTAGGAAAACACCTCAGGACACCTATGATGAAGAACAAGCATCTTACGAGTTAAAATGACAAAGAAAGGTGCTCACTAATAATAACCAGGGTACTGACACCATAATAACAATGTCTACTTATCTGAGGGAATCCACCTCCGCAGGTACACAGCAGAACTTGAAAATGGAAATCGAAAACTGTAGCATAATTCCCCCGGCACAATTATGATACTTCTCTGGAGACTTGAATATGTACATCACAAGAACGTTGACCTTCTAAGTCAAGGTTACGACTTTGACATAACGATCGATTGATTGAGCCTGCAGCAAGTGTCATTGTTCCAATATGCGTGGCAATTAATTGAGCTCCAAATATCTGAATTTATAGAACGGGAAGGTACATTATACTGGCCACCATGTTAAAGTACTGTCCGCCCGTTCGTTTATTCCCGTGTATTAAAAGAGTTTGTCTGCATTTGATATATGTATACCATCATTATTCCCATATGTGTCTATATGAATGTTAGAACATTGGTATACAACAAAAGTGTCACGCGAATGTTTTGTTCGTGGGTGTGCCAAAAACTGCACTGTATCGTCCCTGTATTATTTATGCAGTGTTCTCTCACAAGGGATCACGAATTAGTAATGTCTCAGATATGCCCAACAGCTCAACTATAACCAGGTAAGAAGCCAATGCTGTTCCGGTAAATTAACAACACAGTTTAATGAAAACTCATGATCCATGAGACATGATGAACCGTCCTTAGTTAATGTCATTCTGTCTATTCGTAACATAGTGTTATACTCCTTGACGGTAATACATTGTTGCTTATTAGTCCCAATACTTCTATACATCTCTATGTATTGATTATATCCGTGCCCTTCTCCCGTACCTTCTGTTCAAACTCATTTAACTTCATTAACATGAATTCCCCCAAAAGTCAGTACACATTAGCGACAGAGCAGGCAGGATCTTTAAGACTCAGATTTTTACGGTGTATAGACCTGCCAGTCTAAAAAAATGCATAAGCATCACATTATACATTATTAATAGTACTCATCCTGGTATACATTCCCATTCATGGCACGAATCAATATAACCCTTTTCTATGGGTTTTCAAGCAAACCAGCACACACAAGGCTGTTCGCGTCTTGTTTATTTCTTGGGTCCATTTTTGTTCTCCACGTCATTGTTTCAACACACAAAAACTCCTACGTCATCCTTTTTTACTGCGCGCATGAATAATGCACCTAAGTGTACTATTCACATATCATCAAATATTTTCCCCAAACTCAACTCAGTGCTATTTGATGCGCAACACCAGAAATGTTGTAAAAAACCATACGCAACAATACTCCTTGGTCCATAAAGCAAACAGTGAGGTGTCTCCAGAACACAGGGGAGCAATCGAGCAGAGGAGTCTTTTCCTGCCGCCATCACGAAAGATAAGCCTATGTGGCCAGCGGAGCTCAACATTATGTAACCCCATCTTAAACTGACATTGTATAAAAATAAGAGGGGAAATTAATTGTTTTAATGAAAGGAACTGAGAACATCTCCAATACTAGTTCCAACATAAACAAACACTTGAAGTCATGATGACAAATAACAACATAGCTTGAAGAAAAAAAAAACCAGTATTACCTCATATTACTACTACACAACTGACACACATAGGATAATATTAATAAAATATGTCACTACAAGATTCATATTGATAAATTCTGTACATATAACTTATAATTAAAATTGATTGTGATTCCTGGTTCACTTTGTATTTGAATCAGGACACATATATATTAATGAAAAGTACTTAATACATATTGATATTTGAAAATTTACCAGTGACTCATTTAAGATAGTCTTATAGAATGTTACATGTGTGTGAGTGTCACAGTGTTGTCAAGTGTGGTGGAATAAATTAAATTGTTTGTCTGTTGTTGTTGTGACTTACACTTCATCATATACATACCCTAGACATTTAACGTAGTCATCACAATATTCCAGAATAATTCTGACTGAGGCATAATGTGGTAGCAAGTAAGGTTATCTGTAAAACACTACACCTATTAGATACAGATACCTTCACAGCTGATCTCAGTCAGTACACTAAGTCCCCTATAAAAATTTATAACATCCCACTTTACCACATATATTGGGGTCTCGCTCCAGGGATATTGAACTTTCTCCTGTTATATATATTGGGAATAATAAAGAATTAAAAGGTATCCTTGGGTGCAGATTGAGGCTGAGGCTAAGAGGTTGCAGATTGAGGCTGAGGCTAAGAGGTTGCAGATTGAGGCTGACAAAGAGGCTAAAGCATTGGAAGCAGAAGAAAGAAGATTGACTGCAGAAAGAGAAGAGAAGAAATTAGCTGCAGAAAGGGAAGCCGAGGAAAGAAGACAGGCTGCAGAAAGGGAAGACAAGCGATTAGCTGCAGAAAGGGAAGCAGAAGATAAAAGATTACAAAGGGAACATGAGTTACGACTAAGGGAGTTTGAGTTTCAAGGCCATGCTCCTGAAAATGGTGCCAGTCCCTTTGCCTCTGATGCCACTGCTAGTCAGGGAGCCTCAACCTCAGCTATGAACTTTCATTTAGATCATTTTGTTGAGAAAGACGATGATATTGAGAGCTATCTAAATAGATATGAACTATTAGCTACCACATATGGGTTAGAGAGAGAAAGGTGGAGCTTAAAGTTATCTCAAGGTCTTCGTGGGGCAGCTTATGAAGTTTTTGCCAAAGTGAGCAGAGGTGATCAGGAAAATTTTGACATGCTAAAGCAGGCTCTTTTGTTAAGATATGAAAAGAACGCAGAATTTTATAGGAAAAAATTTAGGAATGCTAAACTACTGTCAGGTGAAACCTATCACCAGTTCTCTGCACGGTTAGAGACATACTTGGAGAAATGGACTTCTCTGGGGAAAACCCAAGATCTTAAGGAAATGGTCCTTATAGAACAATTAAGAGAGTCCATGGCTCCAGACCTGAGAAAGTTTCTCATGGAACAAGGTGCAGAGAGGCTGGGTGAGTTGCTAAATGTTGCTGAAAGGTATCAAGCAGCTCAGGCAGAGGTATCAGGTAACAAAAAGAAACAGGTAGAAAATTTTAGGGCACCACAGAACTTTAATAAATTTGATCCTAGAGATCAAAACAAAGGTAAGCACCAGTTTGATAGGCCACGGTATGACAATAAAAATAAAACCCCACAATTCGATGAAAGGAAATATGATGAAAGAAAATCTTTCAACCAAGGGAAAAGGTGGTGTAAAAATTGTAAGATGAACAATCATGACACTGACCGTTGCAGAAGGAACCCTATAGTTATTGCCACCCTTCAGGTCAGGTCGACCTCAAGAAAGGAGGAGGATATTCTGTTAGATACCACTCCAGAATAGATGAGGAAGGCACAGGCTGGGGATAAGACCCTCAAGCCTTGTTTCAGGAAATTGTCAACTTGTCATACAACTCCAGGCAAGGGAGATTTTTACATGAAAAACAAGTTGATGTATAGGAAGACTGGAGCTAGATCAAAAGGTCAGGGACAGCTGGTACTTCCTAAAAGATATAGGGCAGAATTAATAAGGAGCCTACATGTGAAACTAGATAGGGACCATGAGAAGATAGGTACCATCATCCAAAAGGTGGCTCACAATTATTATTGGCCCAAGGCAAGATGGGACATTGAGAATTTTGTAGAAAGGTGTAGTATAGCACATGAGGGAACACCCACAAGTGGGAACATGGATCAGGACCTGGACACGCCAAGGGGCAAAATTAGGCCTGATAATAAATAGAAAAATAAATTTGATAAAGTGGACCAAAGGGAATGGGAAGCCCCTTTTCACGGACAAGCTTCACTTAACTGTTTTACA
The DNA here is from genome assembly GCA_024509875.1 of Oreohelix idahoensis. Lineage (NCBI taxonomy): Eukaryota > Metazoa > Mollusca > Gastropoda > Stylommatophora > Oreohelicidae > Oreohelix > Oreohelix idahoensis. The sequence goes on from JAMPIV010000528.1 coordinate 427,891, forward strand.
ATGGCCACTATGCGGAGAGTGCAAAAAGATGTCTTACCCCAGGATAAGCCGAGAATCCCTCAATCGGACTTAAATAAACTGGAGGAAGAAGATGTAGAGAGGAAATCTCTCATCAAGAATTCTAAGTGGGGAGACAGCCCCAAGAGAAGAATTGGTAGCGGTCGTTTTGTGGATGATAATTCTGGGAAGAAAAATCATCACTATAGCGCTTCCAGTGGAAGAGACCATACCGGTGCATGGAGAAATAGGTCCACACCATTAAAGGTCTATATGAAGCGCTGTTAAGAACGTGGACTGATGAAAAAGCAGAGGAAAATATTACATCCTCATACCAATATGTGAATGAGCTGACCACTCGTTTAAAAACTGGCTGGAAACTTGCCAATGAAAATTTGAAACAAGCCAGGAAGAAACATGCTGCCTATTATAACAGGAAAGCAAAAGACAGAGATTTGGCTGTGGGAGAGAAGGTACTGCTTCTTCTCCCCGGTAGTCAGAATAAGTTACAGATTGGATGGCAAGGTCCATATACAGTTCTAGAGAAGGTGTCTAGAACAAATTATAAGATAGATAAGAAGGGGAAAGAAAAAATCTATCATGTGAATCTCCTGAAGAAATATTTGGAAAGAGAACATCAGGAAGAGACACACTTGTTGACCTTGTCCATTGCCATGGAGATGAAAAAGGAACCACTTTCATCATTTGAATATCCATTATACCCCTGTGAGACAGCGGCACAGGTGAAAATCAGTACACATTTAACGAAAACTCAGAAAGAGAGAGTACAACAGGTTCTAGATACTCATACAGAGGTGTTAACAGACCGACCAGGACATACAAACTTATTGGAATATGATATGAAGCTGATAGACCCCACACCTGTCTGTATGAAACCCTATTCGATTCCTTTTGCTAAGGAGAAAGCTTTGAAGGAAGAGATCGACTATTTGTTGAAGGAAGGAATTATTTCACACAGTGAATCTTCGTATAGTTCCGGTGTTGTACTCTTAAGGAAACCCTCTGGAGAACATAGACTCTGTATAGATTACAGGAGACTGAATGCTATTACAGAAGGACAGGTGGATCCATTGCCGGATACAAATCAGCTGTTTGCCAGACTAAATAAAGCTAAATATTTCTCAAAAGTGGATCTGAGTAAAGGATACTATCAGATTCCAGTAAAGCCTGAGGTTAGACCATACCTAGCTTTTAGTACCTCAGAAGGACACTATGAGTTTAACAGATTGCCATTTGGATTGAAGAATGCGCCTAGTGTCTTCTCTAGAATGATGAGAAAATTATTGGACCCTCTGAATAATCCATGTATCACAAATTTCATGGATGATATCCTTATAGCAACAGAAACATTTCGGAGGAACGTAATGAATCCCTGAGTTGCCTCTTTGATTGAGGATATTCCGAATGTTTCATACAGGCTAATAAGAAGATTATGGGATCCACTACGAAAACTCTGCTATCACCAGGTATATGTTATCTCCTCATAACGTACATTTTGGGGAAAATCTAATGTTCTCTGGACATGTCATTGCGCAGACTCAGAGAGGAGAAATGGTGAATACGGGTTGTGAAGCAGCATTAAGACAAGCAGTCACACTTGCGGCTGTTCAGTAACATAACCGAAAAATATTATTGGTTGTAGAGGTCTGAGGCAGATTTCATGAGTAGTGCCTACTCTGAATGGACCCAACTACATAAAACCATGATAGCACAAAAGCAGAGTAAAGTCAAGTTGACTTACATTTATCTATGTGTATATAGAATAAAGGACTGACATAAGATGTCTGTTTTAAGAGGGGAGATGTCGTGAAATATTCTAATCCACATATATAAATTATCAGGTAAATGTAAAGCCTAACAAATAACTTCAATAAAAGGAAAGAAGAATGGTAAAGAACAGTGCTGTCACAATGACTGTACTCGAAATCCCCCTTGTTTTCTACTTCGTCTGCAAATTGTAACGTTTCACGTTGATAGTAAAAGCCTACTGCTTCAATACCCGCTTTCTACGATAAAACGTGTACTGCCTTTCTAAGAAAAACCTTGAGATACGCAAGTTGACCTAGATTTAAAATTCCATTCATGTCGTTTTATACACTACGTTACCCAAAAACGAAAGACAGATGGACTAAAGATAGAAAGAAGGGAGGGCTGAAAGCAGGGACGCATGCAACACTAAACACGCGTCTCGCTATACAATTACTACCATCACGCGTGTAAGGCCACATGCACTAGCTTTTTTCAAATCGACAGTGATAAAAAACACTACCCATACCAGAGTTAGGTTTTAAAAACTTACAAAATTCTTATTAGGAAATATGACATTATACTGGTTTACGTTTGAAAACATGACAGTACCCAGACACCCTAAAGTTTGGAAGTGAGGATGTAGTAACAGCACGACTATCCTAGAAGAAAATGCATATTGGCTCCATTAAATATATATATTTGGGTTCCTTAGGACTTGCTGACAAATAATATGTTAAACGTTACGCAAATAGTCTAGGAATTAACAAATTATAGCCAAAAGAAAATAGTGAGGGTGTCAGACAACACCAAATTCAGAATCGCTCAGTGGCAGATTTTCACCCCACCATTGTACGGGAAATGGGTCTCCATGTTAAATCTGATTTGATTGGAGCGCAATAAATGTAAGGCTAAACACGATTAGTCGGGCTATAAATACTATCTTTTGTTGTCAGGGGAAACGGGAGTAGGAGTACTTTTTTTCAAACGATTGGGTAAACATGGCACGATTGGTTAGACCCGCGAATATAGTCAATTAGAAGCGTCAGGTCAGCACCACATTTGCAAATAAACTTACTACAGAACCAGTGCGTTGAGCACCAGTGCATATTTTTCTAAATAAAAGCCTGGGACATCGGCAGATCGAAATTGTGCTATATTCAGTGCCAGTCAACGTAATTCTGTATTATTTCCATGAATTGTGGTAAGCTTGAAATATTTGATATCTTTTAAGGAAAATTGAATGTAAATTGATAATTTATGTCTGTATATATATGTGGGTCAGTAGCGAACATGAGGCAAGGCCTATATAATGCTCCAACCTGAACAGAAGGTGTCGGAGGAAAGTAAAACTACATGGAATTGCCAAACAGTACAATGACACCTATCTTATCGACTAGAAAGAAATAATGCTGGAATTGCAGAGGCGTAGTAACCATTAGGGAGGAATATACTGGTGAAAATTGTTTCAGATGAAGATAGCAGTTGACCTACCGCTCTGAACTCAGTGTTTGTTATGTATTGTGCTCAGTGTAGAAATAGAGTATAAATTAGTTCTGAAGTAGGAGGTACAACCTTCTTGTTTCAGGGACTGTGGTCCTAAAGTTATTGAGCAGCACCTGGTCAGAGCTTTGCTGAATCCAGAGGCGGACAGCATACTCCTTGGTCCATATAGCAAACAGTGAGGTGTCTCCAGAACACAGGATAGCAATCGAGCAGAGTAGTCTTTTCCTGCCGCCATCACGAAAGATAAGCCTATGTGGCCAGCGGAGCTCAACATTATGTAACCCCATCTTAAACTGACATTGTATAAAAATAAGAGGGGAAATTAATTGTTTTAATGAAAGGAACTGAGAACATCTCCAATACTAGTTCCAACATAAACAAACACTTGAAGTCATGATGACAAATAACAACATAGCTTGAAGAAAAAAAAAACCAGTATTACCTCATATTACTACTACACAACTGACACACATAGGATAATATTAATAAAATATGTCACTACAAGATTCATATTGATAAATTCTGTACATATAACTTATAATTAAAATTGATTGTGATTCCTGGTTCACTTTGTATTTGAATCAGGACACATATATATTAATGAAAAGTACTTAATACATATTGATATTTGAAAATTTACCAGTGACTCATTTAAGATAGTCTTATAGAATGTTACATGTGTGTGAGTGTCACAGTGTTGTCAAGTGTGGTGGAATAAATTAAATTGTTTGTCTGTTGTTGTTGTGACTTACACTTCATCATATACATACCCTAGACATTTAACGTAGTCATCACAATATTCCAGAATAATTCTGACTGAGGCATAATGTGGTAGCAAGTAAGGTTATCTGTAAAACACTACACCTATTAGATACAGATACCTTCACAGCTGATCTCAGTCAGTACACTAAGTCCCATATAAAAATTTATAACATCCCACTTTACCACAGAAACCATAAAACAAATCTGATGTAAACGTAATTGGTATCAGTCAAAACAGCATTTATTGAATACCAAATTGACATGTCACGTAAAGAAATGGGAACACACATTCAAACGCAATGAAGCTGTGAAGTGTGTCACCCACCTTTTCAAAAGTCACACAATAGATATTGGACAAATAGACATTTCAAAATCGGGTATGACCACCGTTTGCAGCAAGGCATTCAAGACAGCGTAGACGCATCGAGTCCACAAGGGTCCGAAGAGTATCCTGAGGAACAGCTTGCCATTCCTGAAGCAGAAATGCAGTCAGCTGTGCAACATCCATTGGCAGGGGGTGATTTGTTGACAATCTTCGACCAAGGACATCCCAGAGGTGCTCAATCGGAGAAAGGTCAGGTGAATGAGCTGGCCACGCCATCCTGATGATCCCATGTTGCTGAATAAACTCATTCACCACACGAGCTCGATGGGGTCGAGCGTTATCATCTTGGAGGATGGCATTGCCACCTATGGCCTCCAGAGCAGGCTGAACAATTGGTCTCAAGATTTCGTTCTGGTATCTTGGGCCGGTCAAGTTGCCTTGGATGATCTAGAGTGGGGTCCTGCCGTGTCTGTAGAAGCCTCCCCAGACCATGACAGAACCCCTACCATAACGATCCACCTCTCGAATTGTGTCATCAGTAAATCGCTCTCCTGGTCGTCTCTAAACTCGAATTTTGCTATCATTGAATGACACAGTGAAGCGAGATTCATCAGTGAAGAGAACTTGACTCCATTGTTGCCTCGTCCATCGGATGTGCTCGCGACACCAAGCAACACGGGTTCTGCGATGAGCAGTAGTAAGAGGGATTCTGACTGCAGGACGTCGAGCAGCCAGTCCAAATTCATGTAAACGTCTGCGAATGATGCTTTGACTGACATTAACGTTTACAGTTTGCCTCAGCTGACATCTTACAGTGGAACAAGTCACTGTTCGATGGCGCAGTGCTGACAACAAGAGGTACCGGTCACCATGTCTATTGGTGCATCTAAGGCGACCTGGCCGGTGGCGATCCTCTACACTTCCTGTGGCCTGAAATCTCTCCAAAATTCTTTCGATAGTAGAGTGTGACACTGCAAGCCGTCTAGCAACCTCACGGACAGATAAACCACTTTCAACCCACGCTATAGCCCTCATTCTGTGTAAGGTGTCAAGACTTCTTCTCGGTGGCATGGTTTTTGCAAGTGATGAAACTACCCTAAGTCTGCTGATTGTAAAACAAATTAAGAGTGAACTCTGTTCACGAAAAATCGCTATTGCACGTGGAATGTCAATCAGCACGATTACTTCACCTGTTTGGTTCTATGGAAGTTTGAAAAAACAGATTGAAAATGTGAATTTATGGTCAGCAAACCAAATTGCACGTGATCACCATGGTTGTCGGTGAGTTGTTTTTATGCTTAACGTGCATAGAGCACTGTCAGAGGAAGATATTGCACCCATTTTTACTAAAAACTTCCTTCATTTAATCATTCTATGCGCTTATATAAAAGTGTATTGAAAATAATAGGGTGGCCCTTGACTGTGACGAGTAGTATATTTCACAGCCATAATCATCATTACCATTCAATTCCCCGAGAGGTATAAGCCTTAAACAAACTTATGCCAGGTCCTCCTGTCTTGTGCCATCCACTCAAGATCGTTCCATGTTCTCTTTTTCCTTTCATTTATGTCTTCAGTTCTCTTCTCCGTGTTTGTTTGGTCTTCCCTCTAGCTCTCTTAATTTGGGGATTTCAGAACAAGGATTGTCATGTAGTGATATCAACAGCTTCCTTCAGTGTGTGTCCTATCTATCGCTAGCGTCTTTTTCTTCGGCTTTGTCCGTGTTAAGTCACGAGCCTCCTAAATAGAGAATATTTAGTTTTAGATGGCCCAGAAGAATTTCAATTGTTTATTTTGTTTGTCCTGTCTATATTTGCTGACGTTTTTCTGGCTTAACGTTTCTACACATGGCATAGTCGGCCCCATGCTCAACCATCCTTAATCGCCTTTTACGACATGTTTGCAAGGTAACAGTGTTCTACTATTTCCTAGAGCGTAACGTTTTACCAATTTTATTTGGAAAATAAACGTATTTTGTATACTTGACATTTCTCATTTTGTTTTGTCATCACAGTTTCAATGTTTTTATTTATCATAATTTAGCTTGTCGCTCCTTATGGAGCATGAGGCTACAGCTCCTTTGATGGAAGCCTTCACCAAACATTTGTATGCCTTTAGAGACCACCAGGCATTATCATAATAATAATAACAACCCCTTCAGTCATCACTGACTATGGGAATGCGCCCCTGAGGTTACAGCCCTCAGCTGCTTTTTTTCTGGTGCTCCTTTCTCCTCTCTTCTGCTATCGTGAGAGCTTTTTGGCAAACCTGATGTGGTGCCGTATAGAGACCATCGCCACTTGGTGCGATCGGCAGCTTCATCCTCCCAGGTTGCTGGATTTATGTCCAGTACCCTCATGTCTCTCTTTTGTGCACATCATTGAACCTCAGATGCGGTCGCCCAACTGTTCTTTTGCCATCTGCCAGTTGTCCGTAGAAGATATCGTTCAGGATGCAACCATCTTCCATGCGGCGGACATGGACAAGCAGTCGTAGATATCGCTATCTAAGCAGCGTATACATACTTTGAAGGCCAACACGTGACAACACCTCTACATTTGTCCTTCCATGAAATACCGATGATGTGGCATAGACACCGTAGATGGAAGGTATCGAGCCTTCTTTCTTGCTTAGCATAGTTTGTTCGTGTCTCACTGCCATATAGAAGTGTGCTGGTGACGAAGGCGTTAGATACCACAGCTTTGGTCTTCATTGTGAGTTTGGAGTTTCTCCAAATTTGCGTTGTGAGGCAGGCAAAGGCGGCTGCAGCTTTGCCAATGTGGATGACAATTTATGTGTCCAGAGAGAGTTTCTCGTTGACAGTAGACCCCAGGTATGTGGAGTGGTGCACCACTGCCATTTCATAGTTATCGAAACTGATAACTGGTGCAACAACTATATCCTGACCCAGTACATTTATTTACTTTAGACTTATTGTGAGGCCAAATTCCTTGCATGCTTGGGTGATGCGATTCATCAAGCTCTGAAGCTCCCGTTGGATTTATTGAGTGACTAAAGCAGCGTCATCAGCGAATAACAAGTGACTCTTTTGATTTTGTTTATGTCTTCAGCCCTGCATGGTTAAACAGTCGGCCACCTGACCTAGTATAAATGATTATTCCTTCAGTTGCTTCACTAAATGCATATTTCAAGAGCAAGGCAAAGAAGATCCCGAATAGGGTCGGAGCCAGGACGCAGCCTTATTTATGCCACTGCGTATGTGAAAGGGCTGTGATGTGCTTCCAGCATACTGGACTGTTCCCTTGATGTCTTCATGGAATGACTTTATCATTTCCAGCAATTTAGTGGGGAAGCCTATGTGCAGGAGAATTAGAAATTCAAGGAAATTTACACGGAACAATTTTTCTGTTATTTAAGGAAATTATAATAAGCTAAAATAATGTTTGTCTTCAGATTTTAAATCTTTCAATGCGTTAGCAACAAGCGGAGCAGAGTATTTGATGTGCTGTTATTTCCCTTAAACTGCCGCAGTGGCTAGAAATTTAGAGTAAATTAAGAGGGGTCCGAGACAGAAGAAAGTGTTTTTTAGGACAGTGGGAGAATGGGAATGAATCATAAATAAAATACAAATATTCGGTCAATGCCTTTCTGGCATACAATAAATGTAGGCCTCTCTATGTCATCATTACCGTCACCTTCTTTTCTATCCGCACCCTATGAAGCATGGAACCCCTTCTGCCATTGGCCCCTTTTAGGAAACCCGCATGAAGCAGTCACCAGCTCTTACAGTGATGGTTTAATGTAGCAATGTATTTTACTTGACAAGGTTGCCGACCTCATGCACAACTTTACATTCAAGAACATATGTATACATGTTAATATACATATTAGACTTACCCCTTTCAAAGAGTTGGCCGAACTTCCACAGAAATTGAAAGCACGTACTGTATAAATTTAAACACAACACTAAGCTATTGCTAATTTGTTTACTGTACAGAATCGAAGCTCTATGATCTCGTGGAAGATTCTCATGAAATGCTTATCTGCTCTCAGAAGATTTTAAATCTTTTCTGTGAAAAGACTACTTCTAGCCTTATACATCTGATCCTTGAAAATATGTCCCTATCACAACTGGAAGTTCTAATCTGACGTGGTAAGAAAAGTGGTCTTCTTACTTACTTGCTTACTTAGTCATTCCCCTTCTACCGTGAGGTATAGAGGTTAGGAAGAGAGAGCTCCAGGCAATTCTATCGGCTGCCTTCCTCCTGGCCTGGTTCCATTTTAATTCTCGGTCCTTCAAAGATTGTCTAATATTGTACTCCCAGCGGACTCTTGGTCGTCCTGCAGGTCTGGATCCCTGGCTCTTAGTTTTCCATGCTTGTCGTGGTTGCCGATCTTCTCCCATTCTGCAGATAAGGCCAAACCATCTTAGTTGGGGCTGTTCCACTTGGGTCTACAGGGGTGGGATTTTAGGCCTTGACGTATCGTCTGGTTGCGGACCATGACTCTTCTTGTTACTTCAACCACCTTCCTCAGATACCTTTTTCTGGGTCTGGTTTTTGTGGGTTGTAGTCATTGCCCATGATTCGCATCCATACATCAAGACATGGACATAAGTGAAGCGGTATACAGCCATCTTCGTTTTCTTACCAACCTCTCTCTTGCTGAGGAATCCTCGATTTATGGCCTGAAAAGTCTCCCAGCTGCAGCTTTTCGAGTGGCCAACTCTTCTTTGATGCCTCCCTTCCGGTCTATAACAGCTCCGAGGTATTTAATGTGGTCGACCTGCTCCAGGACCTGTTCTCCCAGCTTAATCTGATGCCTTCTTTCTTCTCGTGATATCACCATGGATTTTGATTTAGAGCAGCTAATGACCATCCCTCTCTTCTTCAGCTCTTCCTTCCAAACTTGCAGGTTGGATTGGGGATGTGCCTCTGATTTAGCAATCAGGGCAACATCATCAGTAAATTCCAGCACTTAAATACAGATTTACATGCCTTACAGGCTGAAAACGATCTGGATGTTGACATTCCACGGAGGGAAGAAATCATCACGGCAATCAAAGGGTAAAAGAATGGAAAAGCTCCTGGCCACGATAACTTAAATGCCGAGCTATTTAAGACAGACCCTGAGCTAGCAGCAGAACTACTAGAACCACTAGTTGCACAAGTCTGGAAAACATGGACAACACCAACGGAGTGGAACAAAGGAATTATTGTCAAATTGCCCAAGAAGGGAGACCTTGCAGACTGCAATAATTGGAGAAGAATCACTCATCTCTCAATTCCCAGCAAAATATTAGGCAGGATAATTATACAGAGAATTTCAAAAGCAGAAGACCACAAACTGAGGAAAGAACAAGCAGGATTTAGAAAGAACAGAAGATGTGCAGATCATGTATTTACCCTCAGGAACATTATAGAGCAGTGCTCAGAATGGCAGAGACAGCTGTACATTAATTTCGTTGATTTTGAAAAGGCTTTTGACTGTATACATAGGGATAGTCTATGGAAAATACTGAGGGCTTGTGGAATTCCAAGCTGCATAGTATCAATCATAAAAAGCCTCTATGCCAACTTTACGTGTAGCGTTGGGCAGAGCAACCTAACCTTTGTGGTGAAGACAGGAGTTCGACAAGGATACTGTGACGTATAATGGAAAGAGAGCCTACAGTAATCTCACAGTCTTTGTGACCTCGTAGCGCTCTATAATTTGCTAGCTAAAACCATGCATTTACTGCCTGTCTTTACTCACACAAGCTTACTTTTTTCATCCCCCGCCTCTTCTCTTCGAGCTCAAGTAAACGAAGTGTTTAAAACTTTCGTGACCTGCGCGTCATAACAGGTAGCGAATCAGGTTTGTTTACCTCGTCTTCTCACGCGAGCTTATCTGTCAATCATACGATACCTGACAGACCGCATGTGAAAAACACAGAATCTTTTGAAGTCTACGAAGGGAAATCCAGGGTTTCCCGAGTACGCTTTGAAGTAGACTCACGGGCAAAATATTCGAGAGACCCGTTAGACGTAAGAATTCTTCTGATTTCAATTAGCAACGCCCGACAGAGCGATCTGTAAAGCCTTTGTCTTGTAACTCTGTTTCTGATTCTCCGTTACACACAATAGCGTGAAAATTAACAACATCTATAGATCCGAGAAATATAATGATATATAAAGTGTGTTTTTTTTAAAGCTGCCATCAGTGTCACTCAGAATTTTTGGATAGTCTAAGCACGCAGTTCTTGAACCATCTTGTTAAATGTGTTATTAGAAATTCGAGTGGAATCTTCATTCTGATTTCTGGTAATATAAATTAGTGCTTACGTGTTTAAAAGTGTTAGCTTTTACCAATTACTCGTAAAAGTGTTAGCTTTTATCATTATATTCACTTAGATTTTCTAGCTGTTAAAAATAGTGAAATAAAATAATGTGCAGCTATTTCATACCAGATGTTCAGTTATAATGTTAATTTTCACCACACGCTTTCTCACACAAGAAGAGATTGTTTTAGCTGACTGGTTTAGATGCTAGGCGCGACTGATAGTGACAGAAAAGAATTCACGCTTTATTTCATTTGTGCGTATTTATTATAAGTGTCTATTATTTAATATCATACGACTAAACTATCAGACGCCGACCAAATTAATAGCTATTTAGCGACCTGCGATAGTTTGTGATAACTGACACTGTACGCTGATCGTTAACCCGCGAGCAAGGGGAGGGGGGGGGGGGTGAGAGTCGCATAACTCAATCCAACCTACACTCGCTAAGCGACGCACGATAGGGTAGGCTAAAGAAAACACCTGTGCCATTTAACTTTAATCAGGACTGACGGAGTGGAAAAGAGACCGTCTTGTCCCCGTCTGTGTCCATATATAGCTATATGGAAGAGTAGCATTTTTCCTAAATTGTTTTTCTTATATTCCTAGCAGACCTGATCAAGAGCGTCCAGCGGTCTTTTTCTTTTGTTTGTTTTGGTCTGGGAAATTTTACTGTTAGTTACCTGTGCCTCAGATTGGTTTGAGCGGTACCGATCTTCATTATAAGCGTACGCGCCAAAGATACATGAGAACAGTTCTGACACTAAAAGTAATTTAACTGGACTTACGAAACCCAGCAATATTTTTTCCAATTTTATCAGCCCACGGGGGTGTACAAAAGATAACATTTATTCCCGACTTCTGACAGTCGTATTCAAGGAAGCATCCAGAAATTTACGCTGTTTCAGAATCGGCACTCTAACATAGAGTCAGCCGATAGGATTATCATCATTTATCATTGTAACATTTTTTGCAACCAGATGTATTCCGATACTGGAATCATTTGCTCTTTTTTTTATTGTGAACCACAGGAGGACGTTCCTATAGCGACTATTCAAAGTAACATTTGTTACCTAGAAAAACTACTAGATTTGGCGTTCCCCTCAAAAGTTGGTGTTAGATGATGAACTGGAACCAAGGTGGGAATCGTACAGGATAGTTGTCCGCCGAGGAATATCACCTAGGAGGTAAGAGTGAGAGATTGGCCACTGTTTGCAAGAGAGAGTGAATATATTTCTTTGTTACAGAGATTTTACCAACTCTGGATTTGCCTAATTTGTTTACTTTACTGTACATATACACCCGTGTGTTACCGGGGCCCGAAAGGGAGCAAATAATATTAACACTGTTCCCTGCCATGCATGTCGTAGAAAGCGACTAAGGAGGGTTGGGCATGTGGCTGGTTACCCAATCCTGTAAAAAATTTAAACCACAAAAAACTTCAACAAACATGGACAAGTCAATTAAGGAAAATAAAACACAGCCATCCAAGACAGGGGAAGGTCCTCTCGCAGGGAGGCGTATGATGCAACACAGAGAAAGCCGAAAGAAGTATGTGTTACTGAACTAACCTTCTTTCTTCTAGGAGAACTTCCAGATTTGGCACCTGGAATGCTCGGACATTAAACGAACAAGGGAAAGTGGCACAAGTAGCAGCAGAAATGAGGGAATATAAAATCGAAGTTCTGGGATGTGTGAAACAACGTGGAAGGGGGTAGACAAGAAGAAACTCATCACAGGTGAATTGGTGCTGTCCTCAGGACATGAAGACGAAAGTTCACACCACAGTGAAGTGGTAGCTCTTATGTTATCTAAAGAAGCACAGAAAGCACTCATTGAATGGGAAGCTGTTGGACCCAGAATAATAACAGCTACTTTTAAAACAGCTAACAAAATAAATGTAAATGTCATCCAATGTTATGCACCAACTAATGACAAAGAAGAGTCTGTAAAAGAAGCATTTTATACTATACTACAGAACATTATGGAGAGAAAAAAAGAAGAAACATCACAATTTTGATGGTTAACATGAATGCAAAGATAGGTACAGTCAACACAGGCTTTGAAGAAGTCATGGGAAAACATGGGCTAGGAATAATAATGAAAATGGGGAACTATTCTCTAACTTCTGTGCTTCAAATCAACTGGCTATAGGAGGAAGCATGTTTCCACATAAGAGAATACACAAGGCAACATGGATATCACCAGACCATAGAACAGAAAATCAGATTGATCATATATGCATAAACAAGAAGTTTAGATCATCATTGCAGGATGTAAAGGTACATAGAGGAGCAGATGTGGCATCAGATCATCACCTTCTGATAGCCAAAGTAAAAATGAAACTCAAGAGATATGTAACAAAGCAAAATTATAGACAACAATTTAATGTAGGACATCTAAGAAATCAAGAAACAAGAGACAAATTTCCGGTCACAATATCCAACAAAAGTGTTCCAACAGCTGGAAGATGTAGAGAATACAGAAGACTATTGGCAGCAAATCAAAACTGTATGGAATGAGACATGTGAAGAAATACTGGGGAAAAGGGATCGACAACAAAAAACATGGATAACAACAGAAACCATCAATAAGATAAAAGACAGAAAAAAAACAAGAAAGCACATTTAAACACAAGCAAAACCAGAAGTTCCAAAGCCAAGGCTCAAGAAGTGTACACAGAAACAAACAAAGAAGTAAAAAGAAGTATCAAAAGAGACAAGAGGAAGTATATTGAGGAGTTGGCAAGAGAGGCAGAAGATGCTGCAGCCAAAGGAAATATGAGAGAACTGTATAGCAGCATAATTAAGCTAACAGGGAAATACAAGCAAACAAGTTGCCTCAAAAAAGACAAGAATGGAAAACTGCTCAGAAATATACAAGAGCAAATGAAGAGGTGGACAGAATATTTTGAGGATCTTCTCAATAGACCAGCTCCACAAAACCCCCCGGACATCCAGCCAGCAGAAGAAGAGCTACAAATTAACGGTGAAAGACCAACGAAGGAAGAAATAAAGAAAGCCATAAAGCATCTAAGAAATGGAAAAGCGTCTGAACCTGATGGCATTCCAGCAGAGGCCATCAAAGCAGATATCGACACGGCTACAAAGATGTTAAATAAATTACTTGGTAAAGTCTGGGAAAAGGAAGAGATGCCAATAGAATGAAAGGAAGGATATCTGGTTAAGTTGCCTAAGAAGGGAAATTTACATGAGTGGACAAATTATTGAGGAATAATGTTACTATCAGTGCCAGGAAAAGTGTTAAACAGGATTATCCTTGACAGATTAAAAGAGTCCATAGACAAGAAACTGAGAGATAAACAAGCAGGTTTTCGACAAAACAGATCATGTACAGACCAGATAGCCACTTTGAGAATAATAGTTGAACAAACTCTGGAATGGAATTCACCACTATACATCGGATTTGTGGCCTACGAAAAGGCATTTGACAGTGTAGATAGAGAATCACTTTGGAAATTGATGAGACATTATGGAGTTCCCCTGAAGATCGTTAATTTAATAAAGAAAACATATGAAGACATGGCATGCAGAGTTCTTCACGAAGGACAGCTTACAGAACCGCTTGGGATAAGAACAGGAGTGCGACAGGGATGCCTCTTGTCTCCATTTCTTTTCTTACTGGCAATAGACTGGATTATGAGATCATCGACAACACACAACAGAAATGGAATCCAGTGGACTCAATTGGGTCTGAAAATACACAGGGAAAAGACAAGAATAATGAGACTAAATGCAGGTAATGATAACAGGGTTGAACGTGAAGAAACACCACTACAAGATGAAGAATCTCACACATATCTTGGCAGCAATATAGACAACGTTGGAGGGACAGACAGTGATATCAAACTAAGAATACAAAAAGCAAGAGGAGCTTTCATTGCATTGGGAAATATATGAAGATAAAGAGAAATCGGATCCAACACGAAAATAAGAATCTTCAACTCAAATGTGAAGTCAGTCCTATTGTATGGCTCTGAGACATGGAGAACAACAAAGACAACAACCAAAAAGCTACAGACTTTCATAAATGGGTGCTTGCGTAGAATAGAGGGATTAAAATGGTATGACAAGGTTAGCAACGTGGAACTGAGGACAAGAACTAGACAAGTGCCAGTGGAACAAGAGATGAGAAGAAGACGATGGCGATGGATAGGACACACACTGAGGAAACCTGTTGATAGCATTACAAGGCAGTCCTTGTTCTGGAACCCCCAGGGTAAGAGAGGCAGAGGTAGACCAAGAAGCACATGGAGAAGAGAGCTGGAAACAGAGGTGAAAATTAAGAGGAGAACGTGGAAAGAACTTGAGATGATGGCACGTGACAGGAGGACTTGGCATGTGTTTGTTGAGGGCCTATGCTCCTTTGGGAGTGGAGGGTTATGAATGAATGCAACTGTACCTATAGAGAAAGATTTTGTTTACTCTACTGTCTACTCTGTATCAGTAAATTAATATGAAACAAATATAAAGGTATGTTATCAGGCACTCGCAGGAAATAAAGAAGTAGAACACCAGACAACAGAAAAACAACAGACATGAGTGGCTTACCCAGGATTTGAACACTGGACCTTCCGTGCGACAACCCCGGCTAGCCATGCAAGCGAATCACACTATCCGCTCTGCCATCTACGCATCATCAAAAAAATGATGTTTCAATGGCAGGTCAATAGTGCGAACCACAATACACGACACCAGAAGTCCTCCATGGGCAGTTCAGCCTATTAATGACGCAATCACTTCTGTTGTACTTCTATCAAGCAGTATAGGCCGAATCCAACAAGACCCTTAGGACCTTAATACTGTGTCCAGTAAATGATAGTAGACTAGAACAGTGAGAACAGGATAGTGGGTAGGTTTGGTATTGTACAAACATTTATTACAAATAAGGGAGGGAAACCTGAGGCCTGTAAACAGTAAATTAATATGAAACAAATATAAAGGTATGTTATCAGGCACTCGCAGGAAATAAAGAAGTAGAACACCAGACAACAGAAAAACAACAGACATGAGTGGCTTACCCAGGATTTGAACACTGGACCTTCCGTGCGACAACCCCGCCTAGCCATGCAAGCGAATCACACTATCCGCTCTGCCATCTACGCATCATCAAAAAAATGATGTTTCAATGGCAGGTCAATAGTGCGAACCACAATACACGACACCAGAAGTCCTCCATGGGCAGTTCAGCCTATTAATGACGCAATCACTTCTGTTGTACTTCTATCAAGCAGTATAGGCCGAATCCAACAAGACCCTTAGGACCTTAATACTGTGTCCAGTAAATGATAGTAGACTAGAACAGTGAGAACAGGATAGTGGGTAGGTTTGGTATTGTACAAACATTTATTACAAAATAAGGGAGGGAAACCTGAGGCCTGTAAACAGTAAATTAATATGAAACAAATATAAAGGTATGTTATCAGGCACTCGCAGGAAATAAAGAAGTAGAACACCAGACAACAGAAAAACAACAGACATGAGTGGCTTACCCAGGATTTGAACACTGGACCTTCCGTGCGACAACCCCGCCTAGCCATGCAAGCGAATCACACTATCCGCTCTGCCATCTACGCATCATCAAAAAAATGATGTTTCAATGGCAGGTCAATAGTGCGAACCACAATACACGACACCAGAAGTCCTCCATGGGCAGTTCAGCCTATTAATGACGCAATCACTTCTGTTGTACTTCTATCAAGCAGTATAGGCCGAATCCAACAAGACCCTTAGGACCTTAATACTGTGTCCAGTAAATGATAGTAGACTAGAACAGTGAGAACAGGATAGTGGGTAGGTTTGGTATTGTACAAACATTTATTACAAATAAGGGAGGGAAACCATAGGCCTGTAAACAGTAAATTAATATGAAACAAATATAAAGGTATGTTATCAGGCACTCGCAGGAAATAAAGAAATAGAACACCAGACAACAGAAAAACAACAGACATGAGTGGCTTACCCAGGATTTGAACACTGGACCTTCCGTGCGACAACCCCGCCTAGCCATGCAAGCGAATCACACTATCCGCTCTGCCATCTACGCATCATCAAAAAAATGATGTTTCAATGGCAGGTCAATAGTGCGAACCACAATACACGACACCAGAAGTCCTCCATGGGCAGTTCAGCCTATTAATGACGCAATCACTTCTGTTGTACTTCTATCAAGCAGTATAGGCCGAATCCAACAAGACCCTTAGGACCTTAATACTGTGTCCAGTAAATGATAGTAGACTAGAACAGTGAGAACAGGATAGTGGGTAGGTTTGGTATTGTACAAACATTTATTACAAATAAGGGAGGGAAACCTGAGGCCTGTAAACAGTAAATTAATATGAAACAAATATAAAGGTATGTTATCAGGCACTCGCAGGAAATAAAGAAGTAGAACACCAGACAACAGAAAAACAACAGACATGAGTGGCTTACCCAGGATTTGAACACTGGACCTTCCGTGCGACAACCCCGCCTAGCCATGCAAGCGAATCACACTATCCGCTCTGCCATCTACGCATCATCAAAAAAATGATGTTTCAATGGCAGGTCAATAGTGCGAACCACAATACACGACACCAGAAGTCCTCCATGGGCAGTTCAGCCTATTAATGACGCAATCACTTCTGTTGTACTTCTATCAAGCAGTATAGGCCGAATCCAACAAGACCCTTAGGACCTTAATACTGTGTCCAGTAAATGATAGTAGACTAGAACAGTGAGAACAGGATAGTGGGTAGGTTTGGTATTGTACAAACATTTATTACAAATAAGGGAGGGAAACCTGAGGCCTGTAAACAGTAAATTAATATGAAACAAATATAAAGGTATGTTATCAGGCACTCGCAGGAAATAAAGAAGTAGAACACCAGACAACAGAAAAACAACAGACATGAGTGGCTTACCCAGGATTTGAACACTGGACCTTCCGTGCGACAACCCCGCCTAGCCATGCAAGCGAATCACACTATCCGCTCTGCCATCTACGCATCATCAAAAAATGATGTTTTCAATGGCAGGTCAATAGTGCGAACCACAATACACGACACCAGAAGTCCACCATGTGCAGTTCAGCCTATTAATGACGCAATCACTTCTGTTGTACTTCTATCAAGCAGTATAGGCCGAATCCAACAAGACAAGGACCTTAATACTGTGTCCAGTAAATGATAGTAGACTAGAACAGTGAGAACAGGATAGTGGGTAGGTTTGGTATTGTACAAACATTTATTACAAATAAGGGAGGGAAACCTGAGGCCTGTAAACAGTAAATTAATATGAAACAAATATAAAGGTATGTTATCAGGCACTCGCAGGAAATAAAGAAGTAGAACACCAGACAACAGAAAAAAAACAACAGACATGAGTGGCTTACCCAGGATTTGAACACTGGACCTTCCGTGCGACAACCCCGCCTAGCCATGCAAGCGAATCACACTATCCGCTCTGCCATCTACGCATCATCAAAAAAATGATGTTTCAATGGCAGGTCAATAGTGCGAACCACAATACACGACACCAGAAGTCCTCCATGGGCAGTTCAGCCTATTAATGACGCAATCACTTCTGTTGTACTTCTATCAAGCAGTATAGGCCGAATCCAACAAGACCCTTAGGACCTTAATACTGTGTCCAGTAAATGATAGTAGACTAGAACAGTGAGAACAGGATAGTGGGTAGGTTTGGTATTGTACAAACATTTATTACAAATAAGGGAGGGAAACCTGAGGCCTGTAAACAGTAAATTAATATGAAACAAATATAAAGGTATGTTATCAGGCACTCGCAGGAAATAAAGAAGTAGAACACCAGACAACAGAAAAACAACAGACATGAGTGGCTTACCCAGGATTTGAACACTGGACCTTCCGTGCGACAACCCCGCCTAGCCATGCAAGCGAATCACACTATCCGCTCTGCCATCTACGCATCATCAAAAAAATGATGTTTCAATGGCAGGTCAATAGTGCGAACCACAATACACGACACCAGAAGTCCTCCATGGGCAGTTCAGCCTATTAATGACGCAATCACTTCTGTTGTACTTCTATCAAGCAGTATAGGCCGAATCCAACAAGACCCTTAGGACCTTAATACTGTGTCCAGTAAATGATAGTAGACTAGAACAGTGAGAACAGGATAGTGGGTAGGTTTGGTATTGTACAAACATTTATTACAAATAAGGGAGGGAAACCTGAGGCCTGTAAACAGTAAATTAATATGAAACAAATATAAAGGTATGTTATCAGGCACTCGCAGGAAATAAAGAAGTAGAACACCAGACAACAGAAAAACAACAGACATGAGTGGCTTACCCAGGATTTGAACACTGGACCTTCCGTGCGACAACCCCGCCTAGCCATGCAAGCGAATCACACTATCCGCTCTGCCATCTACGCATCATCAAAAAAATGATGTTTCAATGGCAGGTCAATAGTGCGAACCACAATACACGACACCAGAAGTCCTCCATGGGCAGTTCAGCCTATTAATGACGCAATCACTTCTGTTGTACTTCTATCAAGCAGTATAGGCCGAATCCAACAAGACCCTTAGGACCTTAATACTGTGTCCAGTAAATGATAGTAGACTAGAACAGTGAGAACAGGATAGTGGGTAGGTTTGGTATTGTACAAACATTTATTACAAATAAGGGAGGGAAACCTGAGGCCTGTAAACAGTAAATTAATATGAAACAAATATAAAGGTATGTTATCAGGCACTCGCAGGAAATAAAGAAGTAGAACACCAGCCAACAGAAAAACAACAGACATGAGTGGCTTACCCAGGATTTGAACACTGGACCTTCCGTGCGACAACCCCGCCTAGCCATGCAAGCGAATCACACTATCCGCTCTGCCATCTACGCATCATCAAAAAAATGATGTTTCAATGGCAGGTCAATAGTGCGAACCACAATACACGACACCAGAAGTCCTCCATGGGCAGTTCAGTATCATAGTGCTAACCTTCGACTTTTTGGTTATTAACTTTGGGTTCTTTTCTCCATAAGTGGAGAGGGCATCTATTGTTGTTATTTTCATATGTATGTAAATCTGATTTGTTTGATCTTTTCTTTAGATAATTGGTATTGTCAAGTTTAATGATAAAATCAACAAAGAAACTTAACTTTGTTTGTTGGTCAGACCCATACCCAATTAACCGTCGTTTTCACGTTTGTGTGTCTTGTTGTCACATAGCTGTGTGTGTGTGTAGCTAAACTTACATTTATATATATGAGGAGGGCAAGGTTGTCTTGTACTAAATTACAGTCGTATAGATAGGCTGGAATAGAGAAACTTACTCATTCCAGAGACATATCTTTTTCCTTAAGGTAACCCCCGTGAAATATATTTCTCACACCTTTCTCACGTACCTATCACCATCCACTCTACTCAGACGGGCCAAAAATAACTCACAACCTATCTGTACGACAGATGCCCCTTATCAACCACTCTATTTTTTTTTCTCGTGTTCTTTAGGGACTTATAGAACAATTTCTGGTTTTCTTGCGCATCTTTTTCTAGCTTTTCTCCAAATTCTTCCTAGGACTTCTGTTTTGCTGCTAGCACCTTGTTCTTTGCTTCTGTTCTGAGTATCACATATTCTCTATATTTCTCTATTTGTTCTGCTGTGTTTTTAGCTCCAAAGTATTGTTTCATTCCATTTTTTCTCTCTTATTTTCTCTTTGACTTTCTCTGTCAACCAAGGTTCTTTCTCTTGTTCCCAAGTCGGACCTCACCACATGCTTCTGCAGCAGCTGTCTTTATGATGTTCTTGAAATTAAGCCAGATGGTTTCCAAGTTATCAGGTTGTTCTTCTGTGTTTCTCACCGCTGTAGCAATAAGCCCCTGATATCTGGTCTTAATTTATGGCTCTCTCAGCTTGTAGGTCTTAATGCTCATTTCTGCCGTTCATTTACTTAGTTTCTTACGTGATGTTGGGCAGTTCCTAGGCTGAGCAGCTCTTGATCTTCTAACGCGCGAAATTGTATACTCCAAAATTCGCCTAAGCAGAATATAATTTGCTTGTGTTAATTTATTAGGTTATAATGGAAGGACGAGGGGGCGATTTGCTAATTATGTCACTGAATCATATGGTTTGACCGCTTGATCGATTGCGTCATCTCGGTCCAATATTTTTTTCTATGATGGGAAACTCTATACAGAGCGATACAACAGGATTAAATCTGATCATCAGAAGTAGTCCCCCCGTCGATCAAGTGTTTCGGCCCCTTAATCTCCTTTACACTCTTAAAAAAAGGGGGGGGGGGGGGCACAGGCCATAACTCCCAAGTGTCAACCTCCTGTTGTCTAGTACAGAAAATTGTTCCCACTCCACCTACCTTGGTTGCAGCTTTCAAATTCACTCCTATTTTCTGCCAGCTGGAGGCACTTGTGAAAGTAACACTTATTTTGAAAACAAATTACTGTTCCGAGTTCCATAGCCCGTTGCGGTTATTCCACAGCCAGCACGATGCCTTCTCTGCAGTTTCGCTGAGCCTCTTAAGTGCCCTTGTTCTTGACTGTCCCCTCAACCCCAACAGTTTCAGTAGATCATGCACTGAGGCAGCCACGAGACCTCTTGCACCCACCTCAACAGCCATGACCCTTGCAGTGAACCCATCATGTCTCAAGTCCACAGCCAGATCCTTATATTTGGCCACTTTGAACGAGTGGTGCCTCTTCCAATCTGGATTCAAATGGCACGGTCAGCTCAATCATTATAATCTGGTACGATGATGAGGAATGCAGCACTATATTTGGCTGTCTTCGGGATCTTCTGATACTCATACTCTCTGGATATGCCCTTAGCCCAGGTAGGTCTACTGCCATCTCCCAGTCATTTGCAAAGTCAAGAAGAGATGGTAAACTGTTACTTGATTTAATTGGTTTCGGATGTGCTGACTTTCCTGCTCTCAGAAAGTATGTATTTGCAGTGCTCGGTCTGACTTTGCTGTTCGCCTTCACACTTGCCAAGTCTTTTGTTGCAGTCAGCTCATTTAGTATTTTGTTGTGGCGCCATGTGCATCGCCCTTGCTTAAATTAACTTGCAAGCTGAGAGCACGTTTTAAAATGTCTGCCTCTCATGGCACAGGGGGTACTGAGCATCATCAGATTTTCCCCCATCTCACAAGGTTTCTTGACAATGGCAGGAGGTCATACATTGACCTGATAATGAAGCTGAGTCTAAGAGGTACCATATGCCATGTATCATTCCATGTCAAGGACCTTTGCAGGGCTCCTTCCCATGTAGTCCATTGGCCTTGTTGGGCCTGCTGCACCGCTTTTAGCATCCTTTTTTTCATTCTCAGCTCCTCGTATCTCCTGAATTACCATACCTCTGCGTTCCCTGTTTGATGCCTTGGATCACCCCCAGATGTCACCATGGTCAAATCCCCGTCTATTTGTTTGTGTGTATCCGATTACCTCCCTCAGCTTGATCGACTCTTGAGCAGCACCAACAGCTTCATCCACTTTCCACTTCCTTCCAGTTTTCAGTGTGGGCTGAACGGACTTACCTACGCCATCTGCTGACTCACACAGTATCATTGTGAGCCTTGCCTTTCCTGCTTTGTATTCTTCATCAATTGTATTGAAGGGAAGCACAAGCTTTGCCTTTTTGCAGTACAGTGTTTCGTCTGACAGATTTCATTGTACTCCTAGCCATTTCCTCATGAACTCGTTGATCTTCTTCCCTATAGCTTCCACTGTATATACTTCCATTTCTATGCATTAACTCCCGGTCTCGCCGGCTGGCTGGAAACAGGATAATTATAGGATCGAGACAGACAGTTTACACGATATCTCACAACTAAGTGGCTGTTTAAGTCCACAGGTTATGATAGGGGATTTGATGCTAATGTCTAATCCCCTAATTTACTGATACAGAATGCGGTAAGCTCCCGTTTCCAAACCTTACCCAGGTTGATTTTTTATTTTTATTTAAACTCGAAGGGAAGTTTCGGCAAATAATATTCTGACGTTGAGATATTAATATAGAAACTGTGGAGGGTACTCAGAAGTTTAAACTTAGACGTAATATACACGTAAGTTGTTCATTGTGGCTATTTTGTTTACAATTAATCCTGTATGAAGTGCTTAGTTTATAGCTTTGTAACGATCACATACGGTACATATTTACATTTTTATTATTGATTAAATTTTGATAAATATGCCCTAGATGGGCTGTTACCAAGTTAAACATAGATTGGCTAACAAGGTCTACACGAGTTACAACTATGTTCCCCGACTAGTTAATATGTCTACTATAGTTTTCTCAAATATGACTATAATTTACCTACCGACCGCCTAAAACCTGCCTTGACATTAAACATGTCTGAATGTCTGAAGTGGTTCTAATTCTTTGCTCAAATTGTGGCGTTTAATTAGTTTTGGTAGCAAGAATATTTAGTATATTGGCTACCTTCCTTTCTACCTCAGTATATGTTTTCTTACTTAGAAATCAGTACGGGTTCAATAGTATCTCATCTGTCATTGTCTTGTTACAAGTTCTTGTACAGAAAATATCAGGCGAAGAGGGAAGCGAGATATGAAAGATTGACCACTCACATTCCTTTTGTTTCTTAAAATAATGCCTTAGTGCGACAGGCAAAATATTCAATACTCCTTTTTCTGAGACGACCGTGTATATTGTATGTATAATTTATTTCTCGAAATCTGTTACCACTTTGTTTGCTTCGCTGCTCAAATCTCTCCTTGAAGCCGTTATTGATATTTTATTTAAAATGTCGCTCTCTTTTTTTAGATATCGTGTCATGTTTTACATTGTATTCATGTAGGTTTTCCTGTACCGGATCTGTTCAAGTAGCCATTTTGTGGATAATTGAATACGTGGCATTAGATATATCAATGTCTGGGCCGTAAACTGATTATTTGTTTTTTAAGATATTTAAGTTAACTCTCCTTTTCTTTCTCTTCTGTTTTCGTTACAGCAATTAATATAAAATAAAATAAAATAAAAATTTAGCCTAATGTGGAACGTGTGTTTAGCGATGATCAAATCATATTCAGATAATGTCACCGGATGGCCTACTACTGATACCATAGCATCATTCGTGCTAATAGTTATCAGTTAGATTAGGAAGAATAGTTACGAGGTTTTATTGAAATAGACTCGAGATACGCAGTTATCAGATTGAGACTGAAACTAGGTTAAATAGCGACTCAACGCTAATTTTTGGCGGGAGTTGCTCAGCAACCGATGACGTAAATCGGAATAGCCGAGACACTCCATCGGTAGGCATATAAGATCCAATAAAATAAATAAAGAATTATTAGACTGACCAACCGGAAAGGTTGTAAAAGCGCGCACCACTTTTACGAAGGCAAATTTCGATATCCAAAATCAGTTGATCCCCAGAAGCCAGTCTGTACGGACGTAGAACTGCAGGTCTTGAAGTTCTCAAGATATCAGCTCTGTAAAGCAGATAGCTTTGTTTTTAATGTTGGAAATTCCTAATTATCAGTAAGTACAGCTTCGAGTGACTTGTTTCATTTTTCAGAAATAAAACCTAGTTAGGCCAGAAATGCCTAAATGTACAGATAACGAGCTGAACTTATAAGGGATGAAACGGAGCTCTTTAAAGTCAAATTATCGCAAATCATTAAAAAGGTAGAGGCTCTACTGTCAATTTACCCCTAAGTCGGATAAATCTAAGAAGCAAACGCAAAGGCGTTAAGCAGAAATACTTGCCCCAACATGGATAGGCTACAGGGAGAAAATAGCCTATAATATGAACAACAAAGACACATTTTTATGAGGATTTGTAAATGACTTTGTTTGTGGATTGTAAATACAAGAGAATAAACTGTTTTAATGGATCCTAAAGACTTTCTTGCCTACCTCATGTTGAAAGTTTTACAGTAAATAGTGAACATAGAGTGTGCTAATGAAAGTCACACAATATTAAACACCACAGAGGAATTTTGGAACGAACTTGGTTACAATTATCATCAAGAATTAATATCTCTGGCAGTATACCAGTATTCCTGACTTGAGTGATACAATAAGTATATATACACACCCCACGGTCACAATAATACAAGCAAGAACGGAAGTTAGAAACTGTCAGAAACAGGGGGAGTTTGGAACTGTGGAGGGAGGAAATTCAAGGCCGGAAAAGTGACGAAGCAACAGATGACTTCACTAATACAGTAAACAGCTACACGAGGACGGAAGTTAAATGAAATGTAGCTGGACACTCAATCCATTACAGACTACCCATTTTTTTTTAAATCAGGTAATTCTCCAAGGAAAAGTGAGTCATATCTTCAGTGTGACATTAGCGGATAGTAGTAATTTGAATATCAGAAGCTTCAGAATGATCATGCCTACTGAACCGAACGGGAACATGTCTATAATTATCTATATCTGGGGAAACAGACAATCGTTTATCCAATATTTACAGGACGTTTGGCGAACATTTCTCATAATAAACCGTTTATTATTCGGATATATATATATATATATATATATATATATATATATATATATATATATATATATATATATATATATATATATATATATATATTAGCACAGTATTAGTATAGAACAACACTGTGCTAATATATATATATATATATATATATATATATATATATATATATATATATATATATATATATATATATATATATATATATATATATATATATTAGCACAGTGTTGTTCTATACGTCGATGTACTCGAACTGGAATAGCAAGTACATAGCAAGTCTACACGATAGTTTTTTTTTTTTTTTTTTTACTAAAGACTCAACTCAACTCGACACTGGACTTTTTGTTTACATCTGTTGAGCACTGCTGCATGGTTTTGCCAGCATCTCCGTTTGGTTTTATTTGAGATGGTCGCACTATGCAGCATTGCCTCTAGTCAGACTCCTATCGCTATGCGTACGTTACTTGCTGGCGTGTTAGACTTGGTTACGCAGAGTCGACATGTGGCCTTAGGGCATAAAGCAGTATTTTAGATTGTGTGTGGTTAGCCACTAAAAGATATAAGTGTAGGCTTTGAATCATTTCATCTCATCTCAACCCGTAACCCGTCATGGGTCGTAGGGGTGCCATGGTGGAAGCATCAGCAGACAGGGTCCTCCACTGCTCTCTATCCTCAGCAATGCGTACAAGTGTGGAAAAACCGTGCCCTGCCCATTCTTTGATGTTATCAGCCCAGGATTTTCTTTGCCTTCCTCTTCTCCGTTTACCTTCGACTGTTCCCTGGTGGATCGTTTTCGAAAGGGAGTCATGACGAGTTACATGCCCAAACCATGCAAGCTTTCGACATTTCACTATTGACAAAAGTGGTTCTTGGTGGCCTGCATAGGTGTTTATTTTCTCTCTAACATAGACATTTGTTTTGTGCTCTATATAGCAAATGCGCAAAATTCTTCTATAACATATATACTCGAAAGCCTGAAGCCTTCGCTTCGTATCTGCAGTGAGCGTCCAGCCCTCACACCCATACAAGAGAATAGATAATACAAGTGATTTGTATAATTTGATCTTCACAGGAAAACTGATGTTACTTTTCCAGATCACATTCAACCTTGTCATGGCAGCTGAGGCTATCTCAAGTCTTGTCTTGATTTCTTTATTTGATCTTCCATCACTACATATAGTGGACCCGAGATATTTAAAGGTGTTAACTTCTTCTAACGTTTGCCCATTTAACGTAATGTTGGTCGGAACATGTTTCTTATGGCTATTCACCAATATCTTGCTTTTTTCTATATTAATTTCCATCCCATACATTCTTGTTACTTTCTCCAGTCTAGAGGTAAGGTCTTGCAGGTCTGATTCTGTTCCAGCTATAAAAACGATATCATCAGCAAAACGTAGATTGCAAAGAGGTCGGCCTCCAATCGATTTGGTTGTTTTATAATCGTAGAGAGCCTCCTGCATAATATGTTCTAGCTATATATTAAAGAGCACCGAGGACATGATACATCCCTGACGAACTCCTACAGTTGTTTTGAAAAATTCTCCAATGTCATTGCTTGCAAAAACAGCACTGCTTGCGTCCTTGTAATAGTGCTTCAATGATATCTATGATGGTGGTATCAAAATTGAATTTTCTCATTATTTGCCTAAGCCTTCATGCCAGACTCGATCGAAGGCTTTTGGGAAATCGATGAAGTTATGGTATAAATCGCGTTGATGCTGGAGATGTTTTTCGATCAGTAATCTAATACTGAAGATTTGTTCTGAGGTACTTCTTTTTGGTCTAAAGCCAGCCTGTTCCTCGGACAAGATTTCTTCTGATTTCTGTTTTAGTCTGTTCAAAAGTATCCCTAACATCACTTTACTTGGATGACTAATATTTTATAATATATAATATTTTGAATAGCCAATGGCAAATTTAAGGTATATGACGTTCGAGTCCAGAATATATGGTACGTGTTTTATCGGTATATAACGCATAAATTAATAATACGGTGTGTGTAGATTAAGGTTAACAGGTTCAATTATGGCAGATTATGATGGCGTGAGCAGCCAAATTAAATATGAGAAACTAGCCAGAGATTTAATAAATAATAAGGCTCCTAAGAGAGAAGCTAAAGGTATGGTAACTATTGAAATACGTTCACTGTGTAATTATTTTAAAGAAGCTAACAGTGCTAGATATTACAACTCTGAAAAGTTAATGTGCTAAAGTAACGGTTAACTTGACCGTGTGGAGGTCAAACAGATGAGGCTAATGCACCGTGTGTTCACTTCTGCCTACGTGATATTTGAACCTTATGTTTTTGTCGTCAATACCATACGATGTTGTATGCATGAATAATAAATGCAAAAGTCGTCATTCAGGCATTCCTGTCGATTGCTTGTGAGTTGCAGAAGTTTGTGCTATATACTTAAGCACTTCTGTTCTTCGTTCAAGAGTTCTGATCGACCATGTTGGGTTGATTACACACACACACCGAATAGATACCAAGAAACTTAGACGACAGAATAATGGGCAAAAATATAATGAGAAATAATATGCTTGAATACCCGGAATCCAATATTACTGCAGAAACCCACAGTTACGGCAATATACTAACTTTACTGCAGTAAAACGACAGTCCAGACAGGGGAGAAATTCAAGGCAAGAGAAATATGCCCATATAAGAAAATAAAGCTCGTAACAACATCAGTGAAATAAAAATTAATGTTCATCGATCAAATACAACCAGCCAGTAAATTAAATATTAAACATAGAGGTTATTATTTGTCATTTTTATTTAGAATTATTGATGTGACTGTTGAGATAAAAGTGATTGTGAATAAATAGCTTTAGGTAAAAAGTGAGACTCGACTTGAAAACTACTCTGAGGGACTTCAGACTTGTCTTGTGTCTTTTCGGGATAAACTTGAAGACAGCTCATGCAAAATATATCACGGAAAATCTAAACGAAACGTTAAATAGCAAAGAGAACATTTGGACATCTTCTCAGAACAGCACAAACACAAAATTTAGATTGTACGAGAGTTGCGTACTCTCTGTACTTTTGTGTGGCGCGAAGTGCTGGAAAGTAACGGAAAAGGAAATGTCCAAATTATCCTCATTACACACATTCTACCTAAGGACAATTTTTTTGGCTGAATAACATCTCCAGTCATGAACTGCTTACACGATGCAGTAAAAGAAAAAGCATGCACACCATCATTGCAGGCAGACGATGGAACTGGGTTGGCCATGTCCTCAGAAGTGACCCTAATGCCAGAACTGCTATGCTATGGACCCCAGAAGGACGGTGAAAGAGAGGCAGACCAAAGACAACTTGGCGGAGAACAGTGGAAGCTGAGATGCAAAGAATGAATCCGAGTTGGGGCACGGCACGAATGATGGCCGCCGACCGAGCACAATTTCGCTGCTACCCTACAAGACGCTACTGGGCGTGATGGCTGTCACGAAGTGGCTTTAAAGTTTAGAGTCTGTCTGAGTACAGAGACAAGACACTAATTATGAGAAAGTCTTAGAAGATAGATTTAGATGAGAATATAGTGAATGTGGAAAGATGAGACTTATAGCTTCGAGGGAGAGAACCGAGATTGACTCTCCCTCGCCACTTGTGACTTATGTAATAGCTACTGACTCACCACCTCTGACTACCAGAAAGGAGATTCTTCTTCTTCTTCTTTCGTTCGCTTGAAATATATTGTCTATATCTGCAATGTTGTTTCTTGTATAAACTTCACTGTCTTTTGTAGTTCATACAGGGGTCCATATAGTTTTGCTTCCAGTGTTGTTTCTCTGGGCCAGTGGGTTTGCCTCAATATATCATATTCGGGGCAATCTTGCAGTACGTGCTCCGCTGTCTGGGGTGCCTGTCCACATGTACACATGGCTGAATTGCCAATCTTGAATTTTGTATACATGTGGCTGCGGAGGCAGTTGTGTCCTGTTCTGAGGCGCAGAATGACTATTTGTTCTGATCTGTTCATAGCTTGGTAGTCATCCTGCGTTGATGTTGGTGGCTTTCTGATAGATTTGATCATCTTTTTCTTCTGATGGTACGTTACTGGTACATCCGGTTGTTCGTCTGCAGCACCTTCTTTAGCCAGTCCGTCTGCTCTCTCGTTTCCTGGTATTCCACAATGAGACGGTATCCACTGCATGGCGACCCTGCGCTGGTTGCACAGTTCAGAAAGTAGGGCCTGTATAACTGGCAATTTTCTGGACTGAAGTGCTTGGAGTGCTGATCTTGCATCTGTCAGGAATACTACAGGCTGTGGACCGAGATTGGTGTTCAGTAGTTTCTCAGTTGCCACCTTGATTGCCTGGACTTCTGCATCACAGTTGTTACAGAATTTCCCCGTTGGTACTCTGACCGTATCCCTAGTGTTGTTTGGGTATTCTATGTACACTCCTGCTCCTCCATTCTTTACTGCATTCTGTGCTGACCCATCCGTGTATACTCGGACCCAGAGGTCCTGTGGGTATTTATCATCCAGGAAACTGAGAGTGACTGTCCTACATTGCACGCTGTTCTGTTCATCCCTGTCGAATATTCCTTTCACTTTTGTGTGGATGTGTACTGGTAGTCCATGCTCCTCTCTCCAAGGGGTTTGTTCTGGCACAGACTTTAGAGGGCTGTTAACTTCAGGCAGGTCTGAGGTTTGTCTACGAAATCGTTTGGCCTGGTGGATAAAGCTGCTTCTTTTCAGTCGCCCCATTGCTAGGTTTTGGAATCTGTCCTTCATTGGATGGCTCGGCATACAGAGGAACTTTTCTGCCTGTGTTAGCACTTTCGTGTCTCTGCGTTCTTTCAGTGCTTGTATCCTCCCCATTTTCTCCATCTCCACTATAGGCGTTGATTTCATTGCCCCCGTGATGACCCTAAGCGCCTGGTTTTGCACCTTATCTAGCTCTTGTAATGTGGTGTTTGATGCTGGACACCACGCAGCTGACCCATATTCCAGGTGTGGTCGTATGCCCTGCTGGTAAACTTTACTAAGTATTTTCCCGCTGGCTCCCCATGTGGTTCCACTTAGTTTTCTCAGGATGGCTAGCTTCCTCCTGGCCTTTGTTGCTGCCTTGTTGATGTGCTGCTTCCATGTCAGCCTATCATCGAATGTAACTCCGAGATAGGTGGGTTGTTTATCTTCTCTCAGGAGCTCTTTAGAAAGGAGATAAGGTTTCACTAAATTATCCACAGACACCACTATACAGACAAAGCATATAAGTGCAGTATAGTTGAAGATAAACTGATCCAGTGTACATTTTATAGTTTATTTAAACAACAAACCAATACCATAGAAAAAATACATAAAGTGCGAGTTCGCACAACCTGGAAAAGAACAATTTAAATGAAAGACACAATATAAAACAATTCCACACTCTTTCACCCTGCATGAAACAAACCAAATAAGGATTAAAGAACTACCCTTGCTGGGGGTATCTAAGTGCGAGCCACCACTCCTGCCTACACTATGGTTACTAACTAACACCCTGTCTCACTGAAGATATGACTAACTAACTACTGTCTAAAAAAACCGCTCTAGGCTGTCCTGCACAACTAACAAATAGGCCACAAGCACTGTACACTAATTTGACTGTTCAGTGCTAACTCAGAGGCTGTCCTCTAAGTATTTCTGTATGACCCTACTGTTCCTTGCTAACTTCTCTCTTTCTTCTCTGTCTCGGTTCAGTGCCTTCCTGACGCTACCATCTTCGTCTGAGGCTCTGATGAGTTGCTTCTCCGTCACACCCCCTTCTCGTTAGCATTGGAAAGGTATGTTTTCCCTCTCTCCTTTCCCGAAAAATGAGGGCTTGTTAATAAGATAGCTAGGTAATTGCCAAATGATGTAGATGTTTTCACTGCTGATGACAATTCTTCAACCTGCTGAGTTAACCCGGTTCGGGTTTAGGCCCACTGCGTTATTATGGCAGTATTATAAACACCCGGCAACATGCCTGTTTGGTGTGCCTTAACGAGCTAAGAGCTCCTGATCTAGAGACAAGTTCCCGCTGAGGTATTTGCCCTCACTGCAAGAGAACTTCCCCTTCCTTTCAGCGTTGCCGACGTAACTGGGCGCCGGTACAGTCGTGAACCCAGGTTTATGCAAGTACGCCGATGTCTCGTGCCTCCTTCTCCTTAGAAGGCAACGTCCGTGGCAGACTTAGGTCTATCTATAACCTCCACCACCAAGCCTTGACGCCGTAGAACAAATAAACAACATCTATACAACAATTCAAAATCTTCTTATACATATCACACTACCACCTAACTCTATCTACACCCTGGTGTTCCCTAAATTAATAAATCTCCCCTAGGCACAAGCTACGCACAGGAAAAAAACAAATATTTCTGCCCAAGGGTCAAACTAATTTACAGTCCCCTTCTATCTCTCTCCCGCACCCATTTAACTCGCTGTCTGTTACCTAAACCCCAGACACGGTCTGAGCTGAATCTTTGGTGTGGGTGTCTCGCCTTTATGCGTCATAACATTAGCTTCGTTGAATCGAAAATCCCCCGGTGCAGGATAATTTCCCTGTGCTAACTTCTTATTAAAGACTGACCCGGGAAGGTTATCAGCTTAACAAAACCCACTAGTCTACACCATCTTTGTAATAGTAAATCCACTTCACCCCTGTCTCCTGACTACAAGATCAACTAACCCAACAAAGTAATACTCAACCACACCCACGTATATACACTACAAATTATCAATAATCAAATGTGGTTACACGGACCTCATAGTTACATTACACCAAGCTTAGTACTTATACAGGTAAATTATCTCAAAAGCCGCTACACACTCATAGATACTGCTAGCTTATTCATAGAAAGATTATAGACAAAACTTACACTACCCTGGTTCTAGTTTTTGTATAAGTTAGCAATTGATGGCACTCCTGACTAATAACAATTAAATTAAATCCCAGAAGAAAGCTTACTCTAACGTGCTAAGCTCTTATATAAAACGAACTTTCTACACCGCTAATTAAGTTATGGACATACCCAAATAATACCGAATTTCTCGAACTGAGCAGACGATATAGAATGGCACTTCTTCACGGGAAAAATTCTTGGGACTTGTGAGCGATAAAAGACTTTTGTCGCTCCTTCTTATATTATGAATTATTCTGATGCAATAACAGACGCGGTGAGTCATCGCATATGATACTAGCTATCAGGAACCGCTTCTAACCAACCTTTGACCTACTATCATACCTGCACATAAATTAAATCGGACCCGGCCAATTATATCATACGCTAACCTATGACTCATTGATGACAGAGCAAAATCGCAAAATTATTTCTGCTAACGCGCGAAATAATACGCAAAATTTGGTAATCCTCTGACCTTCTAGCTACCAATAATTTTATTGGTTCCACTTTAATCTGGGTCGTGCTTCCCCCCATCCCTACAATAAACAGGGTAGGTGCAGGGGATCAGATTTTTCCTAACGTCCGAAAAATAAACCCAGAACTAATAACTATGAACTCAACCGCCTAATAACAATTAAAAAACAAAATAAATTTCAGGGAAAAGAAAACTGGGACGAGTTGAAAATAAAAAATACAGTAACTCATCACAATGGCCACTGACTGCTTTGTCAGTCAGGGGATAAGGATCCAAAAAAGATGGAGAAGATACACTAAATAACAATGGAAAGCCAGTCCTTGGATTATGCACTGAGAAAAACCTTGTCACTACGAACACAAGAGTTTTCTCTCACATGCATACACTAGATGTTAACCAACGAAGAATGAGACATCAGTGATCGACTATGCCATTGTTAGGAAGAGCTCATTCAAGTGTATGCAGGCTGCTAGAGTCTGGAGCGGGCAAGAGATACGAAGTGATAATTAAAAAGAACCACTGGAAGAGTTGCATCGCCCACCATCGCGAAAGAAACTAAGTAAACAAACAGGAGACCCTATAAAAAAACAAGAAGTTAAAACCAGGTATCAAGGGCTTATTGCTACAGCAGTGAGAAACACAGTAGAACGAACTGAAGACCCAAAAACCCTCTGACTTAAATTCAAGGACATCATAAAGGCAGCTGTAGCAAAAGCGTGTTATGAAGTCCGACTTGAGAAAAAGGGAAAGAGGACACCTTGGTGGACCGAGGAAATTAAAGAAAAGAAGCGAGGTCATTGCAACGATGCTTAGAAGCTTAAAAAAAAACAATATAGAAAATTTGTGATACTCAGAACAAGAGCAAAGAATAAGTGCTAGCAGCTAAACAGAAATCCTGGAATAAATTAGGAGAAAAGCTATAAAAAGATGCTCAAGAAAACCAGAAATCGTTCTACAAGACCTTAAAGAGCATGAGGAAGGAAAAACAGTGCCCTCTTAAATTTATAAAGGACAAGCAAGACAAATTGCTTACTGCCTCAAAGGAAGTAATGTAAAGATAGAAAGAATATTTCTAAGAGCTCCTTTATGGTGAGCAAGGTCAAGCTTCAGAAATGATAAGCACTATCACTGAAGAGTTAACCAAGGGTAGCGAAGATGGCATCAAGATGGAAGAACTGAAGGCAGCACTGGAGAAAATCAAGATGGTCAAAGCAGCAGGACATGATGGTATAACACCAGAAATGGTTAAGTACATGGGAGCAGCAGGCGACCTATTACTCCTGAGAGTCCTACAGGCAGCCTAGTGTCAGAAGACCATTCCACAACATTGGAAGATTGCCATCATAGCAGCCATATTCAAAACGGGTGACACCCGACAATTTGGAAAGCATAGACGCATATCTCTTCTCAGTGTCCCTGGTAAAATTTACTCTAGAATTTTGGAACAGAGACTCGGACGCCTAGCTGAGCCATAAATGGATGAAGTCCAATGTGGCTCCCGAACAAACTGAAGTACGCAAGACCTGATCTTCACACTCAGAAGGCTGAGTGAAAAGACCCATGAGTATAAAGGTGATACATCTTTGTTTCTTGGGTCCGGAATATGCGTTTGACAGGGTCCCCTGAAGCAAACTTTGGACTGCTTCGGAAAAGAAAAAAATATCACAACCCCTCTGATTTGTTCTATACATAGCTTCTTCAAGGGTTGCAGAAATTATGTGAGGACGGCAAACCTTAAGTCAAAATAATTCAGGATTACCACTGGTGTAAGACAGGATGATATTCTGTCAATCTATGTTTTCATACTCCTCATTGAAGATATCATCAAAGCATATAAGGAGAGGACAAGATGGTATTTATTTGGGTACTGGAAGTGAGACAGGTTTGTATGTCAGAGCTGGAATTTGCTGATGGTGTTTCCCTGATTGCTAAATCAGAGGCACATTTTCAATCCAACCTGCAAGTCTGGAAGGAAGAGCTGGAGAAGAGAGGGATGGTCATCAGCAGCTCCAAAACAAAAACCATGGTGATATCACGAGAGGAAAGAAGGCATCAGATTAAGCTGGGAGAACATGTCCTGGAGCAGGTCAACCACTTTAAATACCTCGGAGCTGTCACAGACTGGAAGGGAGGCATCAAAGACGATTTGTCTACCCGAACAGCAACACCTGGGAGACTGTTTTCAGGCCATAAATCGAGGATTCCTCAGTACAAACAATAAGCTGGCATGAAGACGAAGCTGGCTGTATACCGCTCCACCTCTGTTCCAGCCTTGACTTATGGATACGAGTCATGGGCTAAAACTACAACTCATAAAAGCCAGCTCCAAACCTCAGAAATGAGGTATCTGAGGAAAGTGGCTGAAGTAACAAGAAGGGACATGGTTCGTACCAAGACAATTACGGCAAGGCCTCAAATCTCAGCCCTTGAAGACCCAGTTAGAACAGTACTGTGACCGCTTGGCATACACTAGCATTTATACGTGCTAAAATAGAATAAGAATGACAGAGTTAAAAGCAGATACTGCGTTTTTGCACAAAACGCAGGATCACTAAACGTTCAGTTGATCATGGCTGTGAGCGGCATTGTACAGTGTCTCAGAAAATAATATTGAATGACTGTTTTTGAGTGGAAAATTTTGTGAAAGTGAGAGTTGCTATTTTGGCTTTTTTCCGTTGTTAGAGGCGTCTGTGGCCTAATGGATATGAACGCAGTTTCATAATCCAGATATACCAGGTTCGAAACCTGCTGCAGGCGGTTTGGTAGCAAATCGCTTTGTGTGGATTTTTAACAATGGTATAAGCGCCGTACCGTTCAGAAAGCAATGGCAAACTACTGAATGTAAAAAATTGCCTAGAAAAATCACAAACAGCCAATAAAAGCTGGGGTTGATTGCCACGTCCTGTAAAGGATAAGCAACTAACTTTAGAGAGAGAGACGTGTGGAAAAAGTCGAAAAACTGAGAAAACGTGTGGAAATGTAGATAATTGTACCGTGTGAAAAAGAAAGCATCATGTGAACATTGGCGGGAAAAAAGAGTGGGATGTATAAAT
This sequence comes from Oreohelix idahoensis, assembly GCA_024509875.1. NCBI lineage: Eukaryota > Metazoa > Mollusca > Gastropoda > Stylommatophora > Oreohelicidae > Oreohelix > Oreohelix idahoensis. The sequence goes on from JAMPIV010000528.1 coordinate 463,417, forward strand.
AGGAGAGAAGTGCGGGAAAGGGCATGATTGATAATAATAATTTATTAGAAGGATTATTAGAGATAGGTGAACTGCGTCTTCGAGATTACCAAGACCAGTTTATATTTTAAGTTGACAAGTTTTTATATTATTCTGTTGGATATTTTTTTCCTTGTGGATATATATTTTCATTTTGGATACTCACTATTTTGTGTAAGCGTAAGAAACACGTACTTCACCATTGTGTCAATAACATTGCTATTCTAATGACGTTAATAAACTTTATTTTATTTTTCTACATTGCTGAGTTTTCTTTGGAACATTACAGTTGGATTTATTCGACAAACCATTATACGATATTGCTTATCACTAAACCTTAAAGAGTAAGAACGAAAACTTGGAAGAAAAATTAACTTCAGTCAAGAATTTCCATCTCAGGCGGAAAGGCCTGTAACCACTTGAACAGAAACGTATTGAAGGATTAGCTCTCGTCAAAATATTTACCTGCGCACAACACAATTAACTGAACTGACCCCGGCCACAGTACCAATTACGATAGTTTTGTCTTGTCAGCAGAATTGGAGACGATCGGCTACCACGACAAGTATGTGAAACTAGAAGCTAGGGGTGCAGACCTCCAGGACGCTGGGAATAAAAAATTAGACAATCTCTGAGGAATCAAGGAATAAACTCCAACCAGGCCAGGAGGCAATAATTATTCAGTCTATCGGTTTTTTTCTTGCACACCACCATAGCTAGCAGACGCTGGAGTTGGGTTGGCCACTGTCACGGATTGCCGCCCCTGCTTTGCAGTAGTGGTCCAACAGTGGCCAAACCGCAAGAGTATCAAAAATGGGTCGTCAAAAGTGTCTACCTTCGCACAAGATTACTCTTGGCAGAGTTGTAGATAGAAGAGTAAAGACGCTTATATATCAAGGGAGTAACCATAAGATATTTCCGAAATCACGAACAATGCAGCATTAGCTGAGCAATTGTTAACTTATTATTGGTTCGCCGCCTTTTTTGAAGATTTAAGCAATAATGGTTATAGCCCGTACAAGCCCCCAGCTGGTGTAAATCCAGCGAAATTCCCTTTTTATAAGAATAAGCTCTGTAATTGTAAATATCGGTCTAAATGTAGATATGTATTACTGTCTTGCTCATACGTATGCTTTCACACTTATAATATCTGAATCAACTATGATTGTTTAGTTTAAAATCACATGCAAACATTTAATAATCAATTAGTTTTAACAAGTTAAAATAGTGATGAAATGATGGGGAATTTTATAGTTAAATAAAATGTCTTGTCAATGAGACGTGGGTTGAGGATTTAAATTTAAAATTAAACTTTAATGTTAATGACCGTTTGCTGGTGCCTTTTACAAGCACTTAGCTGGAATGAGTGACTCCTGCAGCCTGAATTTCGTCAATCCTTCTGTGATGATGACACTTCACAGTCTGATAGCTTTGTTCTACGTGTAATCATCACTCATCACTGCTCCAGTCGGAGTCTGTGGTCACCTCTGTTGTCGGTTGTCTGTACGACTATCAAGAAGAAATCACCAGCGCTTGCTGTAGTGGTTTATGAATATACTAGTTTCATATGTTGAGGTTGCCAGCCTCAAATATAACCACTTAGCAAGAAAAACATGTCAAATTCATATTTGTAAAATAAATGTTTACACTTACCCCAAAGTAACATTTGGGAACACAATCTCCTCGCACAGTTTAGAATGAACACAGTACTTTAGTAGATGCTTCGAATCACTTGGCCTGGAAATTTCATTCATATCTCTTATGACGGAAGTTTTGCGAATCACTTGGTCTCGGAAATATTAGTAATCCTCTTATGACGGGTGTTCTACGAATCACTTGGTCTAGAAATATTATAATTGCTCTTATGACGGGTGAATCTGATTCCTTAGGCATCCAGACTTCGTATTTAAAATGCGGATTTACTTGTTTTGTTTTAAAGTTGCCCAAATACTTTTGTCCGGGTCCTTTTAAGTTTCAAGTCTCTGTATTTAAATATGCGGGTTTGCTTGTAAGTTTTAAAGTTGCCCAAATACTTCTGTTCTGTCACTTATAAGTTAGGAATCCTTAGTCCGATCCTTCTCTTTCTGGTTCCTGAGAGTTGCTAATTTGACGATGCAACGCAGTCTGATTTTTGACTCCGATTTCGCTATTTTATATTCCCATTTTAAGTTCGAATCCCAGATTGTGCTTACGACTAATCTGCCCATGAGAACCAAAGTGTATTCCGGCTGTCACTTAAATCCAATCGAAAGCTCTGAACTATGTGGGTAGGGGTGTTTAATTTAATTCTACCCCGCGTGTTTTAAAATATTACATTTTAAAATTCAATCGCGTGACCTCTTTCAATATGTCGTAATGCTTCCGCCAACTCACATACAAATCTGTAAACTCATTTCCTGGCCTAATACTTTTCGCCAAGATTGCCTACCCAGACAGATTATCGGCAATATTGATACCGAGAAGGCTCAGATGAAACGATTATCTAATTATCACCGGTCTTTTCGCCCGTCCCTCAGGCGGCTTTCTTATATAACAATCTGGCTTTCTGTGCGTTTTCGTGCGATACCACGTTGCACAAACAACTGATTCTCTTTCAATGGTGGCCAGACTGACTTACGTGATAATCGTATTAACCTGGTAATACTACGTCCACTTAGTGAAACAGAAACAGTCTAGGAGCGGTCACCGCAAGCAGAATGAAGATGCTTATAATATGCCAAATAATAGGACGATGAGTGAGAAAAATTAAGAAATGAAGTGATACTACCGTAGTGAAAGAGAGAGAGGGGGGCACAAAAGTAAATGCACAAAGACGTTTTGTGACAGCCACGTTCTCAGAAGGGACCCTGATTCCATTACAAAAACAGCTATGCTATGGACCCCCGAAGGAAAGCGAAAGAGAGGCCGACCAAAAACAACTTGGCGGAGAACTGTGGAGGCTGAGATGCAAAGAATGAACCAGAGTTGGGGACGCCGACCGAACAAACTGGAAGCAATTTGTTGCTGCCCTACAAGACGCCACCAGGCGTGATGGCCACTGACTACTTTGACAGTCTGCGGCTAAGGATCAAAGAAGAAGAAAAAGGCCAGGAGGAAGACAGCCGATAAGATAGTATCACTCTCTCCTGCAATCTTCTACATCCAAATGTAGAAGAGGAACGCCTAAGTATCTAAGTAAGTAAGATACTTCAGCAGCCTTTCATGTCTATTGATTTAATGGTAACTAGAATAGGAATTTGGAGAGAGTGAGAAACTTGGTTGAGTGTTTTACAGCATTGCCTTTGTTTTGTTTTTGTTTCTTTTTTTTTCTTTTTTTTTTTTTTAAGTCTCCTTGTGTATTTGACATCCCGTCATTAGCTGAGTACAGAAGACCAGGGTAGTTGGACTCTACTCCGTCTGGGATCAGAAATTTGATTTAAATGCAGCGTGGCGGCAGACTCTTCTGCTTCGCCGTATTCAGCTTCATATGTGAGCCTCTGTGTTATTAAAACTTTCACATGACAAACTGGATATCTCATCAGGCTTGACATTTGTATAGACAAATTCAATGAAACTTTGTATCGCGACGATTCGGACGTTAAATACTTTGTAGATAATTTACCTCATGTGAATTCTGGTGCTGGATCATACTTCTGCCGCAAAATGCAGTGATCTCAGTATGTGCCATCTGTCTCCTGTTTAATAAATAATGTTGTAAAATAAGAAAACAAGATCGTATTATCAAGAATCAATCTAAGATCGAGAGATTAACAAGTGATATTGTTAACTGAGATACGTGGCAGATTTTCACTTGGTACTCATATCCCAGTAACGTGCCAGGTAGGTTTACCCACCGTACGATCACTTTACATGAAAAATGGCTAGTTTTCTCAAACGACGATGTGGCTTTATTCTCAAGATTTTAGTTTTTAACCTAGTAGTATACATCCTGTCACTACTCATCTTTAGCAATGACAGTGAAAGGACGTTCGATAACGATGGCAAAGTGGGAGCAGAAAAACGGGAGCAGAACGATGTGTTCGACAGATTACCTGGACAAGATAGAAATTTACATAACATTAAGGAGCAGACTCGGCTCCTCGAGAACCTACCGAGCTTACATTTGAAGGACGAAAGGCAGCAGTCACAGACCAGAGATGTCAACATTGATCAGAGAGCTAATAGAGTGGGCAAGATTGAGATTAAAGTGGAGGATGTAAACAGACCAGACTTGCAGGGTTTACAGGCGGTAGTGCACCCACCTCCTGATCCATATGCCCCGGGTGAGTGCTCTTGTTGTGTATATTGCAGTGCCTTCTTTGTTCACCGAAAAATTCTAGTTTATAAACTTTCTGTCAGATGTGAAATATTCTTTAAATCTGCCATTCCTTGATTATGCTCGTGTGACTGTACCCATAAGCATGTCTGATCCTTCACGATTGGTCTGTACATCTCTTTGTTTCTATGTCTGTTTCTTTTCTCTTTCAATGTATGTGTCTTCTCTCTCTCTCTGTCTATCATCTCTTTGTCAGTCAATGTTTCTATCTGTCTGTGTCTAAATATGAGCGTGTTTGCGTATACATATATATTGCCTCTCACCTGTCCGACTGTCTCGCAACACAAATAGATTACTTTCACTTTAAAACCATGCAGTGCGTTAGATTATGACAAATATCAAATACAGCGCATAGATTTTATGTAAATATCTTATAATATTTCCTCCCGGAAAGCGCTGCCTCTTCAACAAAGTCACATTAATTACTTACTTAGTCGTTCCTCTTCTACCGTTAGGTGTAGAAGTTTGGATCTGACCAAAGTCAAATTTACTTTCAAAATAGCGTCACAGAACGCTTCAGCATACTTGTGCCCGCTTTTCAAATAAAATGGAAAACGGAATTATTATTATTATTTTATTTTTTTCGCTTACTCTGTTCCTCAACTTTTGATCATTCTTCTGCATGACCTGCCAAGTTCTTATTCATACAATCTGTCACGAATGCGTATTGTTTGGCCTTCTAATCTGTATTTCCAAATGATTATCTATAACAGTATGTAGGCTGTATTATTGATTTTTGCCTTTATCAACCATTCCCCCTCCCCATTGGGTGGGGTGGGGGGAGAGACCTTGATTATAACTCGATACTGTATATGTGAGTATGCTGTTATATTACTTTTACAGTGTCTCACTACTTGCAGTACATATTAAAATGAATGGATATAGTTACAAGAAAATTAGAGGTAGAAAGAGCAGAAGGTTCGAGGGGCCTACGTGCCCCATTCTCAACTCTGAGAATAAGTTCTTTCGTTCAATCTATGCTGTTTATCAAATTCAACATTGCGAGCAGAATACTGGAATAAGAAAGATTTGGTGAGGTTAGTGATGCTGTAATTATTCGGCGCTTGCGACACTTAAACGAACCGCCGTCATACCCTCCGTCAACCATTTCCAGTCTTACTGTAATTAAAAAGATGTAATATAATAAACATGTTACATAACCTAATGTAATACAAAAGAACGACAATGTAGTTCGATGAAACGTTTCTCTCATTTCAGTAGCAATAATCCTTTCTCATTCAAAATATGATTTTTTTTTAAATTTCAAAATAATTGTTATTGCATAACATAATGTAAATGTTTACGTACAAATGAAATGAACTGTAGTTACTGAAATAAAAAATAATATCCTACCCGCAAGATAAATAAACGGTAAATGTAGTCTCAGAGCAAATGCAACTAACGGAGAGTGACGTGTTGAAGACCTCACTATAGGCCTCAGTTTCATGAAGTGGATTGACTGCTTCCCTTCTTCGTTGTCTTTCCCTGCCCCAAGTCATAAGCAGAGGAGCGTTTCGAAGTCAGTTACTTTACCTCGAGAAGGAAGCGCTAAGCACTCACATGCAAGATAGATGACTAACACAATCATCAACAACAAAAAACGGTGTTACTCTCAAGATTTGGTCAGTTATTTTCATAATGCTATTGTTGTTTGTTTAAATCTGCATCTGTAGCGTCCATATTTCTGCTCATGCCTTATCAATCTGTCATGCTCGATATAAAATATATACTTTGTACATGATATTGTCTTTTTGGAACCTTCTTATGTTATTTTCCTTTATTTATTAATTCATTTATTTATTGCTTTATTTTGTGCATTTTTTATTTGTAGTCCAGTGGAAGCCTTGTCGTCTAGAAAGGTGGCACTTTTTTTTTCTTGTAATTACGTGGGGAAAAAAACTGCTGCGTATTTTATGTTACAATTTTCTATTGTTACTTTTTTTTTAAAAGCATTAAATAGTAATGTTGCTATTGGCTACGACTCCCCGTGTAGTTTACAGGGATCTCTAAGGAGACAAAGAAAGATTAGGATTATTGCATCCTTAGGATTTCCGTCTGAGACAATGTTGACACACAAATCTCTGCCAACTGATAAGAAAGTCCGTGTCTTTAGTGATTGTGTCATTCCCTTGGTCTTTTCTTGCTTACCAATCATTATAGTTCAGTAAAATTAGGATTTTTAGAGGAAATAAAAATTAGTAATAAACTGGATTTCTGCACAGACCTTCTTAATACCTTCCTTAACAACATACTAGAAGTCCCCACCATTCGGACTGGAGCTTCATCCGCCATATTGGAAATTGTCGGCCTCAAATCACTCTTTTGCATTTTTCTCGAAAACGGTTGCATTTACAGGAAAAATACCCGAGTAAAAAAATGAAGATCACAATTCATTCTGCAATAAAGGTTATTAAATTTTGTTTCATAGGATTAACGGTTTGCTCACAACAGCCTTGCATTTGATAGGTGGAAAAGTTGGGAAAATGGAAGGGAGTCACAGGCCAGAAGATAGCTATGGACATCCGTCGGCTTGTAGTATGACATATCGGACAGTGTTGCAGACTTTTTAAAACATTATTATATTATAGTGTTCTTTTCTTGAATCGTACTGTTTCTATTATATTTGCTGCAACCGTTGGTACGTTTTAAGCGACTTGCATTTGATCATGATTATTCTTTAATAAAATTCATTTCTTCTTTAACGCTGTGATGTTTTAGTCTTTCTTTGAATTCATAGTTTGCTTGTAGAGTTTTGTACTTGACCAAGGTTAAGACAACGGTCGAGACAATACAAATGAGTGAACTTGTTTTGAATAGAACTGCAGCAAACTAGTCTGGTGAAGACGACTCTACACAAAATTTATTAATCATATAAAATTACAATAGATATGAATCACGCAGTAATATGTTCTTCACATTGAAGGAAACGTCAAACATCACAGTTTGTTAATGGCCTTGCACCTGACATGGTGCGTTTATCATAACTTTCAAAAGCGTAGACTATTGTGTTCATTATTATTCTTCAAATAATAGCACGTTAAATGTTCAGGCAGAGTTAAAACAAATCTGTGCTAATCTTCATCTGCTTATTAAGACTAAGCTTACTGTTCAATTCAAAATTCTGTCTTGATATATTATTCTTGATTTGGCATCACACGCCATCTTATAATAGCCATATATTGCTCTCAATAACATTACACTTTAAGCCTCGACATTGGTATCTCACGAATACCGCAAATATCTCTGCGTTTTATTTGTGCGATGAAGCACAGTCCAACGATCCATTGTGATTGAGTCAGTATAAAATGCCGTTTTTTCCTCTTTCCGCTGCCACCTCACCGACCACTCTACGTCATCGGCGGCCGCGACAATTCAAATTTAAAACATGTCAGTCGGCTCGGCGCCACCCTGTATATATAGTTGGGATGCTGAATGGTGCAATTATCTCAATCAAAGTAAAACCCAGCTAGATGATTGCATACCATGCAGCAGTCCTCAAAAGACAGGTTCTTTACCCAAAAATCTCTTCTTCTTATTGTTCCTGCCAGGCTAACTTGCTTGAATATAATAGTTCAGTCTTGAAGGGGAGCGGCTCTTGGCCGACTGTCCGCTATTTTTATCCGTTTTGCCGTTATGCATTCGAAGCCGAGTAGATGTGCAGTAGACTTTGTAACGTCGTGCCAGGCTTAACTTATTAAGTTTTAAGTTCGCATTTCATTCTGAGTAAACTACATCGTAAAATTTACTAATTATACGCTATCCTATGTGGCTCTGTTCAGAGATGAACAAAGAGGAAAGCTGTTTAAACACAAAAAGTACAGGACGTGATTGGAATAAACATTGAATGAAATACTATTTCTTGCCAAGAAGAGATCAACTAATAATGAAATACTATTCCTTGCCAAGAAGAGATCAACTAATAATTTTCAGACTAATAACAGGCCACTGCAGACGCAAATTACATCTGTTCAACGAGTTAAAAATCGGATAGAGAAATACGTGCCTATGTGGGGAATAAAAACAAACAGTAGAACACGTCATCCACGACATTCGGATCCCTCAGAAAAGCAGAGTGGTAGAATGGGCTTCTCCAGCCGAGAGAGAAACTGTATGGTAACGAGAGAGGCCTGAGACAGACCAACCAATTTTATTAGAGAGGGAGAGGTGATTATTTGAGAGCGAACAAAGAACAGGAAAGATTATACAGCCCATACCAAATTGACAAATTTTCCATTGTCAGAATACCCTTTAAAAATAGTTTTTCTTGCAGGTGAAAACGGTACAGCTATCATCATTGATAGAGAAAAGCTGTCTGAAGAAGATAAAAAGAAGTTTGACGAGGGCTATAAAAACAATGCGTACAACGAGTTAGCCAGTGACATGATGTCGTTACACAGGAGTCTTCCGGATGTCCGGGATAAGGAGTAAGTTACAGGAACGTTTTTTTTTTTTTTTTTTTGAGTGTTCTGCTATTGTTCACTTACTTTTGTACCGGTTCTCTTCTCCGTGTGTTTTTCGGTGTGCCTCCGCCTGTCCAACCCTAGACATTCCAGAACAATACTGGCAAATTTATATTATTAAAGTTCCTGTCGCTTAAAGTTTCTCCGGGATGTCGTAGCCGGCCACATGCCCAAGTCCCCCCGCCCCCAGTCAGTTTTTGTCTACATCTCCTTGGCAGGTTACGGTCTTAATGTACTTTGCACCCATTTCGAGCCCCGGAAAAATAAAATATTACCTAACAAAAACTGTAAGAACAAGAAAAAAATGCAGACTCATTGGACGTCTGAATGGGAATCATTACAACGATAGACTCTATGGTGATTTTCAACCGGTGTGCCGCAAAGGGTCCGCATGTGTGCTGCTAGAGTTAAGCAGGGTGGCTAAATAAAGCGAGAAAACAAATAAGTAATTTTTAAAAATCGCCGAAGTAAATTTTAAAGGCACTATATATTTTTCATAACAGGTCCATAAAAATTAAAACAACAACAGTATATTGTTTTAAAAAGTTATTATAGTAATATTCTAAGCACTTCCGTCACTATTGTTCCAGATCCTAAAATAACTCTGCAATTTACTTTTACTACCCCACCTTTCACCTAGTGCCCCTTTATCATTTAAGAGTTACGCCAACTAAAATTTGGCCGCCATTTTCGGCTGTACCCGAATAGCAGGAAAATGGGCGCAATCGCGAGTTTCAGACCTAATATGCATTTTCGTTTAGGTTAACTAATAATTTGAAATAAAATTAGATGCAAATACAGAAGCACATATTTGTACTATTCTTTGTATTTCAACTAACAAAACAAAAAGAAGAAAACTAGTTTACTTACCGTTTTATTGAATAGAATCAGTAAAGTGAATTTTTAACACATACTCCGTTGAATTTTAAATTCCGTTAGAATTTCACTATTTAGCAACAAATATTCCTTATGAATTGCAACACTTAGCAAAACATACTACCTTATAAAATAATATAATAAAAATAATAAAAATTAATTACAATTTTATTATAGTTTTATTATATAATTTTAATATATATATATATATATATATATATATATATATATATATATATATATATATATATATATATATATATATATATATATATATATATATGTGTGTGTGTGTGTGCGCGTGCGTGCGTGCGTGCGTGCGTGCGTGCGTGCGTGCGGGCGTATATATATATATATATATATATATATATATATATATATATATATATATATATATATATATATATATATATATATATATATATATATATATATATATATATATATATATATATATATGAGATCATAGACTACTCACTTACTGAAAAGATTAAACAAAACATAGAAGATAAGGAAGCCAAAATAGAGACAAATATAAAATTTCATTGTATTATATAATTTTTTTATTATATAATTTTTTTATAATTTTATATATTACAATTACATAATTATAAAATTATATAACTTATATTATATAATTATAAAAATTATATATATATATATATATATATATATATATATATATATATATATATATATATATATATATATATATATATATATATTTTTTTTTTTTTTTTAATTTATTTATTTATAATTATTTATTATATTTATAATATATTTATAAATCTAAATATATATATATAAATATAACCTTATAAATATAGAAGAGGTGTGAAGAATAGACAGTCGTAGGGAACTGCATAATATAGTCAAACAATATTTAATACGAACAACTGTTAATATATAGTGTCTGGGAATGTGAAGGTCTGATGCTGTTCTTACAATACATATGACTTTTAATAGGCGAAAGTCAATTAAATATCTGTAAGTCAGTTATACAACTGTAACCACCAGGTCTTTACACCTCTCCATTTTAATATTATTCTTGTTCAGAGTTTCTTCTTTATTTTTTTTATTTATTAAACGTAAAAGCATAATTGTGATAGTCCCTATTTACAATGATTTGACAAATGTGATGCCACTTTCTCTTATCGGCAGCTGTTCATATTATTTTGAATTGAAAACAATATATATCCTAATTATTACCCATCAGAGGTTGAACGGGATATTTATTTTCATTAATTAAAAAAAAAAAAAAATCTTACTGGATGCTTATTCTCGCTACTAGCCCTGGTATTGTCCAGCCGAAAATGGCGTCTACGTCGTTCAGCCTCGTTTTCGATTCTGACATAGTTGGCGTAACTCTCTATAGATCTAGGGGCACTACTTTCACCTTTTTCGAGCCACCGTGCACTGTAGTGACCTCCCCTTGTAATGAAAGAGAACCTTTACCCATTCGAACATTAGACGTGGACAGAATTCTAATTTAAAAAAAAATTCTAAGTTATATTATGACAACGAATGAAATGTAGCTGACATTAGTTCTGGTGGTAGTATAACATATATTACAGTGTTAGATCTAAAATGTCGCGCGCCAGTAACAATGAAGATTATTTGTCCTTCGGATTCATTTCATCTAGAAAGGAGCAGTTACGTCATAAGTGTGTTGTCTGTGGTGAGAAACTGGCAAACCAAGCTATGGTTCCAAATAAGCTGAAAAGACACCTTTACACAAAGCACTTATATTTCTGTGAGAAACCAACTGAATATTTTAAAAGGCTTATAGTTGATTAAACACTCCAGGCGTGGACCAAAACCATAACTATTTCTGACAAAGCTCAAGAAGCAAGGTATGCTGTTGCCGAAATCGTGGCAAAAACGATGAAATCACTTAGTCAGTAATTGTACTTGTAAATATTATGTTTGGCAAGGAGTTTGAAAAAGAGATTTTGAAAATCTCTATGTCTGATAACACTGTTCGTCGGTGTGTTCAAGATATGTCTCAAGACGTTGAATCACAAGTGATAGTTAACATTAAAGAAACTGATTTTTTGGCCATCCAGTTATAGGAGTCAACTGACATTACTGGAAAAGCTGAACTCCTAGAATTCAGTAGGCTTGTTTGTAATGGAGACATCCGAGAAATTTTTTTATTTATTTTGTAAGCCACTTCCAGAAACAAATAAAGACCAAGACAGTCTTGATGTTGTCGACAGTTATTTCAGTTCTCACGATCTGTCATAGAAATTATGCATCAGCATCTGCACAGAAGAGAGAGAAGAGGAAGGGAACACTCTTTCTTAGGCCAGCGAATATGTCATCGAATTTTTTTTTAAAATAAATGATATCTTTTCTATGATGTTAATATCATTATAATAATATGAATATACATTTTTTTTAATCTGTTGAATTCCTTATCAATATTATTTTTTTTTAACACAGTTATTAGAATTTTAGCTTTGAACTTTTAAACACAATCTTTGTGACATAATTTGTGCGCTCTCTTCTCCTCTCCAGCAGCATTGAACTACATTTGTTGTGCGTACTGAATTAGTTGCATTATTCTATTGTTAGCACACTCTTTTCCACTACTATCATTGTTCACGTTTCACGCTTCGATGCATGACAGGGCCATACAAGCGTATTGCCCATCGCTGAGAGATTAACTGAGTCCCTAAAACGTGATAATACCACATTGACCCCAGGTAAATGCGAACACGAAGTGTTTGCTTAAGATTGCATAATTACTTCCGACTCGACCGAGGGTTAGGTGATTATAGATAAACGCAATCTTGAAAGGCTTCTGGAAGAGTGAGCAGGACGAATGATGTAAGGAAACTTCCGGACAACATGGTTATGATCAGAAAAAATGTAAGAAGTTCTAACTAAATATTACCAAGAATTGTCGGATGTAGCAACTCAATATACGGAGGATGACTGTTTTAAATTTTCAAATGCATGAGTCATACATGAGGAAAAGTTTTCATAATATGAACTTTGAATGTATTGGCTGGCATTTGAGGCACCAATAAACAACCGCGCTGATTGGGAGTTTGTCAAAAAACGCCAGGTGGAAGCGTGGGCCGGGAACCTACGATATAACGTAGAAGATGTTTGACATACGGCACTGCATTCCTGAAAACGTCAACGTAGACAGCTCGGACCTTGCCACAAAAAATAGAGTTGGATTCTGAATTTATAGGACCGGACAAAAAGTATTAAGAGCATCTCTGTACATCAGTAGAAAACTCGCCAACATTAATATGGAACCCGGAATTCTACAGGACCACTCACAAGTCCCAGGGGGATTCTGAAATAACAATAATACCCCAGACGTGTGTTCGAGGCATCTGTGTTAAGTTGCCAGGACTATTCTACTGAGCAAGAAGATTTGTAAATTACTGAGGTGAGAGTAACATATTTTTTATGCTGTCAGTTTGACACATTCATACTTGATAGTGGTGTTAAAGATCCATGCGAGGCTGGCAACCTCAGCATGTGAAATGGACACATTCATGAACCACCACAGCAAGCGCTGGTGATTGCTTCATGCTAGTTCTCACGGAAGAACCAAAAGAAGATGTAATCCCAGACTCCAAGTGAAGAAAGTAAGTGGATGATGATGACATCATATGTGGATTATTACTAGTAATGTTGTGTGTATGCTTAAAGTTGTTCCTTCAGGCACAAGCCACTTGCCGCTGACCAGTTGAAATTGTTTCATTACATTAACTAAAAGAATGGTGATTTTTATATGATATACACTCAGGGAGAGTACAAATTCTGATAAAAGAATCGGTGATGGACAGCGGGGAAAGACGCCTGATCTACATTAGGAAAACAAATACTTAGCAGCTGAATGTGTTCTTTTATTCCCTCTAAAGTTGGTGGTACGGATTGGAGAGACCATTTGAGGTTCTACTCACGTTACCAGCTATACTAGTCTGTGGTTCGAAGCTTGAGATCGACACGGGAAACCTACATCCTGCGGGTGGTGAAGATCCCTGCCTTGACCAGAAATGGTTACCTTCAGAATCCTTTGGAGACGTGCCCTTACCACAGAGATGAAGTGAAGGAACCAGCAGCATCAACACTTCAGCAATTTGGAAGCTAACTTATATGTTGAGCAGGCCAAATCAAAAGACTATATTTTCATCTCCCAAACCAAGATCTATGATTGTTAAGGATAAAATTAATATGTTATAATATGTTGCTACACCCATTGATTTAATGAGATATAGCTGTAAAGTCAGTTTGTGTGTACGATTTTTCACTTATGTTGAACGCCGCATAACTTGAATTTTTTGCAGAATGGTCACTTCGATACCACAGGGAGTATTTTTTCGAATAATGCATCTAAGATTTTTGACATGAATATTTCTGCCGCATTGCTTGGGTCTTCGTGGTCTACACAAACCTCTAGACACAACGGTCAGAATTAAGGAGAGGAGAGGATTGTATTGTATTTCGTTGACACTTATTATAAGATGCATATGATTGAGATTTATGGACAGAAGACTGATTATAAAGAACTATACTGTTGATACATTCTTCCATGCCATATATATTATTACTTGATGGAGCCAGTTTTTGAGAATAAACTTTTGCCATGTTTGTTTGCTGCGGATCTGCCACTTGCCGGCTCATGTTGTGCCTATCAGATTTGTCCTGAATGACTGCCCATTATCATTTGCGTTACATAGCACGATGTACTCTACAAGATCGACTGTCGTATTTGTATTCGTCACATCTAAGCCGTAACATTTTCTTTTAGCGGCCAGTGTGGTTTGGAACGATCTGTTCTCGGGACATTTTTTTAAACATGCAGACCCTACGTCAAATCCTGTCTTCACCGGTTTGTCGCAATTTGCATAACGAATTTCGGACTTCGCATGTCGGATGTAATATATAAATTAAGGAGGCTTTGCCTGTTGCTTCTGCCTCAACATGGATCAATAAGGGTGGTAGGCAAGGATCCCACAGTCTTGTCAGGAATTTTGGTCCAAGCAGGTTCAAAAACTCAGGATCTTACAGAGTTGGTCGACCCTATTGAAATCAATCACCTCAGAATAGAAGCAATTACCAACATTTTCAAAGAACACAATAGTACCAACAACAAAAAAACCCAGAATGGAGAAGGCAGGACAATTTTGTTCCATATAACAGGAACTGGAATAGTTATAGATCTAACCAATATACCACTTCACCCACAAATTCGTCACAAAACAAAAGGCACCAATGGAATCCAAGGGACATCAATCACGCTCACGTAATATTATGCGTTCCAACTACCATGCAAACTACTCAGCACAGATTGCTGACACATCTGAGCGTACTCAGGACAATACTATTGTTAATCAATCTGCTTCATGTTGTTCATTTGACTTCGATGTTGCTTCACATTGTCCCGACTGCCAAACTCATTTTCAGCCCAATGTAATATCTTAATTGAGATGCGCTCATCATTACCTGCTGTTACTGCATTGTCTGCTCATGATGGAACAGGCTCACTTCAGTTCCACGAGGGCCTGTTGAATAATACTCAGATGTCGGTATTAAGAGATTCTGTGTGCACTACCGTAGGAGTGCGTCAGTCACTAGTGCATCCCTCTTGTGCCACAGGTGGTCTTATTAAGTGTGTGACATTTGGCAGGACAGTTGAATGTTATGCCACAGCCATTGTTGATATTCAAACCCCATTTTTTTCAGGCAAAGTTAAGGTGTGTCTCCTAAAGAGGCCGATTGCGGACGATACACTTGGTCGTATCCACGGTAGCAAGAATTACTCACATGGAGAAATCGAAGAATGGGAACGGACACACATATTGACTGCTAACGCGGTTACTACGCGTGCCTAGGCTCAGGCACTAGTGAAAAATGATGATATTGATCCTGGAACTTGGGGCATTACTAATGTGCACTCTGACATAAACAAAGAATCATTTGCACGACTTCAAAGAGAAGATGACTCTTTGAAGAAATATTTTCGACTAGTGAGAGATGATGATCTTGAACTTTGTGATGCTCCTAAGCAATGGTACATTCTTAAGAATGATATTTTAGTCAGGAAGTTTAAAGATTCTTCCTCTGTCAGACATTAGGTTAGGGTTCCTACTCCACTTAGAACCATATGTTACAACGTGCACATGATTCGCATTGCGCTGGCCATATGAGCTACTCTCAGACTAGGTCTAGAGTGCTATCTTCTTTCTTTTGGCCAAGAGTATCTAGGGATGTCTCTGCTTATTGTCGCTCTTGTGTGACTTGTCAAGAGGTAAAATTGAGGGGAGCTTATCATACGACACCAATACAGGCCAATGATATACCTGTGCATCCCTTCGAAAAGAAGGCCGTAGATATTATCGGTCCTCTTCTTGTTATGTCCGCTAGAGGACACTGGTACGTGCTCACATGCATTGACATTTGCACATGATGGCCGGAGGCCATACCTCTTAAGAACATCTACACCTCAGACGTAGCTGATGCCCTTTTCTTAATCTTTTCACGACTTGGCTTCTCTCGTAAGCTTCTCTCTGATAGAGGTACTCAATTTGTGTCTGATGCCATAAACAGTGTAATGCAACAACGTAATATTGATAGATCGCTTAGCATTGTTTACCATGCAATGAGTAACGGAATAGTTGAACGCTTAAATCGCACATTAAAACTACTGGGGAAGGTTACTGTTATGTTTCCTCAAGATTGTGACAGGGTTTTACCCGCCGTGATGTTCGTATACCGTGAGGTTGCCAACGAGCAACCGGTTTCTCGCTTTTTGGGCTTGTATTTGGAGCTCAACCTCGAGGTCCCATGCCCCTGATCAAAGATTTACTCACCGACTCAGATATGACTCAGAATACCCAGTCATCTTATGAATACGTCGTTAATCACCGGCGTAAGATTATTCATGCATTCCAGTTGGCTACATCTTCCTCTGAGGCTGCTAATGCTAAATCTCGCCAATTCCAGAACCGAAACAGACGGTTAAGGCAATTATTACCCGGCGATAAAGCTTTCGTTTTATTACCAAGAAAATAAAATAGAATACTTATTGCTTGGAATGGTAATTTTAAAGTACTTTCCCTCATTTTTGATGTTGATTATGTTTTAGATGTAAAAGGGAAGAGGAATACTTTCCATGTCAATATACTCAAAGAGTTTCATACCAGACCTGAACATCTTCAAGCTATATTTCACGCAGTTGACGAGCCTACTAGGCATCCTGCACAGTACTCTTCTCTTTCTGTCATCCAGGAGGGGGAATCTTCCTTCCCTGATCTTCCCACGAACCTTCCTGTCTTACCTCTCCATGCAACAGAGACATGGATGGATGTCACCATCTGTTCCGATTTGTCTCCTGACCAACATTCCCAAGTCTCGAATCTTCTTTGTTCTTTCCTGGATGTTCTTACAGACATCCTGGGGCGCACTTCTGTCATTTCTCATGACATTATTCTCACAGAGTATCGCTCAGTTAGATTACGCCCTTACCCTGTACCCATCCACTATCAGGTTCAAGTTGAAAATGAGCTTGATGAGATGATTCGTTTAGGGATTATAGAATCCTCTACTTCTGCATATTCTTCTCCTATCGTTATTGTTAGGAAGAAAGACAACAACATAAGATTATGCATTGATTATCGTAAACTTAATGCTATTACTGTGTTTGATGCTGAACCTCTACCTTTGCTAGAAGATCTTTTGTCTCGTCTTGCTAAGACTCTTTTCTTTACCAAACTTGATCTCACCAAAGGATACTGGCAAGTTTCTTTGACAGAGAGAGCCAAGCCACTCACAGATTTCTCAACACCATGCGGTTTATATCAGTGGAATGTTATGCATTTCGGACTTATGAATGCCCCTGCCACGTTCGTCCGGATGATGAGAAAAATTTTTTCTCATAGGCGACATTATCACCTATATCGATGACATTTGTTTGATCAGTACCACTTGGGAAGAACATTTCTTAGGTCTGAATTCGCTATTAGGTACCCGACGTCTGGATCATCTAACTGCTCGACCTACTAAAATCCATATCACTTTTGGAGAGATTTCATTTTTGTGTCACAAGGTGGGTCACGGATTTCTTCAGACCGTACCACAAAATGTGTCTAAGATTCTCAATTTGTCTAACCCCACTACGAAAAAGACAAGACCGTAGTCTTCTTGGCTTAGTTCAGTTCTACGGTAGATTTATAGCTAACATATCTTCTATCACTGCAGATCTTTCTGCCCTTCTTAGAAAAGGCTTACCTAATCACGTGCACTGGACACAAGAGTGCCAGGCCGCTTTAGATCATATTAAACATTTATTCTTTACATCTCCCATACTGAGGTTGCTGGATTAAAAATGTAACCTATTATCTTCGAACAGATGCTAGCTCCAAAGGTCTTGGCGTTTCACTTATGCAGGAATTTGAGGGTTCACTACATCCTACTTTGTACATCTCGAGAAAACTTGCTGATGCCTAGCAAAATTACTCCGTGATCGAGTAAGAACTGCTCGCTGTGATTTGGGCTGTACTGAAACTGGAACGATATCTCCTCGGTGCCCCATTCATCATTCAATCTGATCAGAAATCTCTTTCGTTCCGGAAGAAGTCCAACCATAAAAACCCAAAAATGGCTCGCTTCGCCATTGTTCAGTATGATATACAAGCAATACCAGGTTCAGCAAATGCAGTTGCTGATGTATTTTCTAGATGCCAACAACCAGAAATTGAACACTCGAATTAACTGTGATGTTTGAACTATTCTTAGCACACATATAGAGATTTTGTGCTTATCCACCAGAAGTCACTCTTTCAGTATCGCTATGAACATTCGTTACACCAGTATGGTACACTCACTCCTCGTGTTCACAGTGTCTGCTACTTCCAGTATAATGCAGAAGATCGCTGCACTTGATCGTTTGTCTTAGACTTTATACGCCTACGGACAATATTAACATTTGCAAATGCTTCCAGCCTGATGCATGAATTGTTTCAACTACGAAGTTGTCATACTTCTTTAAGAGAACATTTGTTTAACTCGGTTCAGATTACCAAATGAACACTGATTTAGCATTTATTGTTGGCAAAAAAGTCTTTGGAATATGATTCCAGTGTTTTGACTACTTTTTTTATGACCACTCATCGATCAGAAGCTTAATTAAATCCCACAGGACTTGTAAAATTTAAATAATACTTAAATTTTTGCTCCAATTTTGGTAATTACTAGGTTACTTTAAAATTTTTTAGTATCAGTGATTAACAATTTCCCATTGTATTTTCTTTATTTTTCTATACTTTGTGCCATTTTTATTTTTTTTGTAACATTAAAATTTACATTAGTTTCCTAATTTTATGTTCAATATGCTATCTTTATCATCATGGTTTACTTTAGCTGATTTTTTTCCATTCTATGTATGCTGTGTACTTGTGCATTCCTAATTTTTTTTTTCATATTTTCGTTGCCCTTATAAGGGGACATAAAAACTAATTAATTTATCATGCACTTTACCAATATGGGTTCATCATCATCTCATCCCGTAACCCGTCATGGGTCGTAGGGGTGCCATGGTGGAAGCATCAGCAGACAGGGTCCTCCACTGCTCTCTATCCTCAGCAATGCGTACAAGTGTGGAAAAACCGTGTCCTGCCCATTCTTTGATGTTATCAGCCCAGGATTTTCTCTGCCTTCCTCTTCTCCGTTTACCTTCGACTGTTCCCTGAAGGATCGTTTTCGAAAGAGAGTCATGACGAGTTACATGCCCAAACCAGGCAAGCTTTCGACGTTTCACTATTGACAAAAGTGGTTCTTGGTGGCCTGCATAGGTGTTTATCTTCTCTCTAACATAGACATTTGTTTTGTGCTCTTTATAGCAAATGCGCAGAATTCTTCTATAACATTTATGCTCGAAAGCCTGAATCCTTCGCTCAATATGGGTTAGTTACCTTATTTTCTTATCTTCAATGATTTTATGCATGCTTTCTATATATACTCATGGAAAAAAGTAAGTGTGCAACAGTTTATAGGGCACTTTGCGTGATTTCATGGACGAAATGAAATAAAAGTTGGCACACAATGTGGTTGAATATTGAATAAAAGACCAAGTGATCACTTTGATTTTAGTGAAAGTGTCATGAAAGAAAGATAAAAACTAAAGTCAGTGTGGCATCCTCACGAAAAAATGAAATCTTGATTTCAGTACCGTGTATGTCCACCTATTCCGCACTGTTCTGCACGACACAGGTCTTAAACCTGAAATGTTCCTGGCAGTCCATGGTTCCTGAATAAACCTGTTACGCAAGTGCATAAGGCGTATGTAACGGTCTTGTGCATGGGTGGTAACTCGTGGTCGGCCACTTCTATGGTGATCAGCAGTGGATCCAGTTTGGTGGAAACGAGCTTACGAGCTTGAATGCGTGATATAGTGTTCCTGTGAACATTGAAATGTTGTGATACAGCTAATATAGTCGCTCCAGCAGCTAAAATCCCTATAGCTATAGCTCGCTGTTGTTGGTTCAATCTTGGCATTGTCAAAAAAGATGTTTCTGTTGGACTCTTGGTACTCTCTATTTCAACGATTACGTTTTCACATGCTTGTGATTAGAGCTACACACTTACCTTCCTTTTATCTGTGATAAATTCTCCCCTACAGCACTTTTCACGTGATTTATCTTGCACCGTGATTATCTCCCCATGAATAGTGCGATCCAATTGTAATTGCACGGGTAAGTGAACAACACTCACACAGACATGTGTGCCAACTTGCATTGGAGTTCACCCAAGAACACACGCACAGTGCCCTGTTGAGTGCTGCACACTTACTTTTATATATTTTCTTTCCTTCTTGTTACAACTTTTGCCATGTTTGATGTGGACCTGCCGCTTGCCGGCTCATGTTGCACCCATCAGATTTGTCGTGAATGACTGCCCATTATCATTTGCATTACATTGTACGATGTACTCTAAAAGATTGACTGTCGTATTTGTTTTCGTCACATCTAAGCCGTAACAATTTCGAACCATAATTTCTCATAATTACCATTTCATATTTATTTACATTTGTTCCAAAATAATTCATCGTTAAACGTGTTATATTTGTTTTAATCAATTTACAGTTGAATTAATTATTACAGAGCGAAAGGCACACGTGTGATTCCTAATTTTAATATATGTAGTTATATCCACATGTGGGACCCCAAGATGCAACAATAGTGAATGCAGTCAGCGACCCATAGCTTGACTGCGTGCATCAGGACCAGCGAACCAGAGCTGGTCAAGACCGTACTCCACCTCCACGTGGTGGTCCTGGAAACAGTCTGCAGCAGTGCAGTCTGGCTGAGCGAGTACGGATCGAAATGGGAAGGCAAACCCGGTCCCTAAAAAATGCCGTGCAGAAGTCGGATGTGTCGACCGAAAGGTGCAGATATCACAGCTTAGGCGCAAACAGACACAACGCAACCACCGTCCTTTTCAGGGCGAACGAGGAAGAAGAAGAAGAAGAATATCCACATGTGAAGAGCCAATAATAATAATAATAATAAGAGCAATTTTGCTGAATTAAATCAGCTGGGGGCTTGAACGAGCTAATTAGAAGATAATCCATCTCCACAAAAGGTGGCGTGTCAGATATAAAGTGAAGGTGCCCAGATCCATTCAGAATTGTTCTTGACTTCTGAAATAATTTGTGGACACTCCCTCGAGGTAGAAATATCATTATCCTTCTATCTAAAACTCTGCCAAGAGTAATCTTGTGCGAAGGTAGACACCTTTGCGACCCACATTAGATACTCTAGGTTTTGGCCACTGTTGGACCACTCTTGCAGAGCAAGGGGAGGCAACCTGTGACAATCTTGATACTGGTTTTTTAATAATAAAATTTAAAAAACTGATGGAGTGCCTTGACAATTTTATCACTATGGTCAGTGTGCTGTGAGCTGAAAAAAGGCTGAAAATCACTGCAATAGAGGATGACCGATTTTGCTGCTAGGGTATCAGAGGGCCGACGTGGGGTGATGTTCACATGCACAGTACATTGATTCTGTACGTCAAATATACGAACTGAAGAATACTGTACTTATCTTTTGTTGTAAGTGGCTTGCACTTAAGGCGTGAGGTAAACATTTAACGCTGTAAAACCACAATTCAGAGCCACTTTATTTGGTGTGTTTCAAAGACACTTTCATATACTCAGCTGAGCGTTGAACCTTCATAAGACCAGTTTTAATCATGTGGTCAGCCTATGTTGGTATCAGCCCTTGACTGTGGGTTAAACAGTTTTGAGGCTACGACCTCAGCTAAGGTTCAACCCTCTTGGGCTCTCAGCTCAGATGAGTGCTCAGCTATCATGGATTTGCAGCCTTAATTAGTAGTTCAATCTGCATGTGTGTGCTCCCTGTTCAATAGGACTTTCAGCTTGATAGCGTTTACTGTTTATGGTTTCTTGACCTGAATAAAGCGTTCAACCTTCACGTGTTATTAATTCTTTGAAGTTTTAGTTCCAACCTTCACTAGACTAAGCCCTGCTTTTAATCTTCATGAGATACCACCTAGTACAAGATATCTGATCAAATTTTTCTTCATAAGATAACCAAAAGCGTTGTTTTCATTCGTATTCTCGTAGGATAAATGATCCGCAATTTTAACCTGAAGTTTTTGGTATTCGTGTAGTTCCCAAGGTTATCTACAGAGAGATAAAATAGAAATAGTGCACTCTTAGGTATGCTGTACAAGGGCGACACTTATGAGGTGCGTGTGGCCTGGCAACATCATTATATCAAACAAAATGCCACAGAAACCACTGCTGCAAAAGCATATGTAAGATTGGTGTAAGCTTCCTGTAGTGTGACATTTGGCAGTGGTGACTCCATGCTCCATGTGGAGCGACAAGCAAAATGATGATGATGACGATGTCGTTGGTATCTGTAGCCATGTTTTTATAAATACATTACCCGTGTTGTTATTTCAACTCATATAATCAGGTCCAGGGTATAAGTGATCATCACTTTGAAGTAGTAAGACTGAAGGTGAAACTCAGAGCTGCTGGACCAATTGCAATCAAACACAAAAGATATAACATCATGAAACTCAAGGATATCAAATTGCCAAAAGCCAGGAAAATACAGTGACTGATGATGTTGACCAGAAATTCAACATCTTTTCAGCAATTTACAAGGAAAGCAGCGAATCATGCTTGGGATTCCAGGAAAGATAGTGAAAAGATTGGATAACACCATAGCAATGAGAAAAGAAATGAAAAGAAAGAAAACACAAGCAAAGTCTCCCAGGTTAAAGGAAATATATAGCGAACAGTATAGTCAGCTGGACAAAGAAGTAAAACGTTAAACCCGTGCCAACAAAAATAAATTTCTGGATGACCTTACAAGGCAGGCAGAAGTTACAGCACTGAGAAATGAACAAAGCACAGTTGATAAAATAACTAAAAATATCAGCGGAAAACGAGGTGCAAACAATATAACGCTAGTTAGAGACAAACAAAGAAATTTCATCACCATGGAACAGGGGCAGGAAACGATGGGCAGAGCACTTCAGAGAAACACTGAATAAGGAACCACAAGAGACGCAGTTCAATGTTCCTGAGGCTGAAAATGATCTGGGCGAAGAGAAGAAATCATCACAGCTATCAAACGGTTAAAGAATGGAAAAGCTCCTAGTCAAGACAATTTAAATGCTGAGTTATTCAAGGCAGACCCTGAACTAGCAGCAGAACTATTAGAACCATTATTTGCACAAGTCTGAAAAACAGGGACAACACTAACGGAGTGGAGTAAAGGAATAATTGTCAATTGTCCAAGAAGGGCGACCTTGCAAACTGCAACAACTGGAGAGGAATTACTCTCCTCTCAGTTCTCAGTAAAATGCAAGGCACGATAATTATCGAGAGAATTTCAAAAGCAGTAGAATCTACTCGTTCATTCACATCAACACATCAAAGAAAAAACCGATAGATTGAATAAGTATAGCCAGGAGATGGGTCTGAACATCAGTCTGAAGAAGACAGAAGTCATGACACTCAATGTGGGCAATCCTGAGACAATACCAATAAGGAACCAGAAGCTAGAACAGACAGGCACATTTACATACTTTGGATGCATAGTAACACCAGACGGCGGAACAAGCAAGGACATCAACAATAGAACGAATAAAGCGAGAACAGCCTTTGCTAGTCTCAACATCTGGAAGTCTTCCCAGTACAGCATAAACACCAAATTAAGATTATATGAGCGCTGTGTACTTTCTTTGCTTCTCTATGGTGCGGAATGCTGGAGAGTAACAGAGAAGGAAATGTCGAAACTGTCCTCTTTCCACACAATGTGGATAAGGAAGATTCTCCGAATCTTTTGGCCGAATACTATTACCAACCAAGAACTACTTATTCGGAGTAACCAAGAGGACATGAACAACATAATCGCTGGCAGACGCTGGAAATGGGTTGGCCCCGTCCTCAGAAGGGACCCTGATGCCATTACAAGAACAGCTATGCTATGGGCCCCCGAAGAAAAGCGAAAGAGAGGCCACCCAAAAACAACTTGGCAGAGAAGCTGAGATGCAAAGAATGAATCAGAGTTGGGGCTCTGTACGAAGGATGGCCGCCGACCGAACAAAGTGGAAGCAATTTGCTGCTGCCCTACAATACGCCACCAGGCGTGATGGCCACTGACTGCTTTGACAGTCTGCGGTTAGAGGATCAAAGAAGAAGAAGGCTATTATATCTTATTTATAGATTTTTTCCCAACTATAACAGAATGCTCATCTTTCTCTTCGTCAGTTGTCTGAGTCAGACGTACCACGCAAACCTGCCAGACACCAGTGTTGTCATTTGTTTCCACAATGAAGCATGGTCAGTTTTGCTGCGAACTGTTCACAGCGTGATCGACAGAAGTTCTCCGCATCTCCTGAAAGAGATCATCCTCGTTGATGACTTTTCCGACATGGGTAAGACTTTTCTCAGATCCACCACACAATCTGAATTGTTAAACCTAAAGCGTGTTGTGGTGGGTTTGATTTTAATACAGTTTGTTGTTAAGAAATCTTAGTGTACTGAATGAGGTCAGCTGTGAAGGTCCCTGAATATAATAAATGTTAGAGTAAATTTCCAGGGTACCTTTCTACTACCACCACTATGATCTCATTCAGACTTATTCTAGATAGAATGTAAGATGACTACGTTTGGTGTCTAGGGTTATGAAATGTTAGTGTAAGGTTGCATTAACCAACTAAACGTATAAACAATTACACAAATTATTTTATTATCTAATACAACACAACAGTACCACGACAATCACATACAAACTACACTTTAAAAGACTAGCTTTAGTAAGTCAGTGGTTGAAAGTTAAGTTTTTTCAATTTATTGTCCTGAATCGGATTTATTTGGAATCAGGACTGACAATCAAAGTGAAATCATAGAAATTAATTACATCAATCAATTTATACAATGAATATAAAGGTGTAGTTGTATTGTTTAACTGAGGTGACTTCTAGTATACACTGGTTGATTGTTTACTATCATCATCTCTGCATGTTGTTTGTAAGTTTTTAGGGACACTGATGGAATGTTTATATCACTATTCCCAGTCTCTTTTCTAATATAATGTTAGTTGAGCGACCAGATGCCGAAACATGCACCTAACTTGGTAATATGCTGTAGGAATCTTCCCGCACTTCGCTGAACGACAACCTTCAGCTCCCACCTCGTCAAGAATGATGGTGGTTTACAGTTGTCTCCGAAAAAGGCAAGACTGTGGCATGAATATATCGGCCCACTGTAGTCTGGCACCAGTTATTGACAGCAACCAAATACCTCTGAAATCAGAAGGATATGCCTCCTTCGTAATCAACAGCCTACACTAATACTCAACAACCAGGACAGGCACATTACAAACAAACATGCAAGATCAGCTCTTTACGACAATCTCTTTCGCCAGTTTCTTTTGATGTGACCAGATATACCAGTACTCCTCTCCCCTAATAGTTACAACGCCTCTGCAATTCCAGCAATAATCTGTTGTCCATACCATAGGATAGGTATTATGCTCCTGATGATAATCCTATATAATTTAGTTGGTCTACACCTCTCTGATAGTCTTTCATATGCTGGATCTATCTCTAGACTCTGTTTTGAGTCTGCCATAGACTCACTTACTTATAATCGTATGTTAGTATCTCACATTCAAATTTTATTTTAAATAAAATATTAAGAAAATCAATCTTACCACAGATGTAAGGAAATAACACAAGTAAAACGATGACTAGGCAATAGAATCTGGCACATTTTCGATCTGCCTTTGTCCAGGCTTTTCCTTTATTAGAAAATTCTTAGCCTGTTCTCAACGTACTTGATTTTCACAGAATTTATTTTAAAAAATGGCAGTGAACCGACGCTTCTACTTGACATTATCTAACGTTCTAACCAATCAGGCCATGTTTACATGAGCCTTTGAAAAAAACTATCCATCCTATACGTTTCCATTAACAACAATATTTGTATTTCCAGATCACCCAATAATGTTTCGCCTTACATTTTACTACAGCCAATCAAATCGTATCTAACTTGTTGGCCTAATTTCCCCCAAAGCAGTGTTTTCCAAACATGCCATAAAAAATTAAGCAGATATGATCTTGTGCTGTCAGTCAACTCCACTATAGTATTTTGGCTATAATTTGTTAATTAATGGACTATTTGCGAAACACATAACATATTCTTTGTCAGCAAGTCCTAAGGTACCCGAGTATATAAGTTTAATGGGGCTAAGTGGCATTGTTCAAAATATGTATTTTTCTATGATAGTCGTGTATTTGCTGTTACCACCGTTCACTTCCATACTAGGGGATGTCTTCTGTACTTACGATAGAATTTCGTCATTCCTAATAAGAGCTAAAGTCGTTTTAGTGACACGTGTCGTCTACATGTTCTAACTTTTCCGTCGTATTTCGGGGAAACCCCCTATGGCAAGGCTTTCCAATGTATTGGTATTGGCTTTTAGTTTAAAATCAATGCGAAACGAATTAGCATTTCAACTATCCTTGCCCCTCCTCGTTCCACAATGCATTTTTTTAGGCAAATATTTTCTTAGAACTAGGAAAAGTGATTATGTCAAGGACGAATTTGAAAAATTGGGTACCGTTTTGTTCGTCTTATGCGTTAGCAAATAATCTGAAGGCGTAGGCGATAACAACAGTTCTAGCAGAAAATTCTTTTATACTTTCTTATTTTGCCGTTAGGCCCTATATTGTTATATATTAATTTAGATATTGTATTTAGAAATTCACTACACGTGTGCAGATCCTAGTGTTTTCTCCATGGTAGGATCAGAATCCAACACCTGAACAAGCTACGAAATCATGCAGAATGGAATGTAGAAAAACTGTTAGACTCTGAAAATAAAATTGTTTAAAATCAGACCAGCATTAGATTTTCATGCACATTCTATAAAGAGAACATATAATAATTGTTTACCAGAGATTATTGAACCAAAGTAAGAGACAGCAAGACCTGAAGGGCGTAGTTTTCAGGAGAACAAGTCCAGACATCTTGCAAAGGTATATACTGAAAAAACATTAATCATAATGTGGTTAAACAGCAGTATCTGTTTTCATAGCATACAAAAAGAGTAGAATTAACAGATATATAAATTAAAAAATAATGTGGTATGAAATCAGTTTTACAAGTACACATGAAACAAGGGACGTTCCGGGTTTTACCCTTCGTCAGCCACAGTTACGAACAGGTGACAAGGACAAGGACTACATATAGGTACTACAAAAATCTATGATGATGAGGAAAACGCCAAATGAGCGATACAAGCAGATGAAACAACGGTGATGAGCGAAAAGATAACAGTGATAATGCAAGAAAATCGTAAAACCAGAAAGACATGTCGAAACATGAAAGTAAATAATCAATGAAACGAAGACAGAAATGAACCACACTATTAAAACAATTAAAACATCACTTAGCTGGATCCAAGATAGAAACATTCAAGATGGCTGAGAAAATAAGGCGTCATACGGAAGTGACGTATGAGCTAGTGACGGCTAAGAAAAGATAATTGAGGAAACGAAACGAACCAAAGCAAAAACAAGGATAGATAGGAAAATAACGACAGAAGAAATAAAGTATGAAACAGAGACAGAAGCCACCAGAATTATGCAAAATGGTGCTGGACATTAAGGCCAGCAGGAGATAAAACGCTCATTTGAAAAATGAGACGATTCTCCAACGAGAAGCGAGTTCGGTCGTCGCCGACACATGAAAGGAGGGCAGTGACATGAATATCAGAGTTACCTGAATGGTCAGGGCTACTGAAGTGAAGGGCCACCGGTAAATGTTTGCCATGATAGATGTCATTCAAGTGCTCATGAAACCTGTCTGCCAAACGTCTGCCAGTTTCACCAATATAGGTCATGTCACACCTCTTGCAGATAATCATCATCATCATCAGCTGCCATCTCCACAACGAAGGTTGGCTGTAATGGATCTCCAACGTCTTCTGTCTCTTGTCTTGGTGGTGCACTCTGATAGACTCTTTCCTGTCCATATTTTGATGTTATCTTCCCACTTATAGCGCTGTCTTCCCCTTGCACGTTTGCCTTCAACTCTCCCTTCTGTTATGGTCTTCTGAAAGGTGTTATGCCTTTTTATGTGGCCAAAGTATTTTAGCTGCCGAACTTTGACCTCCCTCATTAGTTCTCTTTTCATACCTAGATTTTCTAGGACCTCCTTATTTGTTTTCATCTCTTTCCATGAGATACGCCCCATTCTTCTATATATCCACATTTCAAGAGCCTCAATTCTTTCTTCCAAATGCTTATTCATCGTCCATGTTTCTGCACCATACAGAAATGCAGAATATATATAACACTTTATGATTCTCAGTTTTAATTTGTGAGATAACTGTTTGGATGTCAGTATATGTTTCATGTTGTTGAATGTAGCTTTGGCCATTCCTATTCTCTTCTTGATTTCTGTTTCACATCTGCCATCTTCTGTTATTATATGACCAAGATATACGTAGCTCTTGACTTGTTCCAGGATTTTCCCATTTACGCTTATCTTTAATGTGGGTTTATCGTCTGTTTTGCTAATTACACTGGCTAACAAAAAAAAATTTTTTTTTCTTTCTCTAACATTTCTATGTTTTTCTGGTCAATTTTAATGCGCTGTTTTTAAATCTGCAAACCGTTTTTCTCTATCAGGTCGGGATCTCTAGAAATACGCAATTGAAGGTTTTTAACAACGCATACAGTATTACAACATCATTCGTACAAGAAGAATAACAGTTATGTAGGCTTGAATTTCTTTGCAGTCGACTTTCGTCGGTGAAGGGCATGTGGTACATCGCGATGAAGCATCCAACAATAATCGGCAAGCATGGTGACACTCCACCGTCCTTGATAACGTGACTCCATTACGGCGATATCTTGATGGAATCGTTCTCAATGTTCATCGCTGACTTCGCCAAGGTTGTCAGGAAAAAAGTCATGATGCGAATCGAGCAAATGGATTTTGAGGGACATGTTACAGCCCATAATTCTGTATGCATCTATGCACTGCTTAACAATATGCACATAGTCGACAGATTTGTGATTTCCCAGAAAGTTATCGACGATCGATTTGAATGCCATCCATGCGCGAAGTTCACTACCATGTAACAAGTTCTCGAATTGTTTGTCTGCAATAACTTTCCTAATCTGAGGTCCTACAAAGATACCTTCCTTTATCTTTGCATCGCTAACTTGCGGAAACTTTTCTCGAAGATAAGTGAAAGCTTTGCTCGTTTTATCTAACGCTTTTACGAAATTCTTCATGAGCCCCAACTTTTATGTATCGGTGGTAAAATGATGCTGTCTTTGTTAACTAATGGCTCGTGTATTACATTTTTATGCCCAAGCTGCATACGATCCCTGATAGGCCACACCTTTCTTGCATAATGTTCCTGTCTGTTGCGGCTGTCCCATTCACATAGGAAGCAACAAAATTTAGTATACCCCGTCTGCATGCCCGTGAGAATTGCAATGACCTTTAGGTCTTCACAAATCCGCCATTGGTAGTCATTGTACTTTATTTTTGCCAAATTTATAGCCATATTGTCATAAGTTTATGACCGAGGTGCACCATTAGACCGTTTACATCTTTGCAATAGCAAATGTCATCATCCATCTCAAAGTATTGAACAAGTTCTCTGTGTCTATGACGAAATTTAGATATCGGAGTATTGGGCGCTAAAAGATTCCATTCTTTGAGTCACGAACCGAGTAATTCCGCTTGTCCTTTGATAAGAGCGAGATCACGTATTAGATCTGAAAGTTCTGAATGGTCAACTAAGTGAACACCATCATTCACCGGTATATAATCCGAGTCAGAATTAGTTTCTAAAGCAGGTAAACTATCACTTTCTGATGGTTCATTCACGTCCAACGGATATTGTTCTGGTGGAACTGGGGTCGGACACGTGATTGGATCATGAGGCACTGGTTTCGAAACCGATTCAATATGTGGATAAACCACAGACTTTCTAGTTTTAAAAGTGAAACCATGGATATTTGTCAAGCAGAAGTAACAATCAGTAGCGTGATTTGTCGGTTCACGCCATATTACTGGCATTCCAAAAGGCATCGACTTATGCTTCGGCGATTTTCGTAACCAACCTGACAATGTATTTGCACAAGTCGAACAAACTGCATTTGGCTTCCAAGATTTATTTGCATCATCAACTTTCAAATCGAAATAAAGTTCATATGCTTTCTTTAGTAATGGTGTAAAGTTTTTCTGGTGAACACGATCGGTAAAATATCTGCACACGAAACAGAACAGATCAGCCGAATTTCTACAACTTATAGAAGCCATATTTTGCTCAGAATTATTTCAAAATACAGTAACTATTTGAAAAAAAGCGTAACATATGTCATGCATCTTTTAGCAGTATAAAAAGTAGAATTATTTTGCATTTTATTAATTTTTAATAAGTTATATAGTAAAAATGAAACGGAGCAAATAACGGTTTCCCAAAAATATATTTATTCACAAATATCTTAAGAACCCGATGTGATAGAGATAAACGGATTTCAGATTTGAAATCAGCGCAAAACACTGACCTAAGAACACTTATTCTCATATAAGAAAGAAAAATGTTGTTTGTCAGTGTTATCATAGTTTTTGTTTTCTCAATATTAATGTCGAGTCCATATTCATGACTTATGCTGTTCACTTGCTTCACTAGTTCTTGTAACTCCTGTTCGCTTTCAGCTAGCAACACGGTATCATCTGCATATCTAAGGTTGTTTATTGACCTTCCACTGATGTTCAGTCCTGGTATTTCCTGTATCTGTTTGAAAATTTTTTCGGTGTATAAATTAAATAGGCAGGGGGACAGCACACAACCTTGTCTGACACCTCTTTTTATGTCTATGTATGGTGAATAATTCCTTCCCGATCTTACTGTGGCAGTTTGCTCCCAATAAAGGTTACTGAGTATTCTTATATCCTTTCCATCAATACCTATGTCTTCGAGGCATTCAATTATTTTCTCATGATGGACTCTGTCAAAAGCCTTCTTATAGTCAATGAAGCACATATGCATACTTTTTTGGACCTCTGTATATTTTTCTGCTAATATTCTTAGGCAAAATATTGCCTCTCTTGTTCCACTGTTCCGTCTAAAACCAAACTGTTCTTCTTGGATTTCGCTGTCTACTTTACTTTTTATTCTTTCCTGTATGATTTTGAGCAGTATCTTAATTGCATGACTCATCAGACTGATTGTTCTGAAGTCTGAACATTCTGTTGCATTTGGTTTTTTGGGCAATGTTATGAAAACTGATGTCTTCATGTCGTGTGGTATATATCCTGTATTGTATATATCTTTGCATATTTCTGTGATTGTATCTATACCAAAGCTCTCCAGAGCTTCTATCATTTCAATTTTTATGTTATCCATGCCTGCTGATTTTCCTTTTTGTATCATATGAATGGCATTCTCTACTTCTGATCTGAGAATGTTTGGGCCTTCATTAGAATCTGGTGATGGTTTTTTACCTCTGTTGTCCTCGAATAGTTCTTGTACGTATTCTGCCCATCTGTTTGATATGTCTTTCTCATCAAGTAATATTATACCATTTTTGTTCTTGATACAGCTTCCTCCTTGTGCAAACCGCGACCGATTTGATAATTTCTTTATTTCTTCATGCATATCTCTTGTCATGTGCTTTGCTTCCAAGTCTTCTATTTCCTTGCATTTTGTTTCTATCCACCGTTCTTTTGCTTCTCTACACATAGTACGTATGTCACTGTCTATTGTTTTATATTCTGGAGTGTTTTTTGCTTTCTTTCTTTCTGCCATTTTATTCAAGATGTCATCTGTCATCCAAATTTGATTTTTCTTAGACTCCTTTTTAGGTAAATTTGCATTTGCTGATTGTACGCTTGTTTTTAAGCATTCCAATTTTGCGGTTGCTTTTTCTTCTGGGTTTTCTCTTCTATACTGCTCCATGCTTTCTGTCAATAACTGTTGTTATTTATTTTTGACATCGATTAAATATTTCTGTTTTATATCTGGTTGTTTCAGCGCTGTTATTTCTATCTGGGGTTCCTCCTGTCTTCTGTTTCCTGCTCTTTTCAGCTTTATATTTACTTTGATGACGACTGGATTGTGATCTGAATTTATGTCAGCGCCAGGATGTGTCTTTGCACTTGTGACACTGTTCTTAAATCTATGTTTTATCATGATATAGTCGATTTGATTTCGTGTTACATCTCCTGGGCTTTTCCATGCGTATAATTTCCTTGGGCGGTGTTCAAAAAAGGTGTTACATATGAACACCTGGTTTTCTTCACAGAACTGGATAAGTCTGTCTCCTCTATCATTTCTTGTCCCTAATCCATACTGTCCTACTATTTTCTTGTATTTTCCTTTTCCTACTTTTGCATTCATATCACCCATTACTATCAACACATCTGTAGATTTGACTGGTTTAAGTGTTTGTTGTAGCTCTTCATAGTATTCTTCTATTTCTTCCTCGCTGTGATCTTTAGTTGGTGCATAAGTTTGTAAGATTGATATGTCGAATGGCTTTGCTCTCATCTTTAGTAACATCATTCTGTCATTGTGTGTCCAGTATCCACATACGTATTTTTCTAACTCCTTCTTTATCAACATTCCTACCCCTCTTTCATGTTTTTCTCCTCCTGAGTGTATAAGTGTGTACTGGTCTCTTGTTATGTAGCCTGTATCCAAAAGTCTTGCCTCTGCAACTCCCAGTATATCGAGTTTCATGTCTGTTGCCTCTAATATAAGATTGTCAAGCTTTCCTTCTCGGTTTAGAGTTCTAACATTCCATGTTCCTATTTTTAGGCTTCTCCTACTAGTTTTTAGGTGGTCTTTCTCAGAATGCTCCCTCTCAACAGAATTTAAGGAACACCCGTCATTATGTACTTCCTTACTCATTAGAAGAGTTGCCTCTTCCCTGTTAATTTGTACAGTAGATTCTTCCCCAGGGGACAGAGAGTTCTCTACATATCGGTTCTTATCTTGTTGTTGTGATCCCATTACGTTCTGCAGGAAGTACGTGGTAAGGCCCCAATCTCTTCCCCCAATGGCAATGTGGTAAAGTGGGATGTTATAAATTTTTATAGGGGACTTAGTGTACTGACTGAGATCAGCTGTGAAGGTATCTGTATCTAATAGGTGTAGTGTTTTACAGATAACCTTACTTGCTACCACATTATGCCTCAGTCAGAATTATTCTGGAATATTGTGATGACTACGTTAAATGTCTAGGGTATGTATATGATGAAGTGTAAGTCACAACAACAACAGACAGATAAACAATTTAATTTATTCCACAACACTTGACAACACTGTGACACTCACACACATGTAACATTCTATAAGACTATCTTAAATGAGTCACTGGTAAATTTTCAAATATCAATATGTATTAAGTACTTTCATGAATATATATGTCCTGATTCAACTACAAAGTGAACCAGGAATCACAATCAATTTTAATTACAATTTATATGTACAGGATTTATCAATATGAATCTTGTAGTGACATATTTTCTTAATATTATCTTATGTGTGTCAGTTGTGTATTAGTAATATGAGGTAATACTGGTTTTGTTTTTTCAAGCTATGTTGTTATTTGTCATCATGACTTCAAGTGTTTGTTTATCTTGTAAGTAGTATGGGGAAAAATTCACAGTCCCTATCAATTTAAACACTGTATTTTCCCTCTGGTTTATTATAAAGTCAGATTTTGAGGGGGGGGGGGGCATAATGTTGAGCTCCTCTGGCCACATAGGCTTATCTTTCGTGATGGCGGCAGGAAAAGACTCCTCTGCTCGATAGCCTCCCTGTGTTCTGGAGACACCTCACTGGTCACTATCTGGACCCAGGAGTATGCTGTCAGCCTCTAGGTTCAGCAAAGCTCCGACCAGGTGCTGCTCAATAGCTTTAGGACCACGGTCCCTGAAACAAGAAGGTTGTACCTCCTACTTCATAACTAATTTATAATCTATTTACAGACTGAACACATTACATAACAAACACTGAGTTCAGAGCGGTAGGCCAACTGTCAGCTTCATCTGAAATAATTTACACCAGTATATTCCTCCCTAATGGTTACTACGCCTCTGCAATTCCAGCATTATTTCTTTCTAGTCCATAAGATAGGTGTCAGTGTACTGTTTGGCAATTCCATGCAGTTTTACTTTCCTCCGACACCTTCTGTTCAGGTTGGAGCACTATATAGGCCTTGCCTCATGTTCGCTACTGAACCACACATATATACAGACATAAATTATCAATTTACATTCAATTTTCATTAAAAAGATATTGAATATATCAAGCTTACCACAATTCATGGAATAATACACAGTTACGTTCACTGGCAATGAATATAGCACAATTTCGATCTGCCGATGTCCCAGGCTTTTATTTAGAAAAATATGCACTGGCGCTCAACGCACTGGTTCTGTAGTAAGTTTATTTGAACATGTGGTGGTGACCTGACGCCTTTGATTGACTATATTCGCGGGTCTAACCAATCGTGCCATGTTTACCCAATCGTTTGAAAAAAAGTACTCCTACTCCCGTTTCCCCTGACAACAAAAGATAGTATTTATAGCCCGACTAATCGTGTTTAGCCTTACATTTATTGCGCTCCAATCAAATCGGATTTAACATGGAGACCCATTTCCCGTACAATGGTGGGGTGAAAATCTGCCACTGAGCGATTCTGATTTGGGTGTTGTCTGACATCCCTCACTATTTCTTTTGGCTATAATTTGGTAATTCCTAGACTATTTGCGTAACGTTTAACATATTCTTTGTCAGCAAGTCCTAAGGAACCCAAATATACAAATTTAAAGGAGCTAAGTGGCTGCGTTCAAAATATGCATTTTCTTCTACCTCCTGTTTACTTCGAATACGATGTGGTGTCTGGGTACTGTAATGTTTTCAAACGTAAACCAGTATAATGTCATGTTTCCTAATAAGCGTTTTGTGAGTTTTTAAAAACTAACTCTCGTGTGTGTAGTGTTTTTTATCACTGTCGATTTGAAAAAAGCTAGTGCTTGTGGCCTTACACGCGTGATGGTAGTCATTGTATAGCGAGACGCGTGTTTAGTGTTGCATGCGTTCCGGCTTTCAGCCTCTCCCTTTCTTTCTATCTTTAGTCCATCTGTCTTTCGTTTTTTGGTAACGTAGTGTATAAAATGACATGAATGGAATTTTAAATCTAGGTCATCTTGCGTATCTCAAGGTTTTTCTTGTTAGAAATGGAGTACACATTTTATTGTGTTGGGGAAACGCGTGTATGCTGCAGAAGGCTTTTACTATCAACGTGAAACGTTACAATTTGCAGACGAAGGAGAAAACAAGGGGGATTTCGAGTACAGTCATTGTGACAGCACTGTTCTTTACCATTCTTCTTTCTTTTTATTGAATTTATGTGTTAGGCTTTACATTTACCTGATAATTTATATATGTGGATTAGAATTTCTCACGACAAATCCTCCCCACTTAAAACAGACGTTATATGTCAGTCTATAATTCTATATACACATAGAGAAATTTATTATTATTCCTGGGGTTTAGGGTGATTCTCATCACACGGATGGCGGCTTAAAAAATCCGCTCCCAGATTTGTTTTTCCACTTATATACTCTATGCTAAACTCAAATGGCTGCATCAATAATGACCAACGGAGTAATCTAGAATTCTCATGTCTAGCCTGTGCTAGAAACGATAAAGGTTTGTGATCCGTTTGCAACTTAAATGCCTTCCCATACAGATAAATATTGAATTTCTTTATCGCCCATATTACTGCAAGACATTCTTTTTCGCTAGTTGAGTAATTGGTTTCAGCTTTATTCAACTTTCTGCTAGCATATGCTACTGGGCTTAATTCCCCATCCAATGCATCTGATTTCTGTAGCAGAGTCGCACCTAACCCAATATTACTGGCATCCGTCCTTACTATGAATTCTTGACTTAAGTCAGGTAATTTCAAAATAGGTTTACTTGTGAGCTTTTCCTTCAATTCTTGGTAAGCCATTTCACATTGTGGTGTCCATGTAATTCGATCTGGATGTCCTTTACGTGTCAAATCAGTTAACGGTGCACATATGGAATTAAAGTTTTTGATATACTTTTGGTAGAAACCACATAATGAGACAAAGGATCTCACGTCTTTCTTGGTTTGTGGTCTCGGGGCTTTCTTTAGTTTCTCTAAATTCTTTGGGTCAGGGGTCATGTTTCCCTGATAAACTGTGTGTCCCAAGAATTCTAATTCTTTACATCCAACGCAACATTTGGTTGGTCGGGCTGTTAAATTCGCTTCCTTAAGTCGATTAAACAGCATGTTCAGAGAGTCAATGTGTTCCTCAAATGTTTCTGTTGCTAAAAGGATATCATCCATGAAATTTGTGATACATGGATTATTCAGAGGGTCCAATAATTTTCTCATCATTCTAGAGAAAACACTAGGCGCATTCTTCAATCCAAATGGCAATCTATTAAACTCATAGTGTCCTTCTGAGGTACTAAAAGCTAGGTATGGTCTAACCTCCGGCTTTACTGGAATCTGATAGTATCCTTTACTCAGGTCCACTTTTGAGAAATATTTAGCTTTATTTAGTCTGGCAAACAACTGATTTGTATCCGGCAATGGATCCACCTGTCCTTCTGTAATAGCATTCAGTCTCCTGTAATCTATACAGAGTCTATGTTCTCCAGAGGGCTTCCTTAAGAGTACAACACCGGAACTATACGAAGATTCACTGTGTGAAATAATTCCTTCCTTCAACAAATAGTCTATCTCTTTCTTCAAAGCTTTCTCCTTAGCAAAAGGAATCGAATATGGTTTCATACAGACAGGTGTGGGGTCTATCAGTTTCATATCATATTCCAATAAGTTTGTATGCCCAGGTCGGTCTGTTAACACCTCTGTATGAGTATCTAGAACCTGTTGCACTCTCTCTTTCTGAGTTTTCGTTAAATGTGTACTGATTTTCACCTGTGCCGCTGTCTCACAGGGGTGTAATGGATATTCAAATGATGAAAGTGGTTCCTTTTTCATCTCCATGGCAATGGACAAGGTCAACAAGTGTGTCTCTTCCTGATGTTCTCTTTCCAAATATTTCTTCAGGAGATTCACATGATAGATTTTTTCTTTCCCCTTCTTATCTATCTTATAATTGGTTCTAGACACCTTCTCTAGAACTGTATATGGACCTTGCCATCCAATTTGTAACTTATTCTGACTACCGGGGAGAAGAAGCAGTACCTTCTCTCCCACAGCCAAATCTCTGTCTTTAGCTTTCCTGTTATAATAGGCAGCATGTTTCTTCCTGGCTTGTTTCAAATTTTCATTGGCAAGTTTCCAGCCAGTTTTTAAACGAGTGGTCAGCTCATTCACATATTGGTATGAGGATGTAATATTTTCCTCTGCTTTTTCATCAGTCCACGTTCTTAACAGCGCTACATATGGACCTTTAATTGTGTGGACCTATTTGTCCATGCACCGATATGGTCTCTTCCACTGGAAGCGCTATAGTGATGATTTTTCTTCCCAGAATTATCAGTCACAAAACGACCGCTACCAATTCTTTTCTTGGGGCTGTCTCCCCACTTAGAATTCTTGATGAGAGATTTCCTCTCTACATCTTCTTCCTCCAGTTTGTTTAAGTCCGATTGAGGGATTTTCGGCTTATCCTGGGGTAAGACATCTTTTTGCACTCTCCGCATAGTGGCCATTGTAAAACAGTTAATTGAAGCTTGTCCGTGAAAAGGGGCTTCCCATTCCCTTTGGTCCACTTTATCAAATTTATACTTCTTTTTATTGTCAGGCCTAATTTTGCCCCTTGGCGTGTCCAGGTCCTGATCAATGTTCCCACTTGTGGGTGTTCCCTCATGTGCTATGCTACACCTTTCTACAAAATTCTCAATGTCCCATCTTGCCTTGGGCCAATAATAATTGTGAGCCACCTTTTGGATGATGGTACCAATTTTTTCATGGTCCCCATCTGGTTTCACATGTAGGCTCCTTATTAATTCTGCCCTATATCTTTTAGGAAGTACCAGCTGTCCCTGACCTTTGGATCTAGCTCCAGTCTTCCTATACATCAACTTGTTTTTCATGTAAAAATCTCCCTTGCCTGGAGTTGTATGACAAGTTGACAATTTCATGAAACAAGGCTTGAGGGTCTTATCCCCAGCCTGTGCCTTCCTCATCTCTTCTGGAGTGGTATCTAACAGAATATCCTCCTCCTTTCTTGAGGTCGACCTGACCTGAAGGGTGGCCATTACAATAGGGTTCCTTCTGCAACGGTCAGTGTCATGATTGTTCATCTTACAATTTTTACACCACCTTTTCCCTTGGTTGAAAGATTTTCTTTCATCATATTTCCTTTCATCGAATTGTGGGGTTTTATTTTTATTGTCATACCGTGGCCTATCAAATTGGTGCTTACCTTTGTTTTGATCTCTAGGATCAAATTTATTAAAGTTCTGTGGTGCCCTAAAATTTTCTACCTGTTTCTTTTTATTACCTGATACTTCTGCCTGAGCTGCTTGATACCTTTCTGCAACATTTAGCAACTCACCCAGCCTCTCTGCACCTTGTTCCATGAGAAACTTTCTCAGGTCTGGAGCCATGGACTCTCTTAATTGTTCTATAAGGACCATTTCCTTAAGATCTTGGGTTTTCCCCAGAGAAGTCCATTTCTCCAAGTACGTCTCTAACCGTGCAGAGAACTGGTGATAGGTTTCACCTGACAGTAGTTTAGCATTCCTAAATTTTTTCCTATAAAATTCTGCGTTCTTTTCATATCTTAACAAAAGAGCCTGCTTTAGCATGTCATAATTTTCCTGATCACCTCTGCTCATTTTGGCAAAAACTTCATAAGCTGCCCCACGAAGCCCTTGAGATAACTTTAAGCTCCACCTTTCTCTCTCTAACCCATATGTGGTAGCTAATAGTTCATATCTATTTAGATAGCTCTCAATATCATCGTCTTTCTCAACAAAATGATCTAAATGAAAGTTCATAGCTGAGGTTGAGGCTCCCTGGCTAGCAGTGGCATCAGAGGCAAAGGGACTGGCACCATTTTCAGGAGCATGGCCT
The DNA here is from genome assembly GCA_024509875.1 of Oreohelix idahoensis. Taxonomy (NCBI): domain Eukaryota; kingdom Metazoa; phylum Mollusca; class Gastropoda; order Stylommatophora; family Oreohelicidae; genus Oreohelix; species Oreohelix idahoensis. Next base: position 502,726 of record JAMPIV010000528.1, read on the forward strand.
TGAAACTCAAACTCCCTTAGTCGTAACTCATGTTCCCTTTGTAATCTCTTCTCCTCCTTTTCTGCTTCCCTCTCTGCAGCTAATCTCTTGTCTTCCCTTTCTGCAGCCTGTCTTCTTTCCTCGGCTTCCCTTTCTGCAGCCAATCTTTTGTCTTCTCTTTCTGCCTCCAATTTCTTAGCCTCAGCCTCTAACTTTCTTTCGGCCTCTTTTTCTAATCTTCTTTCTTCCCGTTCAATATATTTGTCACATTCAGCAGTGACATAAGCAATCATAATTTGCCCGTCCATTCCTAACTCTTTCGCAGTCTGTACAGCAGCAGATCGAAATTTTGCCAAGTCGGCCATTGTCTAACATGCAAATGTAACAATTCAATCTTTCAATAATTATCTAAGGACACTACAGGCACTGAGAGCTCAACGTTATTTATTTTCACCCAAGGATACTTTTTTAATTCTTATTATTCCCTGAAGTGAATTACCCCCAATATTTTTAATAGGGAAAGATTCAAAATCCCGAGAGCGAGACCCCAATATATGTGGTAAAGTGGGATGTTATAAATTTTTATAGGGGACTTAGTGTACTGACTGAGATCAGCTGTGAAGGTATCTGTATCTAATAGGTGTAGTGTTTTACAGATAACCTTACTTGCTACCACATTATGCCTCAGTCAGAATTATTCTGGAATATTGTGATGACTACGTTAAATGTCTAGGGTATGTATATGATGAAGTGTAAGTCACAACAACAACAGACAGATAAACAATTTAATTTATTCCACAACACTTGACAACACTGTGACACTCACACACATGTAACATTCTATAAGACTATCTTAAATGAGTCACTGGTAAATTTTCAAATATCAATATGTATTAAGTACTTTCATGAATATATATGTCCTGATTCAACTACAAAGTGAACCAGGAATCACAATCAATTTTAATTACAATTTATATGTACAGGATTTATCAATATGAATCTTGTAGTGACATATTTTCTTAATATTATCTTATGTGTGTCAGTTGTGTATTAGTAATATGAGGTAATACTGGTTTTGTTTTTTCAAGCTATGTTGTTATTTGTCATCATGACTTCAAGTGTTTGTTTATCTTGTAAGTAGTATGGGGAAAAATTCACAGTCCCTATCAATTTAAACACTGTATTTTCCCTCTGGTTTATTATAAAGTCAGATTTTGAAGGGGGGGGGGGGGGCATAATGTTGAGCTCCTCTGGCCACATAGGCTTATCTTTCGTGATGGCGGCAGGAAAAGACTCCTCTGCTCGATAGCCTCCCTGTGTTCTGGAGACACCTCACTGGTCACTATCTGGACCCAGGAGTATGCTGTCAGCCTCTAGGTTCAGCAAAGCTCCGACCAGGTGCTGCTCAATAGCTTTAGGACCACGGTCCCTGAAACAAGAAGGTTGTACCTCCTACTTCATAACTAATTTATAATCTATTTACAGACTGAACACATTACATAACAAACACTGAGTTCAGAGCGGTAGGCCAACTGTCAGCTTCATCTGAAATAATTTACACCAGTATATTCCTCCCTAATGGTTACTACGCCTCTGCAATTCCAGCATTATTTCTTTCTAGTCTATAAGATAGGTGTCAGTGTACTGCTTGGCAATTCCATGCAGTTTTACTTTCCTCCGACACCTTCTGTTCAGGTTGGAGCACTATATAGGCCTTGCCTCATGTTCGCTACTGAACCACACATATATACAGACATAAATTATCAATTTACATTCAATTTTCATTAAAAAGATATTGAATATATCAAGCTTACCACAATTCATGGAATAATACACAGTTACGTTGACTGGCAATGAATATAGCACAATTTCGATCTGCCGATGTCCCAGGTTTTTATTTAGAAAAATATGCACTGGCGCTCAACGCACTGGTTCTGTAGTAAGTTTATTTGAACATGTGGTGACCTGACGCCTCTGATTGACTATATTCGCGGGTCTAACCATTCGTGCCATGTTTACCCAATCGTTTGAAAAAAGTACTCCTACTCCCGTTTCCCCTGACAACAAAAGATAGTATTTATAGCCCGACTAATCGTGTTTAGCCTTACATTTATTGCGCTCCAATCAAATTGGATTTAACATGGAGACCCATTTCCCGTACAATGGTGGGGTGAAAATCTGCCACTGAGCGATTCTGATTTGGGTGTTGTCTGACATCCCTCACTATTTCTTTTGGCTATAATTTGGTAATTCCTAGACTATTTGCGTAATGTTTAACATATTCTTTGTCAGCAAGTCCTAAGGAACCCAAATATACAAATTTAAAGGAGCTAAGTGGCTGCGTTCAAAATATGCATTTTCTTCTACCTCCTGTTTACTTCGAATACGATGTGGTGTCTGGGTACTGTAATGTTTTCAAACGTAAACCAGTATAATGTCATGTTTCCTAATAAGCGTTTTGTGAGTTTTTAAAAACTAACTCTCGTGTGTGTAGTGTTTTTTATCACTGTCGATTTGAAAAAAAGCTAGTGCTTGTGGCCTTACACGCGTGATGGTAGTAATTGTATAGCGAGACGTGTGTTTAGTGTTGCATGCGTTCCGGCTTTCAGCCTCTCCCTTTCTTTCTATCTTTAGTCCATCTGTCTTTCGTTTTTTGGTAACGTAGTGTATAAAATGACATGAATGGAATTTTAAATCTAGGTCATCTTGCGTATCTCAAGGTTTTTTCTTAGAAATGGAGTACACATTTTATTGTGTTGGGGAAACGCGTGTATGCTGCAGAAGGCTTTTACTATCAACGTGAAACGTTACAATTTGCAGACGAAGGAGAAAACAAGGGGGATTTCGAGTACAGTCATTGTGACAGCACTGTTCTTTACCATTCTTCTTTCTTTTTATTGAATTTATGTGTTAGGCTTTACATTTACCTGATAATTTATATATGTGGATTAGAATTTCTCACGACAGGCAAATTTACCGTTCGGAAAGGAGACTGACTGCGTTTGGAGTACAAAAGGACAGGTCTTACATATGCGGCGTTGGCACGGTTTAGTACCAAAGTGAGAAGGACTAGTAGAATTAACAGAGTCGTCGCTGATATTATATCTTGTTATAAACTCTGAACTGCCTTAAAAAGGTTCACTCCATCAAACCAACATTAATCATCTCAGACTACCAATATTCATCATCTCGGGATACCAACATTTATCATCTCAGTGCTTAGTGAGTTCTGAAGTTGAAAAATAACTTGAAATATGCAGATGTACACGCTGGCTCTAATTGTCTAACATTCTCAGCTACCTCGTTTCTTCATGAGTTTATAAGAATAATATATTTCAATTTGTTCCCAGATCACCTGAAGAAGCCATTTGAGGATTATGTTGCAAAGCTGGGCAAAGTAAAGATTACCCGTACAAAAGAGCGCGTAGGTCTCATTAAAGCGCGCCTGACAGGGTTCTCATTGGTTACAGCAGAGGTGGTCATATTTCTGGATTCTCACTGTGAATGCGCTGAAGGTAAGACATTGCAGTAGACAAGCTTTCTATTACAAAGAATAATTAATTCTGGATTGAGAAATCAAGACAACAGTATAGAAGGTTAAAGCTGGGATTTCATCATCTTGATCATCACCCTTGAGATATCCAAAGAGCTAAGGCCTTCAACAAACTTGTGGTAAATCCCCGTGTGCCATACCAACAGCTCAAGGTATTTCCAGGTCTTCCACGTGCCTTTCATTTGTGTCCCCAGTTCTCTTCTCCGTGTATTCTTCGTCTATATTTTTCTTACCCAGTGGATTCCAGAACAAGGACTGCCTAGCAATGTTATCTTAACAGTTTTCCTCAGTGTGTTGTATGTCCATCGCCAGCGTGTTCTTCTCATCACTTTTTCCACTGGCACTTGTCTAGATTTTGTTTGTATTTCCACATTACTAATCTTGCCATACTAAAGTTCCACTCAAGCAACCTTTTGTAAACAATGAAAGCCCCTCTTGCATTCTGTGTTCTTATTTGATACTGTTCGTCACTCCATCGTTATTTATATTGCTGTTAAGATATATTTATGATTCTATTCACCCGCATGAAGCCAGAGCCCGAAAGGGGAATAAAGAATAGCAACACTGTAATCTATCAACCATGTCATGAAGGCAACTAAGTAGTATTGGACATAGGGCTGATCCTATCCAGTAGAAACTTTAAGCCATAAAAGCTTGAACAACAATATATGAATGAACGAACTAAAGAAATTAATTCTACTCTTCCATGCAACAAACACAAGAAAGTCCACTCGTAAGAAGCCTTTTTCTGCAACCCGCAGACTCGTCTTCTTTCTTCTAAGAAAATCTCTAGATTTGCACCTGGAGTATTCTTTTTTGCCTCGTTTTGACGAGGCGCCACGTTCAACCCATACACAAGGGACGTCGGTTATATTAGGACGCACGTCAGAATATAAAAGACCTTGCGGTCTAGATTAGTCCCTGCCTGGAACATTCATACATTACATGAACAAAGGAAAATGGCAGAATTGAAAGACTACCAGATTGACACCCTGTCACTTCGTGAAACAAGGTGAACGAACATAGAAAGAAAGAGAAGTAATATTAGCTAGTAGTCCGATCTAGTTTGCAATCCAGTTTTGCTTCTTAGCTTCTTAGTATCTACTGTTTACATCCGGACGTGGCAGTCATTTCATTTGCTTGTAGCGCGTTCTCCCTTCGGCAGGCGTGCTAGGTTCTCGCCGCTTTTAGGGAAATATCCAGTTTTTATATTTATTTTTATTTAGATTCTTATGTGTCCTATTTAGCTCTCAATTTCGTTCCTTTCCTTGACGAAGGCCTCGTGGTCGCAACGTTGGCTATTTTCTTTGTCTTTTGTTCTCGTAAGACGAATTACCTTTTTTCGATATTATTTTTTCATACCCGTTCATCCCACCACAGTTCCCTTCATTTTCCTCGACTTAATATTAGCTAGTAAATAACAGCAAGACAAAGTGAAAATGTAGAGAAAAGAAGAAACTGGAGAAAAGGTGCTGTCCTGAGAACATGAGAAAAAATGACCGTCACAAGGGGTGTCCTAGAATGATAGTTAATTGTATTCTCTTGCTTGCAAGTGGGGCGACGCCCATTTCTTGTTTATAAGTCAAGAACCACCTTTCTCATTTTAGACTTTATTCTGGCGTATTAGCTCTGGTTTCCTAGTGTCAACCTATTCATTTCATTTGTTTATAATTCAATCCATGACTTCACTAGCGACAGGGGTCTGTTGCGTGATAAATTCTCGCAACATCGTTTTGTTTCAATGTCTGTTTTATAATGCAAGGGCAACAACTGCTTGGAATTTATAGTCACTTTTCTCGGTAAGCATTTGTCTTCTCGCGTTGGTATCGAATGCAGTTAAGTTTGAGCTGTGGTCATTTTTGCGCTGGACTGCGCATGACTTGTCTTGTTGTTTGGTCGATCGGTTTCCGCCCACGACTAGTGGAGTGAGCGATTTGGAATGGCGAAAGAGATGCCTCGTTGAAGAGGGGATCTCCGCTATTTTTTTTGTTCTGTCAGGGATGTGTAGTCCTCTTAATGGATATTTCGTTTATTCGAGATAATACCTCTAGTGTTTTCCCACATGTCGGGAGGCGTGATATTTCTGTGTATTTCATGAAAGCAAGGTAAATTGACTTTTTCATTAACTCTATCGATTTTGGGTCGTGAGCGATTTCGATTCATAGCCTGTCTCCGAAAGTCGTCGCCACGAGATGTTTTTTTTCCAGCTCACATGTCGCTGCATTGTACTGCATCGGTTGATGCATGTACCAAGGACCATTACTTGCTACTTTGTTAAATGAATTAGGTTTGGAAAACCTTTATTATCTAGAGGATATTTTTGTGGACATTATTTATACTTCGGCAGACGTGTCTGTCTTGCTGAAGTCAAACTAAGGAGAGTGAACTGATCTCATACATCTGGTTATCTCCTGGCTGTTATAGAAAAGGATGGAGTTTTCCACCTGACTACATTTACAGCACTATGAAATATAACATGCATCTGACTCATCATTGTAATGCTGTCTACCGTCTATTGCTGTATTGAATGTTGCTGTGATAATGACTGTTTGATGTGCCTACACATTTGCGTAACCATTTTGTCACTGTGGCGTCCACAATAAATAATGAAGAAAAACGTCAACGGCTGTTTCAAGACTCATTGACTTTATACGTCGTGAGTTTACTGACGTCCTATGTGGATTGCCCTGTTATTGTTGTATGAACATTGTTTTGACTGAACACATCTACACAATACACAAAACCAGACATGCGGGTGCCATCCATCATCATATGGCATCACGCATCAGGGTCGTAGTTTCTTCACCGCGTCTGTGTTCATCATCCTAGGCCTTTGTTCGTGACGAAGTTTAAATCGTTAGGAGCAGACGAAGCTGCGTAGCATAGGTTTGCGTAACCGCCACCTGCATGCACGAACTTAAATTCTTGTCCTCGGTCTTGTGTTTTATCTGCCTTGGTCTTGGCGCATCTTTCCTGCCAAGCGGAGACAGTCTTTTAACTTCGTCTCCACGAACAAATTCTCTTGTTTCCCTTAAGTCTTTGACAGCGGTCAAAACACTTCTGCTACGCACGTGCATGAAGGGAAACGGCGACGCTTTGACTAGGTGTTGCTATGTCAAATGAAACTTTAGATATAAAAACTAAAGCCTTAGAGTTTTTAGTACTATTTTACAAACCCGCAGGGTGAAATACTAGGTCGGAACGTTCACATCCACATACGAAGACGATATATCATCATAGCGCCTATTGGATTAGGATTTCCAGTCTTTTCCATGTTTGCGAGGGAAAAAACATACCATAGATATAGAATATATGCCTAGTTGTTAGCCTGTACATAATTGCTAGCCATAGCTTATTTTGTAAATTTAGCCAAGGTAGATTAAAACGAGTTAGATATCCTTTTTTTGGTGTTACTCAATGTTCAATACAATTGTATTCTATGCTTGGTAATTTGTCGAGATGTAATGTGTGTATATGTTATCTCAGTTTCAGGTCATCTTCTTTTTCTTTGATCCTTAGCCGCCGGCAGCCAAAGCAGTTAGTGGCCATACGCCTGGTAGCGTCTTGTAGGGAAGAAACAAATTGTTTCCACTTTGCTCGGACGTCGTTCATCCTTCGTGCAGTGCCCCAGCTCTGATTCATTCTTTGCATCTCGGGCTCCACAGTTCTCCACGAAGTTGTTTTTGGTCTTCCTCGTTCGGGGGTTCATAGCAAAGCTGTTCTTCTGATGGCATCGGGGTCTCTTCTGAAAGCGTAGCCATCCCAACGCCAGCGTCTGCCAGCTATGATGGTGTGCATCTCCTCTTGGTTGCTCCGAATAAGTAATTCTTCGTTGGTGATAGCATTCGGCCAAAAGATTCGGAGAATTTTCCTTAGGCACATTGTGTGGAAAGAGGACAGTTTCGACATTTCCTTCTCTGTTACTCTCCCGTATTCTGCACCATAGAGAAGCACAGAAAGTACATGTTACCAACACGTCTCTATATTGGTGATTTATGGTGCGAATGTTGTTGTGGGCCGTCGCTTCGTTATGGATAATGACGACGAAACAAACGAAACAGTAACGCTTAGGTCATAAGACTGACCAATTGGTAAGTAAGGCTGTTGACTCCGTTTTATGGTTGAGTACAGTTTATACTGGTGAAGAGGTAGCTTAAAACGCGAATGGTTAAAATGAACGAATGTCAACAATATTCTTCAAACGAACTTCAACAAGTAGTGTTGAACTGGGTGAACTGGGCAAGTACTGGCAGTACATAAGTCGGTGATGACTGTACATAGATTTTATTCAACATGACACATACGGAGTGGACAAGACTAACATCGTCACAGGCGCAAAGATCATACATCAGCATAATGGTAATTACTTTTAAAGTTCCTGAAGATTCTCTACCAATAAAGTCCTCTGACTCAAGTGACTAAGGATCACAAAACTGTTACCGTATAATATTCTTCTCATTCAAGTCCATTGACCTTCCTTCAAGGACGTCTATCATGGTAACGTATTCATACTCCAGGATAAAATCTTCCATATCATACTTCACAATCCCATACGTTCTCCAAAACATAACGTTAGATAGCATATAGTTTCAAACAAAGTCATACACGATAATACGAACAGGTTAGAGATTCCAGTTGACTAACCTCTCCCATTCTATGCCACGCTTCTGGCATTGTTGAATGTACGGCATATAAAAATATGAAGCATACGAATAAATAAACTGGTTTACACGTAGGTATTATTCCTCTACGGTAATCTAATATGACCACCGACTCCGTCTGTCCATTCTAGGAAATTACATGCTAAGATGACTTCCCGCTAGACTACAACTGGGAGCGGCCTGATACTTTAGTTTACGGCAATAAATATACAAATATAACCGGGGCGACACTTACATGATCCTTCCATCATTGGCTTCGTCAAGAATACCAATTGAATCAATATAACATACTGGCTTATACAAAACTGCCAGACAATTCCAATAATATATATCTCTCGGACATAACAAAGTCCGCACTGCCCCGTTCAAAACATGACGTCACAATCCCCAAACTAGGTTACCCGTGCGTCCAAAGCAACTCACACTGTATTGTGCACGTCAGTGCGTGAATCAATCGAACGCTCAAATAATATAACTATATAAAACTGGTGCGTACATTTGGCAGGACCGAAGACTACCCCCTTAGGTAATAAATGTACGTAACAGCTCCCTTATCACCTCCCCTTAAAAAGATTAATTCTATTAATTTTTTTTGAACTTAATACCCGAGAGAGGTGAGTCAAAACTTCAACAAGATATGAAATGCATAAAGTTATACCATATTAAGAAAAGAATATTAAAAGAAATCAATATAACTAAATGATAGTATGCATTAAAGCACACATCCACAAACGACCTACTTTGGAACGATGTGGTAAAACAAGTTTGAAAATGAAAAAATGAAAAAAACCATAAAAAAAGATGATAATAAAATTCAACTAAGTTTTCAACAAAATTTGAAACATATGATTTCAAAAATGAAAATGAACAGCAACACTGATGATGATCAATGACAAGAGAATCAATGAAACAGAAAAATTGAAAATACAATGTGCAAAAATGAAGCAATGCAAAATTAAACACTTTAAGAATCAACACACTTAATGTTTTCTAACACTAGTACGGTTGACTAGTGATCTAACAGTGAGATATCATAACTAAGACCCGTGAATGCAGGTGTTACGTGACAACTAAGAAAGTTAGTATGTGTGTGATCCATAATCAATTAAATAGATTAAATTGAATTAATCTAATTTATATATTCCTTAATTACTAACAAATAACTAGTTAACAATATATTCTAAGTAATTGCAATATCACTATCAATATGTCACTGTTCCGTTACAACTAGTTAGTAATCGACGAGATAATGTTCTCAATGTTCCATACACGATATAATATATTCTCTAACACGTTATGTAGTGTAATATGTTCCATAGGAATAACAAATGTATATTTGTAGCTCTTAACAATGTTGCCATATTAATAAAAAGTTACTGTAGTACCAATGTTCTCGTTCTAATAAAACGTTAATATAGTATCAATAACAATGTACAAAGTTATTCATATTATCGGTGAGGATGTTCCAACATCTGGAAGTGGTTTAGTTTCGACACGTTCACTTGGGCATCTTGATAGACAGTCTGCGAACACATTCTGCACTCCAGGAATAGCTCGTATCTCAAAATGGAACGGTTGAAGTGCTATAGCGTAACGCGCTGACTTTGATGACTTAACGTTCCCTGTATTCAGTGCGGTAAGAGCTTTCTGGTCAGACTCCACCACAAAGTGTGAGCCGAGAAGGTAACGTTCCAGTTTTGTGATTGCCCAAACAAGAGCAAGGAGCTCTTTATCCAGAACGGAATATTTCGTCTCGCTCGGCGTGAGCTTTCTGGATACGTACATAACCGGAAATAAGGTGCCGTTATATTCCTGCATCAAAACTGCAGCAATAGCGTAAGAACTTGCATCACTGCGGAGAATGAAGGTGAGATTTTTGTCAGGCAACCTCAAAAAAGGTGCATTTGAAAAAAATTGTTTTATATAGTCTAACGCCGTTTGGTGATCCTGCGACCACTTTATTACATTAGATGTGCCTTTCTTCAGTAGAGAAGAAAAAGGTGCAGTTATAGTAGACAAATGAGGGATGAATTTTGAATAGAACTGTATTAGTCCTAAAAGCGACCTAACTTGTTTTTTTTGTCTTAGGTGCTGAAATGTTTAAAATTTTAGAGACGTTACTGTCTTCTGTATACATGAAACCATGACCTATGCGGTGACCCAGAAATGAGATGTCATGAAAACCGACAAAAGCCTTTGAAGGTTTCGCTGTTAAGTTATAATCCCGTAAGGTAGAAAGTAAAGATTTTAAACCCTGAATATGTTCATCCCAAGAGTCACTGAAAAGACAGATGTCATCTATATAAGTAATGACATCGGGACGATGAGACAATATGCGGCGCATCATGCGTACAAAGGTAGCTGGCGCATTCATTAATCCGAATGGCATAAAATTCCATTGAAAAAGACCCCGTGGCGTCGAGAAAGCGGTGAATGGCTTTGCTTTAGGAGTGAGTGGCACTTGCCAATAGCCCTTTGAAAGGTCAAATTTCGAAAAGAATGTGGCATGAGATAATTTCTCCAATAAGTCATCTAAAAGAGGTAATGGTTCCGCATCGAATTTTGTAACTTTGTTTAATTTCCTGTAATCTACGCAAAGACGTATATTGTTGTCTTTCTTCCTAATGATTACCATGGAAGAAGAATATGGTGATGAAGATGGTTCAATTATATTTAATTGGAGCATCTCATCCAATTCCTTATCAACCTTATCACGAAAGTGTAAAGGAATAGGATATGGGCGAACTCGAATAGGCGTATCGTCAGTCAGAATAATGTCATGTTGGATGACTGACGTATGACCTGGGATGTCAGTGAGGACATCCTCATACGTGTGTAGAATATTAGAGACTTGCTGACGTTGATCAGCCGAAAGAGTAGATGAGATTGTAACATCATTCCATTTCTCAGTGGAATGGAGTGGTACAACTGGTATTGGTAGTTGTACATCATCGAAAGAAGATTCCTCTTCTTGGATGACTGATAAACTAGAATAGTGTTGAATAGGAGGTGTAGGATCGTCAGTTGCCTGAAACACTGACTGTAGATAATCAGGACGTGAGTAATACTCCTTCAACATGTTAATGTGGAAGGTTTTATGTTTACCATTAACATCAACGATGTAGTCGACATCGGATATTCTTGAGATGATCCTGAAAGGACCTCTCCAGGTAATTAAAAGACGATTGTTATGCGCAGGTAGTAAGACAAAAGCTTCATCACCAGGTATGAGCTGGCGAAGACGTCTATACTTGTTTGCAAATAGACGAGCTTTTTCTTTGGCTTGTTCGGATGATGCAGTAGCTAGTCTACAAGCATCTATGATTCTCTTTCTCAGAGAGATCACATACTCATAAGAGGATTGAGTTTCCTCTTCAATATTCTCGTCAACCAATAAGTCGTGGATTAACGACATCGGACCGCGTGGTTGCATGCCAAAAACAAGCTGGAATGGAGAAAACCCCGTTGCTTGATTTTGTACTTCGCGATACGCAAAGAGACAAGCGGGTAGGACCCGATCCCAGTCTTGGGGATGGTCTTGAGTCATCTTACCCAACAACTGCTTGAGTGTCCTATTGAGACGCTCAATTAACCCATTTGACATCGGATGATAAATAGAACTTAGAGATCTGTCTATACCTAATGTCTTCATAACTTGAGACATGGATTCAGAAATGAACTGAACCCCATGATCCGACAAGATTTTCCGTGGAAAACCAATGCGTGAGAAGATTAACATCAATGCCTCTGCTACACTGGCAGATGAAGTGTTCTTGAGAGGGATGGCCTCAGGCCAACGAGTGCACATATCAATGCACGTAAGAATATGCGTATGCCCTCTAGCAGATGGAAGCATCGGACCAATAATGTCTATAGCCATTTTATCAAATGGTCTAATCGGGATGTCCGCAGCTTGAATAGGAGCCGCATGAAATGGACCCCGTACCTTAACTTCCTGACATATCAAACAGGACCGACAATAGAGAGTGATGTCCCTATGGACGCCTGGCCAGTAGAATGCCGAAAGCACTCTGGATTTGGTACGCGAAAAACCCATATGGCCCGCACATTGCGAGTCATGCGCATGTCGTAATATACGAGATCTCATAGAGGATGGGACTAGAATCTGAAAACATAAGGATGAATCCTTTTCCCGTATTACTCTCACCAAAATCCCATTTTTAAGTATAAAGTCATGTCTAGATTTTGCAAGTTTGTTGCTTGTATTCTTTTTGTTAACATACTGAAAAATTTTTTTTAATGAATCATCATTCTTTTGCAATGTAGCAAACAACTCCCGTGAAATAGGAGCATCATCATCACAAGTGGTATGAACTGTAGGTTCAACAGGTGTATCATGCGACATATTAGTAGCTTCCGCTCTAGTTACTACTGCATTTGCAGTTTGAATATGTCGCTCTTCCCATTCAGCAATTTGCTGTGGTGTACACTCTTTAATACCATGTATGCGACCAAGTATTACATCACAAATTGGATTCGGAAGGAGACATGCTTGGATCTTTCCTGAAAAAAATGGTGTATGAAGTGTTATAATGGCTGTGGGAAATGTTTCCACAGTTCCGCCAAACGTCACACATTTCACAACCCTGCCCGTCGCACAACCAGGGTCGATCAGCGAAGTCCGGACTCCCACAGTGGTACAACCTGAGTCGAATCAAAGAGAGCATGAAATATTGTTAACAAATCCTCTGTTAAACTTAAGAGAGCCCTGTCCCTGGTGTACTGACGCAGCAGTGGCCGTACAGACTGCAGGTAGACTAGGCAAGGTATGTCCGCAACGCAGCGTCGTGATCGCCTTGGGCTGGAAAAGAGTAGAGCATTCTGAACAATCTTTGACTTGGGTACAATCAAGAGAACAAGACATAGCATTGTGAGTTTCAGCTACTTTACCCTGTTCAATGTTAGCCTGTGTATCAATTAAAGAGACATTAGAATGTCTACCCGTATTACTCGACGATCTTTCTCTGCGACGCGATCGATTTTGATTATTTGCATTAAAATTGCCATAATTGTCTTTTCTACTAGAGTTAAAATTTGGATGAGTCCGATAATTTGTATAATTAAAGTTATGATGTTCTTTAAAATTTTTATTCCAAGAACCTTGTCTGTTTTGTGGACCCTGAGATCTTGATCTCCAGTTTTGTTTATTATAATGTCCTTGATTATTTTTAAAATTATTGTTACCAAAATCTCGCGATCTGTGAGCTTGGTTCCAAGAAACATTAAATGGAGCAGATTGTTGAAATTGCTTCCCTTTGTAAAAGTTATCATTGTTAAAATTGTAATTATTTCCCTTATTGGCATACCTGTCAGCACTAAAGGAACGATTTCGTGAAAAATTGTTTTGTTGTGCTGCAAAAGCAACAGGCAATTCATTCTTAATCTGTGCGTTACTTAGATCCATGTTTGGGTGAGCAGTACAAAAATTTTTTGCATGTTCTTCTAAATTTTTCATTGATAAAGGTTTCCGTTCGTGTAAAAATGCGAGAAATGTAGGATTTACAGACGATAGTACCTTATCGCGCATCAGTAAATCAAAGAGACCTTCATACGACTTTTCAATTCTGGATAATTCGATCCATCTTTCTTGTGTTAGTCGTATTTGTGACAGAAAATCATTGAAATTTCTGCTTGATTGAGGTAGTAATGTACGAAATCTTAAACGATATTCGTCTTCTGTCATTTGGAATTTTTGCAGAAGTGCTGCTCTAAGAGCATTATAGTCATTTTTCTCACCAATGCTGGTGGTATGATAAACTGCTAATGCATCCCCTGTAAGTAATCTGGATAAATATGTACAGTATAGCGCTTTATCCACGTTATAAGATCCACAAGTGGCCTCAAACCTATCTAGGAAGAATATTACGTCATCAGACGGGGGATTAAATTTTGGTAATTTAAGGTGAATTTCCTTAAAATAATCATGTCTGGATGGAGTTTGGCTTTCAAAAGTTCTCTGAGAATTAGCTTCCTGAGTAAACCTAATTCTCTCATATTCTGACTCTGCTAATTTCAGTTCATGCTGTCGTTTTTTTTTCATTCTCTTCCATCTCAAGCTGAAGTCGTTTTACATTTTGTTCAGCTATTAATCTCCTCTCTTCCATTTCTTTTTGTTTATTTTCCATCTCAATCTTAAGTCTTTCTTCAGCCTCCTTTTGCTTCTGTTCTGCTTCTCGCTGAAATCGTTTCTCTTCTAATTCAGAGGCTAATCTCATTTTTTTCTCCTCTTCCTCAGCTATAAATTTCCTCTTCTTTTCATGTTCCTCAGCATCAATCCGTTTTTGATCTGCCTCAAATTTCATCTTCTTCTCTTGTTCCTCAGCCTCAAATTTCATCTTCTTCTCTTGTTCCTCAGCCTCAAATTTCATCTTGTTCTCTTGTTCCTCAGCCTCAATCCGTTTTTGATCTGCCTCAAATTGAAGTTTTTCTAGTCTTAAAGTTTCTAACTTTCTCTGTTCGGCTTCTATTTCTTGAGCTTTTCTATATTCTGCAAGTGCAAATGTTTTTGCTTCATCAGGAGCCATCTGAAGAGCTTTTGCTTGCTTAATGAAATAATCTAGTGAATACATTATGCTTTATAAGTAGTCACAGTACTCTTGGTTTATAAAATGATAATTAATCAATGTAAATTAATTAACCTTGTTACTATAACAAGTGTTCTTCGTTCCTGTCCTTAGAACGGTATAATGTTATCATATAATTATTAAATATGTTATTAATCAATAAATTTATGTAATCAAATGTCATGAAATGAACAACGAGAAAGACAATAGAAACATAATCGACAAGACATGATAAACTGGACGGGTGAACACAATCGTAGAAATCAAAAAAATAAAAATGTATAACTAAAATAGAATATCGTAAAAATATACGACGATAACTACGATCAGATAATTAACAGTACAATTGACAACACAGTGTAAAAACATAGGTTTTGTAAAAAACTGAACGACAGGAAAGGTGAGATGGACGCAAAATACAAACAAAATTCATCATAAAACTAAATTACGAATAAAAATAACTACGAGAACAACAATAAAAACTTGACGGAACAGCTAAACAGATACTATTATAAGGGACAATTAGCGATCGGAACTTCGGCAAGGTTTTTAGCCTTGTACCGGAATTATCGCTCAATTGAAACTTACAAGTTGAGCCCTACAGAACGTCTGACGAAGAGCCCGAATTGGCTTCGAGATGGATCTCGTTCGTCAGATCAACCTCCCTACCTCCCACGACAAATGAACAACATATAACATGGAAAATATAAATATGGACATAATTATTTAAGGCACAGCTAAACGTAATAAAGGGTACAACGACAACACGTTATACTCATCTCGCGTGCAGGAAAAAAAACCAATGTGCCTCGTCTCCATGTATGTACGTGTGAGGATAAAATACTTCGTTCTGAGTTATTAGACCACAGCTTGCACGTAATAGTGACAAAGAGATGATCCCAAGATGTTGTCGCCTTGAAAGTTCAGATCTTCAGATGATCCCAAGATGTTGTCGCCTTGAAAGTTCAGATCTTCCATTAATGATAATTGTATTGGGTACGTTTCCTGTGAAATTCTTGATTTCAAAACCAGACTGGCACACCAATTACTGTTGACTCCGTTTTATGGTTGAGTACAGTTTATACTGGTGAAGAGGTAGCTTAAAACGCGAATGGTTAAAATGAACGAATGTCAACAATATTCTTCAAACGAACTTCAACAAGTAGTGTTGAACTGGGTGAACTGGGCAAGTACTGGCAGTACATAAGTCGGTGATGACTGTACATAGATTTTATTCAACATGACACATACGGAGTGGACAAGACTAACATCGTCACAGGCGCAAAGATCATACATCAGCATAATGGTAATTACTTTTAAAGTTCCTGAAGATTCTCTACCAATAAAGTCCTCTGACTCAAGTGACTAAGGATCACAAAACTGTTACCGTATAATATTCTTCTCATTCAAGTCCATTGACCTTCCTTCAAGGACGTCTATCATGGTAACGTATTCATACTCCAGGATAAAATCTTCCATATCATACTTCACAATCCCATACGTTCTCCAAAACATAACGTTAGATAGCATATAGTTTCAAACAAA
Source organism: Oreohelix idahoensis (assembly GCA_024509875.1). Classification (NCBI taxonomy): domain Eukaryota; kingdom Metazoa; phylum Mollusca; class Gastropoda; order Stylommatophora; family Oreohelicidae; genus Oreohelix; species Oreohelix idahoensis. The sequence continues at coordinate 519,048 of JAMPIV010000528.1, forward strand.
GTCATACACGATAATACGAACAGGTTAGAGATTCCAGTTGACTAACCTCTCCCATTCTATGCCACGCTTCTGGCATTGTTGAATGTACGGCATATAAAATATGAAGCATACGAATAAATAAACTGGTTTACACGTAGGTATTATTCCTCTACGGTAATCTAATATGACCACCGACTCCGTCTGTCCATTCTAGGAAATTACATGCTAAGATGACTTCCCGCTAGACTACAACTGGGAGCGGCCTGATACTTTAGTTTACGGCAATAAATATACAAATATAACCGGGGCGACACTTACATGATCCTTCCATCATTGGCTTCGTCAAGAATACCAATTGAATCAATATAACATACTGGCTTATACAAAACTGCCAGACAATTCCAATAATATATATCTCGGACATAACAAAGTCCGCACTGCCCCGTTCAAAACATGACGTCACAATCCCCAAACTAGGTTACCCGTGCGTCCAAAGCAACTCACACTGCATTGTGCACGTCAGTGCGTGAATCAATCGAACGCTCAAATAATATAACTATATAAAACTGGTGCGTACATTTGGCAGGACCGAAGACTACCCCCTTAGGTAATAAATGTACGTAACAAAGGCATACTGGACCCATTGTTGAACGTGAATGCCGATACGATTTATTACAGAAAGACGTTGACATCATGTGCATGTACAGTTCATCGATATGGTTTTGACAGTATATACATTGGCATATATAATTATCAACATAAACGTTGACAGACTGCACTAGCCGTTACCACACGAAGGTTAACGGAAGCTCTACAGCAACGTACCAGTAGAGTACATGGGTTTACAACAGTGACCATGATAAAATCTTGGAGCATATATCTATATAGAGTTAATTACAATCCAAATAGCTCTTGCGTAAACTGGACGCACTACCAGCTGACGTAACTGGTCAAGCTGAAGCTCTGCAGTTACGTGTAGGAGACCAAGTATCGGAGGCGAGATACTTAAAACGAGCCGTTTCTGGCTAAATATTTGAAATAAAACGATTCTTGGTATTGCTCATCAAGACTATCATCTTCATCTTCCAGATGATTATAATTTCTTTATAATCGTGTCTTTCCTAGACTAAAGACAAGCACACGAAAAATGCACGTCAATACAAGACGGAGAATATCGGGATCTGCCTCAAGTACGTTGCCCGTATAGCAACAAATCACTGCGTCATACCGCACCATTCCCCGTTTTATAATGGTGCACGGTCGCACGCAAATAACATTACAAAACATATCAATGATGTGCTCAGATGCACGTCTGAAAATATCAGGAGTGTATCTGAGAGCTTTAAACATTTATCTGACCCTCAACGAATTTAAAGTAATTAACAGTACACCACGCTCATATAATCTTAATTAGGTGCTTTTGATGTACTGGGAAGACTTCCAGATGTTGTTGAGACTAGCAAAGGCTGTTCTCGCTTTACTCATTCTATTGTTGATGTCCTTGCTTGTTCCGACGTCTAGTGTTACTATGCATTCAAAGTATGTAAATGTGCTTGTCTGTTCTAGCTTCTGGTTCCTTATTCGTATTGGCTCAGGACTGCCCACATTGAGTGTCATGACTTCTGTCTTCTTCAGACTGATGTTCAGACCCACCTGCTGGCTATACTTATTCAATCTATCGGGTTTCTCTTGAATGTGTTGATGTTAATGTGCGAGTAGTGCAATGTCATCTGCATATTCCAAATCTTCTAGTGTAGAAAACGTTGTCTATCTTATTCCTCTTGGACTGTCCTCTGTTGTCTGACGCATCATTGTTGTCTGGAGCATCATTCAGTCTATGACTGTCAAAACTAAAGTGATTGATAAGGGGCATCCCTGTCGTACTCCTGTCTTCTCCTCAAAAGTAAGGTTACTCTGTCCATCACTACATGTAACGTTAGCATAGAGGCTTTTTATGATGGAAACAATGACTTTTGTAATTCCTTAAGCCCTCAGTATTTTCCATAGGCTGTCCCTGTGTATGCTGTCAAAAGCCTTTTCAAAATCAACAAAGTCAATGTATAGCTGTCACTGTTCTTTATTATTCCTGAGGGTGAATATATGATCTGCACATCTTCTGTTCTTTCTGAATCTCGCTTGTTTTTTCTTCAGTTTAGAGTCTTGCTTTTAAATTCTCTGGATAATTACCCTGCCTAGTAATTTATTGGGAATAAGAGGAGAGTATTTCCTCTTCAGTTGTCGCAGTCTGCAAGGTCGCCCTTCTCGGGCAAGTTAAATATTATTCCTTTATTCCACTCCATTGTGCAAATAGTGGTTCTAATAGTTCTGCTCCTTTTTCAGGATCTGTCTTAAATAACTCAGCATTTAAATTGTCGTGACCAGGAGCTTTTCCATTCTTGAACCATTTTTTTTTTCCATTCTTGAACCCTTTGATAGCTGTGATGATTTCTTCCATTCGCGGAATGTCTGTAATAACGTCTAGATCATTTTCAGCCTCAGGAACATTCTGCTGCGTCTCTGGTCGTTCCTTATTCAGTATTTCTCTGAATTGCTCCGCCCATCTTATTTCCTGCCCGTGTGATGTGGTGTTGAGATTTCCTTGCTTGTCTCTTACTAACGTAATATTGTTTGCACCCCGTTTTCCGCTGATGGTTTTAGTTATTTTATAAACTGTGCTTTGTTCATTTCTCAGCATTGCCTCTTCAGCCTGTCTTGCAAGATCGTCTAGGAATGTCCTTTAGTTGGCTCGAGTTTGACGTTTTACTTCCTTGTCCAGCTACTGTACTGCTCGCTATATATTTCCATTAACCTGAGGGAACTTTGCTTCTATTTTCTTTCTTTTTAATTTCTTTTCTCATCGCTATAGTGTTTAATGTTTTTGGTGTTATTCAATCTTGCCTCTTCCTTTCTTGGACTCCCAAACATGAGTTGCTGCTTTCCTTATATAATGTTCAAATGGTGTTGACTTCCTGGTCAACATCATCAGTCGCTGTCTTTTTCTGGCTATTGTCAATCTGATAATCGTCTCTTTATATCAACCACAAAAGCCTTTATGGTAAGGGATTCATTCAGTTTGATGATGTCAAACCTTTTCCGTTTAGTTACAACTGGTCCAGCAGTTCTCAGTTTCACCTTCAGTCTTGCTACTACTAATTGGTGATCGCTTCCCACATCTGCACCTCTTCTTACTTTCACATTTTGTAATAAATGCCCCCATCTACCATTGATCATAATGTCGTCTATCTGGTTTCTATCCCGGCCGTTTGATGACTTCCATGTTAATTTTTTAATGAATTTGTGTGTGGGGAAAAAGCGTCTCCCCCCCCCCCCCCCTCTTCCCCCCCTACCCCCATGACCAAGTTGTTATGGTGAAGAAGCTTATTAGTGTATCCCCGTTCTCGTTTACCATTCCGCTCCAGCTTTTATCCATTACTCTTTCATTATATTATTGTGTGTTCCAACTTTCGCATTGAGGTATGATAAGATAGTATCTAGGTGTGGTTTCCATTTGCTCTTGTAGATGCTGATATAATCTCCCTCTCAGTCTTGTTCTTATCAGTCTGTTGTTGATGGTGTGATGAAATTTCTGAATCATTTCTTGGCTTCATTCATAAACGAGACACCATACATATATTCGGCATACAGGTCAGCCAACGGGAAAGCGTTTCAATCACTAACTGTTTACAATATGCTCGGTATTCAGGATGGTGGGTGTGGTGAAGTGGGATGTTATAAATACTTATAGGGAACTTAGTGTACTGACTGAGATCAGCTGTGAAGGTATCTATATCTATTAAGAGTAGTGTATTATAGATAACCTTACTTGCTACCACATATCTATATATCTCAGTCAGAATTATTCTGGAATAGTGTGATGCTACGTTATGTGTCTAGGGTATGAGTATGGTGAAGTGTAAGTCACAACAACAGACAGATAAACAATTTAATTTAATCCACTACTCTTAACAACACTGTGACACTCACATACATATAACACTCTATGAGAATATCTTAAAGAAGTCACTCGTAACTTTTCAATTAACAATATGTATTCATTACTGTCATAAATGTGTATGTGTCCTGATTCAAATACAAAGGAACCAGGAATCACAATCAATGTTAATTACAAGTTATGTACAGAATGTATTAATATGAATCTGGGAGTGACATATATTATTAAAAATATCCTATGTGTGTCAGTTGTGTAATAGTAGTATGAGGTAATACTGGTTTTGTTTTGTTCAAGCTCTGTTGGTAGTTGTCATCATGACTTCAATAGTTTGTCTTAAGGAAAATAGTATTGGAGATGTTCTCAGTTCCTGATATGAAGACAATTAATTTCCCCTCTTAATATTATTTTTACAAAGTCATTTCAAGATGAGGGGACATAATGTTGAGCTCAGCTGGCCAATTCGCTTATCTGGCGTGATGGCGGCAGGAAAGGACTCCTCTGCTCGAATTCTCCTCTGGGCTCAGGAGACACCTCACTGATAGCTAAAAAGACCAAGGAGTATGCTGTCCGACTCTGGATTCAGCAAAGCTCTGACCAGGTGCTGCTCACTACCATCAAGACCACGGTCCCTGAAATCAAGAAGGATGTACCTTCTACTTCATAACTAACTTAAACTCTCTTGTTACACTGATCACAACACAGCACAAACATTGAGTTCAGAGCATTAGGCCAACTGTCAGCTTCATTTGAAATACTTTATTCCAGTATTACCCTTCTTAATGGTTACTACGCCTCTGCAATTCCAGCATTATTTCTTTCTATTCAATCATCCAGGTGTCAGTGTACTGTTTGGCCATTCCATGCCGTTTGACTTTTCTCCGACACCCTCTGTTCAGGCTGGAGCATTACAGGCTTTACCTCACGTTTGCCACTGAACTACACATATATATATACAGGCATAAATCAACAATTCACATTCAATTTTCATTAAAAGATATTGAATGGTTCAAGCTTACCACAATTCATACGAATAAACACAGATACGTTGATTAGCAATGAATTCTGGCACAAACTGGCACAAATTCCCATCTGCTTATCTTCCAGGCTTTTATTGAGCAAAATATAAGCTGGCTTCAACGCACTGATGCTTTATCAAGCTTATTTAAACAAGTGGTTTCGAACTAACGCTCCCAAGTGTGTATATCAGCGAGTCTGACCAATGAGCCCCGTTTCGACAAGTGTTTGAAAAAATGTTACCTTTCCCCGTCTCCCCTAACAACCAAGATAGTATTTATAGCCCGACCAATCGTGGTTAGGCTTTCATTTGTTGCGCTCCAATCAATTTGGAGTTTACATGGTAGGCTATTTCTGTAACGTAAATTTTTTTCAAACACGTTAAAAAAAAATCTTATGAGCAGAAATGATTTTATGCTGTCAGGCACCCCCAATATTTTATTTTGGTTATAATTTATTAATTCCTGGACTATTTGCGTAACGTTTTACATATTATTCGTCAGCAAGCCCTAAGGAACCCAATTATTCAAATTTAAAAGAGCTACGCGGCTGCGTTCAAAATATGTATTTTCTACCTCCTGTTTCGAAGATGTGATGTCTGGGTACTGTTATGTTTTCAACCGTAAACCCATCTATTGTTATCTTTCCTAATAAGCGTTTTTTATGATTTATAAACCTAACTCTGGAAAAGGGTAGTGTATTTTATCACTGTCCGTCTGAAAAAAATTTAGTGCATGTAGACTTACACGCGTGATGGCAACATTTGTGTATCGCGCGACGCGTGTTGCATGCGTTCCTGATTTTCAGCCCTCCCCTCTCTCTTTATCCTTTTGTCCATCTGTTCGTTCGTTTTGGTAACGTAATATAATTAATGTTAGGATTAATTTAGGTCATTACGCAGTCTCTCAATGTTTTTTCCAAGAAATACAGCACACGTTTCATTGAAGAAGGCGGGTAATAATACAGTAAGCTTTACTATCAACGTGAAAGCGTTACAATTTGCAGACGAAGCAGAAAACAATGGGGATTTCGAGTACATTCCTTGTGACAGCACTGTTATTTACCATTCTTCTTCCTTTATTTATTTTATTTGTTAGGCTTCATATTTACCTAATAATTTATATATGTGGATTAGAATATTCCATGACAGTGGGCCGTAAATCTGTGTAACCAAGGAAAGTGTGGACAGATAATGTGTGCTTAAGGACGGAGTACCTCACGGATGATGGACAAAATTCAATATTAGGGATCATTATCTGTAAGTAATTCACAGAGTCTTTTGACCGGGTGCCATCGCCGGCCGGGATCTGCTTGCTCGGAGCGGGTGGGAGGACATGCGCACCATCGTGGCTGGCGGACGCTGGGGCTGGGTTGGCAATGTCCTCAGAGGAGACCCCGACGCCATCACGGGGGCAGCTGTGCTTTGGGCCCCTGGGGGAGTGCGAGGGAAAGGCCGACCGGAAACAGCGTGGCGGAGGGCTGTTAAGGCTGGGATGCATAGAGTGAACCAGGGTTGGGGCACTGTGCGAGGGATGGCCACCGATCGATCAAAGTGGAATCAATTTGGTGTTGCCCTACAAGACGCCACTGGGCGTGATGGCCTCTGACTGTTTTGACGGTCGGCGGCTAAGGATCAAAGAAGAAGAATCTGTAAGTAAATGACTAGACTTTCACTAGGAGAGGTATAATACTGAGGTAATTCTGAGTTGGATGCAGCGTTACATGAACCTAATAGTGATAACCACTGTTTAGGCTGCTCCAGTGAAATGTCGGAGGCAACTAGGAAAAAGATAGTTATCGTAATAAATAAAGCATAATCATAGTATTACAATAAGACCAAGATGGAGGAAATCCGCTGGGAAATAAGCCAACTAGAATTATTTTGGTTTTTCCATCATGCACACATTGTCTACAATTGCACGGTTTTGAGGAAACTAATATCTAAGACTGTAAAGGGCAATTTTTACTATCTTGCAATATAATACATTTATATTCTTATTATGTTCGCAAATATTTTGTAAGCAAAGTATTTCCTTTTTAAGTGCTTAAGGAGAAGTCATTTTTGGGTTGCTTCCCTTGAAAATAGTTCTGTCATCTTCGATCGGACTCCGCAGACGACTCTAGGCCTACTGCGATTTATTCTGTGGCTGGGTAGGAATAGATTGTTCTTGCTTCAGTATATCTATGGCCTGAATTTATACGTAGTGTTTGTATGAGTAGGACGAGTCTGTCTTATATATGGATATCTTTGCATTTCTAAGTCGAACTAATTTGGTTGTCGCTAGAAAAGGTCAAAGGCTATGCAGCGGAAGTATCGCTAGCAAGGGGTGTGATCCATGGCTGTCATCCTGTGAGGATGCCGAGTTTTGTTGTAGCAGGCTTTTTGCCGAAATAGTGATCTTTATATGGATGGGGAAAAGTGATAATCATTTAGACATGTTGTATGTACTTTACCCCAGTGTTTATTCTCTTTTGCCAAGGAATGGCAAAGTTATATTTCGCATAAAAAGGTAAAACCTCAATTTATTATGAACTTGGGCTTCGCCATCGTTGTTGATAAGCAGATGCACAGTGGTACTTTTAAAAAGAATATCCATTCAAAGGAAGAAGACATTCCTATGTATCAGCACTGGATTGTATGATATTATTCAATTACCTCTATGAGAGAACCTATGAAGAAATGAGGACATTTAATGAATGACTAATTTTGGTCTATATTCTATAGTGAGTGAAGCTCACGAGAGAGAGAACAGCCATGTTGAAATTCATATACTTTGTATTTATCGAGTGAGAAAAAGGGATGCCTGTACTATCGCTCGATGAACCAAGAGATCACTGCTACGTGTGAGAACCCATGTCTGGGATTCCTATATTATGAAATATATATATATTGAACTTTACGTGAAGGAATATTCGCTAGACGAGGTTAGGTCTAGGAGCCTTCCTATGTAGGCTATTGGTTATGGTCTGACGTGCCCAGTCAGTAAAGCCAGATGATTTACATGATGGAACGCTGAATGCTTATTTACGAATGCTCCATTATGACATTCGCCAAGCATGAATGCTAACTTAAGATGATATTCCTGTGATCAACATTATACTGTCTATGTCGACATTTGTTCCTGTAACCATACACGTACTGTCCAAGTGTGCGTCCCATTAAATGTTATAAAAAGACCACCGTAGTTCCAGTACTTCTTGAATTCGAACAGTGTGAGTATGAGTGATGTACTACCAACCTGTCAACTCTATCGAATCATTCTACCATTCGCGTACTGACATTCAGATACACACTCATTGTTTACACTCACATTCTTGTCGGAGCCTCATCACGTTCCAGGACAAGATGACCTGTATGACCAAAACTGTGCTGGGTTTGATGAGTTGACAATCGTTACACTTTACTACACCAGTCCCAACATCTACATTTATCCACTGGTGGACATTCACATCATTTAGCAAATAAAGCATGATTCAACAACTAGTAGCCAGTATGAGTTAACAACTACACACAAAGAAAGAGTTTAACAGTGACGTCATTGCTTTCCGATGGGTACGCCTTTGTCCTATTTAAGGAGGATGTGGCGAGAGGTTTTATTTGGCTCTTGGATCAGTATAGTACTGACAATTACAGAAATAGAATTTCTGCAGAAAATGGTGAAGTCCCAGTGTCTGAGAGGACTACTGGTATCACAAATTAGTTACGGCTGTGAATGATCTGATCTCGAAACAATAGTAGAGAGGAGACCGACATAAAGTGCCACCTCCGCTGTGTAACTAACTGTGATATTAAAAAAACAAGGAAACAGATTTTGCTTAACAAAGATAAAATTGACAAGTCTTCAAATACAATTTCCTTATTATTTATTTAGTATATACACTATCTACTCTTGTGCTGAAGGGTGAATGTTGAAAAATGGAATGTAATGAATTTGTAAGTTTACATATGATTTACAAATATTTATTTTATATATATATATGTAAATAAATATTACAACAAGTTTTCCAATTATAGGAACAAAAATTATATCAGCTGTGCTGTTATTCAATTATAGTACATGTATCCTCTGTGCTGTTAATTAAGTATATAACACTTATCAGCTATACTGTTATTTTTGTCTCTTGCTATGCTACTTCACTTTCTCATCACTGACAGTTTCTATGCTCACAATGCTGACAGAAATGGTACTAATGTGTACTCATCTCTCTAAGGTCTGTTCTTCTTTGGTTGGTTCACACAACATCGGCTGAGTATCGTTCCTTTAGCCCACCCAAGACTGAGGGGGACCAAAGATGTAGAGTCAGGACAACCTCTATGCTCCTGCGGAGTTCCAGGCAGCTGGATTGACGACCCACGATCTCAGTTTTAGGACACGAATAAAACCTGTAACAAGCAAAAACAGGGGCTAATTTCTGTCCTCAAGCCCACCTATTTCTATTGTATATGATATGAGCGTGTCTCAGTGTCTGCATGTAGGATGAATGACAACATGGCTCAGTATGATGTAGCAATAGCGAGACAAGACAGGTGTCTACTTGCAAAACATTCTTTCTGATAGACTAATACATGGATATCATTCAATAATATAAATTCAATGCATGCATACATTCAATAATATAAATTCAATACATGAATACATCCCATAATATAAATTCAATACATGAATACATCCAATAATATGTACACCTAGGTGTGATACAACAATGTCCTTCCCCTATAATATACCAGGCCCTCTCTGACAAGTGCTATAATATATCCTAACAATAACGTTATGTTCTTATGATAGGAGTATGTGAGACGAGGACTGTTTGGTGATATATCAGGTGGGAGTTATAGGAGACAATAGATTGGAGTTAGATGAGACAAGAGATTGAGTCCTAACAAGGACTGTTTTGGTTATATTTCAGTTGGTTTTATCTGAGATAATAGACTGAAGTTATAGGAGACAATAGATTGAGTCCTAACAAGGACTGTTTTGGTTATATTGCAGTTGGTCTGAGATAACAGATTGAAGTATAGGAGACAATAGGTTGAGTCCTAACAAGGACTGTTTTGGTTATATGGCAGTTGGTCTGAGATAACAGATTGAAGTATAGGAGACAATAGGTTGAGTCCTAACAAGGACTGTTTTGGTTATATGGCAGTTGGTCTTATCGGAGATAATAGACTGAAGTCATGTGAGACAATAGATTGAGTTATAGGAGACAATAGATTGAGGTATGAGTCCTATTAGTCTTTGTCTATTCAAACATAATAGGAAATACAATCATTATACTTAATTTCCCCAAGATACAATCAGTAACCTGATAGGTAGTATAAATGACACACAACAAATACCAACATTATAGAACTGCTGAAAGCCTATTTTCCTAAAGGTTATCGTAAATATATTTACCCTCTAAGATTCAAACCGGCCAGATTTTGACTCGACTTAGCAAAGCAAGCTGCAGGTCATTGCACTCCAGGTAAGCTATAAATCAAAGTGACAGCTTCTCCTCTTCAGTCGGTCGGTATCTCTGGCGTCGTGTCGGTGATGTGTGATTATGCATAAAATCCGCCCGATTATATAGGTAGGTGAATTCTTAAGCAAGGCTTTTGGTTGGTTCCTGGCGGAGCAAAATGATTGGTTTCCTCCGGTTTAGTCTCAAGCGCTGTACAGCCTAATTTTTTTCAGTTTTCATCCGCCATTTTGCGTGAACAAGATGGCCGTTAATTTATTCTGTCTCAGAGACTGGTGAACGTTGCTCGTTGATTGGTTGAAGCAAATCTGTATCTCGACATAGTGATTAACAAAGTAGTGGGTTACACTCGTTTCATGACAGAGGAACATATGGAAATCTAGGACTAGCGCAAAATTTAAACTGACAGACTAGAGCAGAGCAGCAGTTTTTGTCACAGGCTTCCTTTGCCATCTGCAGCTGTGGGCATCCAGTATGACCATTGTGAGCTCGTCTATTTATTATTGAGGGTAAGCGAGAATGTATTTACATATATATAAATTATATTAATTAATCAGAATGTGCCTTAGAAAGTGGATAATTGTGTTTCGAATCACTGTGTAATTATTGGAAGGAATCCAAGCCTATGTTTAATCAAACAAATTGAAAATGGAAACGAATGTAAAAGGAAAGTGTGTTTGAAGTTTTTGAAATGCTTTTAAAGAATTATTTCTTGATGGAATGGACTACCAACTGGGAACAAAGGAAAGAAAGAAAGTTACTGATTTATTGTATTAATTAAGTTATTACATAGTGTTTTCTACAAGGCTTGATTAATGTATAGAAGCAAATCATGGACAGAGCTGTATAAAAGAAATTACTAGAATATTGTGCTACATAGTGAAATAATTGTGTTATTACTGACTTGTTATGTCTCTTGCGACTAACTGCATATTGTCTGAACTGTTTAATATCATCTACTGACTAGATAAGGAAATAGTGAGTCAATACCATGTAGGTTAACTATTCCATTCCAGGTTACATCCTGCACTGAAGGGTGTGATCTATCTGAAGAGCCAAAATCAGCTGGAGCTGACTCTTTGTCAGAGCCCCACGTAGTTACAGAGGGACATCAACAGAGCCACCTTTACCTTTGGAAGAACCTCATTTGTAGAATTCTCTCCAGTAACTGTGGTTCAAGCCTTCAGGGGAGAATTATAAGCTAAGTAGCCTAGTCTTGGGCTACTTTTCAGTTTCACAAAAATTACCACAACCCAAATGACAGATTTGTAATAATGAAAAATCATAGTGGTTAGTAAAGACATATATCAGTTAATAACAGTGAAAGTATTACTAATAGCTTCAACCAAAGTCTACATCAAGATCAAGGTTACAGAGGACAATATGAACTGTCATTATAAAATTATAAGAACTGTAAAGTTATAGGATAGTGAAAGTGAACTTATCATATAGAATTTTTTTGTTTGTTGAACCAATTTCAGTTCAAGTGAAATTACTAATAGAACACAAGAAAATCTTGTACATAATAAATTGTAAACTGTACCAACAGTCTTTATTGACTTATTTAAGTTCAGTTCTAAGTTCTTGTTGGTTAGTTATTAGATTACTCCTAGCTGAGTCATAAATTTAATCATAGGTATTATCCTAGTCATAGTCTTGGGTAGGTCTGTGAGAGGAGCACTTTAGATAACTAGGATTGCACAGTACCACCTCACCTAGTGATCTATACAGCTGACTTTAATCTTGGACCACTATATGCTATTACTCTATTCAGAGAATGAGGTATTTCTTATAAGACCAGTCTCTTATCTGGCACTATCCTGGTATCATCTGATACACCTTTATGTCCAGGATATCTTTTATGTAAATAATTAATACCTCTCGCGACACTGGGGTCTCGTGTTCCGGGATACTCTAGCGAACAATAGAGTATCTTCCCTCGAGACAGTCCTATCATTTTAATATCACTTTCATCTTTTGTGCTGTCGGTAAAATAAACATTTTTATGAAAAGATGTTTGGTAGGATAGTGTATAACATAATCATTTTGAGTACCATTGAGTACAAACAAAGCTTGTGGTATTATGTATACTGAAGTTGTGTTTATTAATTAATTATAATTAATTAAATTTTGGTTTGGTCTGGGAAAGTGAGTTGTTTGACTGCCATTGTATAAGTGTGTGATCATGGCAGACTTAGCAAAATTTCGATCAGCTACAGTGCAGACAGCAAAGGAGTTTGGGTTAAGTGGGGAGGCTCTTATTCAGAATGTTATGACTGAGTGCGATAGGTTCATAGAAAGAGAAGATAAGAAGTTGGAAACAGAAAGGAGACTGCAAATGGAGGCGGAAGCTAAGAAATTGCAGATGGAAGCTGAGGAAAAGAAGTTGCAAATGGAGGCTGAGGAAAAGAGGTTGCAAAGGGAGCATGAGTTGAAATTAAAAGAACTTGAACTTCAAGGAATTGGTAGTCGTAATGGTAGTAGTCCTTCTCACTCAGAGAGTAGCACCAGCCAGAGCACCTCAAATGGAGCCATGAATTTTCATTTAGATCCATTTGCGGAAAAAGAAGAGGGAATTGAGGATTACCTTGACAGGTATGAGAGATTGGCTACCACTTATGGCCTAGAAAAAGATAAATGGAACTTGAAGTTGTCGCAGGGATTGAGAGGAGTGGCTTACAATGTCTATTTGAAACTTCCCAAAGAAGATCAAAATAATTATGAAACCTTAAAACAAGCATTGTTGTTTCGGTATGAACAAAATGCAGATTCTTATAGAAGGAGATTTAGAACTGCGAAGCTTCAGTCAGGAGAAACGTACCAACAGTTTTCAGCAAGGTTGGAGAGTTACCTGCTGAAGTGGTGTCAATTGGGAAACTTTAATCAGGACTTTGAAGGGATCAAGGAGATGATATTAATAGAGCAACTCCTAGAGGTCATGTCTCCTGGAGCAAAGCTATTCCTAATTGAACATAAGAGAGAGAAAGGCTAGATGAAATAATAACTTATGCTGAAAGTCATAAGATGGCTCACCCGGTGACTCATGGACCGAAAAAGAAGCCAGGGGAAGGTTTTAAGCCACCGCAAAACCAGAGTAGGTTTGATGGTAAGGACCAACCAAACAAATATAAACAAGGATATGACAGGTCAAAATTTGACAACAAAGACAGGAACCCTCAATTACAGGATAAGAAACCCTACAAACAGGGAGAGAAGTGGTGTAAAATTTGTAAAATGAATAACCACAATACTTGGGACTGTAAAAAGAAAAACCCTCCACATCACGCTGCACGCCTTGCAACAGGGAAAAAGGGAAAGAGGGAACTGACAACAAGTCAGAATAGCCCTCATCATCCCCCTGTCTGTGAATAAGTAACTTGTAATGGCACTAAGATTATGTGCTTATATGATAAATGATTGAATTTCGACTCGGTCGTGAGTTCTACCCTAGTGCATCCGGATCAATATACCACAGAAACAGTGGAGATACAAGGAGCAGCCAAGGAGATGGCAACCATGACACTTCCCATAGCAAGGATCAATGTTAAGACTCGCTATGTGGAAGGAGTGATTCGCGCAGCAGTGATTGATGAGCCTATCTACCCCCTGATATTGAGGTGCAGATATGTGTTTTTGGGAGATCCCAAAAGACCTGTGGTCATGGCAGCCGTACAGACCAGGTCGCAATATAGGAAAGAGGATGACAGCCCAATAAATACTCATCCAGGGGAGATGAAAAAGGTTCAGGCTGAAGATAGCACATTAAAGCCTTGTTTTGGCAAATATCCAAAAGCTCATAACCCCGAACAAAAGGCGAGTTTTACATGGAGAATGGACTGCTATACAGGAAAGCTGGGACCGGACCAAATGGCCATGGACAGCTGGTAGTACCATTTTTATATAGGGAAAAGGTTATGGAGTTAGGAAAATGCCATAACATTTAGTGGACACATGGGTATTAGTGCCATTGGACAACGGATAGCGTGTCACTATTTCTGGCCAGGAATTACTGAAGATATTAAAAGATATGTTAAATCCTATCCAGAATGTCAACGTGTAGCCCCAAAGCACTGGACTGCAACTGTAACTCTAGGAGAAATGCCAATCATGGGGACTCCATTTGAAAGAGTTGCGGTGGATATTGTTGCACCTCTCACACGGACCAAGAGAAAGAACAGTTATATTCTAAATCTGGTGGACACATGTTCTATGTGGGGAGAGGCAGTGCCCATGTCATCAATAGATTCAAAACATGTGGCAGGGGAACTTCTTACAATATTCACTGGATTAGGTTTTCCCCACCAACTATTGACTGATAATGGTTCTCAATTCAAGGGGAAGTTAACTTAGGAAGTATTCAGGATCTTTCAAGCCAGGCATTATCATTGTAGTCCCTACCATGCCCAAGGGAACGAGTAGGTAGAAAGATTCAACGGGACTCTTATTTCTATCCTGCGGAAGCTGGCACATGAGAAACCTGATACTTGGGATCTCTACTTACCCGCTGCATTGTTTGCATACCGGGAAGTCCCACACAGTTCAACGGGAATGGCTCCGGCAGCGTTGTTATTTGGCCGGCCCATCAAAGGTCCATTAGAAGCCTTATTGAGGACATGGACAGATGAGAAAGCAGAAGAGACTGTAATCTCATCATATCAGTATGTTAACGAGTTGACATCTCGACTGAAGACTGGCTGGAAACTAGCAAATGATAATCTTCGTAAAGCCAGAAGGAAACATGCTGCATATTATAACAAGAAGGCAAAGGATAGAGGGCTAGTTGTTGGGGAGAAGGTGCTTCTTTTGTTACCCAGCAGTAACAACAAGCTACAAATAGGATGGCAGGGCCCATATACTGTTCTAGAAAAGCTGTCTAGAACCAACTACAAGATAGACAAAAAGGGAAAGGAAAAAGTCTATCATGTTAATTTACTCAAGAAATATTATGATACAACTGCTTCGGAAGGTGCCCATTTAATGACCCTGGCCATAGCTACGGAAATGAAAAATGAACCTCTCACCTCTTATGAGTATCCTTTACGACCCTATGAAACACATGAGCAGGTAAAAGTCAGTAATCACCTGACGAAAGGACAGAGGGAGCAGATTCAGAAAGTTCTGGAAAACATGCAGACGTGCTATCGGAAAAACCGGGGTGCACTGACTTGTTGGAATATGATATGAAATTATTAGACCCAACACCGATCTGCTTGAGAACTTATCCAATTCCATGCGCCAAAGAACAAGCTTTAAAAGGAGAAAACGATTACCTGCTGAAAGAAAATATCATTTCTCATTCTGAATCACCTCACAGCGCCAGTGTAGTTTGCTGAGGAAACCCTCTGGTGAACATAGACTCTGCATTGACTATAGGAAATTGAATGCTGTCACAGAGTCTCAAGCAGATCCATTACCAGACACCACTCAACTGTTTGCTAGGTTGAACAAGGCAAGATATTTTTCGAAAGTGGATCTGAGCAAAGGGTATTACCAGATTCCCGTCAAACCTGAAATCAGACCATTACTAGCCTTTAGTATCTCGGATGGGCATTACCAGTTTAACATGTTGCCTTTCGGTTTAAAAAACGCTCCGAATGTTTTTTCTCGCATGATGAGGAAGTTACTAGATCCCTTACAAAACCCAGCTATCAATAACTTTATGGATGATATTCTCATTGCAACAGGAACATTCGAAGAACACCTATTATCGTTAGAAATGTTGTTGGATAGGCTCAGAGAGACAAACTTGACCGCTCGCCCTACTAAATGTTATATTGGTTGCCAGGAATTGGAATTCTTGGGACACACGGTATGTCAGGGTAACATGACCCCTGACCCCAAGAATTTGGAAAAATTGCAGAGAGCACCCAGGCCCCAAACAAAGAAGGGTGTGAGATCTTTTGTTTTCCTATGCGGCTTCTATCAGAAGTACATAAAGGATTTTAACAGTATGTGTGCTCCTCTGACAGATCTGACCAAAAAAGGAAAACCAGACAAAATGAAATTGACAGCGGAATGTGAGAAGGCATATTCAGATTTGAAGCAAAAACTCACAAGTAGGCCTAAACTGATACTTCCAGATCTTAGTAAAGAATTTGTAGTTAGAACGGATGCAAGCAGCATTGGGTTAGCAGCAGCATTATTGCAAAGATCACAGCCTGGAGAATTGCACCCAATTGCTTATGCAAACCGCAAATTAAATAAAGCTGAGAGGAATTACTCGACGGTGGAACGAGAATGTTTGGCATTAGTCTGGGCCATAAGAAAATTCCAGATATTTCTGTATGGCAGACTATTCGTGGTCCAGTGTGATCACCAGCCTCTTGTATTTCTCGCACAAACCCGTCATGGGAATGCTAAATTGTTGAGGTGGTCCCTCTTAATTCAGCCATACTCGTTTACCATTGAATATATCCCTGGAACTCAGAATATTGGGGCGGATTTTCTTAGTAGGCACCCACCTGAAGTAAACCAGGAGAATAAGAAGGAAGAATAAATTCCAATCTAATGATTGCCTCGAAAGTGATCTCAGAGTTTAAGCT
Organism: Oreohelix idahoensis; assembly: GCA_024509875.1. Taxonomy (NCBI): domain Eukaryota; kingdom Metazoa; phylum Mollusca; class Gastropoda; order Stylommatophora; family Oreohelicidae; genus Oreohelix; species Oreohelix idahoensis. The sequence goes on from JAMPIV010000528.1 coordinate 535,995, forward strand.
TCACCAAGTAGTTCACGCTTTTAAATTGGGGGGCCCTTGTGATGAAATTTCTGAATCATTTCTTGGCCTCATTCGTAAACGAGACACCGTACATATATTCGGCATACAGGTCAGCCAATGGGAAAGCGTTTCATTCACTAACTGTTTACAATATGCTCGGTATTCAGGATGGTGAACCGCAAATCTGTGTAACCAAGGAAAGTATAGAAAGAGAGTGTGTGCTTAAGGACGGAGTACCTCACGGATGATGGACAACATTCAATATTAAGGATCATTATTTGTAAGTAAATGACTAGACTTTCACTTGAGTGGTATAATGCTGAGGTAATTCTGAGTTGGATGCAGCGTTACATGAACCTAATAGTGATAACCGCTGTTTAAGCTGCTCCAGTGAAATGTCGGAGGCAACTAGGAAAAAGATAGTTATCGTAATAAATAAAGTATTATCATAGTATTACAATAAGACCAAGATGGAGGAAATCCGCTGGGAAATAAGCCAACTAAAATTATTTTGGTTTTTCCATCATGCACACATTGTCTACAATTGCACGGTTTTGAGGAAACTAATATCTGTGACGTCATTGCTTTCCGATGGATACGCCTTTATCCTATTTAACAAGGAACATATGGAAATCTAGGACTAGAGCAAAATTTAAACTGACAGACTAGAGCAGAGCAGCAGTTTTTGTCACAGGCTTCCTTTGCCATCTGCAGCTGTGGGCATACTGTATGACCATTGTGAGCTCGTCTGTATATTATTGAGGGTAAGCGAGAATGTATTATATATATATATATATATATATATATATATATATATATATATATATATATATATATATATATATATATATATATATATATATATATATCTATATATATATATATATATATATATATATATATATATATATGGGAACAACTGAGAACAGCAATGACAGAAGCAGCAGTAGCGACCACCGGATACCTAGTACATAAAAAGAAAAAATGGATGAGAGAAGATACTTGGGATAAAATACAAGAAAGGAAAACAGCAAAACTTAAACTACTAGCGGCAAGTACACATAATGCAATTGAATCTTGCAAACTAACTTATAACTTGTTAAATAAAGAAGTGAAGACAAAAACTCGAAGAGATAAAAGACATTTCATCAATGAACTGGCCGTAGAAGCTGAAAATGCTGCAAGAACTGGTAATAGTAGGTGCCTTTATCAAATTACAAAACAACTATGTCACCAGCCTACTGCTATGGAAACACCTGTTAAAGGTAAATTAGGGAATTCAATACCAACAGAAAAAGAACAAATGAGAGATGGGCTGAGCACTTCATGGAGGTGCTAAACAGACCACCACCAACAGTAACACCTGATTTTAATAATGAAACACCCACAACCACCTTGCCAATAACTTGCGATGAATTCACGCTGGACGAGATCAAACAAGCTGTTAAAAGATTTAAAAATTTTAAAGCTGCTGGAGTTGACGAAATTTCAGGGGAAATGATTAAAGCAGTTAATGACAACAACCTCTTGAGAATTTTAGATATTATAAATGAAGTATGGAGAGAAGAACAACCACCACAACAATGGAAAGACAGTATTATTGTAAAGTTACCGAAGAAAGGTGATCTATCAGACTGTAATAACTGGCGTGGTATATCTCTATTATCAGTACCTGGAAAATTATTATGTTGCATGATGTTAGAAAGACTTAAATTGCATGCTGACGAAAAGATCAGAGAAGAACAAGCGGGTTTCAGGCCGAAACGATCATGTATTGATCAAATATTCACACTAAGAACAATTATAGAAGAATCAGTGGAAATGCAATCGCCACTTATTATCTCCTTCGTCGATTTTCAAAAAGTCTTTGATAGTCTACACCGCCCATCATTGTGGAAGATACTTACAATCTATGGTTTTCCAACAAAATATGTGAATATAATCAAAGCGCTATATGACAATGCAAGATGTTGTGTTAGAACAAATAAAGGGAATACAGAATGGTTTACGGTAGAAACAGGGGTGAAACAAGGCTGTATTATGTCACCACTACTTTTTGGAATAGCTATTGATTGGGTTATGAGAAACTATACCCACAATGAACAATTAGGTATAAAATGGACAAATGGAAAATTCCTGGGGGACCTGGATTTCGCAGATGATGTAGCATTCTTAAGTTCAACACCAAGACAATCCCAAGAAGCAATAAATAATTTGTGTCATCTCTCGGTTAAAATAGGTCTCCAAATAAATGCCTCTAAAACTAAAGCTATGAACTTTTCTAACGAGACCTTTGATATCATCTTGAACGGGGAAAAACTACAGAAAGTTGAAAGTTTCAATTATTTAGGCAGTAAAATGACTCAGGATGGTGACACAACAAGAGAAATCCATACTAGAATTGCTTTGGCAGCTAGCGCCTTCAATAGATTATCTAACATTTGGAAATTACGATCATTGAATATACATACCAAGCTTCGTCTGTTTAATTCAAATGTTATCTCAGTGTTAACATACGGCTGTGAGAGTTGGAAAATAACAAAATCATTGGAGAACAAGCTGAATACATTCGAGAACAAATGTCTTAGAAAACTCATGAACATCAGTTGGAAAGATTTCAAGACTAATCGACAAATAAGAGAAGACTCTAGGCAGAAATATGTCTCCGACTATATAAGGAAAAGACGATGGTCATATATCGGTCATGTCCTACGAATGCAAAACAACAGGATACCACTACAGGCGCTCACTTGGGTTCCTGAGGGTAAGAGGAAAAAAGGAAGACCAAAAGAAACACTCAGAAGAACAATAATAAGAGAAGGAAGAACGTTGGGCCTAAATAATGTGCAAGAGCTAAGAGGAGTGGCGTCACAACGAACAACCTGGAGAGCACTGGTTTCTGCCTTATGCACCGTGTTTGGTGCTTAAAGAATTTATTATTATTATTATTATTATTATTATTATATATATATATATATATATATATATATATATATATATATATATATATATATATATATATATATATATATATATATATATATATATATATATATATATATATATATATATATATATATATATATATATATATATATATATATATATATATATATATATATATATATATATATATATATATATATATATATATATATATATATATATATATATATATATATATATATATATATATATATATATATATATATATATATATATATATATATATATATATATATATATATATATATATATATATATATATATATATTAATCAGAATGTGCCTTAGAAAGTGGATAATTGTGTTTTGAATCACTGTGTAATTATTGGAAGGAATCCAAGTCTATGTTTAATCAAACAAATTGAAAATGGAAACGAATGTAAAAGGAAAGTGTGTTTGAAGTTTTTGAAATGCTTTTAAAGAATTATTTCTTGATGGAATGGACTACCAACTGGGAACAAAGGAAAGAAAGAAAGTTACTGATTTATTGTATTAATTAAGTTATTACATAGTGTTTTCTACAAGGCCTGATTAATGTATAGAAGCAAATCATGGACAGAGCTGTACAAAAGAAATTACTAGAATATTGTGCTACATAGTGAAATAATTGTGTTATTACTGACTTATTATGTCTCTTGCGACTAACTGCATATTGTCTGAACTGTCTAATATCATCTACTGACTAGATAAGGAAATAGTGAGCCAATACCATGTAGGTTAACGATTCCATTCCAGGTTACATCCTGCACTGAAGGGTGTGCTCTATCTGAAGAGCCAAAATCAGCTGGAGCTGACTCTTTTTGTCAGAGCCCCACATAGTTACAGAGGGACATCAACAGAGCCACCTTTACCTTTGGAAGAACCTCATCTGTAGAATTCTCTCCAGTAACTGTGGTTAAAGCCTTCAGATGAGAATTATAAGCTAAGTAGCCTAGTTTTGGGCTACTTTTCAGTTTCACAAAAATTACCACAACCCAAATGACAGATTTGTAATGATGAAAAATCATAGTGGTTAGTAAAGACATATATCAGTTAATAACAGTGAAAGTATTACTAATAGCTCCAACCAAAGTCTCATCAAGATCAAGGTTACAAAGGACAATATGAACTGTCATTATAAAATTATAAGAACTGTAATGTTATAGGATAGTGAAAGTGAACTTATCATATAGAATTCTTTTGTTTGTTGAACCAATTTCAGTTCAAGTGAAATTACTAATAGAACACAAGAAAATCTTGTACATAATAAATTGTAAATTGTACCAACAGTCTTTATTGACTTATTTAAGTTCAGTTCTAAGTTCTTGTTGGTTAGTTATTAGATTACCCCTAACTGAGTCATAAATTTAATCATAGGTATTATCCTAGCCATAGTCTTGGGTAGGTCTGTGAGAGGAGCACTTTAGATAACTATGATTGCACAGTACCACCTCACCTGACTTTAACCTTGGACTACTATACACTATTACTCTTTTCAGAGAATGGGGTTTTTCTTATAAGACCAGTCTCTTATCTGGCACTATCCTGGTATCATCTGATACACCTTTATGTCCAGGATATCTTGTATGTAAATAATTAATACCTCTCGTGACAGATGGGTGTACATTCCAGTAATGACCTTTCTATTCGTTTCTTTAGGATACTGGCTACGCCTTCATCGTGCTGTTCATCATCTCTTCCAGCGTGAAGTACTGTTTCTCCAGATGCTGTTTTTATTCTCCCTGTTCCGGTCCATCTGCTCTCAGGATGTTATCTATAGTTTCTCATCTCTGCCTCACTTTTCCAGCCTCATTCACAGTTCTGACGTTCCTGAATCCAATTATGGTTTCGTGTTTTCTATTAGTGCATCCGTTTTAATGGCAATGGCTTTCTTTCGGCTTTCATCACTGTGAGTTATACGAGTCTCAGACTCAGGATGTCCACCCTACGTCAAAGCATTTTTCGTTTGTTGCCGTTACCGAAACAATTTTTTTTTAACATAGGGTGTCGGCCCTGTTCTAAAACAACCAACCTGGAGGACCGGGGTGCCAGCTTTAGTCCTAGCCCTACCATAACAGACCTGTGCACCTGCGATAGCACAGGGGCTAGTGCACTGGCTTCCTTGCTCGGTGGTCCATTGTTCGATCCCTAGTTGAGGTTGGATTTTTTTAAGACCGCAAACTGCTCCGGAGTCCACTCAGCCTCAAGAATTGGGTACCAGAGCATCTGGGAAGGTGTCGTAATTTGATTGAAATTGTCTGCCCTTTAATCTGAGTGGTCTGTTCCGGTTTCTTTCTAATTTTGTCTACGCTTACCTTTCTGTCATTCATGCTCTAATAGCTTCTATTCTGTCTTTAGGTTCCTGTCAATCTCATTAGAGCCAAGCTAGGCCCACCTCCTTGCACGTGCGCTAGCGGCAAGTTTTCCTAAGTCTTTTAACACGTGCGCTAGCGGCAAGTTTTCCTAAGTCTTTTATGTACAGATTCTTGGGAAAAACGGCGAGTACCCTGGTTCTTTGATTATAGGGAGCACGGGGAACGTCTCTGTCCTTTGATGTCGTACCGGCATCGTGTCTCATCTCGAGCAGACTGCAAAAAGCTGGCCGAGCACCTGGAGATTTTTCTTACTATTTAAGGGCAGGTCTCTATCACCCTTTACCATTGTCGCTCTATGATTCCTTGCTGTCTGGATAATCATTTTAGGCTGAGAGCCTATAACCAGATTTATTGTGCGGAGATTGAATTCCTTTTGCTCGAGAGTGGTCGTCAGGTCTGAACCTGTGCTCTGTACCCCCATTGGGAGCACCTTGCATTGTTAACATCTCTACTGCAATTTCGTGCCACCACATAATGAACTAAAATATCGACCGTGTAACGGATAGTTGCCTTTGCCCTCAGAACCTCGGACAATATCTTCAGGCCCATCGAGGTCCTGACACCGAGGAGTGCATACTCCCAGCCTTCAGCTTTGCCATCCAGGCTTGTGAGCAACACTATCATACCCATTGACAGTCTGCAACCCCAAGTAATTGGAGAATCCTTCTGAACAAACCTTCGCCCGTGCCTTGGAATGTCAAGTCTTCTGTACCCAACCAATAGAGGCGCATCCCTTGGAAGCCCTCGGCTATATTCTTTGTAATCTTTGCCAGCAGTGGTCTCTAGCGGCAGCTAATCGGATTTATTCATAGTGTTGGATATTCGCACTAGCATTTTCTCCTTTACCCGTGCTTTGGAAGGTGGGTTTGCGCCTGCATTATTCTAACAACTGTTTTCACGGGGAGCTTATCTCCACCTCATTTAGATATAAAAATTCAGAGAAACTGTGTTAGGTTTTCCTTGCTGCGGATTACTCACATACCAAGATTATTGTGCTCAAGACTGGAGAGGCCATTTTTATCACTGAAGACTGGTGGCCCCTGTTAACTAGATACACTTAGTAGCGAGGAAATAGCTGTGTGTGGGTTGCTGTTGGTGTGAAGTGAGGCGATCTGCTTGTGTGCGATTGAGCGAAGCGGTGTGTTGGTGTGTTTTCTCTAGTGTGATTTTTTTTGGCCTTCGGAGACCGTGAAGGCATGTTCTTAATTTTTTTAGATTCATGTTGTGTTTTTGTGTGTGTTAATAAACATATTTAAATTTGCTTTGTGGTCAGAAATCTCTTCTATGCTAACTGTCACCGATTGTTGAACTGTATGTTCTTACTGCCTTAGATTATTCTATGAAGCATGAGAACGGGTGAGAGATTGACCCTCATAAACTTTGGGTACGGTGGAGAAGTAGCCTCACTATCTACAATATTCATATCTTTCCCCATAAATTCATTAGTGACTCTATCTCTCTACTTCATATCTTCGCATTCATAATCTGTCTTACTCAGACAATCTCTGTCTATCTATACTCACGACAGAAGGTTAAGGCGGCCGGCCTGATGCTGACCACAACACCCCTAGGTTGCTGATGGTCAAGAAAATATGGGCCTAACACCGTATTCCAAATATGCCTCAGTCGGCGTGTAACAGGATCCTACTCGCGCAGACCTGTCCATCATAATCTGCTAGATATCTGAAAATATCGAGGAAATTGACATAGTCTTTCTCTATCCAAAAAAAATCCAGAAGGCAGATTACTCGGCGAAAGTCGGTAGCCCGTGCACCTAATATATCACCCTCGCAAACCCACACTAAACGAGCGGCCATCACCAGAAAACCAGCCATCGCAGTGATACTCTATTAGCAGCAGCTTGTCGATTAGTGAGCTCTGCACACTAGTGGTTCTTTAACCACACTTTCAAATTTGATCATATGCCAGCAAGTAGTACCTTATTTGAAATATCTACAACAGCACTCTGAATGTCGGATAACCGTGGTTTTTCCACGTAGTCTTTAGCTGAAGGATAAGAGTAATCTAAACAGTCCCCACCTTGAATTTAGGCTAAGTGAATTGTGTTCTTATTTCGTTGGGCAAGGATGGCGCGTTTTTTCCTAGTGGATTATACAGATCACAACCTGGGTATGAAACAAAAACACTTAACGTTGTTTAACAGTGTTTAAAAAAAAAATTTGTTTTATTACTTCACATTACTCATACTAAAGAATAAATTTTGAACATTTAGTTAAGTCGCTGGTTCAGCCTTCCTCCCTCTTCTTATTTTTCAGTCACATCGAACTCATTTATTCTTAGAGATCTTTCTTCTAGTAGGGACGACTGAAAGAAAGGTGTTCTTAAGGAAAATAACTGTGTGGTAGACTTGGAATGAGAGATAATTTAATAAGACTTGGAATGAGAGATAATTTAATAAATCTTACTTCCAGGTTGTCTTAAGATACTCAACATCACATCTTTAATACATCACATCTGTTCATTGCGGTACACTGGAGTTCTCTAACACTCTATATTCTTTATCCACTCAGTGACAACGGGGATGGCGCTACTGCTGTCACAGAAAGCACAGAAACCAGTTATAGAATGGAAAACAATGAATCCCAGAACGATATCAGCAACATTCAAAACAGAGAAAAAGAAAATGAAGATAAATATCATCCAATGTTTGGACTAAACGATGACAAAGAAGAATTCGTGAAACAAGAATTTTACACCAGACAACAAAATGTCGTTGATAAAAAGACAAGACCAAAATCCCAATTTTGATGGGTGACCTAAATGTAAAGATAGGAACAAAAAACGCAGGCTTTGAAGAAATCATCAGACAACATGGACTAGGAACAATGAAAGAAAATCAGGCACTATTCACAAACTTGTTTCTTGAAATCAATTAGCTATAGAGGGAAGCATGTTTGCACATAAAAGAAGACATATAACTACAAAAATATCACCAGACCGCAGAACGGATAATCGTATATTCATAAACAAGAAGCATAGATCACTGCACATAGGAAAACATTTCATCTGATCGTCATTTTCTGTTAGCCAAAATAAAGATAATACTTAGATGGTATACAACATTAGTAATCCCAGTTTGTGGAGCAATAGTCTTGGTGTGTTTGTATTTGAGATGTGTAGAACAATTGTATTGCTTCATCTTGGAAGTGTTTGATTTTGGGTAACTGGCTAACCTTTTGTGACGTTTACTAGGCCAGGGTGACGCCACTAGGCGTGATGGGAAACAATGGCAAAGAAAACCTATCTGATGTTGCCGTAAGACGCCACTAGGCGTAATGGCCACTGACTGCTTTGACGGTCGGTGGCTAAGGACGGAAGAAGAAGAAGAGACTAGGCCAGGACATGCATATGTGAGTTCCAACTTAGTTGTTGCTCATCGACTAGACTTAGAGTTTTAGGGTCATTTACGTTTTCAACTAATGAGGTACCAGCGTAGAGCTGAAATGTTCTTTTCTGTGAGTTTTGTAATTTTTGTCAAGTTAATGTTAGCATGTATTTTGTAATAATGATATTTATTTCCATGCGATTCCGTTGCTCCGTGGAATAAGATTATCTAAATTATCTTTGTAACGATAAATCAAGCGTCTTGCAGCTTTTTCCACTTGTGTAAAGATTACAATTGTCGGTAAAGAGGTCGCGGGATGAGTGTTTGATGTGTAGTGGAAGGTAATTATGTTCACTTTGTATGTAAAAGATTAAGGATGACGACGTCCATAACGGCAGCAAACACAAATAACGATCCTTTATTTCAATTTTCCTCTTCTCTGGAGACTGAGAATTGTTCAAAATGTCACTGATTCTCTTCCGTGACAAGTCCGCCAATATGTTGCGGTGTATTGTGTGTAAAGTTTGTGTTGTGTTTTACAGTAGTGTTTGTTTATACGTAACAGAATTATTTACAGTACATTAACTCAAACGTCTAATGGTGAACACTACCCCACAATAAATGTGCAGAACTATTTGATTCTGATCAGTACATCATTTTAATATCCATATATGGCTTCATGACACGATCTACTTCGAATATACATCGCAAATGCAACGATAAAATATATTTTCTTCAGGTCAGCTTGCAGATAACTAATCATTTGATAATTTCCATTATGTGATTAAACACACTGCCCATATTTTCCATAGAGATTCAATGAATCGTCATCGTAGATACGATTGATTTCTAAACACTTTAAATAATTTGCCATCCGCAAGAAATAATACATCTGTCCCGTGGACACAACTAACACAGACTCATGAAATCAAGTAGTTAGAGCCACGCATTCCCCAATGGCTAAAACCACATAATATGAACCCATCATGTCGCCAACAAAGGCGTGACGTACAATCGTTTTGTATCCACACAAAACACAGACACGTCATCACTTCAGAACACAAGTACGTACGTATGGATGCTTTTCTGCGAAAAAATATCTTTCAAATAGGATTTCCTATTAGCCGTGCAAAAAGAATCATTACACACATCTACAGTAAATTATATTAATTACTTAGTGAAGTCTTATAGGAATCTAGCGGAATGGAGGGAATGGTATCTGATAAAGTTGCCTAATAAGGGAGATGTATAAGAATGCACACATTACAGAGATATAATGTTACTATCTGTGCCAGGAAAATATTAAACAGGGTCACCTTGAGAAATTAAAAGGTTTCATAAATAGACAACAAAGAGACGAACAAGCCGGTGATTGATAAAACTGATCGTGTACAGACCAGGAAGCGACATTGAGAACAATAGTTGAACAAACTTTAGAACTGAACTGACTTTTTTACATTGGATTTATGGACTATGAAAAGGCATTTGACAGTGTAGACAGAGAATCACTCTGGAAATCGATGAAGCGTTATGATGTCCCCTTGAATTTTTTTTTTTTTAAATAAAGTTTTGCCTCGTTTCGGCGAGGCGCGTCCCGTTCAGCCTAGTCGGTTATATTAGGGCGCATGTCCAAACATAAAAGACTCTTAGGTCTGGGGTTGATTTTTGAAGATGATTAACTTATTAAAGAAAACATAAGAATTGACATGTAGAATTCTTTATAAAGGACTATTTACATAACCGCTTGAGATACGAGCTGTAGTGCGACAAGGATGCCTGCTAAAACCATTTATTTTCTTACCGACTGTAGATTTATTTATGAAAACATCCACATGAGCCAATAGAAATGGAATTCAATGGACTCTGACTAAACGGTTTGACAATATAGATTTTCCCAGGAAACTGACTTTTCTGTCCAGTAATCGTAACCAGATGCAAGAGGAAATAAAAACAATACTTGATGTGGTGTCAAGGTAAGTGGAGCTGGAAGTACACAAGGAAAAGACAAAGATTATAAGATTAAATGTAGGAAACTATAACAAGTCTGCACTTGATGAAACACTCCTACAAGAAGTAATATCATACATGTGCCTTGGCAGCAATAAAGACAGTGCTGGGGGGACAGCCAGGGAAGCCTGTAATGAAGATGCGATAGGAAATTTCACTGAATTGTGAAATTCAAAAAAAATCTGAATCAGCATCTCAGATGTCGTCAGTCCTTTCACGTGTATCTGGCATATGGAGAACAACAAAAACAACAACAACCAAAACTACTACTAAAGAATAGCCCTCGAAATAAATCACCTGACGTTAATAGAATAACAGCTGAAGCAAGTAAAGCCTGTGGGGGGAAAGGAGTCTAATGGCTGAAAATAATTCTTACCGTTGCGTGGACAGAAATAAGAGTCTTAAGTCTGGCAAAAATTCAAAATAGTATAAATCTGGAAAGAGAAATGTAATAAAGGAGAAGTTACGCATACAAGGGTATTTCACTACTAAGTCACACCGGAAACATGTATGCAAAAATACTTGAGAAAAGAACCCGGAAATGAGTGGGATGTACTGATGCTTTCCTCACTCAAAAAAATAAATAAGTGAAAGTATGTTTGAATATGACATTTAACTAAATATAGTATTTACAGACCACCGATAACGGTTAGTAGATGGAGAGGTGGGTTGAGCACTACTTTAAGCTCCACGTTAGAGAGAATACTGTCACGCCTGCAGCCCTTGACGCTGTTAAATGCCTGCCAACAATGGAGGACAGGAATGCCCAATCAACATTGTAAGAAATCAGCAAGGCCATTGATAGCTTGGGCACTGGCAAAGCACCAGCCAGCATTGGGATTCTTCCTGATTTAATGAAATGCTATAAAAGCACACTATTGCACCCCTGCATATGGTCCTGTGTCAGTGCTGGGATGTGACCGTGAGGTAGTCACGGCTCCAATTAGTAGTACTTATATATGTGACTGCTTCTTTCTATCTAGCAAGTTAGTTAATAGCCGTCCGCTAGAGATGTTTATTCTTGTAGAGATACGACAGGTTCGTTCGTCTCTCGATAGTTGTTATAATGTGCTATAGCGGTGTACTTACTAACAGAGTTGTAACTTTGAATTCAACTCGACAAATCTGCATAACTCAGCCGAGTCAAATAACATAGTTTATTTACAGAAAACATAATAAACAAATGCAGCTGGAAATCAAATCAGTTTCTTTCGTTTTGAGGGTAGCTTTCTGCATGTATCAGTATATTCCTTATCTCTCTCCGTTATCATGTGAGATACAATAAAATCCCGTGTGGTTCACGACCTAGGTTATTTTGACCTTCGCTTCCATAGCTTTCAGTAAAAGTAGTTGAGCCTTTTACTTTCAATACTTAAAGGTGATATTTTCTTCAGCTTCCGAACTTTCAAGTGATTTATAGCCGTTTCCCGGTTTTCTTCCCTTAATAAAGTCAATTCTAGCTGGAGACTGAATGAAATCGAGATGTACTTATTTGAGTTACTATCTTACACAGTCTTTGCTCCTAGTTCAGAATAAAGCGACTGCTTTTATTCTGTTGTGTGAATGATAGCATTAAACTTTAACACAACCTAACTTTTTTCTTACTCGTAGCAAGCAAGAGGACATGCACACCATCATAGCTGGCAGACGCTGGAACTGGGTTGGTCATGTCCTCAGAAGAGACCCCAATGCCATCACAAGAACAGCTATGCTTTGGACCCCTGAAGGAAAACGAAAAAGAGGCCGACCAAAAACAACCTGGCGGAGGACTGTGGAGGCTGAGATGCAAAGAATGAACCAGAGTTGGGGCACTGTACGAAGGATGGCCACCGACCGAGCAAAGTGGAATCAATTTGTTGTTGCCCTACAAGACGCCACTAGGCGTGATGGCCACTGACTGCTTTGACGGTCGGCGGCTAAGGATCAAAGAAGAAGACAACCTAAATTCATTCTGAAAAACTTCAAGAATTAAAACTTAGAAATGCCTATATGGTTCTGCGTAGATGAGACTGCTCAAACATGGCTTCTCAACAACTCACAGGTACAAACACAACCTTAAGGGTGGATTTGTGCTGAAGTGGTAACTTGCCACCCTTATCGACACCTGGTGTTAAAGTGTAAGATGTAGGTGTCTTCTCTGATTTAGGATGTTGCTGTGTATGTGGTAGTGGAACAGTTCACAGGGTTATCACACAGGCAACATGACGTGTAGAGTCATAGAAAGGGTAACTTCGTTGTATAAGTTTTTCATTTATTGCACGCCACAAAACAGTCATGATACTTATGACATCAACATGGTTAACGAGTTCAGCAAGATGATATGGCACATTGAAAACAATTTCTGTAGTCAGCAATGATAGCTGTTGTATATATGCGTCATAAGACATCACAGTTCAATAGATTCAGAAATTCATCAATCATCGAGTGCTAGTTCGTGAAGCTGTATAAATAATAATAATTTCTATAACTTCTGCAACAGTGTCAGCTACAGATCTTCAATGTTCATAAACAATAATAAATGCTCCCATTCTGATGCTAGCAGATCAGTTGTATACAATAAGTCCGTTCACTGTCTGCACGTGAATAGCATACATGGGCTACAGGTCAGCTCGACCTTTATAATGTTCCTAAGTCTAACCATCTGACTTGGACGTGATCTCTGATATAACGAATCCTGGAACACAGACAACAGTCTTGTTGGTCTAGAGCGACCCATATATATTTAACTAGTTCAGGTATACAGATACTGGTGACTTAATCCTAGTCAAAGTACCTCTCCATTTTGCATCACACAGGCGAGCAAATAGGCGACAAAATGACGAACCTCTAGACGATAGCATAAAGTTCGATACAAGAGGAATTACCTTATTTCGGAAAATCAACCATGAACATATGCCTCCAGGCAGGCTGCATAATACTGGGAAATAGTCTAGTTAGCTAACTAACTCACTAAGACACTGTATTTCCCTCAGAGAATCACAAGACGCAGTTGCGTCTGCTCGCTTCTTAAACCATTTCTAAACTGCCCAACTGGGCGGAACACACAGAACGAACTCCCGGTTTTTGACATGCGCAGAACGACAATCTCTGAGTTGCCGTTCACAATAAGACGATTCGAAGAACATTCGAGATAAAAGTCTTACACAGTCGCGCCTTTTATGGTCATGAAAAGAAGCGTTAAGAAAGGTTTCAGACATCTACCATAGTTGACTGATACTACCAAATAAGGAGATGTGGTCACGCTTCGTTCAAGAAATTATAGACCGAACGTGTCTCTATACAAGAGAAGGCAACTCCTAAAAATTGTAGTTTCGACAACTCGGATTATGTCCCTTTGACCATAGAAAACATAATACACACTTCAGTCAAAAAAAATGATCATACATATGAAAAATGTTTATACAAACGAAAAATAATAATGATCCGTGCGTAACATTACCGCACCCTCCCTGGAAAAAAAAAAATGAAACATTTTTTTTTTTTTTTAAATCCTGGAGCCGGAAAAAATCTAGGCTCCTAACGCACGTATGATGCGTGGATATTTACCTAACAAATTAGCTCAACGCATGGAGCGACACTGAGATCATATCTCAGATCCTTAGAGAAAAAAATTTATCTAAGTATACGCTGATATATTCCAGGAAGGTGCCACCAACACACGCCACAATGATGGCAACAACATAATGACAATCAAATTATACTCATACCAATATATGAAATTAAATATATTATGTGTTATCATACAATGTGTTGCAAATAGCGGTGTAATTTACTAATATACCGCACTATATTATTACATTATATAAAGTAACAGTAATTAATAAGTAATACATGTGTTGCTCTTCGGTGACACAAAACATTCAATAGAAGAAGATGTGGACATCATCCGCTCCCAATGTAGGACAGGACTTGATATCCTCAAAGTTCCACAATGGACATAAACTCGCAGACTTCAATGATGTGCTGCGAAAATATCAATAACACAAATCTTAAAGACAACTGGTAAATTTCTTAATACAATCCTGAAAATAATTTATTTAAATGTGGCCGAGTGATCTTTTGGCCCGTATATCACTAACTAAGCCTTCTTAGATAATTACATGGTACAATGTTATAAATTTCCCTCAAAAAAAAAAAAATGAGACAAAATCTACTAACATGTCATTATAACATTGGACTGTATATCAGGAAATATATATATATGACAGAAGAATCATGTGGAATCGTGTGGACATCTGGACAGAATGTCTGCCATTACATTATCCGAACCACGGATAGCTCGAACCGAGAAATGAAATGGTTGAAGAGCTATGGCATAACGAGTGGACCTCGAGCTCTTCAAGTTTTTGCTCTGAATAGCAGTAAGCGCTTTCTGGTCGGTTTCCACAATGAAATGTGCGCCTAGAAGAAATCTTTGTAACTTCAGAATAGACCATACCATAGCCAATAACTCACGGTCTAAAACCGAGTAATTCTTTTCTGCAGCGTTTAATTTCCTAGAGATATACATCACCGGATGCAAAGTATCAGAATACTCCTGCATTAGTGCTGCCCCAATCCCTGTTGACGAGGCGTCACTTCGAAGAACAAAAGTCTTCTCAATAGTAGGTAACTTAAGAATAGGTGGAGATGAAAATAGGGCTTTAACCTGGTCCAATGAGGATTGACATTCTTTAGACCAGCGGATCAGATTAGGCGACCCTTTCTTCAATAAAGTAGAAAGCGGTGCCATAATGGAGGACAGATTCGGAATGAATCGTCCGTAGAATTGAATCAAACCTAATAGACTCCTTACTTGTTTCTTCGTCTTAGGGACCGAAATGTTAAGTATTTTTGAAACATTGTGGTCCTCTGTCTTTAAAAGACCATGACCAACCCGATGACCTAGGAAAGAAATCTCGCTAAATCCTATAAAGGCTTTAGAGGGTTTTGCAGTCAAGTTATACTCGCGAAGAGTAGACAGTAATTCGTATAAACCCAAATAATGATCTTCCCAAGAATCACTGAATAGACAGATATCATCTAGGTATGCTATGACATCTGTACGATATGCGAGAATTCGCCGCATCATGCGTACGAATGTAGCAGGGGCGTTCATAAGACCAAAAGGCATGAAATTCCATTGGAATAAACCCCTAGGTGTAGAAAAAGCTGTAAAAGGTTTGGCACGTTCAGTTAGCGGGACTTGCCAATAACCTTTAGACAAATCTAGTTTGGTAAAGAATCTAGAATTAGAAAGTTTATTGAGTAGCTCTTCTAATGAAGGCATAGGTTCAGCATCGAACTTCGTAACTTGGTTCAATTTGCGATAATCTACGCAAATGCGAATGTTATTATCCTTCTTTCGAACAATAACCATAGACGAAGAGTATGCTGAAGTGGATGGTTCAATGATTTCCAAACGTATCATTTCATCCAACTCTTTTTCGACTTGAGACTGGAAATGAATAGGTATTGGATATGGTCTGACTCTGATAGGATTGTGATCAGTTAGCACAATGTCATGTTCTATGACATGTGTGTGTCCCGGGATGTCTGTAAGAACATCCTGAAATGTTTGCAACATCGAAGAAACTTGTCGATGTTCCTCAGCGGAAAGATTTGGAGAAACGGTCACGTTTTTCCAAGATTCCGTAGAATAAAGTGGGACCATAGAAAGAGGAAGATTGACATCAGAAAAAGTAGTTTCCTCATCCTGTATAACTGACAGAGATGAGTACTGACCATGAGTTGCTTGTGAATTGTCCGTAGCCTGGAAAATAGGCTGCAAATAGTCAGGTCTTTCATAAAATTCTGTGAGCATATTTATGTGGAAAGTTTTATGCTTTCCATCAATATCGACAACATAGTCGACATCAGAAATTTTGGAGACTATTGCATATGGACCTTTCCATGCAATTAGAAGTCTGTTCTCCCTTGAAGGAAGTAGAACGAGAGCTTTGTCACCTGGACAAAGTTGTCGTAGACATCTATTCTTATTTGCAAACTGCCTTGCCTTTTCTTTAGCAAATTCTGAAGACGAAGTTGCTAGTTTGCATGCCTCGATGATCTTTTGCCTAAGAGCAATGACGTACTCATAAGAAGATTGAGTCTCATCGCTAATATTATCGGCAGTGATTAGATCGTGAAGTAAAGACATAGGGCCGCGCGGTTGCGCGCCAAAGACAAGTTCAAAAGGGGAAAACCCCGTATGTTCATTGGGGACCTCTCTATACGCAAAGAGAGCCGCGGGTAAGACCCTGTCCCAATCCTGAGGATGATCCTCAGTTATTTTACCAAGTAAAGTTTTCAGAGTCCTATTTAAACGTTCGACCAACCCATTAGACATTGGGTGATAGATACTGCTGAGAGACCTTTTAATGTGTAGCATAGACATTACCTGTGACATAGTGTCTGATATAAGTTGAGTGCCATGGTCTGACAATATTTCTCCGGGAAAACCCAAGCGAGAAAATATCAGCCAAAGAGCGTCTGCGATATCAGCAGTTGAGATGCTCTTGAGAGGTATTGCCTCTGGCCAACGTGTGCACATATCGACACATGTAAGGATAAATTGATGTCCTCTAGCCGACTTAATTCTAAAAGGACCGATAATATCTATTGCCATTTTTTGAAAAGGGCGAATAGGAATGTCAGCAGCCTGGATAGGCGCAGCATGTCGTGGTCCTTTAGATTTGACCTCCTGACATACTTTGCAAGAGCGACAGTACATTCGTATGTCCTTGCTCACAAATGGCCAAAAGAAAGCCGCAAGAACCCTCGACTTTGTACGGGAAAAACCCATATGTCCAGCACATTGCGAGTCATGAGCATGTTGCAATATTTGCAATCTCATGCTCTTAGGCACAAGAATTTGTGAATGAGTGGACGTAGTCGAGTCTTGTACCATACGTACAAGTACGCCGTTCTTCATAGAAATCCAAGATTTCCTATTAGTGTTCTGATTAGGATCACCTTTTTTTGCTAGAATGAAGAATTTTTGTAAAGAAGGATCTTCTTCTTGCAATTTGATAAATGAGTCACGTGTAATAGTCAAGTGACTATCTTGGTCATTTACTTCATCATTATTAGTTAATGAAGTTTGAGGTGGATCCAGAGCATGTGCTCTTGTGACCACCGCATTGGTAGCTTCAATGTTTTGCTCTTCCCAAACAGCAATCTGCTGTGGGGTACATTCCCTAACTCCGTGAATACGACCAATAATAAGGTCCGCAATAGGTTTTGGAAGTAGACACGCGTGGACCTCTCCCGTGAAGAAAGGAGTAGCAATGTGTATTATAGCAGTAGGATACTTTTCTAACGTGCCACCAAATGTGACACATTTGATGACTTTTCCTGTAGCACAGGATGGATCTACAAGAGATTGCCTAACGCCGACAGTAGTACATCCAGAATCAAACAACACTGAGACTGGATTACTATTTACTAGCCCCTTATGTAATATAAGAGAACCTCTCCCATCATGAGCAACATTAGCAGGAAGAGCGGGCAAAGGATGACCACAGCTTAGAGTACTAATGGTTTTCGGATCAAATAAAGTACTGCATTGGATACATTTATTTGCCCTACCAAAATCAAAAGATGAGCATCCGATAGCATTATGGTCTTTATCATTATTAACCTGTTTATCTGCTCCCTGAGATTCTTGTTGAACAGAATTTGTCTGTTGATATCTTTTTCTCTTATGTTGCGATCTACCGCGACCATTATTGCCTCTGCAATTATCATTAAAGTCCCTACTGTAATTTTTATCCTGGTTTGAGTTCCAGTTTCCATAACTGTCATTACTATCTCTATGCTGTTGAGAACCTCTATTATCTTGGTATTGAGGTCTCTGCATAAAATATTTTCCTCTATACCGATTACCTTTGTGAAAATTTCTAAAGTTAACCGGAGTAGAATAACGTGTAGTATTAGGTTGTCTCCAGTTCTGGGAAGAAGAATCACCCTGGAATTGATCACTATGGTTCTGGGCATAATTACGATTACTCTTTTTATTGAAATTTTTCTGGCTACCCTGAAATTTACGCATAAAATTTGGGCCATAAGGTGCTGCCGAAGCAACTGGCAGACCTTCTTTCACCTTAGAGTTACTAATGGTTATGTGCGGATGCGCAGTAACATACTGGCTACAGTATTCTTCCATTTCTTTTATGTTTTTTAGGCTTACGCTCATGAAGAAAAGATAGAAAAGCTTCATTAACAGAAGACATAACCTTATCTCTAAGTAGTAAATCCATAAGAGCTTCAAATGTATTTTCTGTCTTAGACAACTCAACCCATCGTAAAAAAGTAAGACGGATGCCTGAGATGAATTCAGAGAATTCAACTCCAGTTTCTGGTAACATGGTTTTAAATTTAAGACGATATCCGTCCTCGTTAAGTTGGTACTTCTTTAACAATGCCGCCCTGACAACCTCATAGTTGTTTTTGTCAGGCACATCTACCATACTCAACAAAGTCAAAGCATCACCTCTAAGTATCTTGGACAGATGATACACATATAATGTTTTATCTATATTATGTACATTACATGCACTTTCAAATCTATCTAGATAAAATGTTATATCATCGATTGAGGGATTAAATGCTGGTAGATTAAGCTTGAAATCCTTAGCATTAGTCTTATTTGACACCTTATTTGCCTCATTAGCATTACCAGTGTTCAATAACTTTAACTTCTCTAACTCTAAAGCTAAGACTTTTTCATCATGTTCCATTTTTGCTTTTCTCTCATCAGCCTCTCTTTGTAACCTTCTTTCTTCAGCCTCAGCCTGTAACTTTCTTTCTTCAGCCTGGGCCTGTAACTTTTTTCCTTCAGCCTCTATTTCAAGTCTCTTATTTTCAGCTTCTTTTTCAAGTCTCTTATTTTCAGCTTCAGCCTGGGCCTGTAACTTTTTTTCTTCAGCTTCTTTTTCAAGTCTCTTATTTTCAGCTTCTCTTTTTTGTTTTTCCATTTCCATTTGAAATCTTTTTTCCTCCACCTGCATCTGCAGTTTCTTTTGTTCTATTTCAGCCTCTATTCTCTTTTGTTCAGTTTGTTCTTTCATTTTCTTTTCTTCCGACTTCAATGCCTTGGCATATTGAACAGTCGCAAATTCTTCTAATTTATCACCTGTCTTCCCAAGGGCTTTACCCTGCTCAATAAAGTACTCAAATGTAGACATGATGTCCAAAATGTGAGTACAGAACCTGAAATAATTAATTATCTTATTTCAATGTTAAATAGCAACAAGACTTAATAAAGTGCTTGTATAATCTCTATGTTGAACCCAATCTCTGTGGGAAACAGGAGTTGACACCAACTTGTATTATCAAATGTATAATAATATCACAAGTCACCTCTTAATTAACAGTGCACTACCCAAATCAGTGCATAATCATCAGTTATTTATCATAACTGCACTACAATAGTGCATAAGCAAAAACACCAGTTTGTTATGATAAGTGCACTATAGACCAATAGTGCATGAGCATATATCAACAATAGTGAAAGCTAACTATGCAAGAACTATGTAAACAATAACAAGACAATGTAAACAATAGCAAAGGTCACCAACAATGTAAACAATAACAAAGATCAAAGTCAATGTAAACAACAACAAAGATCCGAGTCAATGTAAACAATAACAAAGATCAGAGTCAATGTAAACAATAACAAAGATCAGAGTCAATGTAAACAATCAACAAAGATCAAACAATACGAAAACATTCGCATAAGTCAAATACACAAACAGCAAAACTAAAAAGAAATATGCGAAGATATGACTAACAAATGACGCTACAGTGTATACACAAAAATATACGTAAAGAACTGAATAATAGCAAAGGGGAGACCTACAAATACAAACAATCGAAATCGAAACTAAAAACACAAAGAAAGAGAGAAAAGAAAAAAGAAAAAAAAAATATATATATACAAGAAACAGAAATAAAGCACAACTCGTCACAACTAAACAGATATAGCAACGATTGTCGCTAGCAAATTTCACTGTAGGAAATTCGCACAGTCCCTAACGAAAACGCTAACAGTAGAACCTCTGTGACGTGGTATCTTCTACTGCAAGACTCCGCCCAACCGAGAAAACCCGCTGAAATATAAACATATAAATATACAAATAACAAATAACATATAACATATAAACATGTATCATGAAAACAATAGGAGAAAGTGTGAAAGTACAGAAGGCTCAGTTAGAACATAAGGGCACAGTTCACAAACAAAACAGGCCACTTAACTTCTATAAATCCAGCGTCAGCACGGTGCAGAACAGGATGTAATCAGCATTCTGAGGATAATGATCCAACGTTGATTAACTTCTGCTCCCATAAACAGCCATGACGAAGGAAATGAGCTTCTAATACTGCAACAGTTGTTACGGCACTTGACCTTCTGAATCTTCTAAATTGATTTAACCGGCACTTGACCTTCTGAACCCGCAGCAGTACCCCTGAGACCGGAACAGTTGTTACGGCACTTGTCCTTCTTTTCACCAGATCAGGAAATCCATTCGCTCGGTACTTGTCCTTCTAATTTTACATAAACTTCAATATTGCCGAGCAGCGCCGGGTAGTTTCAAAATCAGCAACTGTCAGAAAATCCGGATACTTTCAATAAAATTTCTTGTAAGGTGGTAGTTGATGCTGTAGTTGTATCTAGTATGATGATGATGTCTGGGTTTGCTGACCCCCTTGATAGCTGGAATCAGAGTGAACCAACCTATGGCCACCAAAAATGATATGGTGCGCCAAAATATCAGATGATAGAACCAGCTCTGGCCACCAAAAATGATAAGGGTGGATTTGTGCTGAAGTGGTAACTTGCCACCCTTATCGACACCTGGTGTTAAAGTGTAAGATGTAGGTGTCTTCTCTGATTTAGGATGTTGCTGTGTATGTGGTAGTGGAACAGTTCACAGGGTTATCACACAGGCAACATGACGTGTAGAGTCATAGAAAGGGTAACTTCGTTGTATAAGTTTCTTTCATTTATTGCACGCCACAAAACAGTCATGATACTTATGACATCAACATGGTTAACGAGTTCAGCAAGATGATATGGCACATTGAAAACAATTTCTGTAGTCAGCAATGATAGCTGTTGTATATATGCGTCATAAGACATCACAGTTCAATAGATTCAGAAATTCATCAATCATCGAGTGCTAGTTCGTGAAGCTGTATAAATAATAATAATTTCTATAACTTCTGCAACAGTGTCAGCTACAGATCTTCAATGTTCATAAACAATAATAAATGCTCCCATTCTGATGCTAGCAGATCAGTTGTATACAATAAGTCCGTTCACTGTCTGCACGTGAATAGCATACATGGGCTACAGGTCAGCTCGACCTTTATAATGTTCCTAAGTCTAACCATCTGACTTGGACGTGATCTCTGATATAACGAATCCTGGAACACAGACAACAGTCTTGTTGGTCTAGAGCGACCCATATATATTTAACTAGTTCAGGTATACAGATACTGGTGACTTAATCCTAGTCAAAGTACCTCTCCATTTTGCATCACACAGGCGAGCAAATAGGCGACAAAATGACGAACCTCTAGACGATAGCATAAAGTTCGATACAAGAGGAATTACCTTATTTCGGAAAATCAACCATGAACATATGCCTCCAGGCAGGCTGCATAATACTGGGAAATAGTCTAGTTAGCTAACTAACTCACTAAGACACTGTATTTCCCTCAGAGAATCACAAGACGCAGTTGCGTCTGCTCGCTTCTTAAACCATTTCTAAACTGCCCAACTGGGCGAAACACACAGAACGAACTCCCGGTTTTTGACATGCGCAGAACGACAATCTCTGAGTTGCCGTTCACAATAAGACGATTCGAAGAACATTCGAGATAAAAGTCTTACACAGTCGCGCCTTTTATGGTCATGAAAAGAAGCGTTAAGAAAGGTTTCAGACATCTACCATAGTTGACTGATACTACCAAATAAGGAGATGTGGTCACGCTTCGTTCAAGAAATTATAGACCGAACGTGTCTCTATACAAGAGAAGGCAACTCCTAAAAATTGTAGTTTCGACAACTCGGATTATGTCCCTTTGACCATAGAAAACATAATACACACTTCAGTCAAAAAAATGATCATACATATGAAAAATGTTTATACAAACGAAAAATAATAATGACGTGCTTACACGTGACTTAAGAACTCAAACTTCAGCTCCCCACTCCGCATCCTGACAAGAGTGGGCCTAAGAAGTAAGTATAAGCATGAACGCTAGATTAAGATTTAATGAGACAGAGAGAGGCAGATACATTATGGACATATCACTGATGCAGAATTTATATACATATTTGACTCTACCTACTTAATTACATCTCCGTGGATCTCACCTTCAACTTTCTACATGGCTGCATGGCTTTTATAATAAGACACGCCATTTCTGTTTTTGTATTTTTGAACATTCTCTTCTTAGTTTTTATTTTCAACTTTTATTTACTCAAAATAACTGTCATCTACAGGTTGGCTTGAACCTCTGCTAGACCGGATTGCAGTTAATGAGACCAATGTTCCATATCCAGTCGTTGACGTGATAGAGGATGACACACTGAAGTATAGGCATTTCCTTGCCAAAAATAAAAAAGTTGGAGGCTTTGACTGGAATCTGCTGTTTACCTGGCATGACGTACCTGATTATGAACGCAAGAGAAGGGCAAGTGACATAATGCCTATTAGGTGAGTGGTAAACATGCTCACAAATCAATAACAGTGTCAGTTGTATAACATCTTGTTGTGGCACTTCTTTTGCCTTTCAGCTCTCAGTGGACAACAAACATTCAAAACAAATCTTTTCAAGCAATCATTGTGTCATCTGTTTTTAACCATGTTTTATTTATTTACTTATTCATCGTCATCTATAGTTAATATTGTGACAATAAAAAATGTTTAATTCACTTTAGCTCGAGAGTTGTTTCTTTTATCTGTGTCTCTTTTTTGGGCTTTTTTTTTAAGACGTATGAAGCTTGAAAGGATACGTTCTGTCTCAATATACTGTACAAAGCAAAGTTGATTATATTTCTTCTGTTTTACTTTTACTCATAATATCAGATCACCAACAATGGTAGGGGGACTTTTTGCCATCAGCAGAAGATATTTTGAAAAGCTGGGAACTTACGATCCTGGAATGGACATCTGGGGCGGAGAAAACATAGAATTATCGTTTAGAGTGAGTTCTTTGGCTTATGTGAATTGTTACTTAGGTTACATTAATAATTCACGTGATCAGTCATTTTTTATTTAGACTAAGTTGTATGTTTTTGTAAGTAGCTATTTATATTTAGAGTAATTGACGTGTTAGTGTCAGTTGTTTAAATGTAAAGTAAGTGAAACATTTGTGTGAGTTGTCATTTAGATTAAGTGGCACATTCATGTGAGTTGTCATTTAGATTAAGTGACACATTTGTGTGGGTTGTCTTTTAGATCAAGTGACACATTAATGTGAGTTATTATTTAGATTGGGTGATATATTTGTGCAAGTTGTCATTTAGATTAAGTGACACATTTGTGCGAGTTGTCATTTAGATTCAGTGACATATTTATTTGAGTTGTCATTTAGATCAAGTGAAACATTTTGTCATTCAGAATCATTGACGTATTTGTGTCGGTTGTCATTTACATCAAGTGACACATTTGTACGAGTTGTCATTTAGATTAAGTGACACTGTTGTGTGAGTTGTCATTTAGATCAAGTGACACTTTTGTGTGCGTTGTCATTTAGATCAAGTGACACTTTTGTGTGCGTTGTCATTTAGATCAAGTGACACTTTTGTGTGAGTTGTCATTTAGATCAAATGACACTAATGTGTGAGTTGTCATTTAGTTCAGGTGACCCATTTGTGTGAGTTGTCACTTAGATCAAGTGACACATTTGTGTGAGTCGTCGCTTAGATCAAGTGAAACATGTGTGTGAGTTGTCATTTAGATCAAGTGACACTTTTCTGTGAGTTGCCATTTAGATCAAGTGACACATTTGTGAGTTATCTCTTAAATCAAGCGAAACTTTTGTGTGAGTTGTCATTTAGATCAAGTGAAACATTTGTGCGAGTTGTCATTTAGATAAAGTGAAACATTTGTGCAAGTTGTCATTTAGATTCAGTTACACATTTGTGTGAGTTGTCATTAAGATACAGTGACACATTTGTGTGAGATGTCATTTAGATAAACGTATATGTTTGTATGAACTGCTCTTTATACTTAGCATAATCTACATGTTTCTCTGAAACGTAAATTTTGTAATGTTTGGGCTCCTCATCATTTATATTTACAGTAGGTTAATCTGTTTCTCCATGTTTTCAGAATTTAAGTAATTTACTTAAGCATATGGTTAGTGTTTGAGTCTTGTCTTTGCTACCATTTCTAATGTAACAGAACATATTCCAGCTCAAATACACCGTTGTATTTATGCAACATTGAAGTTTATGTTGTTGTTCTACTGTAGATGTGGAGTAGGCTTTCATCTGTAGCCGTGTAACGTAGGGAGATCTAAATATATGATCGAAAAGATGTTAATAATTTAAACGACAATGTTAATAATGTAATAAATTCAACATACTTCGACAATGAAAACAATTGCAGCCGAGGTTAGGAAGTACAAGTTACAACACGGTAACTGTTCTCACGGGATGGCCTGTATAGCTGACAACGTGAAATTGATAGGTATGTACCATGCAATTTCCAGATATTGGCATGGGGATAGCAGACGCTCGAAATGTATGTGACATTGTCTAATTTTTAAATGATGTTTGTAATTACGATTTATTTAATTTGAAACATTGATTATAACTCCAGTACGTGATACTGGTCTTCTGTACGGATTCTAGACTAGTACGGTCAACTAAAATTCGATTAAATATGACATCTGTCAATTAATCACACAGAACGTTCGCAGCAAGCATATAAATATTCATGCTCGCGCAGTAAGATTCACAGAGGCAAAGAGAGAGAGAAAGATAGAGAGAGAGAAAGAGAGAGAGAGAGAGAGAGAGAGAGAGAGAGAGAGAGAGAGAGAGAGAGAGAGAGAGAGAGAGAGAGAGAGAGAGAGAGAGAGAGAGAGAGAGAGAGAGAGAGAGAGAGAGATTAGAACTAGAACGTAGAAGTAACATATCACAAGTAGCACTGCGTTAGCATAGTTTTTGTCATATTTTAGAAATATAAATTTTAGAAATGGAATATTTTTTAAGTACATGATCTGGGCGAATAGATAATTTGTATAAGTGAAGGTTGTAGGAGAGATAGAATGCGTATTTCTTCACTGGACAATAAATTATTGGCAGCTATAAGGTTGTGTCGTACAGTGCCAAGATAGTTGAATAGGTGGTTATGATCTATGAAACACTATGAATAGAGTCTCTCTCGAAAACATGCTCGATAATGGAAAAGACAGACCTTTTCGAGAAAGGAAGGAGAGGCGAGAAGACAAATGTTATCCACTAGGTCCGTGGTACCCAAACATTTTTTTCTTTGGGCTATACTTTCGGAATTAAAATTTGTTCGCGCCACACCGAATTTTTTATTGATAAGAAATACCTTCAAAAACAAAAAAAATCAACTCCAAGCAGTGCTTTATTCATAACATAGAACATAACTGCTTTATAAAATAGACATAAGACATCCAGAAAGTATAAAACAATACAGCTACATTTTAAAAATGACTCATTCACTAAATATACAAATTCAACCAGAGGTAAGAGCTTGTTTTTTTTTTTAGGGTAATCTCATTTATATTAGGTCTTATTTGAGGCAAACAAACTCTCATCTCTTCATCAGCACAAAGAAGCCTTTCTCTTTTCTGGCCTTTGATATTTGTCAGAGCTGAAAATCCCTGTTCACAACAATAAATCGTGGAGAACTGTATCTATCTACTATATAAAAGAAGAAATCCATTTGTTTTTACTTCATACAAATCCGCATGCCTAAAAATTTCTTCTTTTTTTAAAATTTGGAACAGCTGGTCTTTGGGTTCTTGGGAGTAACATCATCAGGTTCTTTGTTAGCAGAAGATTTTGTTCTTTGACGACATTTTTTATTTTTATTTTCACATTTCAACTCATACATGATAGAGGCCGAAATCAAGGGAAATAACGTTATGCGAGAAATCTAGAGAAATAATCCAAATGATATAAACATTCAAAAATTTTTACAACTGACATAATTGTTTGTATTATTTTACAAAGAAATTTTAAAATTGTTAACTATAAACTTTCCTGTTATTAAAAGTTTAAATAACATTTATTTTTCTGTAGTATTAAAGTTATCATTCCTATGAATATCAAACGTAAGGTAATTTCTCACAGTTTAAGAATTGGTTCAGGCAACAACAGCTTGTTCTCCTTGGTGACTTTAATTCTAGAGTGGGTGCCGATAATGTTTCATGGCCTTCATGTCTGGGCAGGTTTGGTATTGGCAAGATGAATGAAAATGGACAACGGCTGTTGGAGTTTTGAGTCCATCATGACCTCTGCGTGACCAACACCTACTTTCAGACAAAACCCCACCATAAGGTGTCGTGGAGACACCCACGATCAAAGCACTGGCATCAACTGGATATGATTCTCGTCAAAAGGCCACTTCTCAGGTCTGTGCTCTCCACGCGCTCGTACCATAGTGCAGACTGTGATACAGATCACTCCTTGGTTTGCTGCAAAATCAGAGCACAACTAAGAAAACTACACCGTGTCATACATGAAGGGAAACCACGCATTGATACCAGCAAGATGTCAGACCTTGTCATGATCGCTCAATTTACCGCGTCTTTCAAGAAAGTGCTCAGAAGCCCTCAACATGGTGATACTGTTACAGAGAACTGGGAGCACCTGCGGAACACCATTCAAAGTACTGCACTTGCCACCTTTGGTAAGAAAACAACGAAGTCAAATGACTGGTTTAATGCTTCATCAGATGTGATGTCACCTGTCATTGAAGCTAAGCGCAGTGCTGCAATTGAATACAAACGTTCACCGAGTGCTAGAACCCTACAGATCCTGAGGGCTACGAGAAGCAAAGTTCAACAAACTGCTCGATGTTGTGTAAATGACTATTGGCTCCAGTTCAGTGATAACATCAAGGGCGCAGTGCAAACAGGCATCACTAGACAAATGTATGACGGTATAGAGAAAGCCCTTGGTCCCCAAAAGAGTAAGATGACACCGCTAAAAATCATCAGCGGAGAAAAGCTAACCGATAAGGGTAAGCAGATGGAGAGGTGGGTCGAACACTACTCTGAGCTTTACGGTAGAGAAAATACCGACTCGACTGATGCTGTCAAATGTCTGTCAACTATAGAGGAGCTGGATGCTGAACCAACATTAGAGGAACTCAGCAAGGCCATTAATAGCTTGGCCTCTGGCAAAGCACCAGGCAGTGATGGGATTCCTCCTGATTTAATCAAATGCTGTAAGAGGACGCTATTACATCCCCTGTAAAGGGTGCTGCACCAGTGCTGGAAAGAGACTCCTCAAGACATGCGAGATGTCAAGATTGTAACACTGTATAAAAATAAAGAAGACAGAAGTGATTGCAATAACTACAGAGGCATCTTTCTTCTTAGTATTGTTGGTAAGGTTTTTCCAGTCATCTTAATGCAACTACACAAGTTAGCTGAGCGCATATATCCAGAGTCACAGTGTGGATTCCGAGCTCGTAGATCAACAACAAACATGATCTTTTCTCACCGCCAGCTTCAGGAAAAATCAAGAGAGCAGAAAAGACCTTTATATGTCGCCTTTATAGACCTCACAAAGGCATTTGACCTGGTTAGTAGGGATGGACTGTTCTTCAAAATCCTCCTGAAAAAAGGCTGCCCTGCTAAATTGCTAGAAATGATAAAGTTATTCCATAACTATTTGAAAGGAACAGTCTAATATGCTGGAAGCACATCACAGCCCTTTGACACACGAAGTGGCGTTAAACAAGGCTGCGTTCTGGCACCAACTCTCTTAGGGATCTTCTTTGCCTTAATCTTGAAGCATGCTTTCAGAGATGCAACTGAAGGAATATGCATTCACACTAGGTCAGATGGCCGTCTGTTTAATCTCGCAAGGCTGAAGGCAAAAACAAAATTCCGAAGGGTCACTATAAGATACTTGTTGTTCGCTGATGGCGCTGCTATCGTCAGTCAAAGCCAACAGGAGCTTCAGAGCTTGATGAATCGCTTCACCCATGCATGCAAGGACTTTGGCTTCACTATAAGTCTAATGAAAACGAATGTGAGTCAGGATGTGAGTGCTGCACCGGTTATCACTATCGATAACTATGAATTGGAAGTGGTGCACCACTTCACATACCTGGGGTCTACCATCAATGACAAACTCTCACTGGACACAGAAATTGACAGTCGCATTGGCAAAGCTGCAGCTACCTATGCCCGCCTCACATCGCGTGTTTGGGGAAACTTCAAACTCACAACGAAGACCAAAGCCGTGGTATATAACGCCTGCGTCACCGGGACACTTCTATAGGGCAGCGAGACATGGACAACCTATGCTAAACAAGAAAGAAGGCTCATTATCTTCCATCTACGGTGTCTACATCCTCGGCATTTCGTGGAAAGATAGTGACAAATGTCGATGTGTTGTCTTGTGCTGGCCTTCAAAGCATGTATACACTGCTTAGACAACGCAGACTACGCTGGCATGGCCATGTCCGCCGCATGGAAGATGGTCGCATCCCGAAAGATATCTTCTACGGACAACTGGCAGCTGAGATTCAAAGATGTGTGCAAGAGAGACATGAGGGCACTGGACATAAATCCAGCAACGTGGAAGGATGAAGCTGCCGATCGCACCAAGTGGCGATGCTATGTACGGCTCCACCTCAAATTAGGTGAAGAGAAGCTCACACTACAAACAGAAGAGAGGAGAAAATGTTGAAAGGAGCACCAAGAAAATAAGCAGCTGAAGGCTGTCACCTCAGGGGCGCATATCCATGGTCAGCAATGACTGAAGGGGCTATTATTACTATTATTATTATAAGAATTGCTTTATAGTTCTAGAAGAGACTGAAAAACATATACTTGGTATGCAATCAGACCACCCGGCTTTTATAGTTGGATGTGCGCCCTAATATAATGGACGTACCGTGTGTCTTGGTTGAACGGGGCGCACCTCGCCAAAACGAGGAACAATTTTCTTTTTACAAAATTATAGATGCACTATTATTTGAGAATATACCTAGACCGTCAGGTCTTTTATGTTTGGACACGCCCCCCCCCCCCCCCTTTTCCCCCCCCCCCCCCCCCCCCCGCCCGCCCCCACCCCGCCCCCAATATAACTAAAAATTCTTTTGTCTGTGTTGAACCGAGCCCACCAAAACAAAGAAAATTTTTATTTGAAAAAGATATAAAGATCCACACTAAAATACAAGAAACCATTATCCATGAAATTTCGAATGCATCCAACACTTTATTTTTCTGTGTGTATGTTTTTTTTTTAATTCCTAAGTTACTTTATAGCGAGAAAAAAAATTAATACGGTTTTAATTTGTGACTGCATACTTCTTTTTAAAATGAAAATTTAAATAGATTTTTGAGTTTTTACAGCACTTACGCTAATAATACTGCGTAATTCAAAAGTACACTTTTAGTTTGAATGAATAGGCATCCCCAAAAAAGGATGCTTTACTGACTATTTATCAGTACGAAACACAAGATAACACAGGAAGTATACAGTGGGCAACTCAGCCCCTTAATGACGCAATCACTTCTGTTGTTCCCCTATTAACAGTATGTGTCAGTCCAAACAAGACAAAGACCTTGATACTGGGTCCAGTAAATAGTAGAAGACTTAAGGACAGTAGTATAGAACAGAGGGTAGGTTTCTGGTACTGTATAAACATAAATAACACATAAGGAAGGGAAACCCGAGGCCGTGGGGTCAGTGTGCTTCGCTTGATAGCTAGGCAGAGTTGTCGTACGGAAGGTACGGGGTTCGAACCCTGGGTAAGCCACTCACGTCTGTTGTTTTTCTGTTGTCCAAGTGTTCTACTTCTTTATTTCTTACGAGTGCCTGAAAACATACCTTTATGTTTGTCTAATATTAATTTACTGTTTACAGGCCTCGGGTTTCCCTTCCTTATGTGTTATTTATGATCTGAAATAGGCAGCATTTAGTTACAATCTCAATATCGATTACCCGTTGTCACCCACAATGGATACTAATTGTGAGACCTAAACTTAAATAAAATTGAGCATTATGAGCTTTGAATTAATCTTGATGCTTTATTGTTCTGTGTGCAATTTTTTTTTAATTCGTAAGTTATTTTATAGCACAAACAAAAATTAAAACAGTTTCAATCTATACGGATACAATATGTGATTATTGCGGAGCATTAAAATGTAAAATTCAAGCAACTGGAATGTGTTATTTCTGTGACGAAATTTTGGTTGTGTCTTTTTATTCCTCTTCTTCCTCTTTCTCTCTCCATTTATTTCTTCATTTTACGCACATAAATATGTGCCCCGTCAGCCCTCATCATCGGTTGACTTCTGTTTATACTGCGATAGCTTTATTTCACGACTAATTGACCATCCTTAAATATTAATTGTAATCGCTTAAGTTGTTGAACCAGATTTCACTCCATACTGGTCAACGGGAAAATAACTGTGGCCTTTTCACGTAACTATTTCCGCCCTACCCAGGCGTAGAGATTTAGCACATGCGGCGATGAATGCTTATCGCAACAATACTGAGTCTGGCTACAAAGGAAGACCAGATTGTTTGTCTGTAAAAAACGTCTGTGTTCAGTGATATGTCGCCAATTTATCTGCCTGGTAACTGAAATCAGGCAGGTGAGAATTGCGTAAGCATTTCCGTCCCGATTTTTTAAAATGATAATTATAGATTAAAGCCAGTATGGGGACACAAATTAGCGATGGCAAGATTTGAGGGATAAGTTTTCAGATGGGTTCGCCACTGTGTATAAGAGTAAACGGAAAGAACATAACCATATATGGTTATGTTTCTTTGCATGACATGAAAGTCTTAGAATATCTTACATTATGAGGGTGAAAGTAAAATTTACAGCCCCTCTCCACTACGTTCTAGCTCAGGGATTTGATCAATTGAGAGCAGGAAATAGACATTCGTTTCAATTGGAAGTTTTGTCGAAAAACGCTAAGTGGAGGCTTGGGGGGAAAATGAAATATAACCTAGCAAATTCGGAGACTAAAACACACTGCATTCCAGAATCAACAAAGAGACAGCTCGGACTGAAGCCTGGAAAGAATAGAGTTAGAATTCTGACCTTATAGAACCTGGCAAAACATGTATCGGAACTCCTTCTGAACACTGCAGCAAGGAAGATTTACCTGTTAATACGGAAACCGGACTCCTACAGAACCTACTCATAAAAGTCACAGA
Source organism: Oreohelix idahoensis (assembly GCA_024509875.1). NCBI lineage: Eukaryota > Metazoa > Mollusca > Gastropoda > Stylommatophora > Oreohelicidae > Oreohelix > Oreohelix idahoensis. The sequence continues at coordinate 568,095 of JAMPIV010000528.1, forward strand.
GGGACTATAACTAGAAATAATACTCCAGACGTGTGATCGAGACATCTTTTTCAAATTGCCAAGACTGTTCTACTGAGCAAGAAGTTTAGAGCTCCCAACTAGTTGGGGTAAGTTGTAACATATATTTTATACTTTAAATTTGACATGTTTGTACTTGCTAGTGGTTGTAAATGTCCATACGAGGCTGGCAACCTCAGTATATGAAAATAGTATATTCATAAACAACAGCAGCAAACGCTGGTGGTTGTTTCATGCTAGTTCTTACAGAAAATCAAAAGCAGAGGTAACCCCAGACTCCAAATGGAGTCTTATGCACAGATGTGCATAGTGTGTACATTATCATTTTGTGAGATATATGTAACTTAACAACTTTTCTCCAGGCATAAGCCACTGCACTCGCGCTGTCCAAACACATTTTCCCATTAAATTAACCTAAAGAATAATGGTGATTTATCATCATATTCCTTGAGTTAGGCTGTATATGTTCTGGGAGAATAAAATTTCCGAGAGACAAAAACTGGAGGACGGACAGTGGGAAAGACGCTTGATTAATCTTCCGACCACAAAATACTTAGCCCAGGCATTTGTTCTTTTTATTTCCCCTAAAGTTCTTGGTACGAGACAAGTTCGTGGTTCGAGTCAACAAGACCATTTGTGCTACGTGTCTGTGATTCAGAAAACTGATTGTCGACACTAGACGGCAACATCTAACGGGCCTATGAAGATACTCAGCACTGACAACAGGAGAGGTTAACACCTGCGCCCTTCGCTCGCGACGTGCCTCTTATCACAGAGAGACGAAGAATTGACGAACAACTGTAGAAGTGCTCACCGATTTTCAGCTAAGTGCTTATTAAACAGGCAACAGCAACGAACATTTACTTTCCATCAAGTATCGATGATGATAACATAATATTTTTGCACCCCATCGAAACATAACCTTGTTTATTTTTAAATGTTACATAATAATTGATCATTAAAATTTTTGTATGTTGTTTTACAAATTCCTAGTTGATCCCGTTATCATAGTGCACACGTATGAATCCATATCTTATATATATATATATATATATATATATATATATATATATATATATATATATATATATATATATATATATATATATATATATATATATATATATATATATATATATATATATTTTTACACCTGTAGAGCCAATAAGAAGAAGTAGAATTTTACTGTTAATTCAGTTGGGGGCTTCAACGAGCTAAATGATACCATATACATCTTCACAAAAGTTGTCGGGCAGATAAAAGTTAACATTGCTAAGACACATTCAGCATTGTTCTTGACGTCTGAATTATCTTGTGAATACTGCCTCAAGGTAGAAGCATCATTATCCAGATCTGTATCTCTGACAAGAGTAATCTTGTTGGAAGGTAGATACCTTTGAAGACCCCCATTAGATACTTTTTAGGTTTGATCATTGTTGGACCATCACTGTAGAGAAAAAGAGAGGCAACCCGTGATAAATTTGATGGAAAGGTTTAACTACCAGATTGAAACATATTTTTGCCGTAGTTTGTTGTGAAAAGGGAAGTTAATTAAATTCATGTAATTTTGCTTTCTCCAATACTATATATAAACTTGTGTCTGCATTTAGTACTAAAACTTAGAAAATATCTGGCTATAGGCCGGTTGTAATAACTTCCGGTTCCTTCTAGCTATTTTGATACGCTCTCACACGTGATCTAAATCCAGTCATGTTGATTTATTTTAAAGTTCATGTTTCTAAAATTCAGAAGCAAACTAAGATTGCTCGTGCGGTTGCATCATCCGGAATAGCATCTACATTATTGTCGTGATTTGGTCTGTCTTACAACGCGTCATACCGAAAGCCTTACTGTGGGAAACTGTCCGATACAATAGCCAATCAAAACGCTCCTTTCGTGATGTGTATACTGGAACATTTTATGCTTAACATGGAGGCCCAGTTTGTGTAAATGATAGTACGAATTTATTTAATTTTTTAAGGACTAAAGATGTTTAAACAGAAAGGTATAGATATTTCATCAACGGCTTATGCCTGGAGGAAAATTGTTAAGTTACATATATCTCACAAAATGATAATGTACACACTATGCACATCTGTGCATAAGACTCCATTTGGAGTCTGGGGTTACCTCTGCTTTTGATTTTCTGTAAGAACTAGCATGAAACAACCACCAGCGTTTGCTGTTGTTGTTTATGAATATACTCTTCTCATATACTGAGGTTGCCAGCCTCGTATGGACATTTACAACCACTAGCAAGTACAAACATGTCAAATTTAAAGTATAAAATATATGTTACAACTTACCCCAACTAGTGGGGAGCTCTAAACTTCTTTAGAGGTAGGTGCAAAGACTTCCTCAAATAGTAGTTCATTTATAGAGAAAGATCGTTTAAAATGACATCGATACATCAGGGTAGTCCCCAATTTAGCTAGTTAAAGCATGCATAGATTAAAATGCATTTTGCTACCTAAACAGTTATTATATAGAACGGTAGAGATAAATTAACAGTATAATTCTAGCTTTGAATGATCAAAATCGGTCCAGAATTAAGAAAGATAATGAATATTAAAAATTTTGCTAATTGAACTGAAGGCAAAAATACGCCACAATTTTAGATTCCTAACACCGCTTTTACCACATGCCATCCGAGAGGGACGATGCGGTACTATATAAGTCCTTGAACATGGCTGAATTGAGGCCACAACGTTTTCAAAACTGAGCTGAACAGACGAAGAGCGGTAAAAAGTGTTACTGCCATTATACTTTGCCGCTGCATCTGACTAGCAGACCTAGATGCCTATTAACAGCCTGTTACAGCTTATGTGTTAGGAAGTGCATGGCATGTGTTACAGAACGAGTGTGCTGCCGGTTGAAACGCAGGCATGTGTTGACTTTTATAGACGAAAGCCAGCATTGTAAAATGTGTAGAATAATTGAGAATGATGGTACAAATACGACTGTAAGTTTAATAATGTATTTGAAGGAGGATTTCTTAAAGAAATGACATTTATCAGGAACCTAAGGAAGGATTGACAGGAATTGTTGTAATGAATCGATCAAGATGTTACTTAGTACTTTTATACTATACCAAATCATTGTATGGAAGCCGATCATGGACAACTGGATCTAACTTAGGATTTATAAGGAAATTGTAGTCACGGTGAACTGGCTGTGATTGGTAGTGAGATAAATTGTCCTGTGCATATGTTAGCACAATGTCTGACACTGTTTGTTACGTCCATTGTATGTAAGGACAGAATAGTGCTGGACCATACAGAGGTTGTGATTATTTGTATTTCAGGTTTTATCCTGCAACTACCAAGATTGTACGAGACATCCACTTCGGTGGGACTCTGTGGTGCGATAGTTCTTGAAATTCATAGAACTGGTTACCCTGTTTTCCCAGCCTGGAGATGCAGACATTGGGTGATCCTGGCTGGAGTTGGATGCATCTCACCCCAACAAGATAAGTGGAATAGAAATTCCACTGGTCAGCCTATTCAGACTCTAACACCAATATAAGAATAATAAAAGATACAAGTACAGTGTATGATGAATCCTTGTGGATAGAATTAATATACTACTACTTTCACAGTTCAAATCAGTGACACAATATAATGTATTATAATAATTAATCAGTGTAGAAAACAATAGAACTTTCAAGACAGGATTCTGTTTGATAATTAAAGTTTCTATGTTTATTTATTTTATGTTGTAAATACCTTTGAATTTCTTTAAATTACCTAACCGAAAAGAGAACCGGTATAGGTTTAATAAATTGTAAATATGTACCAGCAGACTTTCTGAAATTATTTACATTGAGTTACAAGTTTTGTTGGATACATATTATAGTTATAGAGATAGACAATAATTAATACCCCTAGAAAAATTAGCCAACATAATCAAATAATAATACATAATATCATAGGCGGATCTTGAAAGGGAGCAAATAGACTTTCAGGACTTTCACTCTCATCACTCTTGGAGGTTTATACAGCTGATCCTAACATTTGATGTCGATACACCCTTATTCTGTTCAGAAGAGGGGGTATTTCTTGTAAGACCAGTCTCTTACCTGGCACTATCCTGGTATCATCTGATACATCTTTTTGTCCAGGATAACCTTATTCTTTACTACAAAAAGACCCTTTCGCTACAATTATTGGAAGGAGGTCATACAGCTCACTTAGCACTCAGACTACCCCTAAATATAGCACATTTATAGTCTCCGATTTGTAACATTAGCAAGGACTCTAGACATTCGCAAGAGTTAAAACAATGCAAAGTAATTGTATGGGATGAGTGCACTATGTCACATAAGAGAGCTATTGAAGCTCTTGATCTAACTCTGCAAAATATTAGGGGAAGCATCCTCCTAATTGGAGGGGCAGTGGTAGTGATTTCTGGTGACCTTTGTCAAACACTACCTGTTATTCCACGATCATCACTGCCGGTCGAACTAAATACTTGCATCAAAGCATCATACCTTTAGAGGCACATTCAGAAAATGGGACTGACCACCAATATGCGAGTTCATTTACCTGGAGATACAACCGCATACACCTTTGCTCACCAACTGTTGTGCCTTGGTGATGGCAAATTTCCTACGAATCCAACAACACATCTGATTTCGTTTCCATTTAATTTTTGCTATGTGATCGCCTCCGTTCAAGAATTACAAAACAGTGTTTTCCGGAACATTCACAAAAACTTTAAAAACCATGAATGGCTTTGTAAGAACCTCATGCCAAACGTGATAGAAGCAACAATATTAACAGATTGTGCAAAAGAAGATGCATTCCTTCTTCGCATTCCTCTGATCCCCACTGACATGCATTTTGATTTTAAGTTACTGCAATATCCTGAGCGTCTTGCATTTGCAGTGACAATAAACAAAGCCCAAGGACAGTCACTTAAGGTAGCAGGCTACTTTTCATACGGGCAGCTATATGTCGCTTGCTCCAGACTGGACACACTAGGAAATTTATTCATTTTTGCCCAAACGGCAACACCATAAATAGTGTTTATCAATCAGTACTGGAATTATGTGGCAATAATAAATTTAGAAAATAACAATAAGCAAGTATGACATGATATAGTCAAATATATGAATTGTAACGTATGTGAAGAATATAAATTTATCAAAATATCAGTTTGACTGTTACATTTTCAGAATTTTCATAAACCGTTACCCAAATAAAAATAAAATAAAATAAAAACCGGCAACGCCGGGTACTTACAGTTAGTTTGATATTAAAATAACATTTATTACGGAATAAAATCTGGAAAATTATTTGGGTTTCTAAACATTTATTTTACATTATATCTCAAAGTAACAAAATAAATAAGAAAATGACCTTCATATTTATTTTTCGCTTATGAACTTTTTGAAAATAAATCCTTGATTGTCTTTTAATCTTCCAGCCATACCTGCCATCGTCTCGCGCCACACTGTTTGGGAACCACTGTACTACGTAAACGATATTTGAGGAATACAGAAGATTCTACGAGTATATCACCGGCATCATAAACTTCTTTTCCTAATACCTCGTTAAAGAAAAGAGCTCCTACTTCCCAAAGAAAAGATTATGCTTATATATAAACACTTAATAATGTAACAGGGTAGACTATTAAGTAGCTACAACTGTTAGCCTTATAGTAAAGTATTTTATGAATGACTAGTTAGATAAATAAACTACTAGTCAAGATTCAATGACATCATCAGTCATGACACACATGAACCCATGATGTCATCAAACCTTGTGTGGCCTCCATACAAGTCAGACCGGAAAACATTTAGATTAGAGAGAACTTTAAACAATGGTTGGTCATCATCACATAGAAACAATAATTTCAGACTAGAGGATTCGTAGTTAGTTAGGTTAAAGATTATTTCAACAGTCCACTAGCCCCCAAGACCAATCATTAGAAAGTTTCCGGTCTTAACTCCAATAAGAAATACTTCCTCTGGCGAGCCATAGCACCAGACCAGTATAAAGACTGAGGCATCTTAGTAACCAGTCAGAGCTTGAGACAGTTATCTCAAAGTTAGAGTCAGAACAACATAGGGCGTTCTTTAGTTTAGGTTTGGAGCAACCTGGCGCTACGACTACTAAAGAACAAAAGCCCTTGACTCCTACGTTTTATCTAGAGACCTCCTACCGACCAGGAAGGTTAGTGAACCAGCGCTAACCCCTGCCACGATTATGTGAGTGGTTCATTCCACTTGAAGTAAGTTCGAACTAGTTTTGATTGAAGTCTCGAATCGTATTTTATTTCGCTAGGATTTCCGCAGATCATAAAACGACTAGCGTATTGAGGTGCCGTAAGCCTTTCGCCTTGGAGGCTAAAGCTGGCAGTTTTCATTTTCCTCCTTTTTTTTTTTTTTTTTTTTTTTTTTTTTCCTCGCTTGAGGTCGCATATTTTTTTCCTCGCATGAGGTCGCATTGTCCCCGCCCAAACCCGGCTCTGGTCAAGACCACATGTCCCAACACAAGAAGACCCAATGACATCATGTGTCACCGTAGTGATCTTCTGTGTTCTCACACAAGAGACCTAATGACACATGAATGTCACTGTATTGGTCCCTGTGTCTAGACACATGATCCCAGCCAAAAGCCGGATTCTAGGCATTGGGTTGTACAGCGTAAAATACGCTGCAGTTCCCCACCAGAAATTTATCTCGAGCTGCCACTGTTTATTTGGAATTCGAAACGAAAATAAAAGAACATCTTCTATAACCATTTGGACTTACCAAATGCTCTGCACCATTGAAAGTTTCCATTGACTGTTCGAGTTGCTAATTACTTACCACCCCTGCAAGATCAATACTAAATCCGTTACGGCACTTACGAGATCTACCAATTACCTGGGTTGTTCCTCCCTTCTGGAATTACTAACTCTGGTGATTAACCAGTATTTACCAGAAGAAACACTATAAGAAAAGTCCTGGCATTATTTCCCTTATATCAAGTAAAATACAGAATTACATCCCTTCCACAAAATCCACTATCACGATAGACACTGTCACACGAGCCTGGACTTTTAGTGCCGTTCCCGTCTACTCCTTCCTATTCACACGGTCACAATAAACTCAGCACGAATTATGCAGTTATTCAAAGATGAGCTAAAGTTTCACAAGGTTACGTGAGTTTATTCGTGTACGTATGCTTGTATGTATGTGATCCTAATCTGATAGACTAATAGTCAGCTAACACTAACAATAATATACTGAGTCCATAATCCAACGCTGTGCCATCACCGTGTGATCATTCACTATTAATAGCAATGACTGTTCAGCATAGTACGTCTTATTTCGGTATGATTGATGCACAACTACTGCAGCAGATAAACTGAAAGAAAGTACTGCATGTATTACATTTGTAGCACTTGATGGAGCACGTAGAATGTAGTATCCACCTTAAACGTTTAGGCCCCTTGTGGAACTTGAAATACTTAACGTGTAGTATGAGCACAGTCATCGAGTTTAATATAACCATGACAGTTACTTCAGGCAGTTGTTCGGTGTTGAAGATTATTATAACCTTACTGACTGCTGGTTGTATGACTTGAATGTCTTCAAGGATCGTCCATATATGACGTCAAGCAATTTTTTACATTTTTTTAAACCCCTTTTTACTCCCCCTCCCCTGTCAGATTTCATCACAAAAACTCAGACCCACCCCCCCCCCCACCCCCCACCCCGTTATGTGACGTCGCAAATCTCTTCAGCGGCGCCCCCCTTCCCCCTCCCCCTCCCCCCATTTTTTATCTTCCTAGTTTTTTTTAATACTGAAAAGAACAACGTTATCGAATGTAAACTATTTAACTAGTCATCATCATTATCATCATCATTACTTTTCAGCTCCACAACGAGCAAATGCTTTATGACAAGCCTTCCTGTCCTGTGCCATCAGCTTAAGGTCCTTCACCATCTTCTTCAAGCCATGCATGTGTGTCTCCAGTTATCTTCGATAGGACTAGATAATTTAACAGTAGATGAAATGGAGGCTTTGGGAGAATTTGGAGGTGAAGTGATAACAAAACTGCTGAATGACATCTACAAGAGTGGTCACTGTCATAAAATTAACAAGTGATACAACGTAAAAATATCTCCAAAGGATAAAATGTAAGGATAAAAACATAATGCGTAAGCTGCTGATAGTACATGATCGCCCTGACCGCGGGTCATCACCCTCCATAAAAATTGACTTGTTAGACGGGAAATCAAAACGGTTACCATTTGGAAGGATGAGAACGGCGGATCAAAAGGAAAAAAATATGACTGAAAAAAATTGCGTGAGACTAGCAAGGCTAAGGAGACGCAATTGGGGGGGGGGGGGGGGGGGGGGGGGGGGGGGGGGGGGGGGGGGGGGGGGGTGGCGGGGGGGGGGGGGGGGGGGGGGGGGGGGCGGGCGTTGCGGTGAGGGGGAAGAAAAAGTCACGTTCCCCAAGTTGACATAAAGTAAGGAACTCGACAGAAGGGACCCTGGATATGATACGCCACAGTCATTTATTGGACGCTTTTGCGATACCAAGCCTTTTATTTGAATTCAGCGGAAAAACGCAGATACTTGAAATATTACAAAATTTAAAAAGTAACTTTTTCTTAATATTGATGTTAGGAATATAAAAATTAGCTGGCCGGATGACCCATCTTGAGCAGTGAAATAATATACTTTTAATTTTACAGACGGATAGATAATAATGAAGATAATGACAAAAGACAGTGTTGTTCACATCAGCGAAAGACTGCATTGAATCTAACATATCACTATTTGCACAAAAAACCGCGACCTTGAGACGCAAGTGTTCAAATCTAGTTAGAATGAAAGCGGGGGATATTGGTGGGAGCTGTGTCTAAAAATAACTTTTAACGACAAAATTTTGGAGGGGAGAGAAAGGTTGGTTCAAAAATCAAGTACGTTTTTGTGAAAACGCAAGTAGAGACGGACAGACTAACAGATAAAAATCCATACTTGACTGAAGCATGACTGAAATGACTTTAGTGTAGGAAATTTGAATTTTAAAAAAACCAAGGCATTGATTGGCCACAGACAATCATATTATCCGCGCTCAGACGAGCTTTTTTGCCATTCCTCAATAGTTGTCCAGTGATAGACACAGTAAATTTCAAGTGTGGTGATTTCCAAATGAAATAAATTGAAATAAGTTCAGGGACGCCATACTATAGCCAGCAGCTCAGCTGAGTTTTGCTAGCATTTCTGTGTTCTTTATTCATAATCTGAGCTGTGAGTTCGATCTTGACACTAAGGTGGTGTCAAATGCTGATTAATAATTGAAGTGAGGACCCGTGCAGTGTACATTTCGGCAGAACATCTTTGTATTGCTCAAGCACGGAGAGGTGGGGCCATCAGATTCCAGCACCAGAACAAATCTGGCAAAGTTAAGTAGGCTAGCTGGCCTGCTGAACTTACACCAACTTCATAAAACTAGCACCCAAGAGAATTTACTACTGAAGCATCCCATTTTCTTCCATCATTAATGGACAATGTTTTGTAGGCATAAACAGGGAGGGATGAAGCCACCCCAACAGCACATCCATTCATAGTTTTCCCAGGAAAATTAACATTACGAACAGTAATACTATAATTAATCTTGAAGATTGCATATGTAAACATCTTTCATTTAACATGCCCTTTATTCATGCCATTCATTCATAAATTTCAAAATCTTTGCATAAGTTCTGGCCAAAATAAAACCTTGGTTCAGAACAAATAAATTTAAAAAAAGATTTACTTTCTAAAAATTCACCAGCTGAATTTAGTTCATTGTGTTCTAAATTTTATTGATAATATTATATTATTTAATATCTGTGTGTGTGTGTTTGTATATGTTAATACAACACATTACATTCAGTACCCTAGATTGTAACGTAGCCACATTTATTAGAAAAAAAGATAGGTGTGAGGTCGTAGTGGTAGCAAGAAAGGCCTTCTGAAAATTCACAACTACATTTTATCTCAGGAGCCTTCACAGCTGACCTCATACATCACACTTAGTAATATCACCATCATACAATACCATCAAAACCACTACAGTCACATACCTGATGATCTGCTAAAATCCATATTCATAGTTTTGCCTAAGAAAGCTGCAGCCATGGAATGTGAAGAACATCGTACTATGAGCCTCCTGAACCATGTGACCAAAATATTGTTAAGAATTAAAAACACAAATTGGTGATGGACAGTGTAGATTTGTAGAAGGTAAAGGCACAAATGACGCTATAACTGAACATACATCTATTAAATTATTTTCCCTGTCTCTGTTAATTCAGTCACTCTCACGCAACAATTGTCGTAATCTGAAATATTCCCATCAGTGTATAATGTAAGAACATTAATTGTACGAGCCACATAGGTAAACACACATCATTACTTGTACTTTATATATTACACCAAGGGGTCGTTCACATATGACATCATGTACTTTTTGCCGTCCCCCACCCTTGTCACACTTCGTCACAAAAACAAAGAACCACCCCCCACCACCCTTTCCTTCAACTTCTTTTGTACTACTGAAAAGAAACAACGTAATCGGATGTAAATTATTTCACTTGTCATCATCATCACTATCGTCATCATCATTACATTTCAGATACTCAAGGAGCATATGCTTTATGCCAAGTCTTCCTAACCTGTGCCATCACCTCAATGTCCTTCCATATCTTCTTGTCCAATGCCATCACCTCAAGGTCTTTCCATATCTTCTTGTCCTGTACCATCACTTCAAAGTCCTTCCATATCTTCTTGTCCTGAGCCATCACCTCAAGGTCCTTCCAAATCTTCTTGTCCTGTGCCATCACCTCAAGGTCCTTCCATATCTTCTTGTCCTGTGCCATCACCTCAAGGTCCTTCCAAATCTTCTTGTCCTGTGCCATCACCTCAAGGTCCTTCCATATCTTCTTGTCCTGTGCCATCACCTCAAGGTCCTTCCAAATCTTCTTGTCCTGTGCCATCACCTCAAAGTCCTTCCATATCTTCTTGTCCTGTGCCATCACCTCAAGGTCCTTCCAAATCTTCTTGTCCTGTGCCATCACCTCAAGGTCCTTCCATATCTTCTTGTCCTGTGCCATCATCTCAAGCTCCTTCCAAATCTTCTTGTCCTGTGCCATCACCTCAAGGTCCTTCCATATCTTCTTGTCCTGTGCCATCACCTCAAGGTCCTTCCAAATCTTCTTGTCCTGTGCCATCACCTCAAGGTCCTTCCATATCTGCTTGTCCTGTGCCATCACCTCAAGGTCCTTCCATATCTTCTTGTCCTGTGCCATCATCTCAAGCTCCTTCCATATCTTCTTGTCCTGTGCCATCACCTCAAGGTCCTTCCATATCTTCTTGTCCTGTGCCATCATCTCAAGCTCCTTTCATATCTTCTTGTCCTGTGCCATCATCTCAAGGTCCTTCCATATATTATTGTTCTGTGCCATCATCTCAAGCTCCTTCCGTATCTTCTTGTCCTGTGCCATCATCTCAAGCTCCTTCCATATCTTCTTGTCCTGTGCCATCATCTCAAGGTCCTTCCATATCTTCTTGTCCTGTGCCATCATCTCAAGGTCCTTCCATATCTTCTTGTCCTGTGCCATCATCTCAAGATCCTTCCATATCTTCTTGTCCTGTGCCATCACCTCAAGGTCCTTCCATATCTTCTTGTCCTGTGCCATCATCTCAAGCTCCTTCCATATCTTCTTCATCCCATTCATGTCTGTCTCCAGTTCTCTACGCTATGTGTTCCTTAGTCTTCCTCTGCTTCTCTTACCCTGGGCATTCCAGAAGAAAGGCTGCTTGGTAAAGCTATCAGCAGTGTGCACTATCTGTGCTCACTGTGTGCACTATCCATCTCCAGCGTCTTCTTCTCATGTCTTGTTCTTCTGGCACTTGTCTGGTTCGTGTCATCAGTTTCACATTAGTATTTATTAGTTGGATTTTTGTTGTTGTTACATTTTTCATTAGAAACATTGTTTTGGTTTAGAATGTTAAGAATGAAAAGACAAATACTGAAGTTTACGTTGCCACCTCTTCATCATGCAGATTTGGATGTGTGGAGGGATTGTGGAGACCATACCTTGCTCCCACGTAGGGCATATATTTCGAAAGCGTTCACCTTATAAATGGAGGACAGGTGTGGATGTTATAAAAAAGAATAACATTCGTTTGGCTGAAGTCTGGATGGATGAATATAAAAACTATTACTATGAGCGCATAAATTTTAATTTGGTAAGTATGTCGCTTGAGATCAGGGAATTAAAATAAGAAAGGAAAATATTTTGTTCTTCTTTTCTTATAAGTCATACTGGAGCATAAAGTACTGTCACATTTTGCCCCATTAGGACCCAGAGGGCATCAGTTCATCACAGGCCATTCCTGCTCAGTTCGTTTCCTGTCTAGCTCTAAACTAGACCAAACACATACTCTTTTCCCTGTAGGGAAACTGAAACCAAATGCAAGACAAAAATACGAATAATTGACGAGAAATCACAGCAGCTGAGTTATAAAATAGACACAGAAAAGCTAAAGCTTTAGAGAACATCGCACATGATAGCTAGCTGGCCTTTGTGATAATATCCCTACAAGATGCGAACTCATGTTTTGGCAGCAGTATAGACACAGTTGAAGGAACAGACCGTGATATCACAATAAAAATTAAAAAAGCAAGAAGAGCCTGCGTTGCATTGGGAAATATATAGAAATCAAAAGATATCATGTCCAAACAAAAATAAGAATCTTCAACTCAAAGGCGGATCGCATATATAATTCTGAACATGGAAAACAACAATAAAGACAACCAGAAGGGTGCAAACTTTCATAAATTGATGCGTAAGCAGAATTGAAGTATTAACATAGAATGACAAGATTACCAGTGTGAAATTGGTGACGATAAAACTTCAGAAAAAAAGCAATGCAACACGAGGTGAAGAAAAGTCGCTGCTCGGGAAACACACTACGAAACATCAGTTGATAGAATTACAAGACCGTCTTTGTTCTAAAATGCCCTGGATACAAGAAATAGGATAAGATGAGTAAGGCACATCGAGAAGAGAGTTTGTTGCAAAACGTAAGGGAAAAAATGAGAAACTCAAGTATGATGATGGTGATGATGACTAGATGTGATTGTATGAAACAAACCACAACCTTAAACAAAGTGACCAATTTTTGTGTGATAAAAGACTCTTTTGATACCCAGTACAACATGAGATGAAAGATACCTGATCTAAGCAACTACTACAAAGAAAAGGAAAAGTGTAAATCTTCAGTTTGTGGAAAGATAAAAACAAAGACTTCTTACGATCAAAATGACTGACAGGTAGAATAATAGACTTTAGATACTGATATTTACAATAATAATTAATTATTGGTTAATAAGTGATATCTGTTTCCATAGTGTTAAACATTGTTGACACTGCAGATGACATAATGTATGGTTACATTTCAGAATCAATATCAACAGCTGCCTCACTATTTTCAGCAGAAATGTATGCAATAAAGTCTATGTTATTCCTTTCTGAGTTGTAAATATGAAACTGGAAAATCTAACTATTGATTTACCACTTGAAAGCTCATTCATATAATTGATCAGATTCTTTGTAATTCCTATGACATTATTTTGTGTCCATGAGCTCATTAAGTTAATATTATCATATTCAGAGCATCTCAACAATGGCAACTCTACCTGCATATGCTGTTCATTACCCTCTAATAAAGTATTCTTATTTTTTTCTTGCTTGTGGCTTCGGTTATGGGACAGAAGAGCCAGGTCATTGCGCACGGACAACGCCATCAGTGCTCCGAATCTCCTCCCTTAGTTCACACAAGGGGGATCTCAACACAGTGCACAAACTCCGTAGCACCGGCGAGAATCTCAATGTGTGTATATAGGAATCACACATTCTATAAATATTTTTGTGGTGGGTAGGTTTCTAATTTTTAAATGTTGCCAGGACAGCGGCCTTATGGTCTACTCTTTACGATTTTTAAGTGACGTAGGATTTTTAATGTACGCAACTTGCACACGGGACCTTCTATTTTTCCGGTCTAACTATCCAGGAGACCAGGGGGGAGCATGACATCATTAGGACCACTGGTTCTGAACAAAAAATTTCCATCCCCGAATCGAACCTGGTACCTTTAGAATTCGAGGCGGACGTCATATCTCTTAGCCACTCCGATAATAAATGATATATGCAAATAATCATCAGTTTAGTGTACGGAAACTGAAGCATAATATTAATCACTAGCAATAACGCGTCAATAATGACGGAAGTAAATCAAAAACTGTAATATATTTTTAAAATATTTTTAAATTAAATATAAAAGTTCTTTGATGACAACGTTTTTTGTGAAATTGCGTGGATTTGTTTCAAAGAATTTTCCCTGATAGGAAGTGTTTTTAACAAAAACTTTTCAAGTTTTCATGATTTGTTCCTCGGGTGAGGGCGACATGGAGCTGGCCGTGTCCAAAACAGGTTCAGGAAAGAAAACTCCTACGTGATCAAAATATTGTCCTTGCGTCTTATTGATCGTCATTGCAAATGCTAAAATCACTGGGAACTGACGACGTCGCATGCTAAATGGCAAACTGCGCTCGCTCGGTTCTAAGTCAATGCGAGGAATTAAGACTCGTTCTCCCTTATTATTGCCAGTGATAAATTCTGCATCAATCGAATTCCGATGCAAGACTTTTATGACCAAACGCGTGCCATTCAGTAGTCCGTTGTTTGCGTTCAGATTTCACAATAGCATGATAAATGCAGCAACCTTTGTGACAAAACGTCTGAACATGCTCTTTTGTGTGATCTCTCATACCTTCAGCCCTCCGGCAGTATCCTTTCTTTTTCTTCATTGTTCTCACTCATCGCTTTTAATTTGCATAAATCATGCCTTTTCAGTCGTTATTTTCATTCATTTTACTCTCTATGCTGGACATAGCATGGTGAAGTCTCTAACACGCCACTCCCCTATGACATTATTTGCTACGAAAGTATTTGCAATGGGACTGTCTTTATCTGGTTTACCACTCCACTGACGTATTTACGTTCCGCCAGCTGAACTGTGGTATTATCGTAACAATACCCAGTCGTCAGACCGGTCACCCGCTTATCTCTTTGAATCCGTCTGACCACCTGTGGAAACATGTCCGTCAAACATTTGACCCCATGGGAAAGCTGTTGATCATGTTGACACAAGCTTGTATTGTGATACGATGAAAGAAGACAACACTGTCTGACCAGACATCTGGGCGGAAGACATTACGCCAGGAAAACCCGGTCACAATATTGTGATAGACAGAGGTGCGCCGGAAGTCTTATGTAACGATTTCACATCACTGTTGTAAGAGGCTACGTGTGTATATTAAAATTAATAATTTCAAATACGCGTGGGATGAGTAATGATAAACTCTCCACCAAAACAGTGCTAGATAGATTTGATTTGTTCTCCAGAATCTACAATGATTTGATTGGAACATTCGGCAAAAACACAGCTGGGATTTGAAACTAAGGATTGTGAGATATAGGCCTACTGTAGAAATCAGACACAGAACAGCACAGACTGCATCGCAGCGTTAACGAAGCACCTCCGAAAAAAGCAAGAGGACAAAGGATAGGACTTACAAGTCCATAACTATAAGTACCAGATCAGTAGTGGGCAACTTTGGAATTTACAAGTAAACCCGCAATTTTAATACAAGACTGGAAACTTGGGAATTTTATCACAAGTCAGAGAGGAATTCTAACAACAGTTTTCCCAGGCAAGGAATTCGCAGAACACCAGCCGTCAGAGGAATTAACTCATATTTCCCAGACCAAGTCATAAGAGGAATTATACAAACAGTTTCCCCAGGCCAGGAATTTGCAGAACACCAGCCGTCAGAGGAATTAACTTATATTTCCAGACCTTAGTGTTTCGAACAGCATCTAACTACAGGGCTGTGTGTCCATTCTAAATCTGTGCCAGGAGAAGTGTGTATTCCCAAAATTGTGGGTTAAGTGTAAACAAATTATTTACTAACGTAAATTTTACAGGTTTCTTGCTAAGTGGTTATATACGAGGCTGGCAACCTCAGCATATGAAAATAGTATAGACATGAACCACTTCTGCAAGAGCTGGTGATTGTTTCTGACTAGTCGTGCGGGAAACCCGTCAGCAGAGATGATCCCAGAACTCAGACGGGTGTAAGGGTGAGTAATGAGTGATGATTTCATCACATGTGCCTAAAGTGTATATAATCATGTTTTTAGATTTATATACCTTTTTTAATTGTAATTCAGGCATATCATTATTCATGCACACCAGACGCAATTTCCTAGTTCACACCCAGAAGGATATTGGTGAATTTTCTTCATATTCCCTGAGTTACATTGTGTGCTCGGGAATTTAATTCTTCTGAGAGGTTAACACTGGTGGGTGGAGCGCGTGAAAATGGGCCTGTTAGTTTGCGGAGAACAAATGTATTCAGCAGAAGGCATTTGTTTATGTCTATTTGTCACAGTTTGCGGTTACAAGCCACCAGACGACTGTGGTAATAACGCCGCTAGTGTGAGAGAAGAGCATCACCACCAACCACCGAAATCGGACAAATTGAGTGAAGAAGTGCCCTCATCACCACGAAGTGACGAAAACCAAGCCTGCAGGACTCATCTGGAGCTAAGTGTTTGTGAAAAGGCTACAGCAAAAATCAAAGACATTCTAAAGCCCATTCTAAATCTCAGTGAGAAAACCATAATTTCAATTTTCACCCAATTTTCCATATTTATTTTCCCATGTTAAAGACTAATTGACTATTAAATTTGTTGTATGTTATTTTAAACAAAACAATAATAGTTGATTCAGTTTATATGAATGAAAACAAACGTATGAGCCAGTTTTTCTTGATAAATACATATATATATATATATATATATATATATATATATATATATATATATATATATATATATATAGAGAGAGAGAGAGAGAGAGAGAGAGAGAGAGAGAGAGCCATTACTTATAAGAGGGCATTCGTTGGATTACTCCAACTGAAGGCTTGAACGGGCAGAACCATTGCATAAACCCTTCACAAAAGGCGACGGACCAGATAATAAGTTAATAAATTTGCTCAGCCCTTAAGCAGCGTTTGTTCTTGACTTCTGGGAATATCTTGTTAAGGTAGAAGCGCTATTCTATCTACATTTTTGCCAAGAGTAATCTTGCGCGAAGATAGATACGTGGACGACCTACTTTTAGATACGCTTGCGTTGTGACTATTAGTGAACCACTACTGCAAAGCAAGGGGAGGCAATCACATGACAACCTTTAATTTCAGCAAATGCGGTGGCATTCCTGATGAGCACTGCTCGTTAAGGAACTCGGTTGGGAAATCAACTGCGTCGTTGAGGTCATCGGAAATCATGGTATCTACGCTCCAGTAAGCCGTTTCATTTCCAGCAAGTAGCTCCAATAATTTACAGTTGAGTGCTGTCACATCGACATTTTTTGGGTGTCAAAATGACTTTTTTTTTTAATTTCTGCAATTTCGTCAGGAGTTGTTGTGAGAATGTATGTACCAAAAATCGAATAAATGATATTTTCATTGTTCACCATTGCCTCGGGAAGCTCAATCAATTCAGGATCAAATCCATCAGTTTCGTTTGTCAATTGTCCATCGCCCACACGCAAGACCCACTCATTGAATTCATTTTGACCTGCAGAAAGCATGTTTATAATCAGACATCATTGTTTTACATGACGCCACAATGGTGAATTTTTGACGCACAATTTGATGATATCCGTTATACTGCCTCTGGGAAGAGCTCGTTTTGCAGCCATCATCATTTTGATCCACAATAATAAGTCCGCAATACATTAAATTAAAATTTTGTCTTGAAGAAACAATCAAAAACTTACATTTTAAGGTTATTTTTAACAAAATGATGAGTTAAATCCGTTTCCGGAATGAAACTGGGTTCTAACAGTGTAACTGAAGGGGCTTCGATTTTTACCGCAGAGATGGTAGCAATTCTAAAAAGTTTAGAAATAATCGAAGATAACCCACCAGAAGCTGTTACGATATTTACAGATTCACTATCATCACAACAAGCACTAGAACACCCAGGTAAATGTAGCCGGCCAGACATAAAGGAAGAAATTCTAGCAATTAATACATCACTAGGGAACAGAGGATGTAGTGTGAGGCTAGTGTGGGTTCCAGCACACATAGGTATAGCTGGTAACGAGTTGGCAAACCAGAACGCCAAGTATGGAAGAATAAGTAAAAACAATATAAGAGCAGGACTGGGAAGGTCGGAGATCAAGAGCCAAGCGAAGCTAACTATAAGGAATGGAAGACAACATGGAAGAACAGTAGAAAAGGCAGACACGCGTTCAAACTGCTGAAAGAACCTACATGGACGTGCCAGGTCAGAGAAGAACTAAAGGTACCCTTGAACAAAAAGCTGTGGCGTCTCCGTCTCGGGGCAGCGTAATTTATGATAGAGGAACTCTATAAGTAATGGCTCTACAGCCAAGAATGTCAGGAAGAAAATGACATAGACTACTACCTGATCCACTGTAGAAAATACGATCAACAGAGGCTAGAATTAAAAACATACTTTAGAAATCACAATATAGACATGACAGGTGATAAGGTTTTAAGTATAGATGCCTTAGGGGAAGCCCAAACAATACTTAAACGATATATAAATAAAACAAAGGAAAATATATAAGGTTAATAACAGTAACAATATTGGTAATAATAACAAAAATAATACTTCAGAAAAGGCATTCAACCAAATAGAAATTAAGCAACAAAAACTAAAAAATCATTAATAAAAATTTTAAAAAACAACCAAAACAAAAAACAAAAAAATTAGCAAACTTACTAACTACTCATAGGACAATGAAAGACAACGAGGTTTTAAAAAAAACACCAACCCAAAAAGAACAAATACTAGTACAAATTAAAACCAAGTGCAAAGGACAGTAGTTATCTATATACAATACAAAACTGAAAATAAAATGACTAATACTAATATAAATTAAAACCAGCAACTGCCAAAGACAATAGTTACTTAAATTTAATACAAAATTAGTAAATAAAATGACACTAAGTATAACCAATTTTCAGGTTGAACAGGGTAGATCAAGATGGAACGAGAAAAGGCAATAATGGTCAGCTGTTAAGTGCCCGCTCTCCACCCATCACCTTTTCAAAACAACAACAACTGGGTTCTACACCGACTTTTCTTCGTTGAGTGTTACTATTTTCGGGAGAGTACATATAAGGGAAACAATACAATTAATGTCTAACTTTCAACCACAGTTGCATCCCTTAGATCTGACGGACGTACAAACGGAGAGAATTATGGATTTTGATGATTTTACAGTTAAACTTTTCTCTCTTCTTTGATCTTTAGCCGCCGACTGTCAAATAAGTCAGTAGCTATCACGCCTGGTGGCGTTTGTTAGGGCAGCAACAAACTTTGCTCGGTCGGCGGCCAACCCTCGTGCAGTGTCCCAGCTCTGGTTCATTTTTTGCATCTCAGCCTCCACAGTTTTTAGCCAAGATGTTTTTTTTTCGGCCTCTCTTTCGCTTTCCTTCAGGGGTCCATAGCATAGCTGTTCTTGTGATAATCTCTTCTGAGGACGTGGCCAACCCAACTCCAGCGTCTGCTAGATGGTCTGCATGTCCTCTTGCTTGCTCCGAGTAAGCAGCTCTTGGTTCGTGATGGTATCCGGCCAAAAGATTCGGAGAATTTCCTTTAGACAGGTTATGTGGAAAGAGTACTCCTGTCTTCACCTCAAAAGTTAGGTTGCTCTGCCTAACACTACATGTAAAGTTAGCATAGAGGCTTTTTATAATGTATACACGGCTCTATAATGTTCCTAAGGGTGAATATATAATCTGCACATCTTCTGTTCTTTCTGAATTCCGCTTGTTTTGTCATCAGTTTATGGTCTACAGCTTTTGAAATTCTGTGGATAATTATCCTGCCTAGCATTTTAGTGGGGACCGAGAGGAGAATAATGCCTCTCCAGTTGTTGCAGTCTGCAAGGTCGCCCTTCTTTTGCATTTGACAATTATTCGTTTATTCCTCTCCTTTGATGTTTTCCAGACGTGCAAATAGTGGTTCTAATAGTTCTGCTGCTAATTCAGGTACTGTTTTAAATTACTCAGCATTTAAACTGTCGTGAGCTTTTCCATTCTTTAACCTGTGATAGCTGTGATGATTTCTTCTCTTCGTGGAATGTGTGTATGTACGTCTAGATCATGTTCAGCCTCAGGAACATTCAGCTGCATCTCTGGTGGTTCCTTATTCAGTGTCTCCCTGACATGTTCTGCACATCTTGTTTCCTGCCCCTGTGCTGTGATGATGAGATTTCCCTGCTTGACTCTTACTGACGTTATATCGTTTGCCTGCCTCCGCCCCACCTCCCCCCCCCCCCCTCCCCCCCCCGCCCCCCCCCCCCCCCCCCCCCCCCCCCCCCCCCCCCCCCCCCCCCCCGTTTTGCATTGACTGTTTTAGTTATTTTATACACTTTGCTTTGTTCATTTCTCAGTGCTGCCTCTTCTGTCTGTCTTGCAAGATCGTCTAGGAATTTCCTTTTGTTGGCACGGGTTTGTCGTTTCACTTCCTTGCCCAGCTGACTGTACTACTCGCTATATATTTCCTTTAACCTGTGGGACATTGCATCTATTTTTTTTTTTTTCATTTCTTTTCTCATCGTTATGGTGTTTAATGTTTCTGGTGTTATCCAATCTTGTCTCTTTCGTTCCTGGAATTCCAAGCATGATTTACTGCTTTCCATATATTTCGTTGAAATGGTGTTGAATTTCTGGTCAACATCATCAAACGCTATTTCCTTGCTACTGGAAATTTTATATCGTCTTTTTATATCAACCACAAAAGCTTTACTGATAAGGGGTTCCTTCAGTTTGATGATGTCATACCTTTTCCGTTTAGTTACAACTGTTCCAGCATTTCTGAGTTTCACATCGGTTCTCCGTGTGATGAAACATGTTAAGAACCTAGCATTGCACACTAAGCTTGGGGGAGTCACCTGAGCTCCAAATGCAACTCTGGTTTTTAACCTGGTTGGCTGCATGCAGGAGTATCTCAAAATGGATCCACGATAGTCAGGGGGAGCTGGGAAGTGGCTCTGTATAGTACGTGACAATTCCTTGGAAAACCCAGAGCCAGAGCACAATATGTTAGCTCTGCATATCTGGAGAGCCCCCTTTGATGGCGGGGGATGCACAGTATGCAAGACACTCCCTCCTTCTAGCTTGAAACCAGATGTGAGGATCCTTTAAATGCTAGCCAAGCCAGGATAGAATACCCAGTTAAGAAACCGGAGCTCATAACTCCAACTCAACACGTTTCGGAATGGTAGAAAAGCCACAGAAAAAAGCCACAGAAAAAGCCACAGAAAAAGCCACAGAAAAAAGCCACAGATCTACACTGTAGATAATACCAAGGAGTCTTCAACTTGATATTGGCTGCAAAAGAGCGAGAAGCTCAGCAGCCATAGCTAAGTAATAACAACAACCGCCGGGGTCGCCGATGTCCTGTCGGCAAAGCGAGATCTACCTTTCTTCCCATAGTAATGCAACATGAATGCGTTACTTTTAACAGAGGCATACAATTTCCTGTGATAGGCTGGCTGGTCTAATAAAAACATAAATTGACAGAAGTTACTATGTTAAAGAATTTAAGAGTCTCAGTTCAGGCGGAATAAAACTGATACAGTGACAAGTCTGCCGAGACTAGAATAAGGCGGGACTAGCAGACAGACATGTGATCTTGTCTCCCATCTGTTATTACCTTAAGAAGAGCAGAAGGGAAAGAACAGATGTTTCATTAAAAATTATGGAATGATCGAAACAAACATTTTGACTCACACACAGAGATTGTGCGCTTCGCAACAATGCTTATTTGGTGTCCAACATGATTGTCTGTCTGAACTGTTGAATGCGGTTTCGTAGTTCACAAGTCCAATGTAAAAATGGTGAGTTCAGTTCAAGCTGTTTTTCAGTTTTTATGCACTGTGTGACTATCTGGTCTGTTTATCTATTACCGTGTGTGGAAAAAATACAGCATGTTATCGTGAAAATTGCATGTAGTTTGTGTTTGTGAAAGGAATTTGTTGTAAGAGATAAAAAAGGCGTTTTAAAATTTATTTCACAGCTTTCGTGTCACTGAGATCTGTTCATTTTACAAATTTTTCCTTCACTTTTAATCTGCAGGGTGACTATGGAGACGTTACAGCCAGGAAAGAGCTGAGAAAAAACCTTAAGTGTAAATCTTTTGCGTGGTACATGAAGAATGTGTATCCAGAACTTTATGTGCCCAATGAAGCCAACGCTTCAGGAGAGGTAATTAATTGTGTCTGGCTAATTATATTTTATGTTTCTGCATTATCTACTTCTTCTTCTTCAAGTGCCATGCCCAGTGGCGTAGGAGATCATGCCTCTCCACAACTTCCTTTCTCTGGTACAATTTATCAATTCTTCTTTCCATGCCACGATGACAAACTGTCAAGTATTTGTTCTCTTTGTCTTCCCCTCCCCTATCTCTTTTTCCTTCAATCTTACCTGTTGTTACGATATATTCTCTTACCTGTTGTTACGATATATTCTCTTACCTGTTGTTACGATATAACCCAGCTTTCCTCTTCTCATCTCCGCCCGATCAACATCTATAAAAGCAAGTATTGTCTGTCTGAGATAGCCGTCTGAGGTGGGCAGATTACATAGGTGGTAGATGCGTTTATTGTTTCACGGGACCATCCCTGTGTGTGATTGTCACGATAATCTGTCTGGAGAGACAATATTGGCGATAGGTAGCATCTGTGTCGTAGATTTGTGATAGGTGAATTAAGACTGGGTTTGGTCCCTTCTGAAAAGCAATAGAAACAAGTGATAGCTCAGTGGGAGATGATAAAATAGAAATAGATTCCACGAGTAAGATGGAGGAAATATACTAGAGTCCCCCCCCCCCCCCCGGTCTTCAACCTCCAGGCTGACTCTTGCAAAACAACTTTCAGGTCCCAGGGACCCCGATCATCTCACACCCCCAGATTTTAAGATTTGTCAGCCCGTCCCCTCCTACAATATAAATTATATATATATATTCAAAATATTATATCTTTTATATATCTTATAATATTTATATATTTAATCATTATTCTATTTAATATCTTATTATTATATTATATATATATATATATATTCTCACATACACACTACACACGAAGTGATACTACACCCACCCCGCCCCCCCCCCCCAACGTGCCAATCTATGGCACTGGAAATCCCTAGTCCTCTCGATAATTGGGAACGAAACTGACCGACTCACTGGAATAAAGTTTATGTGAATTTTTAATTATCATAATAAAATTCCATCACCACACATACAAAAGTACCTTTCAAACATCTACACATAGTCATAAAGTCATATGAATTGCTACAAAGAATTGATCGCGACCAATTGGTATGATCCTTTCCTCGATGTATATGACCCCAACATTTAAGTGCGAAAACAGAGAACTCGGAAATGCAGCAATACTACGGGAAGAAGTGGAAGAGGCTATATGTTCGATGAATGGAGGGAAGTCACCGGGTGTGGATAATATCCCAGCAGAGCTCTTTGAAATATGGAGGACCAGGGATATAGTAAATCCATATCTATGCACCAACAATTTGCCAGAAGCAATATGGAGTACCAAGTAAAAAAATGGCCAAAAGAATGGACGCAGTCATTAGTAATACCGCTTCCAAAGAAAGGAAATCTAAAAATGTGCAAGAACTACAGAAACCATTAGCCTTATTAGTCATCCAAGTAACGCCAAGTGATGTTAAGGATACTTTTGAACAGAATAAAACACCACCAGAAATCAGAAGGAAATCTTGTCAGCGGACACCAGGCTGGGCTTTAGACCAAAAAGTAGTACCTCGAACAAAATCTTCAATATTAGAATATGATCGAAAAACAATCTCCAGCATCAAACGGAATGATTTATACCATAACTTCATCGATTTCACAAAAGCCTTCGATCGAGTCTGGCATGAAGGCTTATGGCAAATAATGAGGAAAATTCCAATTTTGATACCAACAATCATAGATATCATTGAAGCACTATTACAAGGGACGCAAGCTAGTGCTGTTTTTTTGCAAGCAACGACATTGGAGAATTTTTCACAATACAACTGTAGTCGAGTTCCTCCCAGGGACTGCCTATCCTGTTCACCAGTGCTCTTTACATATCTTTTCTACGAAACAATCATTATGCAGGAGGCTCTCTACGATTATAAATCAACCATATCGATTGGAGCGGCCGCCCCTCTGTGTAATCTACGTTTTGCTGATGATATTGATCTGATGCTGAACAGAATCAGAAACTTCAAGACCTTACCTCTAGACTGGAGGAAAGTAACCAAGAACGTACTGGGATGGAAATTAATATAGACACAAAAAGCAAGCGATATATTGGTGAATAGCCATAAAGAAAACATGTTTCCGACCAATATACCGTTTAAATGGGGCAAACGTTAGAAGAAGTTAACCAACCTTTAAAATATCTCGGGTCCACTATATGTAGTGATGGAAGATCAATTTAAAGGAAATCAAGACAAGACTTGAGATGGCCTCCAGCTGCATGACCGGTTGCATGTGATTGGACAAAAGTAACAATCAGTTATCCTGTGAAGATCAAATTATACAAATCACTTGTATTATCTATTCTCTTGTATGGGTGTGAGGGCTGGACACTCACTGCAGATACGGAGCGAAGGATTCAGGCTTTCGAGCATAAATGTTATAGAAGAATTTTGCGCATTTGCTATAAAGAGCACAAACAAATGTCTATGTTAGAGAGAAGCTAAACACCACTATGTACGGGCCCCACAGAACGCACATTTTGTCCAATAGTTGAAAAGCGTCGCGAAACGCTTGCCTGGTTTGGGCATGTAACTCGTATGGCCTCCCTTTCGGAAAACGATCTCAGGGAAACAGTCGAAGGTATACCTCGGCGCGTAGAGGAAGGCAAAGAAAATCCTGGGCTGATAACATCAAAGAATGGGCAGGACACGGTTTTTCCACACTTGTACGCATTGCTGAGAATAGAGAGCAGTGGAGGACCATGTCTGCTGATGCTTCCACCATGGCACCCCTACGACCCATGACGGGTTATGGGTTGAGATGATGATGATAGCCCACAGTCATGTTAGAAGAAAAGTGATAGCCCCAAAGAGTCACGGATACATCTGCTGTAGTCTAAGGATTTCCCTTTAAAGGTATGAACAGACTTTGATACTCTAATCTATCCTAAGGAAAATATGGTTAGCAACAAAAACTTTCATAAAGAATTACAAAGTGGGTGAAATTTGGTATACCATAAAAGAGTCACTCGTTCCTGCTTTCTCTCTGTTCATTCATCAGGGCCCTGACATACATTCTTACCTACAATCGTGCCGTGGTTCTCTGTCTGGCGCCAACTTTTAGGACCACCACACACTTTAATCTGTCTTTCTTTTAATGAAGCGGATCCCAGCTCTGCAGATTTTGGGTTCATCCAAAGTTCCGGGGAGCGTCCTCTTCATGCGAATATTTTTCAGACCAAGGTTAGTGTCACTTGAATCACGAGGTAAGAATTAGTTTAAGCGGGCTCACAGTGTCAGAATCACGAGGTTTCCACTACTTAGGAAAAATGTCAGGTTTGTAACTTCGATCAAAGGTAAAATTCTTGGTCACACCACACTTTGTCAACAATGTCGGTAAGGTTATTGATTGTAATATTTTACTTGCCACAAGGGCTGAAATGAACTTGAGGTTTTTCTCAGGAAGAATTAAGTCTGGCTCGATAGGCCCGTTACTTCATTAAATCTTAAAGTTCATGAAATGGGTACTCTGTCGTTCTGGATGCCAACGCAATGCCAGACAGGTTTTACTTTATACACCCAAGTCTTTAAGAAAAAAATGTTTTAGTTCTTCACAGATATTTCTCAGTACTTAAACGCTGGTAAAGTTGGGCTACCCCAGTTTCACTGAATAAAGAGAAAACAACATAAACAACATATAAAATACTTATACATACTATTCCTCTGTTATAACTTACATTATAAACTGCAAGCGTAGAGCTGGTCTTATCGTTTAAATTCCCGTGAAATAAGTTATATTAATAAAATCAATCATCATGAATTAGAAATACATACGTATTTCGTCAATACTCAATGATGAATCAGTGCAGTTATAAGTTAGTTTAAAATATTCTCCACTGATTACTAGCAATTTAATAAAATTTATTTATAGCTGCATGAGTTTAAGCTAGAAATTATAATTTATTTTGCTTTCCACTGAAACACGTCAGCTAGAGAATATAACAGACTTACAATTTAATTACTTCTGCACAGAAATCTAACTAGTAAAATGAAATAAGCGATTTATCACTAAAACACTCAACACTACTAGATATATGTATATTACCTCCACACAGAACTACAGGCGATCGAACAAACTTAGAATTATACGCTGATATATTTTTGAAGTCTAGAAGCTCGGCAAATTGTCGAAACAAACTGAGAAACTTCGCTATACAGCTTATTTTTTTACACGAGCGACCTGTCTACTGCGAATCTGGAGAACTGACTGAAGTCAAGTTTCAATTCCGGGTAAGATATCTGAAAACCCGACAAAGGATCCCACGTTATTTCGAAAATCCGAAATAGTCTCTCCTTCCCGTCTTAACACTTCACATTCACTAGACGCTGGCCATAACTGCCAAAACGTGTCTTCACACCTCACGCCGACATGTCTCATTTCTGAGCTATGCATGACAGCGCCATTCACACCTCACGCCGAGAACTTAGCCGAAGAAAACTCTCGTGTCAGCTTGAAAATGTAGACAAATGTCTGCTCTCTATGTCTGACGAGGCGGCTTCTCACACTATTTCGTTCACAATCCAGGGACTGACATATTATGCAATAAAATGCGTTTCTAAATGAGAAAAGAAACAGGCGAAAGTCAGAATGTGACAATATATTTAGTCGCAAACGAACGAATGCGAAAAACAGGAAAAGGATAAAAGCGCGATAATAAAGTAGAGGACATGGGTAGAAAAGAAAAAAATATAGAAAATTTATTGATCATAAATCTCTATGCGACAATCTGGACATCAAATGAGTTCACAGATGGTGTTTATGAGTTGTGCACAGGATGCCGGCGGAAGTCTGACGCTACGATATGACAACTGTAAGAGGTCACGCGTGGATATTAAATCTAATATTTTGAAACACGTAAGGGCATTTTTCGAATTTGAAAAAACTTCCCTACCCACGTAGTTCTGAACGAGATTCGATTGGATTCGTTCATTTTGAGGAGCTGAAATATACAACGTGTTTTATTGGCACACTAGTCAGAAGTGCAATCTATGATTTGCACTAAGAACTGAGAATATAATGTGATGAAAAGACAGACACATCGAGAAACTGCAGCGCACAAGTACTTTCTGCGACTCCTAAAAGCCAGAAAGAAAAAGAAGACATTGCACTTAGAAATTCCACAGCCATAAGTAACAGATCGAGTATTGGGCAACTTTGGAATTCACAAGTAAACCCGCATTTTTAATACAAGACTTTAAACTTAAAGGGGCCATGACTTTAATTAACAAAACTGGAATCCAAGGAATTTGATCAAAAGGTATAGAGGAATTTAACAAAAGTTTTCCCAGGCCCAGGTGATTTCACAGAACATCCGCCGTCAGAGGAATTAACTCTAATTTCCAGGCTAAGTCATAGAGGAATTAAACAAAAGTTGTCCCAGGCCAGGATTTCGCAGAAAACCCGCCGTCAGAGGAATTAACTCTAATTTCCAGACCAAAGTGATTTCGAAGCATCTAATACAGAGCTGTGTCCAGTCTAAATCTGTGCAAGGGGATTGTGTATTCCCAAAATTTTGGGGTAAGTGTAAACAATTTATTTACTAATGTAAACTCTGCAGGTTTCTTGCTAAGTAGTTATATACAAGGCTGGCAACCTCAGCATAAAAAAATAGTATATGCATGAACCACTACTGCAAGAGCTGGTGATTGTTTCTGACTAGTCGTGCGGGAAAACCGACAGCAGAGATGACCTCAGGCTCCGACGGGAGTAAGGATGAGTAATGAGTGATGATTACATCACATGTGCCTAAGGTGTAACATATTTTGTGAGATTTATGCACCTTTTTTTAATTGTAATTCAGGCAAATCATTATTTGCGCACTCCAGATGCAATTTCATAGTTAACACCCAGAAGGATATTGGTGAATTTTCATCATATTCCCTGAGTTACACTATGTGCTCGGGAATTTAATTCTTCGGAGATGTTAACATTGGTGGGTGGAGCGCATGACAATGGGCCTGTTAGTTTGCGGGGAACAAATGTACTTTGCAGGCATTTGTTTCTTTCTATTTATCTAAAGTTCGTGGTTACAAGCCATCAGACGATTTGTGGTATTCACGCCGCTATTGTGAGGGAAAAGCATCCACCTTAACCGCATACAGTGGAAGAGAGTGTGGAGAAGGCTTCCGTCATCACAGAATTGATGAACCACAGCTGCAGGACTCATCTATACTTGTGTTTTGTTTTTGTTTGTTTTTTGTCACAGGCAACAGCAAAACATGGACATTAATTGCGCCCCGATCCAACCTCTGTGAGGAAAATTTAATTTACCTTTCTCCCCTATTTAATCCTTATTTTAACTTGTTGAACTAATTGACTATTAAATTTGTTGTATGCTATTTTAAGCTAAACAAATAATTGTTTATTCAGTCATTAGAAGTATGAAAGCAAACGTATGAGTAAGACTATTTAATAATTACATATATATAGAGACAGCCATTACGTATAAGAGGGCATTCGTTGGATTACACCAACTGGGAGCTTAACGGGCCAGAACCATTGCTTAAACCCTTCCCAAATGGCGACGGACCAGATAATAAGTTAACAAATTGCTCAGCCCTAAGCACCTTTTGTTCTTGACTTCTGGGAATATCTTGTGAAAGCTCCCTTAAGGTAGAAGTGTCACTAATCTTCTATCTACATCTCTGCCAAAAGTAATCTTGCGCGCAAGTAGATACCTTGGAAGCCAATATTAGATACTCTTGGGTTTTGGTCATTGTTGGACCACTACTGCAAAGCAGGGGAAGCAATCCGCGACAAGGACATCCTCATTACTCTTTTTGGCTGTCCATGATATTTTTAACATTCTTCTGTAAAACAACATCTATATATGTGGCCTCTAGTGCCTTCCCTACTTGTTTACTGCTTGTCCATGGCTCACTTTCGTATGGATTTGTTCTATATAACACTGAAGAACTCTCTTTCTTACTTCCAATGGCATAGAGTTGTTGCATTAAATACTCTTACTTACTTAGTCGTTCCCCTTCTACCGTGAGGTGTAGAGGTTTAGAAGAGAGAACGCCAGACTATCCTATCGGCTGTCTTCCTCCTAGCCTGGTTCCATTCTAGTCCTCGGTCCTTCAGAGATTGTCTAATGTTGTCCTCCCAGCGGACTCTGG
Source organism: Oreohelix idahoensis (assembly GCA_024509875.1). Lineage (NCBI taxonomy): Eukaryota > Metazoa > Mollusca > Gastropoda > Stylommatophora > Oreohelicidae > Oreohelix > Oreohelix idahoensis. The sequence continues at coordinate 597,666 of JAMPIV010000528.1, forward strand.
GTCGTCCTCGGGGTCTGGATCCTTGGCTCTTTGTTTCCCATGCTTATTTCCCATGCTTGATCTTATAAAATGCTGTTTTTGTCTGAGCTATTCTGATCTTAACTTCTGAGATGCATTTTCCATCCGCTGTTGTTAATTTGCCCAGGCATTTGAATTTATTGGACTGTTTTAAACTGTTCCATTTACTGTGATTGTGCATTCTGGGGAAGCCCTTGTCTTTGAGACGACCATTACTTCTTTATTTTTGCTATTAAGGCTGGTGCCTTTATTTTTACTTTCTTTCACTATTGTACAAACAACCTGGCGGAGGACTGTGGAGGCTGAGATGCAAAGAATGAACCAGAGTTGGGGCACTGTACGAAGAATGGCCGCCGATCGAGCAAAGTGGAATCAATTTGTTGTTGCCCTACAAGACGCCACTAGGCGTGATGGCCACTGACTGCTTTGACAGCCGGCGGTTAAGGATCAAAGAAGAAGAAGCCTTTATTTTTACTTTCTTTCACTATTGTATCAACCATTTCCTGCAGCTCTTTCTCACTTTTTGCTATTAAGACTGTATGATCAGCGTATCTCAAGTTGTTTATATTACGTCCACCAACAGATATTCCTGACATGTACTCCCGTGATCTCATTATACTTTCACTGTACAGATTGAATAGATCCGGTGACAGCACACAACCCTGCCTGACATCCTTTTTTACTTGCTGAAACGTTCCTATTTGGCTGCTAATTCGCGTTGTCTAAATTTATTTAATAATATTAAATTCGCTGTGACGTGTTACTTGTAAGTATGTATATTAAATCTTTATATCTATAACGGTATTGCCTCCCCTGCTTTGCAGTAGTGGTAGAACAATGGCCAAAACTCAAGAGTATCTATTATAGGCTTCAATGGAGTCTATCTTTACACAAGATTACGACTTCTATTATTATTATTATATATTAAAGCTTCTATCACATGGGAGTCTTCTCAGGATATTCAGATAAGCGAAAACAATGCTGGCTGTTGCTGAGCACGTTAATTCTGTAATCTGCCGACAACTTTTGTGAAGAATTTAAGCAATGGTTTATTCTAGCTCGTTAGGCCACCACCCCTGAGTTAATCAGTGGAATTATTATTATAATATAACTCTGTTTAGAGTGTGTGTTTAGTAACTATAACTGAGACAAACATGTAATACATTTAAAATGATTGAATCGAAGTTAAATTGGTATAATTACAAATAACAAAATTTAATTATCACTTTAAGGTTAACAGTTTAAAAGAAAAGAATAATAGTTTATTACAAAATAAAGTTTTCATCACGGGTGATGGTTTTTGATAAGAGGTTCAAGTGGCAGCATATGGGTTAACAGTGACGATTCTGATCCTCCTCCTCCTGATGAGTTGGTTTTCTGTACACTGTGTTCACTCGTCTCTGGTCAAGGTTCGTAGGGTGAAGCTCGTTTCCCATGAAAGTCTAGGAGTCTTCAAAGCTGGTCTTCCGTCTTAAAGCGTAATCACTCGTCCCTTCTTGTCCCAGAAATGGTCCTTTTTGCTGGTACAACCAATAACTGGTAATAGAAACTAAACGCTCTTCTGAGTATGGCGTTTTCCGACACATAGTTATGTGACCCTCTCTTCTATTCTTTTTTTTAATTATGATTGCATACTGTAAATGAATGCTGTTATGTTAACTTTATAACGTTGCATGCCTTTAAATTAATGCTTAAAGTAACATGTGGGAATGAAAGGATATAGTATGCAAGATAAATGAGAGTGAAAGGGCAGAATGTTAAACGGGCCTGCGCGCCCAATTCTTAACCCTTCGAAAATAAAGTTCGTTCGTACCATCCCATGTCAGAATTTACCCTCGATGGGAATTAAATTTAATCCCTCGGGATAAAACTTCCTTTACATTTAAACTGAACAACTTTAGCTTTACATTACATTTAAATGAAAAGGGTAAACGTACATATATAATATGTTTTACATTTACATCTCCACTGTTTGAAAAGTGTTCACAATATAAATTCATAAATTTCCTTTATACTTACACGTGTTGAAAAGTTTGAAACTTCTATTAATTTTAACATGAATATGTTTTTTCGTTTACATTTACACTGAGTGAAAAGCTTTGAAACTGTACGTATTATTCTTAGAATGTACATCATTCCTTTCATCTTTCCCTCCATAGGGAGCCTGGTACTACTTTATGCTTTTAGTTCTCTTTACGGAACTATCAATAAAGCAATCACCAGCCCATACAGTGGCGGTTCATGAATCATCATTCTAGATACTGAGGTTGCCAGCCTCAATTGACTTTGACATCCAATAGCGAGTTTCACCCATTAAAATTCACATGGTAATATATATATATACTGTTCAAAAAAAGAAACGCAACATTATTGCAGTGGTAATGGACACCAAATTTCAAACTTGTACCAAAATTTTATTTTACGGAATTAATGTTTCAATCTTGGCATGAAGAAACTTTCAGACTTTAACAATGAAATGATTTTCATTAAATTTGGTTTGGACTTTTATTCTTTGCGACTGAGGCCTCCGTTTCAGTAAGGTGTATGGCCTCCTCTGGCCTCTATCAGAGAACGACATCTCCTTGACATGGATCCGATTAGCCGTTGGATCTGTTGTTGTGGGATGGCTGCCCACTCTTCTCGCAGTGCAAGAGACAACTGTCGGAGATTGGCTGGAGCCACGTCTCGCTGGCAGAGTCATCTGTCGAGTTCATCCCATAAGTGTTCTATGGGGTTCATGTCTGATGACATGGCTGGCCACGGAATGGTCTGGACGTTGTTGTCAGCAAAAAACTGGGTGGTGAGTTGTGCCACATGAGGTCGAGCGTTATCCTGCTGAAAAATCGACCCTCGTGCAGCCAGAAGTGGAAGGACGTGAGGACGAAGGATTTCAGCGACGTATCGTTGGGCATTCAGGCGTCATTCAATTTGCACCAGGTCACTTCTTCCCATGAAGTTGATTGCCCCCCACATCAGTATACCTCCATCACCATGTGGAGGAGCCTCATCAATGCTGTTCTGGGCGTAGCGCTCATGGACTCTGCGGTAAACTCTTCTCCGTCTATCGTGTCGCTGGAGCACAAAAAATGATTCATCACTAAACCAAACCCGTCTCCAGTCATTCCCAACGGTCCATTGACGATGCTGGTTCGCCCACTGCAGTAGGTTCTGGAGATGCCGGTCCGTAAGAACAGGACCTCTGTAGGGTCTTCTAGCCCAAAGACCAGAGTCGTGCAGTCGGTTCCTGACCGTTTGATCTGAAATTCGACGAGCTGCTGACATTGACTGGACTGTGGAGGACGCAGATGCAAGTCGATTCCTGAGGTGACGCAGCCGTATAAAGCGGTCTTCGGCAGGAGTTGTGACTCTGGGTCTTCCACTGCGCGGCCGGTCTGCCACTGAGCCAGTTTCTTGAAATCGCCTCCAGAGGCGACTAATGGTGCTTCTAACCACATTAAATTGTCTGGCCACTACACTTTGTGACTGTCCAGTCTGTAAACGTCCAATGATGATGAGTCGTTGTTCTGTAGTGAGATGAGCCATACTTGCGCATTGAATTTTCAACTGAATTTATTCGAGGAGCGTCAATCTTTTATAAGCATTCAATAATATGGTCAGAGAGTTTTGTGTTCAGTAAGCTTCACGGGATTCTCATGAACCTGTCACGAGTTATTGTCAAAAATGTTGTTTTGACCTTGACCTCCTTCATGACCTCACGAATCATGAGGTGAGTACAATTCAGGTAACCAGGAGAAGTTCATGACCAGATGGACACAGTCGATAAGTTGACTGATGTCCAATCAGCGAATATCTTTTATAAAAGTAACACCAAAAAAGTTGCGTTTCTTTTTTTTGAACAGTTATATATATATATATATATATATATATATATATATATATATATATATATATATATATATATATATATATATATATATATATATATATATATATATATATATATATATATATATATATATATATATATATATATATATATATATATACGTGTGTGTGTGTGTGTGTGTTTGTGTGTGTGTGTGTTTGTGTGTCACCCGTGTGTTACCGGGGCCCGAAAGGGGAGCAAAGAATAGTAACACTGCACCCTACCACGCATGTCGTAAAGGCGACTAAGGAGGGTATGGGCATGGGGCTGTTTACCCCATCCCGTAAAAACTTCGCACAGTGGGCTGATCACCTGCTTGCCAACCAATCTGATTACGGAAACAATGATAGATTGTTTGGTCTGTTTTTGTTCCACAAAGACGCCACTAGGCGTGGTGGAAACAGCGATAGATTGATCAATTTGTTGTTGCCCTAAGACGCCACTAAGCGTACTGGCCACATACTGCTTTGCCGGTTGAAGGCTAAGGATGGAAGAAGAAGAAGAGAAGTGTTTGTGTGTGTTTGTGTGTTTGTGTGTTTGTTAGTGTTAGTTCACATGTTAGTAATGAAACATGGAATGAAAATGCACTACCTACGCCAATCTTGGCTGCAGACTTTCTGGGGGGGGGCGTGTCTTTAATTTGACAATAGATTCCCTCTTTGACTCCGTGTGTTTCTTCAGTTTCCTCGTCCCGGTGTTCCTTATTAAAATGTAGAGATTTCCTGTGCTTTGTAAGTCTTATTTGGTTCTCCAATAAAAGGTCCGGTTAACAAAAAGGAATTATGAATCTAGTCTTCACTCTGGCGAGGTCTGATGTTGGGGAGCGTGAAATTCACAGTGAAATAAAACTGCGACATGGCCAAACTATATTCCTATCTTCACAAGCATTGTTGTTATGAATATAATCAGAAAGATCCAATCATTTCAAATCATGCAGATAAGGTGTGATATTTCACGTGAAATAAGGTACGTGCCTGCCAAGGTCACGTATTACCATATATGGACATCTGATGCCTTGCATACACTCTTGAAAACACATTTATAGACTCATATTGTCTCAAATGTAATAAATCCATGATTACTTTTAAACAAGTGACCGGAAGCAATTATGTCACACTTGTCTGCCCACGTGTGTCACACATACATTAATCTCGTTATCTGTCGTATGAGTACGCAAAACTCCATGTTTGCCCAGCTGGGTTACCAAACGAGTCGTCTTATCAGCGGTTCAAACGAAAAACGCCGGCGACTATCTATCTCAGTTGCTCACCGCAAGCCAGGATGTAACAAACAGGTGACATTCACCTGGGGGGAGTGTCTTTAATGTTTTGACAATAATTCTAACATGCTTTGACTCCGTGTGTTTCTTCAGTTTCCATCGTCACCGCCAATTGTTCCTTAATGAAATTAAACTGTAGAAGCAGGAAATGTCACGCTTCTTATTTTGGTTCTCAAGTCTTTACAACGGGTCTCCATTATTAAAGATATAATAGAATCAAAATCTTACAAAAAAATTTGAAGGAATGACAGTCTTAAAAAAGCGGCGTGTGTTTATCATTGTGAAGTGAAGTGAGCCAACAAGGTGAGTAGCAAGCCTAAGAGAAAGGGGCAAAGTTGAAAGGGCAGAAGATGAAGGGAAGAAGGGATGTTGGCGGAAAGCGTGAAATTCAGAAGTGAAATAGACAGAAAGAAAGAAAAGGAAGGAAAGGAAAAGAAAGAAAGAAAGAGAGAGGAAAGAAAGAAAGAAGGAGGAAAGGGAAAGAAAGACAGAGAAAGAAGAAGAAGAAAAGGGAAAAGAAAATGGGGGTACTAAAAAGAGGAAAAACGTGTTGGATTGAAGAAAAAGGTTTCCAGATTAATAAGTTGGCGTGAAGAAAGGAAAGAGCTCATTAAAAGACGGAGTGGTAGGGTGTTAGAGGTCCTTATCGGGGGAAAAGAAGAAGAAGTGGAAGAAAAACACAAAGAAGAAATTGAGGGATGGGGTAGAGAAGAGTTTGGGGGAAGAAAGAGATTGCATTCCGGAGAATCAAAAAAAATAGGGTGGTTTTGTGCGAACACAGATAAAAGTTAAAACAATAGTAAAAAATCTTTGCTACTTGACAAAATTGTCAATAAAATAAGCATAAAATCCATTGATGTTTAAATAGGGACCATCATCCCAAGAACAAGCAAAAGTATCGTGAAAAAAAGAAATTAAAACGGTGACAAAGAGGCAATTTCGTTATATTTAAAAAAAAATTTAGAATAAGAAGTTAAGAAAAACAAAGAAGAAACGTCAGAGAATGATATATGAGGGAGGATAGGGGGCCAAGGGAGACGGAAAGACCCGATAAATGTAAAAATTGAAATCAAAGACGAGAGAAGGATCCGGACATTAAGGTCGAAAACGGGGGGTCCTAGCAACAAATGGGGAAAGAAAAACTAAGAAAGATCTAAAAGAAAGGAAAAAAAATGAAGGAAAGAGTTATCTTTATCAAAAAAAGAAAGGAAGAAAAAAGGGGAAAAGATAATATAATGGATTAGTGCCTAAGAATCCCATTGGAAAGGGGAAGGAAAGAAATAAAGAGAGAAAGAGAAGGAAGGGGGAAAGGAAAAAATGACTTGGGAAGGGAAGGAATTAGAAAGACAAAAGAGGTTTGTCCGTTAGGAAACGTTAGGGAGCCCAAGATGCGCTCAAGCTATCATTAACAAGACTCGTTATGGAGTATGAGTAAAAGTCAAGGGAAAGAAAAGAAAGAAAAGAAAGACCAGGGAGAAGGAAATGAGGGAACAGAAAAAAATATGAAAGTGGGGGAAGGGACAAAGAAAGAACTCGACCAAAGAAGGAAAAACTGGAAAAGAAGGAAAAAAAGAAAACAAAAAGGAAACGAAAAAAACAGGATAGAAAGAATAAGAAGGGAAGCAAGAGAGAGAAGGTAAGAAAAAATTAAGGAAGAATGGAAAAAAGTTTTTAGAAACTGCACCGATGAAAGAGAAGAATTTGAAAAGGAAAGATAAAAGTCTGGAAGATGGAAGATCCAAAAATGGTGGTGAAAGAGGAGCTGGTGGAGAAAGAAAACTAATACAAGAAAAAGAGTTGGTAGGGTGAGGGGAAACCTGAAAGATAGATGTGTGTGGGATTGTGTGGAGCTGGGTACAAAGTTTGACGGAAGTAGGGGTAAGGATGAGAAAAGGAGGGAAAAGGAGAAAAACAGAATAGGAAGTGATAGGAGGAAAGCTTTGAGAAGATTAGCGAAATTTGGATAAGTGAAAAACAAAATGAAGGAGAAAGAAAGTGAATGAAGGTAAAAAAGAAAAATGGAAGAAACGGAAAAAAGAGAAAAAGAAAGAAAAGAAAGAAAGTGTATAGAAAACTGAAAGATTTATAGAGAAAGAAAGAAAAAGAAAGAAAGAAAAGAAACAATGATAAAAGGAAAGAAAGAAGAAAAAGAAAAAGAAAATGAAAGAAGGGGAAAAGAAAGAAAAAGAAAAAAGAAAGAAAAAAGAGAAATCAAGAAAGAAAAGGAAAAGAAAAGAAAAAGAAGAAAAAAAGAGAAAAGGAGAAAAAAAAAGGAAAAGAAAGAAAGATGTTTTGAAAGAAAGAAAAAAAAGAAAAGAAAGGAAAGAAAAGAAAGAAAAGAAAGAAAGAAAGAAAGAAAGAAAGAAAGAAAAGAAAGAAAGAAAAGAAAGAAAGAAAGAAAGAAAGAAAGAAAGAAAGTCTAAAAGAAAGAAAGAAAAGAAAGAAAGAAATTAGATTTTTGGTATGGGAAAAGAAAGAAAGAAAAATCAAGTACCACAAGAGAGCAAATAATAAAAATCAGTACCACAAGTGTACCGATACTGCCGGAGAGAAACAAGGATCAATAGGGGCCGCCCCGTTTTGTCACAATATCCCTTTATATTGTGAACCAAGATATGGTACATTATTCAACCAACCAGGGCCGGCTCTACCGACGGTGCAACACGTGCATTTGCACGGGGCGGCAAGCTTTGGGGGGCGGCTAAAAATCTTTTTACTTATTTTTACAATCCCACCAAAATATCCTGCCTGGGAGCCGCGCTGGTGTAATGGTTACCACATTGCGCTAGCGATCAGGTGTTCAAGGTTCAAGCCCGGGCGCGGGCATTTGTAGGAGTGTCATCGACCGGGATTTTGACTGAATAACCTGAACGGCTCCTGAAATAAACCCTCTGTGGATGGTGTCACGACGTGTTCGAAGGTTTCGTTTAGATTATTTTAAAATTCCTTACTTTTTTATTCCTTCACATTTTGTCTGTTTTCTCTACGAAATATTTGCACCTGCGGTCTGTTCTTTAGCTGTTTTTCAAGTCTTCACTAATAGTTCTGCCATACGATCCTAATGCTATCTTCTCCTACAAAGGCACTAAAATGTATTTCTTTAGGGACGTCAGTACAATTTATTCGCTTCGTCGAAACCACAGTGGTTCTCACAGGATTATATTTCCGTGTTCAGTGGTCAACTGAAGACCGCCACGATAAATCTTCCGGCATGGCTGAACGAGAGACGGGAATTTATTAACTTGGCGTGGGAATCAGGAATTTATTTTTTTATCGACCGTTCTATTTTGGCGGCTCGAATGTTTCAGTTGTTTTCGAGTGTGCATTCAAGGAAGTTGATTTTACTCAGTGTTAGTGTGCTATGTGTTACAGTGATAAATAAATTTTTTAAACGTGTTATGGAAATTAGTACAGTGCTTCAGCCTCCATTCATTACTAAATAATACATTTTATTGTAGGGTTTATTAAAACAGTTTTAATATTCAAATACATATAATGTCCGATAAAAGAAAAAAACTATCAGGTGCCGAATATCGGAAACGGAAACTGGAAAAAGAACGCGATATTCAAAAACATAGCGGGGCTTTACATAAATATCTAAAAACTGAAACAGCTGATGTAGGACAGAAGAAAATAAGCAAATGTACCGAAACAAATGATTCTCAGCTCATGGCAAGTACTTCTAACTCGGACCCCAGTAACGTAGATATTACTAACAATGTCGAAAATGAGACTGATTTGACCGTTTCCAATTCCAGAGATTTAAGTGATGAACTTGAGAGGTACACTGATCCGGCAAGATGGAATCCTTCTTTAAGCGATACCGAAAGACTGGAAATCGTTAAAAAAAAGGCCTGCCAGAGAAACCAAACAATGAGTTCGTTTTTCCGCGCAGCTCTAATGGTCGGACATTTTCACTAAATTGTTACACTAGGGAGCTAAGCAATGGAGAACATATTAATCGATCATGGTTAGTGTATTCAAAAGAAAAAGATTCTGTATTTTGTTTCTGCTGTAAGTTGTTTTCCTGTAATAAAATGTCACTCACTACTGATGGCTATAATGATTGTGGTCATTTGTATGTGTATCTTAATGAACACGAAAAATCTAAAAACCACTTGGAGTCCCATACAAAGTGGATTGAATTATCGTCCAGGCTTAAATCAGTACAGACAATTGATTCAATGCAACAAAAGTTATTAAATTCAGAAGTTCGACACTGGAGGAGCATAATAGAACGCCTAATTGCTATTGTCCAGTTCTTGAGCCAACAATGCTTGCCATTTCGTGGAACATCTGATAAATTATGTGACCCTAACAACGGACATTTTTTAAAGCCTGTTGAACTGATTGCCAGATTTGATAGTGCTATGTGTGAACATTTAATGAGAGTAGCTCGTGGATCGACCCAACATTACCTTTGGGAAAAACATTCAAAATGAATTGATTGCTCTTCTCTCTGGAACCATAAAAAAAGAAATAATTTCTATGGTGGAGAAAGCTAAATATTATAGCATAGTTGCAGACTGTACTCCCGATGTAAGTCACATTGAACAATTAACACTAATTGTAAGATTTGTTAATACGAATCCAGATGATATCAACATTCATGAGCATTTTCTTGGTTCCATTGCTATAGAAGCCACTACAGGCTCAGCGTTAACCGAATGCATTGTAAGAAAATTGCCAGACATGGATATTCCAATCGCAAACTTGCGTGGCCAGGGGTATGAAAATGGATCAAATATGAAAGGAAAACATTCAGGAGTTCAACAACGTATTAGGGACTTGAACCTGAGAGCTTTTTATATCCCTTGCTGTTCTCATTCTCTCAACTTGGTGGTCAGTGATGCCGCGATGTCATCTAGAGAAGAGGTTTTATTTTTTAAAACGGTTCAGAAATTGTATGTGTTTTTCTCAGCGTCAATACTGCGTTGGGGAATCCTTAAGAAACATATTACAACTCTAACGCCCAAGCCACTAAGTACAACTCTCTGGGAATCTAGAATCGAGGCCATTCGTCCTTTAAGGTATTATATTGAGAAATTTTATGATGCATTGATAGAAATTTCTGATGACGGAGTCAGTAGACAAAATGGCGAGACATGAAGCTAAAACCCTTGCCCTAAAACTAAGAGATTTTAAATTTTTATGTTGTCTGGTTATATGGCACTATGTTTTAAACGAAATTAATGTTGCTAGTAAACTGTTGCAAAGCATAAAAATGGAATTGACTAGTGACATAACAACTTTGAGAAATGTTCTCCAAAGCATTAAGAATCTCAGAAATGATGAATCATTTCAAAATTTTCTTGTTGATACTACAACATTAGCTGAGAAAGTTGAAGCTGATCCTGATTTGATACCAACGTTTGAATGTACTAGATTGCGTCGGCAGAAAAAGCAACACAACTATGAAGCAAGAGATGAACCTATTTAGGATCCCAAAACTAAATTCAAAATTGAATTTTTCTTTTTTATTATTGATGTTGCAACTAATTCTATTGAAGAAAGGTTCGAGCAATTGGAACATCACAGTTCACATTTTTCCTTTTACATAACATCCCTAAATTGAAATCTGAGACGACAAATGAGCTCTTAAACAAATGTAAAAACCTAGAAGGCGTTTTAACACATCAAGAAAATAGAGACATTGATGCCATTGAGCTATGTGATGAACTAAAAGTAGTATCCAAATTAGTACCAGAAAATACACCGCCAATTGAAGTTCTTCGTTATATACTGAAGCACATTAAAAACGCACCACTATTATATATACTGATGCCGAGAAGCTGGGGAAAAAAGTGTGGGAATGGATTTTCCTCGTGTTTGTCATGATGTAGAGAGCGAATGGCTGCTGGAATGGAAAGTGCATGATTCAACCCACGGGTTTGTGTACAGACTACATGAAAACAATGAAAGTTACACGTGCAACACGATTCCCAACAGCTATGACCTTGAAAATGTGTACGCGTTGTGGCAGTATACTCGGTATAAAAAGGCCGTTGAGACAAAACACCCAGTACATGTGCTTGAAATGCCACGACTATCTGATAACGACCGCCAACGAGCCATTGGTATGTTGGAAACCGGAATGAGCTCGCGGGCCATTGCCAGAAGGATGAATTGCCACCACAGCACTATTGTACGTCTCAATGAACGTTACGGAACCACTGGCAGTGCCCGGGATAGACTTTGGAGTGGCCAACCACGAGTTACTACCCCTGCGCAAGATCGTCATATTGTGCTGAGTCACCTAAGGACTCGTTCTCTCCCGGCAAGTCAAACAGCAAGAGCAATAGTGGGTAGACGTGGGCAAGTCTCTCGAATGACAGTCATACGACGACTCAGAGATACAGGCCTTACTGCAAGACGACCTTATGTTGGGCCAAACTTGACTCACAGACATCGTCAGCAGCGCCTGCAATGGGCAGAGCAACATGTCAAATGGACTAGACTGCAGTGGAATGCTGTCCTATTCACAGACGAGAGCAGATTCAACATATCCTTTGATGATGGACGTATGCGGATTTGGCGACGGTGTGGAGAGCGCTTTGCAGATTGCTGTGTTCGTCAGCACAACCGATTTGGAGGTGGCAGTATTCACATTTGGGGAGGATTCAGTTTTCACCATCGCTTGCCTCTTCACGTCTTCCGTGGAAATGTTAATGCTGTGACATATCGAGATGAGGTTCTGGATGCATTGGTTGCTCCTGCGTTCACAAATTATCCAGACTTGCAGCTTCTCCAGCAGGATAACGCACGTGCGCACACCGCATGCATTACGCAGCAATATCTACAGCAGCAGAACATTGTGACTATTGATTGGCCTGCCCTCTCACCAGACATGTCCCCTATAGAACATCGGTGGGACGTCCTTGGACGCAGAGTCTACAGGCAAGGTTCTCCAGCTAATCTGCAACAGCTCGAAGCTGCTCTTACACGAGAATGGGACTTGATTCCCCGGAATTTCCTTCAGAGACTTGTGCGTTCTATGCGGAGCCGCTGCCAAGCTTGTTTGCAAGCACACGGTGGACATACCAGATACTGAGGATAGTGTGAATGATTTTTTTTATTGGTTGCATTTTTGGTTTTCCTCCTTGCCTGCACAGAATGCAACGAATTTCATAACACTCAAATGTACAAATTAATGACCAGCATGGAAAATGAATAAAGATTCCAAATATGTAAACTTGTAAACACTTATATTTACATTTCACACTCTGTTCCTGGATTATACAGGTGGTGTTTTTTAATGTGCTTCAGTATATTATTGAAAATAACATTGCTCCTAATGTCGCTATAGCCTTAAGAATATTACTAACTTTGCCTGTAACGGTAGCAAGTGGTGAGCGTAGTATTTCAAAACTGAAGCTTATTAAAACTTATTTACGCTCAACAATGGCCGAAACTAGATTGGAAGGACTTGCCATGATTTCAATTGAACATGAAATCGGTCAAAAATTAGACTACACAGACCTTTTTCTGCTTTTGCAAATATGAAAGCTAGAAAAGTGTCTTTTTAAGCAGTACATACTTCAAACAATATAAATTCAAATAATGTGAAAATAGTGCTAAAGACTATAACATGTACATACTATAGTTAAGTGTTTGTGACTCAACAGTTCATTGTTCTACATGAGAAGAGCATCCCCTATATGTAAGTAATGTAAGTACATTTATTTCCTATAATTGTCTCTAATAAAGTCAATGGTTTATTTTATGACTATACAGTATTGTCATCAATTTATCAATACATTATTATTAATGGTACTATTTAAAATTAGGCTAATGGTCATGAAATTAATGTTGAAGTTTGTTTAAAAACTGATTCCCTGCGTAATTATTTTCAGCTCTGGACGGAATTATTTTTAAGCCCCAAAAATGTTCATATACATAATTTACTTTTACTAACAATGTGTGTTTAATCATGAGTTAAGTATAATATTATACAGGTGGTCATAAAGTCTTTCCCTGATTTCAAATTGTTACGAGATCCTCCAGATGTTAAAATCATCAAAGCTTGGTATATAACGTTTACGGACACTGGAAGCGTCGGTGACATGCCCAGAGCAGGTAGGCCTCGTGTGAGTGAAGAAACTGTGGACGCAGTGCGCACGGCGTTTCAACGCAGTCCTCAGAAATCAACCTATCGTGCCTCAAGAGAACTTGCAATCCCTCGAATATTAGTGTTGAACATCGCAAATGTTGAAATCTACAAATAGCATTAAAAAACTGTTTTAGTTCTGGAATAATTTCCAAAAAACCAAGTGTCTCTGCACAGAATACTTTTTTTTTTTTAAATCAGGGAAAGACGTTATGACCACCCTGTATATCAAATTAAAGTACATTGGATGGACAATATAAATATATATATACTTTTCTAGCTAATTTTATATTATGTTTATGTTATGACAGATAATATGCACACAGAACAAAAGATAACTTGAAATTTTGAACATAAATTGTCCACTTACCTAAGGCTTGTAACATAAATTATTATCACAATACAGTTTCATTGCTCTCTTTGTGAGGTAATCCATTTAGAAACACAGAAAAAGTAAGAAAGTTGTGCTTGATCACACAGTTTGTTCACTGTTCACATATTAGTAACATATCCTGCGTGTTTTCGGCCATTATAGTGAAACGGCAAAACACGACGAAAAATGAAGATAAATGTGAAAAATTCCCTTCAAACTCAAACAAATGAAATTGAAGCTTGTTGAAATTTGCGCAGTTTTGTGTTTACTTCCGTTCGAGATAAATTCCGGTCAGTATAAAATATCAGAGTGGAAAGAAACAACAAAATAAATCAGTCTTTTAATGGTTTAAAAAATTTCAAACGTTAATTTGAGGTTGGGCTGGGGCGGCAAAGTATGGTATTGCACGGGGCGGCAAAATTCCTAGGGCCGGCCCTGCAACCAACTACCGCCTGGTACAATCTTTAGGTTATTGGCAGACTGCATCGTGTCTGCACTTTACACGTCATTGTAAAATAAATAAGTAAATAAATAAAAAATTTTGCGTTTAAGGTTTAGAACCCTACACAATATTTGTTCAGGCAAATTACAATGATTTTGTTTATATTAAGACATATCTTCTTACGAACTTCTATGTATACTATTCATTTTAAGCATATTTATTGTGTGTGTGTGTGGGGGGGGGGATATGAAATCGGGGGGGGGGGGGGTATGAAATCCATGGCAAAATAAACAAACTGTCTGGAACAGAAGAATTAAATGATAATCATGGATTTGTTTGGCGTCTGCACACTTTCTATACGGTTAAATTTATTATTTCGTTGTTGTCTAATGTTTGCTATGTTTCCTCATAGTGCCCCTCCCCCTTTTTTCGGCTCCTTTTCAGTCATTTAACACATTCATGAAACTGTTGTTATATTATATAAATACTTTTTATTTTGTGTGATAAACTTCTTGACTGTGTATGCTTGTCGCGGGGTGATAAAGTACAGATAACAGAATTGCAAACGAGATAGGAAAACAGTATCACTAAGTGTGATTTTTAGTGTCTTACAACATCCAAGAAGTAACATTTAAGTACGTGTTATTACTCGTAGTTCCTCCTCAAGAATTTAATGAAGTAATCCACTCACACTCATTTAATTCTAACAGACAGACTGGGAGGAAAATATGGGCAATTCTTCTAATATGTATTACAACAAAAACAATATATATATATAAATATATATGTGTGTGTGTGTGTATATATATATATATATATATATATATATATATATATATATATATATATATATATATATATATATAATATTATATATAGAGAGTGGTTAGAGCGCTGGTCTCTTGTGGCAAAAGGGCCGGGTTTGAATCACGGTACCGACGTGCTTCAGTCTACCCAGCTGTAGATGGGTACCTGAGTCTGCTCTTTGAGTAGATGAAACAGCAGCGAGAATGTTAACCGGTCACATAACTTCTCGATGCTGAGCCTGGTATGGTGAAGTCTCTAACACTTCACTCCCTACGGCAGTATGCAATAAATCAGTATGACAAGTGGTCGAAATGATTCGGTCATCTCGCCTGGTTGTACACCGAGGACGTCCTGAGCAGGGTCGATTTTCCAAATGTCCGGTAGCTTGAAATCTCTCAAGAAGTCTCTGAATGGTAGAGTGGGACACTGCTAAACGTCTTGCAACATGACGAACAGATTGACCATCCTGAATCCATGCCATGGCTCGACCGGGGTCTACAGTGCTGAGACTTCTCCTTGGTGGCATGGCTAATGCAGTGATCATTTCGACCACTTGTCATACTGATTTATTGCATACGAACGGTGAACACTCTTTACCGATGATCATTTTCCACGTGCATTCAAATTCAACTCCATTTTTTCACCTTTTGAACTAGTGGGGCGTGTTGCAAAAAACCACGAGTTTTTGCAGCAACAATGGCAATTTTCACGTGCGGGTTAAAGTGACCCAGTTTTTGGACATTTAAAAAAAATAACCTAGTGCACATAGAAATGTATACACATTTCTCTGAGCTCAGTTTTAATGACATTTTCACTTGTCTTTACAGTTTGCCAATCAATTATATAAACCTTGTCTAAACTGAATGGCGGCCCTTAACTTTTGTCCAGTAGTATATTTTGAATTGAAAACAATATATATCCTAATTATAACCCATCAGAGGTTGAACGGGATATTTATTTTCATTAATTAAAAAAAAAATCTTCCTCGATGCTTATTCTCGCTACTAGTCCTGGTATTGTCCAGCAGAAAATGGCGTCTACGTCGTTCAGTCTCGTTTTCGATTCTGACATAGTTCGCGTAACTCTATATATTGTATCAAGGGGCACTAGTTGAGGGTATATAAGGCACAAAAAGCTAGTATCGTTATCTTTCGCCGTTAGATTGTGTAGAGCCAAGAAGGGCATGATAGCTTCGTGAGCATTTTTTTTTCAAGCAGTTTGCAACTACAGTACCTTGTTGAAGCAAGAAATGTATTCCTAAGACAAGAGTGTTTTTCAGAACGCATGCATGTAAGTTGATCAGTGACATTAGTGTATTTTATGAAGAAAGTAGAAGTAATTAATTCACTTGACAACACTGGCTTCTCACGAACCAGAAAACTTGCCTGATGGCCAAGCCGTTCTAAGAGATATTTTCATCACGGAAGAAAATGCTAATATTCCATTACCGGTGGAACCAGAAATATTGTTGTTAAGAGTCAGTTTGTTGTAAGTTAGGAATGTGACTTTTTTTTATATTTCTTTTTTATATTTGTGGTCTAAGGGAGTTTACCAGTTGTAATATTTTCGGGAATAAAGTTAGATTTAGTTGTTATCTCCCTTTGAGCTTGCTATTGCCTAGCTATATGCCCATATAAGGTTCTGTTCGTAGATTTTCTTAGAACAGTCCCAGTACGTTCCAGTTTGTGAACTAAACTCAAGTCATGCGATGATCCGCGCATGCGCCAAGGTTTTGGCGAGTCCGGAAGACTGCTTCGTTTGACAGTCTGGCTCGGGGGTTTGAGCGGAGAAGGTGTCCCGCCATGTTTTTAAGGCAGTGTAAAAGGGGATCAGAGTTCTTGGTGTATTAAATATGTTTAAGATTCCCCTTGATTGTGATTCTGGCATAGTTCGGTAAAGCCTAGGAAATGGCCAGTGTTTCTTGTGTGTTTGTTTCCTGGAGTGCAGAGCAGGTAACAATACTTTTGAAGCTATTTGTTGTAGCTACGAACTTTACATTTTGACGTGACTTACTCCCGGTGCGGGAAGTAGAGATAGAGAAGATTAACATTATTTATATAAGGAAGCCCGCCATCTATGCGGCCTATTTTTGCCAGAGATATACCTGACTAGTTTGGTCAGATGTGATGAAGAAGATTAACATTATTTATATAAGGAAGCCCGCCATCTATGCGGCCTATTTTTGCCAGAGATATACCTGACTAGTTTGGTCAGATGTGATGAAGAAGATTAACATTATTTATATAAGGAAGCCCGCCATCTATTCGGCCTATTTTTGCCAGAGATATACCCGACTAGTTTAGTCAGATGTGATGAAGAAGATTAACATTATTTATATAAGGAAGCCTGCTATCTATGCGGCCTATTTTTACCAGAGATATACCTGACTAGTTTGGTCAGAGGTGATAAAGAAGTCATAGGGATATTATTTACACTGCACTACTTGCAGCTCGTTGAAGAGAAGTCACAGAGATATTATTTACCCTACACTACTTGGTAGTAGATCAATGTTACTTACATGAAGTGCAATCTTGTGCTATTGACAGTGTGTCTTGAATGTGATGATGTCCTTGTTACTGCAATAATAAACTGTGAATAACCGTACCACAGTCGTTACAACCTTTCCTGACTTATATACGTGGATTGGTGTGTGTTTGTTATCATGGCTGTACTCTCAAATTTCACATCCTTCTACAGCTAACCATATCGTTCTCCAAATATAATAATTAAACAAAAACTTCAACAGTACTGGCCAGTATCATCGACGTCTACAGTGAAGGCCAGTACGGACTATAGTCAAGAAACGTACTTCTACAGTGGTGGCCAGCTTTAAGGGTCTGTTACCCATGACATTCGCGTTACAAGATCTGCAGCGTATAGACATTAACATTGTTTATTTTCCTGAATCACCATTTACATCCCTATTGTAACAGCGGTTAGCCAGCTCTCTGATGTTCTACAGTGCAACTGTTGTTATTACCTGAAAGTACCCGGCGTTGCCCGGAAGTGTATTGTCATTACAACAATGGAATCCAGCCCGTATTTCCTGGGCGGAAATTGATGTGCAGTCAAGATTTTCAACGTTCTCAATCAAGATTTTCCTCGTGCAAGGTCAACATGCCAAGAAGCTGAGGATTCGATTATCTAATCCTTGCATCGTTGGGTTGCTGTACCTCAGCGGTGGATCATCCTATCGTTGGACTGTGTGTTATTGTACATCATTGCTGTTATTCTCGAGGCCAGGATTTTTTTCGCCAGTTAAGATAAGTGGCTATATGTTTTGTAAACTGTGCCTCTGAATGTGTGGTAGTTAAGCCTTCCTCTCTGCACATACTATTTATATTCCTTGTTTTTATGTTACATGTTTCTTTGTTTATATGTCATATGTGTTATTTCTCTGCGGGTTTGGTTGGGCGGTGACTGTCGTAGAATATCCCACTTTACCGAGGGTCTACGACAGCGTTCTTTAGGGACTTTTGCGAATTTCCCGCAGTGGAAATCTCCAGCAAACATTTTTGCTGCGTATTATAGTCCACTGTGTTTGGTTATTTGTGATATTTTTGTTTAGTTGTGCCGAGATGTCCTATGTTGTTTTTGTAATATTTTTCTCTGTTCTTTAGTTTTGATTAATTTGTTTGTAGTTGTCTGCCTCCTCTTCCTATCGTTTATTTCTTTACACCTTTTCGTTTATACCTGTGTAGTCGATTGTTTTGGTGGTGATTTGCAGCTGTCGTTACATGCTTTGTAAGATTCTACTTTAGTTTTGCTTCAGTTTTTATTTGATTTCTGCGAACGTTGTCGTTGGTCCTTGATGCTTTGTCTTTGTCTTTCTAGTTGATATTATTCATTGTTGTTATACACTGTCAATACTGGTATGCACAATAAGTATATAAGTGATTAATTATATTATTGATAAGTGAGGTATTGATACAAGTTCTTGGGCAAAGACTTGTCACCCACTGAGTTGGGACAAAGTGAGTTATACAGGTTATTGATCTCACATAATTAGACATAATGTCTACAATGGATTACTTTATTGAGCAACCCCTTGGCGAAACTGGAGATAAATTAAAAGAATTTGCTCTTGCTGAATATGCCAAGGCGCAGAAGGCTGAAGAAAAGAGACAGAAAATGCAAGCAGAAGAGAGAAAATTCCAATTGGAAATGGAACAAAAGAAATCAGAAAGAGAAGCTGAAGATAGAAAAATACAAATGGAGATGGAACAAAAGAAGTTAGAAGCTGAAGAGAGAAATTCAGCAGCAAAGGGAAGCTGAAGAGAGAAAAATTCAGCAGCAAAGAGAAGCAGAGGAGAGAAAATTCCAAATGGAAATGGATAAACAGAAGTTGGAAGCTGAAGAAAGAAAACAGAAAATAGAAGCTGAAGAAAGAAAACAGAAGCTAGAAGCTGAAGAAAGAAAACAGAAAATAGAAGCTGAAGAAAGAAAACAGAAGCTAGAAGCTAAAGAAAGAAAGGAAAAAGAGAAAATGTTACATGACGAAAGAGTCTTAGCAATGGAGCTGGAAAAAATAAAGTTGGTGAATATGGGCAATTCACAAGGTGAATAAAATAATTCTTCTAATAAGGCAAATATTAAACCATATGATATTAAATTACCTGCTTTCAACCCTACCCGAGACGATATTGCATTCTATCTACTAGATTTGAAGTGGCATGCGACTCTCATGAGATAGACAAGTCGCAATATTGTGATCAACTTGGTAGGTTACTTACAGGTGATGCTCAAAAAGTTATGATGTCGGTGGAAGATACTGACAAAAATAACTATGATGTTGTTAGAGCGGCCTGTTTAAAAAATACCAACTGGATGAAGAAGGTTATCGCCTACGCTTCAATTCTCTATTGCTGGAGACAGGAAAAGATATCTCAGACTTTATATCAGATATTCGCCTGACTTTTTCACGTTGCGTCGAATTGTCAAAAATGGAACACACATATGAGGCCATTGTTGACTTACTGCTTCGTGACAAAGTCAAGTCATCAGTTAGTAAACTGTTTCTTTCCTTTCTACATGAGCGAAAATCTCCAAACATAAAAGATATGGAGCAATGCTGTCGTCAATATGTCACGGCACATCCTAATGTAACAATGTTGCAATTCTAAAGTTGAAGGAGGTTTACCCGTTGCTTCAGCAACGCCATATGATCCTAATTGGCGCCGTACATCTCAAAGTGCTGATCGAAACTTTGGTAGGAGAGATAATCGTAATTTCGGACAGAACCAATGATTCACCTAATGATTCTTCTTCAGGGAACTGGAGACATTTTAATGGTCCTCAACATTTTGGGCATAACAATTATAAGAACTTTAGAAGAGGTTACAACAATAGAGGTTATCAACCCAATAATAACTTCTCAGGTAGACAACAAAACCCATCTAATAGGAATTTTGATCAAAGGAGAAATGACAATCGCAACTATGAAAGCTGGGGTTCAAGTCATAACAATAGATCCAATAGAGGGAATAACAATAATTGCAATAGCAATAATAGCCACAATAGAACACAAAACGACAATAATAGATCCTTTCGCCAAGCTAACTTTGCTCAACAAGAGCCTCAGGATGTTAATAATCAAGGTAACAATAATAATGGTGTCTCTAATGCTATAGGTTGCTCTGCTTTCGATTTTGAGAGAGCATCTCAGGGCCCAGAGTGCACAACTTTGTTCAAACCTACAGCTTTAACTACCTTGAGTTGCGGTCATCCTCTGCCCCCTCTTCCTGCCGCAACCGCGCATGACAGAAGAGGGTCTTTTACTCTACATAAGGGGTTTGTGAATAATAATCCAGTCTCAGCTCTTTTTTATTCTGGATGCGCAACTGTTGGAATTAGACAGTCTCTAGTCCATCCATCCTGTGCAACTGGTAATATGGTGAAATGTGTGACATTCGGTGGGACAGTTGAGACTTTTCCGACTGCCATAGTCCACATTGCCACACCATTTTTCACTGGTTATATACACGCATGTTTGCTCAGAGCAACTGTCGCCGACCTTACTGTCGGACAGATACATGGTGTAAAGGTTTGTACGCCGGTACAAATTGCTGATTGGGAACGGCAACATAGCCTTACTACTTCTACCGTAGGGACTATGCCAAAATCTTCTCACGTTATGCATTCTGCAAATTTGGTGAAATCTTGCAGTATTGATGATACAACTAATTATCATACCAATGTTAGTGCTTCTTTTAGCCCAGTTCGACATACTTCAGTACGTCGCAACTCTAACTTTCATTCCTCCTTAACTACTATTGTAGAAGAAGATCCTTCGATTTTGTCGGGCTCAGATACTAACTTTATCACTACGACTGAATCTATATCCAGTCATGTTGATTGCAACTTCTTTGCTGCAATGACTAGTGTTTGTGCTGCTACATGTGCGAACTTAATTGTGCCGGTTAGCTCAGTATCTTCGTCCTTTACGACTTTTTGTCGCACTTACATCTTTTCTTTTAAACTTCGACGTAGGTCCAAGTTTACTGCTGTCGGTTTTTGCATCTTATTGTATGCTTCTTGCTTTCTTCCTTGACCAGTACACAGGCTATGACTTCATTTCAGCCTGTGAGATATACGCATTGGTCACCTGCATTTACTTTGTCTTGCGAAAACTCTCAGATGGTTAACCATCATGACGCTCTTAGTCATCATTACCATCTTCTAGATTTGCCTTTTGACGTAGGTATTATGTGTATACTCACGACTTTCCACTACATAAATTACATGCTACCATTTTTCTCAGATACTTTTATGACCCTGTTTAATTCAGGATTTCAAATTAGTCGGTAGTACTTTCTCTGTTACCGTCTCTGGTGTAACGGAAGAAGGTTTGATTATACATACAGGGGCCGTAAGTCTACACGGCCACATTTAATAGATAAAAAAATGTAGGATTGACTATTGTATATTTTATAATTCTACAGTTATCAAACAGAGAATTTTTTTGTAGCATTGTAATGTTGCGTTTGTACCCAGCACTTTATTGTGCGATTGTGGTAGCGCCTCTTTTATATAATGTTTGAATTTTGAGAATATATTTTCTCTTACGTTGTGAGATAATTTTTTGTTCTCACCAGACGCTCCATTGTGCGTCAGTATAGTCTGACATTATGGCGTTATATATTTTGATGCCCTTCACCAGCGCATCATGTATGCGTTATGAGCTTGTTGTATCATGCTCATTATTATTTTTTGGGGGTGGGTGTAAATTTAGATTGTCATGTACGTTGTTATATTATTATGGTATTCATTTATATTACGCATTTGATTACCATGTCTTAATTTTGTCTTCTTCATGTTTAGGCATTGCTTCCTTTCATCGTTTTTCTTTCTTTTCGTATCCCCATCTTGTCTCTGTTCACTTGTCTCTAATCTACTTTTCTTATGTTATCTTGTCGTCCTATCTGCATTCCTCTTGTATTTATGATTTTTTTAGACTGTACTTAAGTCTAGATGTTTGTATGCTACCGCCCTCATTTTTATTTTTCGATGTAATTTTTTTTCCCAAAAAAATGATGTAATCATTTATTTTTTTCCGGGGGGGTGCGGTAAACTGTTAAGTGTCAGTTTGTTGTAAGTTAGGAATGTGACTTTTTTTTATATTTCTTTTTTATATTTGTGGTCTAAGGGAGTTTACCAGTTGTAATATTTTCGGGAATAGAGTTAGATTTAGTTGTTATCTCCCTTTGGGCTTGCTATTGCCTAGCTATATGCCCATATAAGGTTCTGTTCGTAGATTTTTTTAGAACAGTCCCAGTGCGTTCCAATTTGTGAACTAAACTCAAGTTATGCGATGATCCGCGCATGCGCCAAGGTTTTGGCGAGTCCGGAAGACTGCTTCGTTTGACAGTCTGGCTCGGGGGTTTGAGCGAAGAAGGTGTCCCGCCATGTTTTTAAGGCAGTGTAAAAGGGGATCAGAGTTCTTGGTGTATTAAATATGTTTAAGATTCCCCTTGATTGTGATTCTGGCATAGTTCGGTAAAGCCTAGGAAATGGCCAGTGTTTCTTGTGTGTTTGTTTCCTGGAGTGCAGAGCAGGTAACAATACTTTTGAAGCTATTTGTTGTAGCTACGAACTTTACATTTTGACGTGACTTACTCCCGGTGCGGGAAGTAGAGATAGAGAAGATTAACATTATTTATATAAGGAAGCCCGCCATCTATGCGGCCTATTTTTGCCAGAGATATACCTGACTAGTTTGGTCAGATGTGATGAAGAAGATTAACATTATTTATATAAGGAAGCCCGCCATCTATGCGGCCTATTTTTGCCAGAGATATACCTGACTAGTTTGGTCAGATGTGATGAAGAAGGTTAACATTATTTATATAAGGAAGCCCGCCATCTATGCGGCCTGTTTTTGCCAGAGATATACCTGACTAGTTTGGTCAGATGTGATGAAGATTAACATTATTTATATAAGGAAGCCCGCTATCTATGCGGCCTATTTTTACCAGAGATATACCTGACTAGTTTGGTCAGAGGTGATAAAGAAGTCATAGGGATATTATTTACACTGCACTACTTGCAGCTCGTTGAAGAGAAGTCACAGAGATATTATTTACCCTACACTACTTGGTAGTAGATCAATGTTACTTACATGAAGTGCAATCTTGTGCTATTGACAGTGTGTCTTGAATGTGATGATGTCCTTGTTACTGTGGTAATAAACTGTGAATAACCGTACCACAGTCGTTACAACCTTTCCTGACTTATATACGTGGATTGGTGTGTGTGTTATCATGGCTGTACTCTCAAATTTCACATCCTTCTACAGCTAACCATATCGTTCTCCAAATATAATAATTAAACAAAAACTTCAACAGTACTGGCCAGTATCATCAACGTCTACAGTGAAGGCCAGTACGGACTATAGTCAAGAAACGTACTTCTACAATTGTCTGATGAGGAGATTAATAACGATATCAATGAATACTACGTAGATCAAATTGGATAAATTGATGAAGCTGATAATCCAGTAGGGCTCAGTGAAGACAATATTTTAGAAGAGATTTTGAGAGAATATTCAGATGTCTTTGAAGAAGAAAATGACACAAATGATCATTAGGATGCTGATAATATGACGTTCATGTTATAAGAACTTGTTTTCTACTGGTTGAAAATTTGGTAGACCTGTTGTCTGCATGAATTTGAAGCAATGTAATAAATCTCCAGCCAAGATTTTCGCTATAGAGTATTTCTGAATTCATTACCAGTTCTAGACTTTGAAGTTACATTTTGAAAGTTATCACTTACTCGACTTTATAAGAGCTCAGAGATATTGAGAACACTACGATCAAACACTAACTACACCAAGCCTGCACTATGGGTCACGACGCCACCATTGCCACTGTGAGTCTAGATTATTCCTGCTGAACCTGGGTTAAACATAAACCAGGCCTAAACCTTAAGCACAACGATTTCACAAGTCTTCAACTACAACATACACACACACCACTGGCACATAACTGTTGAGTGGTTCCTTTGCACATACTACAACTGACACTACCACATCAGAGTCTGTGCCTAAGTCTAGGTATGTGAGTCTATCCTGACAACTGATGAAAATGAGGTATCTTGTCCTGAAATACTCTGTTATATCAGCTGATTAACCAAGTAAGGGAGGGACTCTATAAAGACTGAACTCCCAGTCGGATGCTTGCTAGATTCTGGGATGCTATTCGGTACGTGTCAGTGCAAAAAATGGGCATAATACTCAAAACACCGTACTGTGAATTAGGGCCAAGGGAAACCTGGGTTCACTATTCCTTAAGGCAATACTGTCAGCCGGGGGTGACTCAATTTTGTGTGGTTACATTGAGCGAGTGGAGATATTTAAGATAACTTTGGTCAAGCTGACCCTTTTATCGCTGGGTGACTAAGAGATAATCCGGGAAGCTTGGGTGATGCTTTTTATATGCTCCACATAAAGTGATGTCTGCAATGACTAGCGATCTCCCCACGGGTATGTGTGGTTGTTTTGTTTTTTTCTGAACAGAAAAGAATATCCGTTCTAAGCTTTTAGTGACTGAGGCTAGACGATTATGTTATAACCCACTTCACGTTAAGGAAATCCGGGCTTTACTTGGGCGGTTATTAATAAGTAAATTATGGGTCCTAGTTTAGATATTGAACACTCTCTTAACCCGATCACATCTGTGTTTAGTTTCGGTCTAATAACTTACAAGCACGTGCGCAGAAAGCAGTGGGTTAGACAAGAGACAAAGGCTCCGCAGAACGAGAGGATTCCTCGAGACGACAAAGATAAAAGACCTCCCCCGTGTTCCCCATAAAAAAAGACGGACGAGTTTCTACTGACTGGTGCTCAGGCCGCATAGATAAAACAAATCAGGGGACAAGAAATGATGCTCGTATACGCACGTGCTAGTTATGTAACCCTACGCGAGCACAATTATTGTCGCTCGAAGAAAATAACGTCATGGGGTTCAGTGCAGTGGAATCGCTCATGAGGTGAGCGATTCGAAAACAAAGGCCAACAAAGCTCAACACCGAGAGACTGAAAGAACTACTGCCACTGGCCTGTAGTGAAATCGTAGAGGAGTATAGACGGTCATTGGCACAAGTGGCACTCGGAAATCAGAGTATATACAGCAGGAAGTCAAAAAGAGGAGGGGAAGGGATTAAAATCAGAGATAAGGAATGGGCGTTTCTGTATGGACAAAATTGACAGAAAATTCTGAGTCAAGCCATTACAATGTTATATGTACTTAACAGTATTATTCTTCCCGATGATGCTGTCACGCTTTAGTTATTGTTTTAGTTTTAGTTATTGTTGAGGTTGTTATGTTGTTCAGTAGCTCGACTGTGTCATTTCTGACATGGCGTTTTCTATTAGGTAGCAGTGTATTTTTGCCACTCTTGTAAAAGGTTAGCTCGTCTGTGCCCAGGCATCTTGTCTATTCTTGTCGGCCCCATCAGATCACCGTTATTTGTGCCACATGCGGTTATAATCTCTGTCTTCTCATATGTGTACTATATAAAATACTGGTTTCAGTATGCGATTATTTAGGCAGTTTCGAAACAGGTTTTATTTCATGCTTTTCTTGTGGTTATCACGATAACCATCTTGCCCTACCTCTTCTTGTGTAGCATAGGTCTGCAGTATTTACCTCGCCTTCCATTTCCTTGCCAGATGCCGAGCGACATTATCTTCCTACCCTCCTTTTCATTAGAATTTATAATATATTCAGCATGATGCAATATATAGTGGAAATGTTTTTTTTCTCTCAGATTCGTAACAAAGCAATGCCAGTGTGTATTGACAATCCAGCAGATCAAAACAGTTATGATAAACCTGTGAACATTTGGCCTTGTCATAATCAGGGAGGAAACCAGGTTAGTTTGATCAAACACCCATCCATAAAGGGGCTATCCATAAAAGACGTCCACATGAGAGGGGGAGGGAGGGGTACGTAAAATGTGGATAACTGTGTACGGGGGGGGGGGGGATATTTAAGCTGAAAGAGGACGTCCAGTTCACAGACCGCATGGCACCTCTCACTCACATACAAACCTATCAACAAACGCTCTTATCTTCGAAAGCGTTCTTCGGATGTTGTCCCTCTTGCCAGGCCTTCCAATCCTTCTAGACTCAAAATCTCTAATACGAAGAGGTTTTAACTTCTATGCTCCTGTTCTCTAGAACAAACAACCTTAGTATATTAACGCTCTGGGAACCGACATTTCAATTATTGTAATTTCATAATTAGATTTTTAAGTATAGGTAGGTGATTAAAAATTTAAGCTTATATATTTAATCAAGACCACGTGGAGTGGACGTCCACAAAGGGGGAGGGGTCAATCAAAAGTGGACAGAGGTGAACCAGGGGGAGGGGAAGGTCAAAAACTGCCAGAATTCTGTGGACGTCTTTTATGGATGGCCCCCCAAACTGAATTAACATTTTATCCTGAGGGAAAAAAGGGGGACGGGATTGATTGGAAGACGGCAGTTTTGGGCGTGTTTTTAAACATACATTTGTTAGATAAATAAGAGACTTTTTTAATGCACTCTTGTCAAATGATAAATACATTAAAACTGTGTATACACATTAATAGTTCAGTGTTATTATATAAGAGGCCACGGAATACCGTTTACGTGTTCTTTACTTCTGCTGAAGCTAAAAACATTTCATCATCTCATCTCAACCCATAACCCGTCATGGGTCGTAGGGGTGCCATGGTGGAAGCTGTAATATGAATACATTAAAGTACGAACCACACATTGTAATATAATGCGAATCTTGACATGTACGATATTCTGTAAATAAACATGGCTACGAACTGAACATGCTTATACTGAGTGCTTTCTGAAACATGTGTGTGCTTGTGTAGATGACGAGGTAATGCTTATATACATACATCATAACATTACATGGTGGCAGCGGTCGATACCGGACTGACGCAAAACAGCTACACGATAACACGTGAGTACAGTATTCGGCTAATTTTCGTCATCGAAGTCAGCCATGGCGGCGAAACAATATCGCAACGCACCGCAAATGAGATTCGCCGGTCAAGACGATAAGAGTGAAGCTTTCTTGTTATGGCGCCAACGCATAGATCTATATTCCAAGACCACTGGTCTGGAAGGACAAACCCTAACTCCATATATCCTAGAAGCATTGGACGATGAAGGTTTGAAAATTTACAACACTTTTGCTACCGCCATGCCTGTTGAGTCAGCGACCGACCCCGTAGCCATATTGGACGAATTTGAAAAACGTCTGATAATAAAGCACACGAACTTTAGAGCGGCAAGATTAGAACTTCACCACCTGCGACAGAAACCTGATGAAAGTTTAGATGATTTCTTCACTCGCATCAAGGAGAAAACAAGTGTATGTAAATTTAACAAAGAAGAAGAAAAAGAGCGAATTATCGAACAGATCCTTCTCAGCACACCAATGCCAGAGTTCCAGAAATGGATACTGAGCCAGAGTGATACACTAAATTTACAACAACTTCTGGATGAAGGCAGGAAACACGAAGCACAAGCACTAAACATTAAACAAATTCAGCAAGGTACAGTAACAGCCCAGGTGGATGCAGTAAAAAGCTATAAACCCAAACAAAACAAAGCAACTGGTTCGAAGCAACAAGAAAAACACAACACAAGCAGAGGTGCTATGTGTAAATGTTGTGGCCTAAACCACATACAAAACCACTGTCCAGCTAAAGACTCTACATGTCATTACTGCAGAAAGAGGGGCCACTGGATAAAATTATGTTTCAAGAGGAAACAAGACAGTGCTCAACACAACTTTCACAGCAGAGAGTCATCAAAACAAACACACTTTATGATGACTGAGGACCTTGACTCCAGTGAAGAAAGTGATCCTTCCACATTTGATACTGTGAAGATACTAACTTTCAGTAATGAACCAAAGAGAACGCAGGCTTTCTGCTAAGTACAATTCCGAATACCAGGAATTAAAAGGCACAAAGAAAGATATATTCGGTTCAAGATAGACACAGGTGCCCAAGGTAACACTCTACCCTTAAGAATATTCAGACAGATCATGCCTGACAAGGTGGATGAGCAAGGATTTCCCACAAGGGATGTAAAAAGTAGGAGTGGCAGGACAAAGCTAAGAGCTTACAATGGAACAAGTATAGACTGTTTCGGAGCAGTAACACTTGAATGTTTATACAGAGACTCTGAATGGACATTGTCAACATTTTACTTGGTAGATGTTGAAGGACCTGCAATTTTGGGTTTACCAATGTGCGAAAAGCTGAGTGTGGTAACTATTAACAACATTAAAGCTGACAAAAAAGAACATCTTACTCTACACGTCACTGGAGTAGATGACCTTAAACAGCGATTCCCAGAACAGTTCGACAGAATAGGCAAACTTCCAGGAAAGGCAAGATTCTTTTTAAAAGACAACGCTGAGCCAAAGATAGACCCACCTAGAAAGTATCCTATACATGTTAAACAGAAACTTGCCACAGAACTAGAAAAGATGGTGCAGAATGATGTTATTAGAAAGGTTGAAGAGCATTCTGATTGGTGTAGTAGTATCACAACCGTTCTGAAGCAGGATGGTTCTCTTCGGGTTTGCCTTGACCCAAAACACTTAAACAACAGTCTAAAGCGCTGTCCACACAAAATGCATACAGTGGAAGAGATAACTCACAGATTCCACAATGCCAAATATTTTTCTAAACTAGATGCTGTACACGGATACTGGAGTGTTGAGATAGCAGAGGAAAGTCAACTCCTTACAACTTTTCGAACACCATTCGGCAGATATTGTTTCAAGAGACTCCCATTTGGTTTGAATGTATCACAAGACATCTTCCAACAGAAGATTGACAACATTGTTGAGCAATGTTCTGGTACAGTGGCTATTGCGGATGACATTGTAGTCTGCGGCAGGTCAGAACAAGAACACGACCGTAACTTGATTAACTTGATGCATGTAGCACAGGCCAATGGGCTAACATTCAACAGCAAAAAGTGTACAATTAAGGCAACGGAGATACAATTTTTTGGATTGCTGTACACCCAGAATGGTGTAAAACCAGACCCTAAAAAGGTTGAAGATATTCATGACATGCCAACACCAGCTACAAAGAAGGAACTGCAACAATTCTTAGGTGCTGTCAATTTCCTAGCACAATTCATACCAAATTTGTCAGCTGCTGCAGAACCTTTGCGATCTCTACTACAGAATGAAACTCCGTATGAATGGTCAGAAGACTACCAATACATATTCAACCACTTGAAGACCCTCATATCATCTGATGCATGCTTGAAATACTATGACATGCAAGCACCCACTTTTCTCATGGTTGATTCCAGTCTGAAAGGCCTAGGAGCAGCACTTTTGCAACCAGACAAAAATCCTGAAGGACACTATGCCAAAGAACTTCGTCCTGTAGCTTACGCAAGCAAATCATTAAGTTCTGGCGAAAAGAAACTTGCAAACATTGAAAGAGAAATGCTAGCTGTACGTTTTGGAATCAAACGCTTCCACACATTTCTTTTCAACCGCCCATTTACAATTCTCTCAGATCATAAGCCACTTGAGATGATTCATAAAAAACCAATAGCTTCAGCACCACCACGACTACAAGCTCTGTTATTGGAAACACAAGGTTATGATTTTAATATTCAGTATATCCCAGGAGAGGATATAGGTCTTGCAGATGCTCTCAGCAGATTACCAAACCCCAACAAGACAGCAGATCTTACCCCAAACATCAAAGTTGATTTTGTCAAGTTTAGCGATAATCGGCTTGAACACATCAGAGAAGACACAATGAGAGATCCTATCCTTAACTCTCTCAAAGAACTGATATACCATGGATGGCCAAGCTCTATCAGGGAAGTTCCAACACACATCCGTCCATACTACTCGATGAGGGACGAGTTAAGCATCGAAGATGGTCTGATCCTTAAAGGAGATCGCATTGTTGTACCAGAAACACAACGCGATATCATCCTTAAACAGCTCCATAATAGTCACCTTGGTATTGTGAAGACACAACTGAGAGCAAAGAAAGATGTTTACTGGCCACAGATAAACAAGGACATAGAAACACTATGTAAAAACTGTTCAATTTGCCAAGAACATGCAAATAGGCAGTGCAGAGAACCTCTCATACCATCAGACATACCATTGAGCCCTTGGAGCATTATAGGAACTGATATTTTCTCAATCGACAATAATGACTATCTTATTATTGCTGATTACTACAGCAAATTTCCCATCATTGAGAAACTTCCACAACCCTCACCATCAGCTGTTATTGCAGACATTACAAAGAAGTATTGCAGCATGTTTGGCATCCCAGATGAAATTAGATCAGACAACGGTCCACATTTCTCAGGTCAAGCATACAGAAACTTCACTAAGGACTGGAAGATCAAACACACAACATCATCACCTAGATACCCTAAATCTAATGGTTTCATTGAGAGACAGATACAAACTATCAAGTCAATCATGAAGAAAACAAGAACAGAGGATGTACACCTAGCACTCTTGAGATGGAGAACAACACCGGTAGACAGTAAGATCGACAGTCCAGCAGAACTTATGTTTGATAGAAGAATTAAAGACCTCCTACCATCTAAGGTCCACTTCCGTCCACAACATAGAGACAGCACATATGATCAATTTCAGCATCGTCAGCAAGTTCAGAAATCCAACTATGACAAATGTGCTAAAGACTTACCACCATTATATCCTGGTCAGCATGTGACTACCTACAACCACAACAATGACACATGGTCAAAAGCAACAATCATTTCCAGAAACCCTGAACCCAGGAGCTATACTTTAAGACCAGACAGCAGCAGCAACCTCCTGAGGCGAAACAGAGTGGACATAAGAGAAATCCCACAGAATACAACAGAACAGAGAATTCCCATGCTTTCAACAGACAATGCAGTAACTCCAGACTTTGGTGCCCCACAAAACCAACAAGCGCCAAGGCCGAAATCACAACCAACTCAAGCTAAACCAGGGACTTCCGCAGAACCACCAGCACTTTACACCACTCGTTCTGGCCGTACAGTGACACCTCCCAGCCGATACAGACAGTGACATATATACTCACACTGAGCATTACACATACTTATCCTTTCTCACATGAAACATTTCGTTGGAAATGTTTGCACACATTTTTTTTTTTCAAAAAAGGGGGGATGTAATATGAATACATTAAAGTACGAACCACACATTGTAATATAATGCGAATCTTGACATGTACGATATTCTGTAAATAAACATGGCTACGAACTGAACATGCTTATACTGAGTGCTTTCTGAAACATGTGTGTGCTTGTGTAGATGACGAGGTAATGCTTATATACATACATCATAACATTACAGAAGCATCAGCAGACAGGGTCCTCCACTGCTCTCTATTCTCAGCAATGCGTACAAGTGTGGAAAAACCATGTCCTGCCCATTCTTTGATGTTATCAGCCCAGGATTTTCTTTGCCTTCCTCTTCTCCGTTTACCTTCGACTGTTCCCTGGAGGATCGTTTTCGAAAGGGAGTCATGACGAGTTACATGCCCAAACCAGGCAAGCTTTCGACGTTTCACTATTGACAAAAGTGGTTCTTGGTGGCCTGCATAGGTGTTTATCTTCTCTCTAACATAGACATTTGTTTTGTGCTCTTTATAGCAAATGCGCAAAATTCTTCTATAACATTTATGCTCGAAAGCCTGAATCCTTCGCTCCGTATCTGCAGTGAGTGTCCAGCCCTCACACCCATACAAGAGAATAGATAATATAAGTGATTTGTATAATTTGATCTTCACAGGAAAACTGATGTTACTTTTCCAGATCACATTCAACCTTGTCATGGCAGCTGAGGCCATCTCAAGTCTTGTCTTGATTTCCTTACTTGATCTTCCATCACTACATATAGTGGACCCGAGATATTTAGAGGTGTTAACTTCTTCTAACGTTTGCCCATTTAACGTAATGTTGGTCGGAACATGTTTCTTATGGCTATTCACCAATATCTTGCTTTTTTTCTATATTAATTTCCATCCCATACGTTCTTGTTACTTTCTCCAGTCTAGAGGTAAGGTCTTGAAGTTCTGATTCTGTTCCAGCTATCAGATCAATATCATCAGCAAAACGTAGATTACACAGAGGTCGGCCTCCAATCGATATGGTTGATTTATAATCGTAGAGAGCCTCCTGCATAATATGTTCTAGATATATATTAAAGAGCACTGGTGACAGGATACATCCCTGGCGAACTCCTACAGTTGTTTTGAAAAATTCTCCAATGTCGTTGCTTGCAAAAACAGCACTGCTTGCGTCCTTGTATAGTGCTTCAATGATATCTATGATGTTGGTATCAAAATTGAATTTTCTCATTATTTGCCATAAGCCTTCATGCCAGACTCGATCGAAGGCTTTTGTGAAATCGATGAAGTTATGGTATAAATCATGTTGATGCTGGAGATGTTTTTCGATCAGTAATCTAATATTGAAGATTTGTTCTGAGGTACTTCTTTTTGGTCTAAAGCCAGCCTGTTCCTCTGACAAGATTTCTTCTGATTTCTGTTTTATTCTGTTCAAAAGTATCCTTAACATCACCTTACTTGGATGACTAATAAGGCTAATGGTTCTGTAGTTCTTGCACATTTTTAGATTTCCTTTCTTTGGAAGCGGTATTACTAATGACTGCGTCCATTCTTTTGGCCATTTTTTTGTACTCCATATCTTCTGGCAAATTGTTGTCATGATTTTTACTATATCTGTTCCTCCATATTTCAAGAGCTCTGCTGGTATATTATCCACACCCGGTGACTTCCCTCCTTTCATCGAACATATAGCCTCTTCCACTTCTTCCCGTAGTATTGCTGCATTTCCGAGTTCTCTGTTTTCGCACTTAATGTTGTTTAATGTGCCTAAGTCAGTGTCAAGTTTACAGTTATATAATTTTTTACAATATTCTGTCCACCTTCTCATTACAGCTGTTTTTATTGAGCAGAGCCCCATTGCTATCTTCTATGACAGTTACCCTGGGCTGTTGGGGTTTTGATAGTCTTCTTAATGTGTCAAAAGCTGCCTTGCTGTTACCTTTTATTAGCCCCGTATTAATGGACTCACATTGATCAGCTACCCATTTTTCTTTGGCCTGTTTCATTTTCTTTCTAATATTTTTATTCACCATACTGTATTGCCATGCTGCTTCAGGAACCTCTTTCTTAACCTTTTTCATTTCCCGCCGTGTATCACATAACTTCAGAATGTCATCTGTAACCCATGGTTTGTTTATTTTCTTTCTTTTACCAAGTATTTCTGTTGCTGATTCAATGAGCAAGTCTTTCATGTTCTCTGTGATTGAGTTGATATCATCCTCCAAAAAGTTGAGAGCTGCGAATTTTCCTCCAACAGTTGCCTCAAAGATTCCCGCGATTTCTGGATCTTTCAATTTGTCTAAATTGAATCTTAACTGAGAACATCTGTTTTGATTATAGTTCTTTTTGAGTTTAAGCTTGAGCGTCATCAATACCATGTCGTGATCACTACCAATGTCGGCGCCTGGAAAAGTCCTAGTCTTGGCTTTATTAATGCTGGACTTGAATCTTTTGGATACAAGAATAAAATCAATTTGGCCATGTATCTCAGTTTTTGGGGCATGCCACGTTGTTCTTCTTGATAACTTATGAGGAAATAGTGTATTTGCAAGGGTTAGTTTATAGTTGCTGGCAAATTCTAGTAGCCTTAGTCCTCGATCGTTGGTTTCTTCTGTCCCAAATTTCCCCACTGTGCCAGCCCAGTGACCGTATGCATCTGGCCCTATTTTAGCATTCCAATCACCTAGCACGATGAGAAGATCTTTCTTTGGAATTTTCTTAATTGCTTCATCCAGATTGTCATAAAATGTATCAATTGCCTCATCCTCATAGTCAGTAGTGGGGGCATATACCTGTATGATGGAGATGCTCTTTGGATGTGCTGCAATACGAATGGTGATAAGCCTGCTATTTATTGTGGTGCAGCTGATGACAGAGTTCAATCTATCTTTATGTACGATAAAACCTACTCCATGCTGATGTTTAGACTCATCTCCACTAAACCAAATTTTGTGACCATCATCCGTTATTGATTCACCTAATCCTGTCCATCTGACTTCTGCTAGGCCCAGGATGTCCCACGAGTATCTAACAAGTTCATGTGTTAGTTCTTTGACTTTTCCACACGCATATAGCGTGCGTACATTCCAAGTTCCAACAACAAAATTTTCTCTTGGAAGTTTCAAAACAGGTGTTTGTACCCCATTCGCTGACTTATCACTCTCAAGGGGCAATGAGAGCGCGGTCGTTGTTAATCCGGGCATCGGCCGATCCGGCAAATTATTACTGAGT
This sequence comes from Oreohelix idahoensis, assembly GCA_024509875.1. Lineage (NCBI taxonomy): Eukaryota > Metazoa > Mollusca > Gastropoda > Stylommatophora > Oreohelicidae > Oreohelix > Oreohelix idahoensis. Next base: position 632,468 of record JAMPIV010000528.1, read on the forward strand.
TGACTTTCCATCATAACATTTCAGTGGGCAAGAGGTTTGCTTGGCGGTGCCCATCTCCTCTCCAAGTATCCTTGCAGGTATATACAAAAATGTACCTGGAGCAGTAACAATATCCCTCAATAAATCTGTAATGTTTTGAAACACTGTCCGGTTGACACATCACAAAACCGCCATCTTGTCTACTCGGTACCAACACAAATAGCGAACTCACATGATAGGCAAACTTGATGTTTTCATCTTTAAAATACTTATCAACATAATCCAGAAAATGAGCCAAACACACTACAAACTCATACAGCATTAATGAGGGCTGTTACCACAGATGCAGACTCCAAAACGACGACATGAAATGCACAACACAAAAGTGCGGCCTACCATGCCGCCATCTTGGATCACATCTTGGATAGCAATTGCTATTTTAGAATAGCAGAACTTTACTGTGCAGAATTTCAACAAAACAAAAATGTAACATATTTCCTACTGAAATGTAAGAAGTGTGTACAACAGAGAATACCATTATTAGATTATTCACAGAGATGCCATTCTCGTATAACTGAAAAACAGGTTTTTATATAAAAAAAAGGAACAAACCTAGAGAACTGCAGAATATAATAAAACAATACATAACATTAATACATAAAGATTAGTAAGGGTTTAGCTAGAAATAAAAAGTCGAGTGTAGTTTTTGCAATACATATTGGTAATGACACAAAAATGATGACTTAGAAGTCATCCCAAACATCCCAGACTCTCCCACCCTCATCTCCCGTATTAACAATATGACAAGTATAAGAAGAGTACCATTTTAGTACAAAGGAAAACACACATTTGCACATCCTCACAATTCGACACTTTGAATTTACTCTATTTACACTAACTGGGAAGATGAAATGAGATCATGATCAGGTATTGACATTCGAAAATATTATCTGGAATTATGGACACTGTACATCTTAACTATAAACCATTAGAGGTTGGACGAAATGTTTTCATTTTAAGTTATAAAAAAACTATAAGACAGAGGAATGAAAATGAAAGTATTATATATATATATATATATATGTCGGCGTCTGTGGCCTAATGGATATGAACGCAGTTTCATAATCCAGATATACCAGGTTCGAAACCTGCTGCAGGCGGTTTGGAAGCAAATCGCTTTGTGTGGATTTTTTAACAATGGTATAAGCGCCGTACCGTTCAGAAAGCAATGGCAAACTACTGAATGAAAAAATTGCCTAGAAAAATCACAAACAGCCAATAAAAGCTGGGGTTGATTGCCACGTCCTGTAAAGGATAAGCAACTAACTTTTATATATATATATATATATATATATATATATATATATATATATATATATATATATATATATATATATATATATATATATATATATATATATATATATATATATATATACACACACACTCACACACACACACACACACACACACACACACACACACACACACACACACATAAGCATAACTTCGCCGGAAATCGAACTTAGATGAATTGCTTGAAAGGCCTCTAAGCTCGCCATTAATCTACCGACGCTTTTTAGGAAACCACAAATTATTAGAGAATTTAAAAAATAAACCATTACGCACTTTGGCGCCTTCTGTAAAGCGTTACGGGTTTATTTCGCGGAGAACCATGAGAAGTAAAATGGAAAGAACAACGGTAAGGCCGCACAGGGCTTTTGTCATTAAACGTTGTACAAATGTATGCGACTAAACAAAGAAGCATACTATAAGATTTTCTCATCCTGGGTCAGATCTTACTTGCCTTCCTACCCCTACCCCCATAATTCCAAGTAAGTAGATAAAAAGCAACTGGGATAAAGGAACAAGACTATGAATATATAGATAACGTAATAGATGGTTATCAAAAAGCATGTCAGAGTGTTCCATCAAGAGAAAGGACAGGAAACTTTAGAGATTCATCACATTAGATCTAAGATTCATAAGAGGAGCTTCATCTGATTTGATCTTCATGGCAATCTCCAAAGCTTAGGCGCAAAGTCAGCAGAAAAATGAATTTGTTGACTTGACTTGCCTTTGATCTACTGTCACGGTCCTTTACCCCATTTACCTTTAAAGTTTCCTTCTGTTACATGTTTTAATGAAGGTACAAGTATTATAGTTTGTTGTTTTTTATGTGCAAATAGTTTATTATTTATAATTTTGATCTCTTTCACTAGTTATATTTTTATTCCTAGCTTTTGTGCAACTTCTTTATTTGTTTTCTTCTGATTTCATCGGGAGCCTTTTTTGTTTTTCCACCTTTCTGCATCATCCTATATATAAAATCCCAGCTTTTTCTGTCAGTGCGTAACGCTTAGGGATGCAACTTTGGTTGAAAGTTATACCTTAATTGTATTGTTTCCCTTATATGTTCTCTCCTGAAAATAGTAACACTTACCAAAGAAGAATGCGCAAATGACGGTGTGCATGAACAGTTTGATTGTACTGTATGGCAGTGGTTCCCAAAGTGGGCGGTACCGCCCCCCTGGGGGCGTTGGAAGGATCCAAGGGGGCGAAACGGAAAAAGGGGCCAGAGGGGGGCGTTCAGTAGAAACTGGGGGCGTTCAGTAGTAAGGGGTGCTTCAGGATTTGACAGGCTAAATTCAGTACGTGCGGGGGAGAAAGGAATTGTGGATTTAAGAGACAACATCAGTGAGGCGGGGACGATGTGGATGGTTGTATTTCTAGGATCATTAAGCAAGGCATAGTTTCGTCTATACGTGCCATTCTGAACTCAGATAACCATCGCTGACCATAAATTGTAATCGGGAACTGCTAGGAAAGGGGGTTAACTAAACACCTATTGTCCATTCGTTCACTCCTGAAGAAAGAGAAACAATCTGTGATTGGTTCACTAAGATTTAAACAATTCCTAGTGTTTAATATGAGCTTTGGCGTTGGCAAGGTGTGTCCGAGTGTACTTTCCGATGGCATGGACGAAATTAGATACCTGCTGGTGTTTCAGAAAGTACCAACTTTGCTTTGTTGCGGATTTTATTGTCTCAGTATTTACGGGGCCTAGTGGTAACTAGATATTCGCAGATTGGTAATAAATAAGAGAAAAGGTTCAAGGGAGCAAGTATTTAACAGTACTTGGCTGTAGAAATCAGTCTTTGAACCTCTGAACCGGCTTCCCTACCTTACATTCAGACTTTCATAAATCGACTGGCGTTTCCCATCTATTGCAACTTGGCGCTGCCTTTGAGCAAAACCAACAAGCGTTTTCGGCTTTTCTTGTGAACAGTGGTTTCAAATAAGCGTGTACTGGGTATCAAACTAGTTCATCCTGTCGATAAGGTAAGTTTTCATACTTATATTTTTGGTATGTTTGCACAGAGCTAGCATCAGTTTTACTAACATTAATTATTAATTAAGCAGATACATTTTGATACAGATTTACCGTATATTGAATATTGCTGTTCAGTCCATTATATTACATCCTTTTAATTTGTTACCGGGATCTCCACACTTTGTAGTTAGGCCACTGGCTCCACATTTTTAAATCTTAAGACCTATCAATATCTTCTTCTTCTTCCGTCCTTAGCCACCAACCGACGAAGCAGTCCGTGGCCAGTACGCCTAGTGGCGTCTTAGGGCAACAACAAATTGATCAATCTATCGCTTCCACCACGCCTATGGCGTCTTTGTGGGACAACAACAGACCAAACAATCTATCGTTGTTTCCGTAATCAGAGTAACTAGCAAGCAGGTGATCAGCCCACTGTGCGAAGTTTTTACGGGACGGGGTAAACAGCCCCATGCCCAACCCTCCTTAGTCGCTTTTTACGACATGCATGGTAGGGTGCAGTGTTACTATTCTTTGCTCCCCTTTCGGGCCCCGGTAACCTATCAATATAGTGAGTTAATTTATGTTTTTCATATTAAATAACTATTATTATACTTTATGAAATCATTATTGGCTTACTTCAGTGTTGTTGTGGCTGTTGCTGATTGTGTTTTTTTCTGATTGTTGGATTTTTCTAATTTATTTATGGCTGTGGTTAAGAAATTTTATAAAATAGAAGAGTGAACTGGTAAGAACATTTGTGTCAACATTTTTGTAAAGCCACTTTTAAATCAGTTTTTGTTGTTTACTTGACGTAAATTTTTCTATCTGCAAAATTGTAAAATCAATTCTTTGTTCCAGACTCCAAAACAAATATGGTAAAAGCAGAACAAACCAAATAGAAGTGCAGACAATACAGCATGGAATATCTGAAATATGGATTTATTCCAGCAATTAATAACCAAACAACTGCCAATATGTCTATTATGTGGGAGGGCCTTTTCAAATGAGGCGATGAAACCTTCAAGACTCCTTGAACATTTGAAAAAAATTCACCCTGATAAAACAGAAGACAAAAGTTTGACATATTTTCAGTCACTTCGTGAAAACTTTCAGAAATGTAAAACTGTTCGTGAGATGTTTGCCAACACTTCACAACAAAGCTGTGATGGTTTGTGAGCTTCATACAACATTCATTGCTGAAAGCTAAATCTGGAAAGCCTCACACAATCGCAGAAAATTTGATTTTGCCAGCTATAAGGGAGTTTGTGAGTACAGTTATGCATGTCACCTGAATAAATAATTAAAGCAATTCCTCTCAGCAATACCTTTGTTCAAAGAAGAATAGATTAAATGGCTGAGAATGTTGAAAACACGTTGTGCAACATACTTAGGACAACAGAATTTGCATTGCAGTTGGATGAGTCAAATTTGCCAGGCAACGAATCTTTGCTTCTTGCGTATGTTCGCTTCATAAAAGATGAAAGCTTGGTTCAAGAGTTGATATTTGCTAAGCAACTAGTAGCTGATACAAAAGGGGAGTCAATATTTCATGTAGTTGAGCAATTTTTCAAAGAGAAGGACATTCCGCTTACTAACATTCTTGCTTGTGCAACAGATGGGGCACCATCAATGATAGGTTGTTACCGCGGGTTTACCGCGTTCTTAAAAGAAGCTGTACCTGGTATATTTACAATACACTGTAAATCACGGACAACATCTTGTCGCAAAAAATTTAAGTGATCGGCTTCACAAATCATTAAATACTGGTATCACAGCGATTAACACAATTAAGTCCCATGCTCTTAATTCTCGACTATTTCGAGAGCTTTGTACTGAGAATGATGTTTGAACAGTTTGCTGATGCACACAGAAGTCAGGTGGCTCTCAAAAGGAAATTGTCTGAGACGCTTTTATGCTCTTTTTGAAACTGTGGTAGAATTCTTCAAATACTCGCATGCTTCGCTCAGTACAGAACTAACGAATATCAGGCATGACATTGCATATTTGTCAGATTTATTCACCAGGTTTAACTAAATAAATCTACAACTGCAAAGAAATGATATTAATCTTATAAAGTCAGATCTGTCGTCTCCACTTTTCTGGCCAAATAACGCTATTCAAACGCAATATTGGCCGTCGCGAGTTAATCCAATTTCCCAGCCTCTTAGAGTTGGAAGTGAAAGACAAAATATCAAAGGATAATCTTCAAGTATATTGTGCACACCTAGATATGCTGCATAAAGACATGTCTCAGAGGTTTCAGGATCTTCTTTTGATTACTATTCCAGACTGGATAATAAATCCATTCCTGGACACGTGCAGTGAGGAACTAAGAAGGATGGAAGAGGAACTGATTTCACTACAAAATGACGTTGAGCTTAAGCCAAAGTTCAAAAAATTATATCAAGACTTTTGGTTGCAGAAAGAAATCTCTGAACGCTACCCTGCAATGTGGGGAAAGGTTAAAATGTTCTGTATTGCCTTTCCAACATAGTATTTAGTAGAGCATTGTTTCAGCGCAGTTGTCCAACTTCTTTCGAAGCAGAGAAACAGACTGCAGATGAACGTGGGGATTTGAGACTCCTTTTAAGTAACTTTCAGCCTGAGGTTGAGAAGCTATCACTACAGCAGGCACATCCATCTCTCTGAAGTTAAAATGAAGTAAGTTTGTTACTAATTTACTCTCGCATACTGCTTTTTGTTATACTGGATTAAGTAAATTAGGTTTTTTCTTTTTAAATTAAGTTAATAAATAAGTGTATATGTAGCTTTATATTATAATGTAATATTACTAATAAATAGAGCAATTAGTTGTTACCTTATTTTTCACTCTTTACAATTTTTTGTTGTTGTACTGTGGGGAAATGCAGGGGGGGGGGGGGCGGGGGGGGGGGGGAGATGCCCTGGGAGCCAAACATACATACATAGACAGAGAGAGATTACAGCAATAAATGCCCTACTTACAACATTACTCATCCAGCCTACTTACAACATTACTCATCCTGCCTACTTACAACATTACTCATCCAGCCTACTTACAACATTACTCATCCTGCCAACTTACAACATTACTCATCAAGTTTAAAGATAAGTTCTCACACTGCAATCTTTATCATTACCCTTCCACTCCACAAAGAGAGTTGGCCTTCAGCAAACTTATGCTAAGTCTTGATGACCTCTGCCGTCAGCTCAAGGTCTTTCTCGGTCCTTTTATGTCTGTCTCCAGTTCTCTATTCCTTATGTTCTTTGGTCTTCCTTGTACAACTTTTACCATGTACATTCCAGAACAAGGACTGCCTTGTAATGCTATCAATAGGTTTCCTCAATGTGTGTCCATCCCATATCCAGCGCCTTCTTCTCATCTCTTGTTCCACTGGAACTTGTCTGGTTCTTATCATATTCCACATTAGTGCTCTTATTATACCATCTTTCATGTCTGTCTTCAGTTCTCTTTTCCATGTGCTCTTTGGTTTTCCTTCCAACTCTCTTACTCTGTGGATTCCAGAACAATGGCTGCCTTGTAATGATATTAATAGGTCCCCTCAATGTGTGGTTTACTCATATCCTAACGTATTCATCTCATCTCTTGTTCCATTGGCATTTGTTTGGTTGTTTTCATTAATGTCACATTAGTGATTGTGTCATTCCACTTCAATCATCTTATTCAATTCAAGCACCCATTTATGCGAGTCTGTAGATACAATAGAACTAACATGACGTTTGAGCAGAAGATGCACACTTTTGTGTTGGATTTGATTTCTCTTGATCTCCATGTTTCCCAATGCAATGAAAGCTCCTCTTGCCTTCTATTTTCTTATTTGTACATTATAGTCCGTCCTCCAGCTGTATCTATATTGCTGCCAAGATATGTGTGTGATTATATATCTTGTAGTCTTGTTTGTTCGAGTACAATCTTGTTATCATTAACTGAAATTTTTCCTAATTATCTTTGTCTATCCTCTGTGACCTCTCATCGAGTATTTTCATTTTGTCTTGCATCTGATTACGGTTTATGGGACAGAACAGCAAAGTCGGCTGCAAAATATAGATCAGTGTTTCTCAAACTTTTTGGTCTCAGGACTCCTTAAAGATTATTGAGAACCTTTAGAAGCTTTTGTTTATGTGGGTTATACTGAGAGCGAATGAGAGTGAAAAGGGATAATAAGGTCTTAGATTATTATGGAAATAGTTTTGTCCTCGCGGACCCCCTGAAAGGGTTTCAGCGAATTCCAGGGGTCTGCGGACCACACACTGAGAACCGCTATCTAGTTCATCGAGCTATTTTGTCATATTCCACTGGATTAAATTTCTGTTGGGTGGCGGGAATGATTTTTTTTCCTAGCCCAATCTATAGCTAGTAAGACAGAAATGGAGACAAGAGGAATCCTGAATCCAACAGGGAAATACAAGCGATGAGGACATATGCGCGCTTTATTTCAATGTTAGCTTCTTTGTGCTGTCAAACTCTGTTGTATGTTTAATTAATAAAAAAAATTAGTAGCATGAACTACACGAGAGAAGTGCATAAATTATCTTCATACATGTTTAATGTATCGGAAATACAGATGAACACCTTCACGTCACCAATACCCTTGTAAACATTTTTCATTTCTCCAATTTCATAGTATTGGATGATGAGCAAACAAGGGGAGATCAGAAGGGATGATGGCTGTTTTGATTATTCTGGAGGAGAACATGTTATCATCTACCCTTGTCATGGCAATAAGGGTAACCAAGAATGGAAGTATACCGAGGTATGGTTGTTGATGCGTTGCTTAATGTTTCTGTTTTTCTTTGTTTATTCTTAGTTTACCCATTTTTACCAGGGAGTTCTGGACGTTTGATCTCATTACAATGCAGACTGAGGTTTGTGTTCGACTGAATTAATATTTGATGCACCATCCCTATACAGAGAGCTTGGTGGAAGGTGTGCCTCTGTGGTACATTGTTGTTGTCCCAGAATTTAGGCACCTTTATACACCGCATCACAGCACCATGATTACGACAGGAAAAGCAAGAAAGTAGATTTAAACAAAAGAAAAACTAGAAGTTACAAAGCCAAGATTCATGAAAAATAAAAAGAAACGAACAAGGAGTAAGAAACAAGCAAAAATATGTTGATGAGTTGGCAAGAGAGGCAGAGTAAGTTGCAGCCAAAGAAAATATGAAGGATCTGTACAACAGCACAAGAAAGCTTACTGGAAAATAGAAGCAAGCAAACGACCTAACCCAAGACAAATATGGAACATCACTTAATAATATAAAAGAGTAAAAGAATAGATGAACAGAACCTTTTTAGGAACTTCTCAATAGAACAGTTCCATAAAATCACACAGCCATCTAACCAGATGGACAGAACATTTTTAGGAACTTCTCAATACAACAGTTCCATAAAATCACACAGCCATCTAACCAGATGGACAGAACATTTTAAGGAACTTCTGAATAGAACAGTTCCATAAAATCACACAGCCATCTAACCAGATGGACAGAACATTTTAAGGAACTTCTCAATAGAACAGTTCCATAAAATCACACAGCCATCTAAGCAACAGAAAAACAGCTAGAATTTAACTGTGAAAGACCAAATGAGGGAGAAATAAAAAAAAAGGTTGTAAAGATTCTAAAAGATGGGAAAAACTGTTAGCCTTTGCCTTTATTATAATATTTGTGATTATTATTGTGATCTCTGTTTTACCCAACTCTATTTTTATTAGGTTTAAACTGATTCTTTCTTTGTTTTTTGCTTTCTTCTCTGTAGTCTCATTTCCTTCTGTTCCACAAAACCGATGTAATAAAAAAATGTTAATTACAATAAATGAAATAAATGATGCAAGAAACCAAACTAAAGCAAAAATCAAAAGCCCTCAAGTCCCTCTGAATAATAGGAGCCAGAAATGAAATTGATGAGGAACACACGGAATGACCTTGAGCTGATGTCATGTGACAGGAAAATTTGGCATAAGATTGTCAAAGGCCATAATTCTTGGAAGCTGAAGAGTAAATGAATGAATGATGGACAAACCTGACATTTGCTGATATTCTATTTTCCTGTGTAGCATTTATATAGATAGCCCAATGGGCTGATCACCCGTTGGCTTGTCACACCGATTACGGAAACAACGGCAGATGGATCTATTTGTTGTTGCCCTAAAGACGCCGCTAGGCGTGATGGGAAACTACAACAGAGAAAATCAATCTGCTGTTGCCCTTAAGACGCCACAAGGCGTGATGGCCTCTGACTGCTTGGTCGGTCTTTGGCTAAGGACGGAAGAAGAAGAAGAAGAAGATATACAAGAGACTTAAGAGTTCTCAACTTTCAACATAGAAGACCAGACATTATTTTACTACTCAGAACAGTATTTCCCAACCATTTTTCCATAATTAGGTTGATTTAAGAGTTGTGTTTTCCTTAATAACACTAACACGTACACCATCTTGTCTCTGACTGTTCATCTTGTTGCAGATTTAACCATTTCTGTTCATGCGAATTTGGATGCTATTTAAACCATTATTGAACAGTTGATGATCTCCTCCGACAGGATAATGCCTTACTACACTTGAAAACCCAGAAATGTGCAGAAGTGTCTATAGATGGTAAGAATTTGATCATGAAAAATTGTTCTGGAGCTGACCGTCAGATCTGGCTGTGGAAGCGGAAACCGACAGGTGGAGATATGTGAACAAAATTATTTTAGTTCATTATGAGCTGCTAGTTTGTTACTCCATTTATTCATCATCCTATATATGCTGTGATAATGTATTATTCACTATTAAGGAACATTCTAATTACTGAATGTTTCCATTCTTTTCCCCCCTTGTTTTACTTAATGTTCCTTGATAATGCTAATGTTCACATAATCATGCCAAAAGTCCTATGTAAAATATATGAGCTAATATTGTTTAATTCTCTTTGTAAGATATTGTTGAATTTTAAATGACATTTTCTGTACTTTTAGGGGGCCATTGACGGCATGTGCTACTTATACAAGCAGTTTTGTGTGCCGTGCTTAAATGGTGTATATATGTTGTTAATATAACATATAAATTTATTGTAATTTGTAAGAACTGATCTAGTTCTCATAAGAGATAATTTTTTGTACCGGTACTCATTCAAAATATTAGAACTTGTTCATCTCTTCATTTACTCTTCTATATTATTAAGTAATGTTCCATTCTTGTCTTTGGTTATGTTTGCTTGCTTGTATTTTCCTGATGTCAGAACTTATTCGAGCTTCCTCTTTTCATAACATACCCAAAGTAAGTGGATTCCTTAATTCTAATATAAGTAATAAGCTTCATTTACAGTGGTTTCTTTCACAACATCCTCATTTGTCTTTTCAGCTGTCCATGGTATTCTTAACATATTTTGTAAAACTCTATTCCTGTAGCCTCCAGTAATGATCTTGTATGTTTACTTATTGTCCATGACTGTGATCCATATGTTACGATTGTTTCTAAGCAACACTGGAGAACTCTTATTCTTGCTTCTATTGACATAATTTTGTTGCATACAACACTTTTAATTTTATTGTATGCTACTTTTACCTGGGCTACTCTACTCTTCACCTGAGATGTATTTTCATTTGATGTTACTAGCCGAGCCTAAATATTTCAGTCTAATGACTTAAACTGTTCCATTTACTTTGATGATGCAATCTGGAGAATGCCTTTATTTCTACTTTCTGTCACCTGCATCATTTCCTGCAACTATTTGCCTCTTCATGTAGTGCATGGCATTATCAGTTTCTAAGAGTGATGTATACAAGGATGTTGAAACTGTTTGTGGGGCACGTGTGTTTCTCCTAAAGCAAAAATTGCTTGTGATTTTACTGGAAAGGTTAAGGTGGCCGGCGTGATGCTAACCACATCACCCCTAGTGTGCCGATGGTCGAGACACTATGGGCCTATCACCATATTCCCAATATGCCTCAATGGGCGTGTAACGGGATCATTTACCTTTTTTTTTTTTTTCAATAATGGAGGTTCTTTTATGCCCACTAGCAATTCCAGTGTATTATTTTGATGTGTCTATTCTCCATCATTATATTTTTGGTTGGTGTAAGCTGTCTTGTAGTTAGCTGAGCTGAGCTGAGCTGAGCTGAGCTGAGCTGGATTTTGAATTATTTTCTTCTGGATGTTTGCAGTTTCTGCCTTGATTTTTATTTGTACTTACTTACTTAGTCATTCCCCTTCTAGCGTGAGGTGTAGAGGTTTGGAAGAGAGAGTGCCAGACTATCCTATCGGCTGTCTTCCTCCTGGCCTGGTTCCATTCTAGTTCTCGGTCCTTCAAAGATTGTCTACTGTTGTCCTCCCAGCGGACTCTGGGTCGTCCTGGGGGGGTCTAGATCCCTGGCTCTTTGTTTCCCATGCTTGTCGTGTCGTGGTAGCCGATATTCTCCCATTCTGCAGACATGGCCAAACCATCTTAGTTGGGACTGTTCTACTTGGGTCTGCAAGGGGTGGGATTTTAGGCCTTGACGTATCGTCTGGTTGCGGACCATGTCTCTTCTTGTTACTTCAACCACCTTCCTCAGATACCTCAATTCTGAGGTTTGGATCTGGATTTTTATTTGTTTCTATTTTTATTATTTCTTCCAGAGATTTTCTTATCAGCTGTTGCAATATTAGTTTGTATTATGTACTGAATCAAGTTTTCTGAATTCATGTATGTTTTTATGTATATTCTTTCCATGTGTCCTTAAAGTTTATATTTTCCATTTTTTCACTTTCCCCTTACTTTTTTTTTCATGTATTATGGTCATCATAACTCTCCACTCCCAAAGGAGCATAGGCCTTCAACAAACACATGCCAAGTCCTGCTGTCACGTGCCATCATCTCAAGTTCTTTCCACGTTCTCATCATTTTCACCTCTGTTTCCAGCTCTCTTCTCCATGTGCTTCTTGGTCTACCTCTGCCTCTCTTGCCCTGGGGGTTCCAGAACAAGGACTATTTCATTTATTGTAATGCTATCAACAGGTTTCCTCAGTGTGTGTCCTATCCATCACCATCGTCTTCTTCTCATCTCTTGTTCCACTCGCACTTGTCTGGTTCCTGTCATCAATTCCACGTTGGTAACCTTGTCATACCATTTTAATCCTTCTGTTCTACGCAAGCACCCGTTTATGACAGTCTGTAGCTTTTTGGTTGTTGTCTTTCTTGTTCTCCATGTTTCTGAGACATATAATAGTACCGACTTCACATTTGAGTTGAAGATTCTTATTTTCATGTTGGATCCGATATCTCTTGATCTCCATATATTTCCCAATGCAATGAAAGCTCCTCTTGCTTTTTGTATTCTTATTTTGATATCACTGTCTGTCCCTCCAACTTTGTCTATATTGCTGCCAAGATATGTGTACAATTCTACATCTTGTAGTGGTGTTTCTTCAAGTTCATCCCTGTTATCATAACCTGCATTTATTCTCATTATTTTTGTCTTTCCCTGTGTATTTTCAGATCCAATTGCTGTGACCTCTCATCGATTGTTTTGTCCTGCATCTGATTACAGTTATGGGACAGAAGAGCCAAGTCATCAGCAAAATCCAGATCATCCAACTGCTTAGTCAGAGTCCACTGGATTCCATTTCTGTTGTGTGTTGTCGATGTTCTCATAACCCAGTCTATTGCTAGTAAGAAAAGAAATGGAGACAAGAAGCATCCCTGTCGCACTCCCGTTCTTATCCCAAACGGTTCTGTAAGCTGTCCTTCATGAAGAACTCTGCATGTCATGTCTTCATATGTTTTCTTTATTAAATTAATGATCTTCATGGAAACTCCATAATGCCTCATCAATTTCCAGTGATTCTCTGTCTACACTGTCAAATGCCTTTTCGTAGTCCACAAATCCAATGTATAGTAGTGAATTCCATTCCAGACTTTGTTCAACTATTATTCTCAAAGTGGCTATCTGGTTTGTACAAGATCTGTTTTGTCGAAAACAATTTTGAATTTTGGGACAAAATAAGAAGCAAAAACATTAACTCTTTCTGGACACAACAATGTATTTTCATGTGGTCAAAACAACCTAGAAGAATCATAATAATGGTTTTCATGTTGCCAAAAGTTGTAGATAAAAAAAATTTTTCAAACGTCTGTGACAGTCACAGAACTTGCTAGAACCTTTGGAAAAATGTTTATGGACAGTTGCAGATATAATAATCATAGAAGCCATGTGTCTATGACAGACACAGAGGCTACTTGAACCTCTGGTGAAATGTCTATGATAGACAGTCTAGAATATCTGACTTCATGGCTATGACAGATTTACAGAGACTACTAGAACCTCTGAACAAATGGCTTTGGCCAACAATCACAGAACTACTAGAACCTATCCTTTGGTGTCATGGTTGAAAATGAAGACCATGGGCCAAGCTGAAGTCGCTGGCGTTGGATTTCCTTGGCTGGAACAAAATACATGGGGACATAACCCACACGTCCAGTTGACCATACCTGAAACACATATTTTATAAAATGAAAAAAAAACTTTACATTAAAATTAACTTCTTCCAAGTGGCATTCATTTACACTAGAATTGACTATCACAATGCAAAAAGTAATGTAACAGTAGCATAGTAAATATGGCTCATACTTTTCAACAGTTTTATCAATTCACCTTCTGCTGGTGAAAATAATTACTTGAACTTAATGTCGCTAATCGTAAAATTAAAAACGACAACAACAAAACAATGATTGCAGCATTGCTGTGGAATCTAAAGACTACAACAGCCACCAGAAACTATTTTCTTATGATTCTGTGACATGGTTCATCAATCTCTGTAAGTTAAATTTTACTAACATATTTTTACTGCTGTTACCCTTTTCACTCCATGCCTAACAAACATGCCCTGCTAATTAATCTTTAATAGGGTAATTTCATGAAAAGAAACATGCACTTACAACACTTAAAAGAGCCCCTTTTTGAAAGCTGGGTTGAAAAGCTATATGGTGAGCCATCTCACCTGTTCGCCCTTTGACAAAACCACTGGGGAAAAAAAAACATCCAGTAAATATATAAATAACAGCTTATTCACAGTTGCCTAATATGCCATTTTAAATGGCAACTAGAAAGAATTTCATTCATTATCCTCCGCTCCCAAGGAGCATAGGCCTTCAACAAACACATGCCAAGTCCCCCAAAGAAAGAATTTGCTTCAAGCTATTTTCCTGTCACAACAGTTCCAAATCAGTTAATGACAAAAACTTTTTACCTCATAAAATGTAAGCCACTGTGAAAATAGCCTCTGTTAATCAAATCAATCAATCAATACCCTTTAGCTCCCCGAGGAGCACAGGCCTTCAACAAACACATGCCAAGTCTTCCTGTCCAAGTTCTTTCCATGTTTTCCTCATCATTTTCACCTCTGTTTCCAGTTCTCTTCTCCGTGTGTTATTTGGTCTACCTCTGCCTCTCTTTCCCTTGGATTCCAGAACAAGGACTGCCTTGTAAGTCTATCAACAGGTCTCCTCAATGTGTGTCCTATCCATCGCTAGCGTCTTTTTCTCAACTTTTGTTCCACTGGCACTTGTCTGGTTCTTGTCATCAATTCCACATTTGTGACTTTGTCATACCATTTCAGTACTTATATTCTACGCAAGCACCCGTTTATAAAAGTCTGTAGCTTTTTGGTTGTTGTTTTTGTTGCTCTCCATGTCTCAGAGCCATACAATAGGACTGACTTGACTATTGAATTGAAGATTCTTATTTTCGTTTTGGACTTGATTTCTCTTGTTCTCCATGTTTCCCAATGCAATGAAACCCGTGTGTTACCGGGGTCCGAAAGGGGAGCAAAGAATAGTAACACTGTACCCTACCATGCATGTCATAAAAAGTGACTAAGGAGGGTTGGGCATGGGGCTGGTTACCCCATCCAGTAAAAACGTTTTACCAAAAAACTTCAACAAACTGTTAATCAAAGTTTCACAGTTATTATCTCTGTTAAGTGGCTTTTTAACTTTATGTTTTCCCACAAAAGAGTAAAAGGTCTACATAAATACTGACCATAACAGTCATAAACGAAGACTAGAGGGCTTATAATGAAGCCAACTTAGTTCTCTTAACCTGCTAACAGTTTATGTATGCATTTAGTCAAACTTTCTTAAAAACATCTTCAATCCACCCAGATGCAATGGCCTCCAAGTTCAGCCTCCACAATTAAGGATTTGTACTTCAAATAAATGACACACAATTACAGTTTGAAAAGGGATGATCTGATCGTCACAAGCATTTCCTCCATCAGACAAGTACCGTATACGCCGACCTATGATGCAAGAGTGAATATAGGACACACCATTTTTTCCATGGACATTTTTGGGGAAAAAATAATTTTAGTACATCTCATCATACATTTATTAACATAAAAGTTGAAGTCATTTTCAGGGAATTGGTATGTAAAATAAACTAATCTATCAAGGAAAAAAATGTAGAGTTACATTACAGGTTTTAATCTTCATCCTCAAAACCCAGAAAATCATCTTCTTCTTTGTTACATAAACCAGCTCTTGAAATCTCTTCTGTATCAGAAACCGAGTCATCATTGTCTCCAAACAATAAATTTTCTTTAGTACCATCAAGGGTATTACTAATGCCACATTTCTTGAATGATTTAACAACTATCTCTGGTTTCACTACATTCCACAAAGTTTTTACCCATTCACACACTTTCAAAATAATAGGCCTTTTCCTTCTTCCTGTTGGTGTCACTGCAAAATCTGAAGACTGCATCCACATGTTCCACTTCTGTAACAACACAGTCTCCACTTCTGCAGTAGCCAAGCAAGACGATGTGCACTGAACACTACTTAAGGCCATACACGGCAGTGAAAGTCGAATTTCAGGTAAAAAATATCAATTTTTTTACTTTTGAACTTATTTTATTAAATAATCATCGAGGAATCGATTGAGCAAGGTTTTATGACATAAAAAATGCATTTGATGTATCAAAAAGCATATTTTCTGTACTACCCCCAAGCTATGATTTGCAAATTTGTGCCGAAAATGCAAGATTTGTCGCTCAATAATAGCTTAGTTACGCTGTCCATATCGTGGAGTATGTAGTATCGATAGAAAGGGAATTTCGTTGTCTGCCGTATTATAGCAAATTCTAAACTTTTTTTTCTCATAGCTCTGAGTGATGTGGCTTTGAAAATTTCCGTAATTTTATAGGTGTTGGCAGTGTTATCGACATCTTGACTGGGATGGTCATCGATACGCATGTTATGTCTTCCTTCTGTCACACCTGCAAGAATACTGGACAGTGGCAACTGAAAAATCTGCCTGACAAATTTGAAAAATGGAAAGCAGAGCATCAGAAGGACTGCTGCCGTAATTACGAAGGGTCAGCCGGAATGATGGAGGTAAAAGCCTGTGAAGTTTTCTTCCTTCGTTCAGTGACAAATCACAAGCTACGCTACACTGTTTTGCTATCAGATGGCGATTCCAAGGCCTACAACAGACTCTGCGACATCAAACCGTATGGACCAGAAGTTGACATAACCAAAGAAGAGTTGGTGTTTCTATCAGGCTTCCATTGCCAAAGGAGAAGCTGCCGGACCACACGAGACCAAGGTTCACACTCCGCTAGACTACAACCTGCTCCATAAGCACTTAGCCCCTATTTATGAGCGTCTTACTGATCAGCATCTGCTCAAGCGGTGTGAGCTAGGTGCAACACAAAATGCAAATGAAAGCCTCCACAATATTACATGGAGTCGTTGCAGCAAGCGGAAATTTGTGACATTAAAAAAGGGTCAAATTCAGTGTCCTTGTGGCTGTTGGAGAGTTCAACTTTGGTCCATCAGCCAGTGCAGAAATAAAAAAGCTGTATGGTCAAGCATCTGGAACAAACTCGAAACGCCTTGGACAGGTGCGATTAAGGAAATGTCTGGCCAACAGCCAGAAACATGAGGCTGACAAACTTGTAAAAAGAAGAAAAACTAGGCAAGAGGCAAGACAAAGATGAGAGGAGGAGCTGCAGGAAGCTGAAGGAGGTGCAGCATATAGTGCTGGACAATTTTAAACACATTCAGCCCCCCAGAATGGAGTATATTGGACAAGACAAGGCACTCGGTGAGTAAAATGCATTTTTCTTAAAACTAACGTTTTATTAACAAAAAATGTTATTACTAACAAACTATCTAACAGAGCAGTCTCAAATCTGGCATTCATGTAGTACACATCTATATCTTTAAAGTAACACATCTGCATTTTTGATATTTTGGTAATTTTCTTTTATAAATTTTTTAAAAACATTTTTTCATACAAATATAGTGTTTTTTTTTTTTTTAAATCATTAAAAAAAGAATTTTAAACTTATCAAAATAAGCATGTGTAAAATTGTTTTAATTGTCAGTCACAACATGTGTGTGCAATTTGATAAAGTTTGGTCAATGGGAAACATGATTTTTGCTCTAGAAAATTGGTGAAAAATCCAATATGGCGGATTTTTTTTTTTTGGTTACCATGGTAACCACATGTTTTTTAACAAAATAAACTGTAGAATTTGGTTCATGGCCATACACTGTGTCTATTGAGCACATAAAAAGTTTGAAAATGTTATTAGAACAAAAGTTAGTTTTCACTGTAGTGCATCCTTAACTGGAATGCTCTCTCACATTGTGGTAGCCGAGGCAAGCTAGAAATATGCAACTCGAAAGGGATGTGGAAATGGGTTAACTCACAATCACCGTGCGACAAACGGGCAAGAATAGCGCAGAGTGCTTATATAAACACAGACTAGCAGACTTGGGCTGATCAAAATTCTACCTGAAATTTCAGCTTTTGGTATATGATGCACCCTGTTTTTGAGACAAATTCTTAGGGGGGAAAAAAAGTTATAGGCCGGCAAATATGGTATTTCCTCTATTTATCTTGCCCACTATGGTTGCGCAACAACCAGCACAATGCCTTTTCAGCAGTTTTGTCAAAACAGCAGTTCAGTAAGTCACTCACTGCTCTACAGTCCAAGGATCCAAACCATAATAAATAGTTAATATTTAAACATAAATACAAGTTAAAAACTTACCCTGGGAGGAGTTCTAAGACTGGGTGAATTGTTACTTTAAACAAAGCCACAAGCGTATTGCTGCCCAGTTCATTGGCTATTGAAAAAAAACAATCAGTACAATCATTACTTAACATGATCTCAACATTTGTAAGGGAGACTCACTAAGTATGCAGCTTTTGTCTTCTGAAACTAGAGATCTAACGTCATGTTTCAACAGTAAGATTTTGAGAGCACTTGACTGACATTCGCAACAAGATTTGTAAACCTATGGCTGTTAACCTTAATAGTCCTAACGTTCTGGTAACTGCGACATACAGATGACAGTGGTCTACTCCTATCTTGCGGTGAAATAACTTGCTTTTCTTTGGAGAATCATCTCATTTTCAACATGGGTTGTCTTTCTTCTGATGTATTAAATGCCCAACATCATTTTTCTTCACTTCTACTATTCATGGCTGTTCACTATTTTAGTGCATTCTCATTTCACTCATGACTTTTTCATGTTCTAGTTTTGTTGCTTACATTTTATTTCAGAGCCTATTTGCATATTATTATGCCATGACGCTGCTATATATGTCACTTCCTTTTCCTGTAGTTACAAAGCTCAGAAGCTCTACCACTGTAGCAATCTCATACCAGGAAATTAATCCTTGTTTTTTTGCATTTTCTCTTTTTTGATTTTTGTTTGTTACATTTTTTGTGTGGATATTTCTTTCTTGTTCCATATTTTTACTTGCTTACTTATTGTACTTTTCCCTAGTGATTCCTGCGTTATTTCTTCTCTTCATCTTTTTGTGTCCTCATCATTGTTTGATTTTTTCATCTCTTTTTCCACATGGTTCCACTGTCCATTTGTCTATATTTCTTGTCTTTGTCACCTGTTTGTAACTGTGGCTAATAAAGGATGAACCCCCAAATGTTTCTATATGTATCCTCAATTTGTAAAATTGACTTCATACCAATGTATTTTTTTTTTTTATGTTACTCCTCTTACCAATTTTCCAGCAGTCCCCTCATTTATTTAATCACATTGTTTTCAAACCAACATATTTTTCTTGTATTCAAACAAATAAGCATTTTCATACTTTTTTAAAAATCACAAATATTTTAATGCACTAGGACTATAAGTAACTTCACATATTTCAAACCACAAATACTTTCACATATTAAAACCACAGGTGCTTACGCTCAAACATAACAGCAATTCTTTCTCCTGTTGTGTCCCAGGCTATGGATTTGACCTGTCCACCAACTCTATTATAATAAAGATAATAACACAATATCATTATTGTAGAAGTGAGACTACCGCAGTTTACAAAAGTTCAGAAAGAATTCAATAAAGTATGACTACAGGGCTTGTAGCAAATTTCTTCAAGCATTTTCCAATGTTTTTCCAGCCTTTTCCAGGTCTAAGCATATGATTTTCAAGGATAGGAGCAATACTCACTAACATAAAAATCTCCAACAACAACTACAATAAAAACTAACTATTACGCTAAATATTTAATACAACAACAAAATTATGCTGAAAACTTACCACAAGAAGCAAATATTACTCCATTACAATGGATTTCGGATGAATTTCTATATTTGCGTTGAGAAAAAGTGGATTATTTTCTTCACTTTCTGTGTCTTCTGGGTTTACTTCTAGGTTAACTTCTATTGTTATCTTGTCCATATATGTTGAACAGTCGTGGTGATAGCACACAGCCTTGTCAACCTCCTGTGGTTATATCAAACGCTTCAGCGAGTCCATCAGTTGTTCTTACTACACTCTTGCATGTATGGTACAGAGCTCTCACATGATCTAATAGCTGCCCCTGTATTCCACTAGTACTGACCAAAGTGACATCATTAATGACCAAAGAAGAAACTCTTAATATTTTCATCTAATTTTCTCAGATTTATGATGGATACCTGACTTTGCCATATTCCCGTTCGCTAGCTAACATTTCAGGGTGACCCGGGCCCTGCTTTCCTGGTTACCATAGTGGCCCCGTGGGATAACCCACACCATACTTCACCCGGGCCCAGGGATCCCCTACTTTGTCCAGTTTCGACCTCCTACGACATGGACGTGTTTATTTACAATGACATGGACGTGTTTATTTACATTATATACAAATATTTTGTACTTTTAGAAGTCTCTTCTTTTCAGCTCGGATAGTTTTACATCAATTTGTTTGTCAACAGCTTTACTTTCCTCTAACTCATTTTCACAAGGTATTAGATACAGTAATAAGAGATATCTTGTGCAGTGTTTCTGCCTGAGAAGCACTGTCATCTGCAGCAGCAGTCAGGGACTAGATATCCTGGTCTAAAGCAATTTTTCATTTTTTTCAGCTGCTCTAACTCATCATCAAGAAATCTGCGCGTTCAAATCTTTAACGCAAATTCTCAAAAATGCAAACTCCCAATAACCTCTGGAAATGGATGTAGTGCACAAAGGAAATAAACATTCAACGTTACTGACGTTTAGCAAAATAATACCACTGATAAACCGAAAAATCCATGCCATGCATCTAATTTCCGATACATTTTTTTCTTCAAAATTCAAGGTACAAGTATTTAGCAATTTTACCCATTTTCCCAGGCTTTCTCCTGGCCTTGAAGTCTCTTCTGGTTTTTCCAGCCTTTTTCAGGTTTTTCCAGGTCACTACAAACCCTGTGGCTAATTTTACACATCAATGATCTG
The DNA here is from genome assembly GCA_024509875.1 of Oreohelix idahoensis. NCBI lineage: Eukaryota > Metazoa > Mollusca > Gastropoda > Stylommatophora > Oreohelicidae > Oreohelix > Oreohelix idahoensis. The sequence continues at coordinate 653,482 of JAMPIV010000528.1, forward strand.
CTTCAAAACATTTCCAATAAGTCAAACTGACAGTTATGGTATGCTGTGTCTGTGAAATGAGAACTAGGCTAAGAATACTTTCTTTAGCTTTGTAGTCTGTTTTTTGTGACAAGTAAGAGGCTGTTGAAATATGATCATGTACTGACATCATCATCACTGCCCTTCAGTTCCTCAAGGAGCACAGGTCTTCGTCCTGTACAGTCTGCTCAAAGTCCTTCCGTCCTGTACAGTCTGCTCAAAGCCCTTCCGTCCTGTACAGTCTGCTCAAAGTCTTTCCGTCCTGTACAGTCTGCTCAAAGTCCTTCCGTCCTGTACAGTCTGCTCAAAGTCCTTCTGTCCTGTACAGTCTGCTCAAAGTCCTTCCGTCCTGTACAGTCTGCTCAAAGTCCTTCCGTCCTGTACAGTCTGCTCAAAGTCCTTCCGTCCTGTACAGTCTGCTCAAAGTCCTTCCGTCCTGTACAGTCTGCTCAAAGTCCTTCCGTCCTGTACAGTCTGCTCAAAGTCCTTCCGTCCTGTACAGTCTGCTCAAAGCCCTTCTGTCCTGTACAGTCTGCTCAAAGCCATTTCAAGTCTTCTATATCCCTTTCATTTGTTTCTAGTTCTCTTCTCTTTGTGTTTTTTTGGTCTCCCTCTCTCTTACCCTGAAGATTCCAGAAAAAAAAAAGAACTGCCTCGTAATGCAATCAACAGGTTTCCTCAATGTGTGGCCTATCCATCACCACCATCTTCTCATCTCTTGTTCCACTGGCATTTGTCATTCTTGTCATCACTTCCACAATGATGATCTTGTTTCTTTGGCTGACCTATCGATTGTTCTGGAAGTTTTTGTGGCTTACAGCTTCTACAGAATGGAGTAGCTGGCCCCCATGCCCAACTCTCCTTAATCACCTGTTATGACATACATGGTAATCTACAGTGTTACCCTTCCTTGCTCCCCTTTCTGACCCTCTTAACACATGGGTGAAAAGAAAGGACAGCTTGCCATTTATTCCTAAGTGTGTATTGTTAGTTACAATTCATGTGATCACTCTTTTTCAAAACATTTTAATCTCAAAGTAATAACATTTCTTTTTAAAACTATTTTTGTCTTCTGCCGGTACAAATCACAGTTAACTTGTTAAAGATTTTCTAACCTGACTTGCTCTGACAGTTCAGTAGAAACACTAACTTGGGATACACCAGCAAGCATAATAGAGGTGCTGACCGCACTAAGTGACCCATTGTCACCTTCTCTAAACCTGACTCCGTAAAGGGCACAATCTCCATCCATGGCAAAAATCAGAACAGTACCGTCAGGGCTCCAGCAGCCAGCCTGGTCAAATACACTACAATGAGTAAAGCTCTTACAAAATAATAACAAAGCCCTGCCCTCCAGAGATTTTTAGCACTTAACCAAATTACATATAACCAGAACACTTATATTGCCCGGACCAGTGATGAGAGAATTAACCATGATGTGTAAATGATGACATTTATATTGCCCTGGCCAGTGATAACAGAATGAACAATAACTTGTAAAGAATAACATTCATATTGTCCTGGCCAGTGATGAGAGAATGAATAATAACTTGTAAAGAATAACATTTATATTGCCCTGGCCAGTGATAAAATAATGAACAATGACATGTAATTGATGACATTTATATAGCCCTGGCCAGTGATGTGAGAATGAACAATAACTTGTAAAGAATAAAATTCATATAGACCTGGCCAGTGATCAGACAATGAATAATAACTTGTAAAGAATAAAATTCGTAATGCCCTGGCCAGTGATGAGAGTATGAACAGTTTAGCCAAGTTTACTACGATAGTTTTTAAGTCATCTTTCCTACGACTAAAGTGGGTAAATAGTGAAAACGGGGACATACCGTACAACGTCCGGTCAGCTGTGACCAGATTTCTGAGTGCCAGTTTTTAGTTTCCCAAACCCTGAAGGAAAAAACCAAACAAACATATTAAAAGGAAACTCAAATTTTTTTAAATATCTATGATCTGGTTTCTTCTGAAACAGGGACATACTTGCATGACATACGTCATTCATCATAGCTGGGAATATTTTCTAGAGGCTGGCTTTTGTTTCCAGAGCTAATAACAGTTTTTACTGTCTTAACTAACCTGCCATTCTCAGTGGATATTTAATCTGTGCAATGTGCCACATGTGTGACCTACAATTGTTATGTCATTATCTAGGATATCCTGACCTTTCTGACTGAATAATCTGTGATTAAATGCATAAGTATTATAAGCTGTATTTGAGCCAGAAAGGTTTTTGTCTGAAGGAAAAAAAATTTCAACAGCACAGACTGTTATAACATTTTACAAAAATGTCTGAATATCTCAGTTAAGAAGTTTAAATATTTCTATGAAGAATTTTATTATCTCTCAACGATTACCTGAAGAGAGGAGAAAGAGTAGATGTGAACAGCTTTGATCCATCAGGTGAGTATGACAAGAACGGCACCCCACCTCCCCTGCCTCTCCTTAAGGCAACACTGGTTTCTTTGGGCACATCCCACACCTACAGAATAAATAGACATAATAATGGACAGTTTACAACTCTCCTCTTTGTCACATTTGCAAGGTCAATCAGTAAATCAGTACCCTTTAGTTCCCCAAGGAGCAAAGACCTTCAACAAATCTTCATGCAGCAAAGACCTTCAACAAATCCTCATGCAGCAAAGACCTTCACAAATCCTCATGCAGCAAAGACCTTCAACAAATCCTCATGCAGCAAAGACCTTCAACAAATCCTCATGCAGCAAAGACCTTCAACAAATCCTCATGCAGCATGACATCAGTTAAAGATCTTTTCATGTCTTCCTCATCATTTTCACTTCGGTCCTCAGTACTCTTCTCCATGTTCTGTTCGGCCTCCTTCTAAACCTTACCCTGCTGATTTCAAAGTAAGTACTGCCTTGTAATACTAGCAAAAGGTTTTTCTCAGTCTTTGTCCTATCCATTGTCAGTGTCTCTCATTTCACTGGCACTTGTCTGGTTCTCATCATCAGTTCCACACTGGTGATCTTGTCATATCACTTCAATCCTTCTATTCTACGCAAGCACCCATTTATGAAAGTCTGTAGCTTTTGGTTATTGTTTTTATTGTTTTCCATGCTTCAGAGCCATACAATGGGACTCATTTTACACACTCTTGATTACTTGTGCTGATATAATATAACCATTTAAAGATTTGCACATCAGCATTCATTGCTTCCCCCCCCCCCCCCTTCCCCATGTAGCAGGTGCTCTTGCAACAGCAGTTTATGTGGCAATCCTTTTTACATGATCAGGTTGCCAGACCCACTTACAACTCTTATGATGTCCCCCACCATAAGAGCTAAAGTAATAAGATGAAATAATCTGCATATCTGAGAACAGATTGTCTAGAATAGATACGTTTTGAAAATCATATATTTAAAAGTTTGTTAATAAGCATTTTTTGTTGTTCACAGTGCATTACATATTCAAACTGCATTTCAGTTATTTTCAAAACTCTTAGTGTCCATGAACCAAATGTAAAAATATTGTTTTGTTGTTGAAAACAACAATATAAAGCACATAAGTTCAAACACAACTTTTATCAATAACTCCTTTTTTAAAAGGACACACCACATTTAAAGATCCAATATATAATCAGCAGAAAAATAAATAAAATGTTAAGTATCTAAGAGGGAGCCACGGTAGGGCAGTGGTTAGTGCACTGGCTTCCTAGCTTGGTTGTCCATGGTTTGATCCCCAGTTGAGGTGGGTTTTTTTTAGACCGCAAACGGCTCCGGGGTCGACGCAGCGTCATGAATTGGGTACCAGAGCAACTCTGGGAAGGTTAAGGCGGCTGGCATGATGCTGACCACATCACCGCTAGTGTGCCGATGGTCAAGAAAATATGGGCCTAACACCATATTCCCAATATGCCTCAATAGGCATGTGAACGGTATCCTTTAAGTGCAAAGACCAAAAATACTGAACAAATAAACTGTTTAACTTAGGACCATATCTCATAACTTAACAAAAGATTTAGCTGTTCTAGATATATTATCCCTTATTTAATCTGTGAACCCTAACATAAGATGCAGTAAGCACTGTTTTAACCACACACAAAAACAAACAAAAACAGGAACTATTTTGCATTCTCATATAGACCAAGAAACAAACACAAGTATCACACATACTATAATTGATGAATGCTTTGGTGATGCTGATATCAAATGATCACTATCAGGACTCCAAGCTAGACTGGTGATGGGTGCATGGCCACTGTGCTGAAGAATCTGAACTGTGCTTGATGTAGGCCTGAAGTTTCAGAACATAATTAGTTAACATGTGGCAGTGGCTAATCTTAGCTACTAAATACACAGCTTACATGAAGTCAGCATCAACTGATATAATTAGTTTCCCTGATAAGTGTTATCCCATACTTATTTAATCAATTTTAGTTTTGGGCCGAAAGAGCTGGAAAGCTCGAGTGCCGCTGGTTATAGAAGAAGAATCAATTTTAGTTTTAAATTTTAGACTAATTATGCTATCTTCTCTTCGACATTTTCAGACTACTTTCTGAAAACACTGTTTCTTATTTTTATTGTGCTCTTTCTAAAGCTCTGTTCTGAATCAGCTTCATTTCAACCGTGTCAATCTGTCATCTTACTGAACAAGAAAATGAAGATGACTGTCACACACAAAAGGAGAAGGCTGGAGAATCTTGATAGTTGTTTAACTTGGACTGCTGGAGCTTGTCGCTCTTTCACAGCCAATGTCAAGTTGCAAGATCCTTGTAAATCTAGGCTCTTACTGTGGCTTTTCTGCCATTCAGAAACTTGCTGTGCTGGAGTTATCCTGGCTTGGTAAGCAAGTAACGGATCCTCAACCAAAAAAAAAAAATTGGGGGGGGGGGGAAGAAGAGAGAGAGATACTGTGCCTTCCTCACCATCCAGGGGGTCAGAGTGGCTAAGAGATATAGCGTCTGCCTCGAGTTCTAGAGGTACCGGGTTCGATCCCAGTTGAGGGAAAATAATTTATGGAAACAATTTTTTCAGAACCAATGGTCCTAATGATGTCATACTCCCCCCTGGTCTCCTGGGTAGTGTGATCGGAAGCCTAGCCTTCTTAGATAATAGTGAAAAAATAGGAGGTCCCGCACGCAAGCTGCACATGTTAAGAATCCCACGGGAGTAGGAAATCATAAAGAGAAGGCCTATCAGGCCATTGCCCTGGCAAAATTTAAAAATTAGAATCCTCCCCACAACAAAAATATTTATAGAATGTGTGCTTCCTATATACACACATTGGGATTCTTGCAGGTGCTATGGAGTTCATGCACTGTGCTGAGATCCTCCTTGTGTGAGGGAGGAGATCAGAGCACTGATGGAGTAGTCTGTGTGCAATGAAGATAGTCCTTAAAACCAAACCAAACCACACCATCCAGAGATTGGGGGGGGGGGGGTGGGGGGGGGGTGTCTCCAAACAGACAAAGCAAAAATACTGTGCTATGGTGCTGAGCTTTCCCAAGGAATCTGTCATCAATCAGCTGTGAGATCCTCTTGCAAGAAGCCAACCACGCAAAAGCAGGCGTTAAGTCTGGAACTCAAGTGATTCCCCCAAGCTTAGTTTGCAATGCTGGATTCCCCACGTTTTACCACAGAGGGAATCATGACGTTCAACCACTCTGGTGTGGCTACTCGATCAATCAGTGTTAGCCAGGCAACTCATAGGTTGCCTGTTTCTAGGATACACCATGTGGAGGTGCTACAGGGTCTTGGTTAGTGGTCACACAGGAGCAACATGAATTATTTTGCAACCCCATCTTGACAGTATATTTCTTAGAAAAAAAAAAGGATCCCGTTACACGCCCATTGAGGCATATTGGGAATATGGTGTTAGGCCCATATTTTCTTGACCATCGGCACACTAGGGATGATGTGGTCAACATCATGCCGGCCGCCTTAACCTTCCCAGAAGTTGCTCTGGTACCCAATTGGGGCTGGGTCGACCCAGGAGCCGTTTGTGGCCTAAAAAAATCCCACCTCATCTGGGGATTGAACCATAGACCACTGAGCAAGGAAGCCAGTGCACTAACCACTATGCTACTGCGACTCCATTTCTTAGAAAAGAAGACCAAATTATGATGAATTTTAAATCACTTTGCACCTTCCATAGGAATGGAACCTTGAGGGTATATGTGCTTTTTTTTTGGTACTGTACGCAAATCTCTGATTACACAAACAACCTAACATATGCTCCATGAGAGCTGCTAAAATGTGGTGTGGCTAACCATGGGCTATTTGCTAGGTGGTGTAGTATGATGCATTAGCCACTAATAACCAACAGGAGAACTGTCATACCCTGGAAGCCTAGTCCCTTGGTAAGTAATTGTGCTAGTATTTAGTGGAGACACTTCCTCCCCCACGCCAACTCTATCATACACAATGACTACTCATTGTCTTGAAGTCAGGCACATACACAGCCCAAGATACTTATAAGCCTCTGCCAAACTTATTTCATCAACAGGAGTAGTACATGTTTGTTACTGTCGTCTTGTTGTTGGTGCGAATGCTTAATGTGTGGGTCGTTTCTTTGATTCGATTAATGGTGACAAGATGAACATCACAGTAACGGTTGGGTCATAAAGCTGACCAACTGATAAGGAAAAGCATACTGGACCCATGGTTGAGTATCAATGTCAAAAATGGTTTATTACATGAAGATGTTGACGTAGACATCATAGGCAGTAATCATCAATTGCAATAATGGCAGTAGCATTTCATAAAAGTACGTTTTATGGCAGTAAATACATCATCATCAAGTAAGCATTGATATGGCCGTTGATTGACAGCACTGGCCGTTATAGCATCAAGGTCAATGGCTTGACAGAACACCGGACACTGTCGAATGGACAGTACATCTTATATATTATTCTGACATCTTAATCTGCTCCTGATGTCAGAGGGTCGCACTAGCAGCTGGACATATTGAGTTCAGCTGAAGCTCTGTCGTAACATACAGGTTTGCAAGTCTCTGAGGGTTGAGACATAAAAACGAGCCGTTTGTTTGGCTAAACATAATACAGGAAGGATTCTTGGCAAGGTTCTTCAAGAAATAGCTTACTCATGTTTCAATTCATAAATATATTACCTTGACTTAGGGCAGGTACACAAAATTCACGTCTATCTTGGACGAAAAATATATCGGACTGCCTCAAGCTTCATAGCTGGATGGCAACAGATCGATGCAACATTCTGTCCAAATATAGTGCACGACGGCACGCAAATAATGACATATACCATTAACTTAGATGTGCTCACACGTGCGTCTATAAAAATACTAGACTCACATGTGAGTATCTCAAACACTTTAATCCCCATGTGAAAAGAACTTAACAACGTTGTTATATTCTTCAGGATTGACTTGTTGATTGCCTGGGTGGAACCATAGTCAGGTTCATCCTTTAATATGTATATCGTATATTATGGACAGCTGCCATAAGCTGAAGGCCTTCGACGGGGTTAATTCTTCCCACAATTATAGGGAGCTCAGATGACTGGCATGAAACACTCTGCTCACCAGTTAACAGCCAGCAGCATATTTCAATGAGGGAGGTAACTCTGATAAGAGAAATAACCCGGCAACCGCAGTTCTCTAGTTAGTGGTGACATTACAAGCACTCAGCTGATCAAGATTCCGATTCTATGCCCACAGGACCTGCCTATAAATCAAACTGGCTATGACTCCACTTTATGGCTATCATGCATGGCTATCTTCTTCTTCGACCCTTAGCAGCCGACTGTTAAAGCAGTCAGTGGCCATCACGCCTGATGGCATCTTGTAGGGCAGCAACAAACTGCTTCCATTTTGCTCTGTCGGTGGCCATCCTTCAGGAAGTGCCCCAGCTCTGGTTCATTCTTTGCATCTCAGCCTCCACAGTTCTCCGTCAAGTTGTTTTTGGTCTGCCCTCTTTTTCTTTCCTTCAGGAGTCCATAGCACATCTGTTCTTGTGATGGCATCGGGGTCTCTTCTGAGAACATGGCCACCCCAACTCTGCCAGCTAAGATGGTGTACATGTCCTATTGTTTGCTCCGAGTAAGCAGTTCTTGGTTGGTGATGGTATTCTGCCAAAAGATTCTGAGAATTTTCCTTAAGCCGAATGTGTGGAAAGATGACAATTTTGACATTTTCTTCTCTGTTACTCTACAGCAGTGGTGGCCAAGCTAAGGTTGGCCGAGGGCCAGATTATGGTAAAGGGTAACACCCGAGGGCCAGACCTATAAAATCCTTAAAAAATAACGTTCTGATATTTAGTTTTACATATATAATGAACCACGTACAGAAAGCAACGGCAAACTACTGTTCTGCACATCTGCCAAGACATGTATACCAGTCTTCGAACTGAAATTACTGTTAAAAAAATATAATGAATCTGTTGTTTTAATTTGTTTTGTAATTTGTAATATGACATGTAATTATTTATTTCAAGCATTCATTTGTGTGTTATTTCATTGTGAAGAGTGTGGCTTCAATCAACAATAAGAAGCCGGCCAAAACAGGTTGACGGGCCGGTCAAAACTAGTTGGCGGGCCGGATCTGGCCCACGGGCCGTAGTTTGGCCACCGCTGCTCTACAGCATTCAGCACCATAGAGAAGCACAGAAAGTACACAGCTCTCATATAATCTTAATTTTGTGTTAGTGCTGTACTGAAAGGACTTCCAGATGTTGTTTAGACTAGCAAAGGCTGTTCTCGCTTTATTCGTTCTGTTGTTGATGTCTTTGCTTGTTCCGCCGTCTGGTGTTACTATGCATCCTAGGCAAAAGTGTCTGTCTATTCCAGCAATAAGGATGCATGGCTATGAAAGTCAGTAAAACTTAGCTCACAGAGACAGGATTAGTTGCCTGTTTATCTTCTTCAAGCCCCATGCCTGGTAGCATAGGTGATCATGCCTCTCCACAACTTCCTGTCTTCAGTACTGTTTGACAATTGTGCTGTTGACATCTTATCATGCCATGATGTCAAACAGTTCAGTATCTTCTCTC